>CM065054.1:98518905-99718905 GCA_032883995.1 Coronaproctus castanopsis | reverse complement strand
AGCTTAATAATATTTGTGTCCTTTTTTAATGCATGCCGGGCTTATTCCGAACAATGAATTTGTCGACTCATTAGCTAAAGATGCGTCATCTAATGGCGTACAACCTTTCTGTAGTCTCTCACAAGGATATCATTCACTCTATTCAGCTAGAACATAAGAGTTATTTATACACTGAAAGCATTAGTCGATCATTTCTTACTTATTACCTATCAAATTCAACCGTCTTACTCCAAACATCCGTGGTTTTATTTCTTTAAGAAGATTAATCGCAGACGAATTTGTATAGTCATCGACAGATTACGATTTGGACATCATTTGTTACTTGACCGTCTTTACCGTATGCATCTTAGAGAAAGTCCCTTCTGTCACCTCCATTCTAAACAGGCACTCCGCAATCTCGTATTTTTTTTTTAAACGCTATGCTATTACATGGTTACATTCTGAGCTTTACCTCATCTTGCTACGTTTTCCACGTATTACACCTTCGTATAATGTATCGTCCATTCTCTATCTGGGATAGTCTGAAATTATTTCGATAACAATATTTCCAGAAAAGTCAGCATCTTTGATTAAAATATAATTAGAATCCCCACAGTGTCACTTTGGTAAGGCAGTAAAGTCATCCTCAGTTTAAAAAAAATAAATAATTATTAATAAGGTTGTACCGGTTGCTAGAAAACAGATCAATGATATCAGTTTGAAACAAGTTATTTATTACAATTATGAGAAAATTTTAAAATCAGTTTAGCATTATCTACTAGCATGTGCTAAAATAATTTATACTTCAATAATATTAAGTAAAATATTGCGCGTAAATGTCAATTACTGTGTCTGGTATTCGTAAATGAATATTGATTATTGTTTAAAGATACGCTACTAGATTAGAAGGACATGCAAATATTTTTTAAAAATGTCATACATCGACCGCTGCGACCGTGACACGTTCTAAACCTATTTACAGCAACCGATGCTTTTCTATTGAGATCAAAGCCGAGTGATCTATCGTTTGGATTTTGCATCGAGTTTCTTTTATCCGCCATCTGAATAGCCCACGTATTTCTCCAAGCTTTAGCTTCATTAAATTTTCCCGGCATAACTTTCATTGCGATATTACATACTGGTCTTCGTAATTTCGGTCTCTTCGACAGTATGTATTATTACTGTTTTTCGTATATTCCTTCCATTCGTTTGCAGTAGTTTACCGTCATCTTATACGAGCTGACATTATATTAGTAAATGCTGAAAACCAGACTGTTGCCGTTAATTTCACCGATCCAGTATAATGACCGTGTTCAGCTCAACATGCACCATCCTATTATGAGAGCTATTTAGCCAGATTGGGGCTCAATATTTCGCCATCGAGTACACCAGTACTAAGCTTGTAGTACATCATGATGTACAGACTATTTTAGTTTAAAATGTTATTCCTGTATTTTCGCAGCCGTATTATCAAAGTGTTTGCGAAATGTCAATTGTCTGTCTAACGGAATTCCCGAATATTTCAGGTTTTCTTTGTGACTGAAATAATTGTCCGCCTAATCTGCCTTAACTACACATATTGAACAAGGTTTCCAGAGAAATAAGAATACATTAACCGGCTTTTATCGACTTCTCGTCGGCATAAGATACGATATGGCGAGACGGTTTAATGACTAAATACCTCAAAAAGCTCGTAGAGCGAATAAAAGATTCATGTAAAATATATACTCGCGTGTCTATAAACGCATGAGAATAGCATGAATACTAACGCGTACCAATGAACACTGTTAATAGGTGTTATGTTTTATATATACGTATATAAAAATTTAATTTTAACGCGTCATTCACTGAACGATAATTTATTTGTGATTAGCTTAAAGTACGCAAAGTTTAGATTGTGGAATGTAGTGATTTTGTATTACTTTAATTACAAAAATCAGTTAAAATCACTAAAACTTTATTTTCTTGAAATTCACAAAGCTTTTCGGCAACTAATGGATCATCCGTAAGGAAAAATACTAAAAGTTAACCAGCGTGTGAATTTTTAGAAAAACCAGCATTCGATCTTTTTGTCATTTTTTGTATTCCTCCTCCCGTAATACATCTACCTAGGAAGTTATTTATTCGTAGTTTGTCTTTTTCATCGTCTTTGCGCGTCGGAAGAAATTATTAAAATTCGCGTGCTGGCTTTATTTTAGTATTATCCCTCATGCATAAGCTGGATCATCCATAAGGAAAAATACTTTAACCAGCACGTGAATTTTAAATTTTTTTTGCCGTTCAGTGTATTCCTCCTATATTCCAGGAAAGTTATTTTATCGGTTCGAGGTTGTCTTTTTCTACATCCTTGCGTCCGAAGAAATTATTAAAATTCACTTATTAATTTTATTTTAGTATTTTTCCTCAATGAATAGATCATCCATAAGAAAAAATACTAAAATAAAGTTAACCAGCAAAGAAATTGACCTATCGAACGACTGACGTACACTGAGGAAACGATTTTAGCGGAATTTTATTCGACAAAAAACGCAATGTATTACGCATTAATGTCAACATGAAAGTCGTTGCGAAGATTGCCCATGAAAAAACACGGAAGGGTTGTGGTATTCGCAAAACGAATATTAGCTTAACTTTGGCAGAAATACCGAACTCTGACAGAGAAAGTCTTACGATTCATCATCGAAATTGCTCGATCACTTCGGCCTACAAACCGCTTAACGCCTGATTTTATCCCACCGTCGACAGCAAAACAAAACAAAAAACGCTAACAATAAAATCGTTTCGAGGATTTTAGTGGTCGTCATAAACCGGCGATATGAAAAAAAAACGATATCGGTACATAAATTGCCGCACCGTCGTTAGCCGGCGGTGACGTTATTTACGGGAAAAAAATAACAAATAAAATCGAAACGTAGTTATTTTCATGAATATATATTTTCAATTAGACGATTGTCTGAATTATAATTTCGAAAACGCGAATAAGCCTCCTAATGATTATAATTCCGCCGATTAAAACAGCTCTATAAGAATAATAATAATAATAAAAGTAATTAAATAATAATTGCGATGTTAATAATAACGATGAAACATTACTCGAAAAAGATACTCCCTCACCGACCACCTGCTAAATGACATTCCTTAAAATATTAGAATGGAGTAAATTTAGGGAAAATTTTTTTCCAGGCGAATTAATCGATTAAATTGATGAAAAAAAAGCGAACGTTAAAAGTGCGAAATTTTCTAAAATAAATTGAACTCAGTTTCGGATTAAGCGACTCGAATAGCACCACCGGCTTCTGGTACCTGTAATTGATTAACCATCATTCGTTCTTCAAACCCATAGAGGCCGGCTCGTTTACGTACTAAACGAAGTGCGAGGAATAAGAGCATCCAATAGCTTACGACAATGAACATAGATAGAAAGGTCGATAATATTTTGCCGAGTACCCTGTGCATCGGATATTCCTCGTCGTCGTTCGAGGTTGCAGTATCATTAACGAGGCCGACTTTCGAAAATATCGACTTCAACAGGCAGGTACAATATTTAAGTTCCAACTTATCCTTCGTCGCATCGTCTGATTTTGTTTCATTTCCATTAACGATTTTATCTTGTACATCTTCTTTCATTTTTTCTCCATTTCCGATTTTCTTCAATTCATCACCAACCTGTTGCTGCGCTTGAATTAACGGTTTCGTTCCAGGTGCCACTCCGAACTGAAAAATAATAAAAATGAAAAAAAAAATCCTATTAACAAATAATAACGATAGTAATCGAAATCGAATCAGAAATATATTTATTTTTCACAAGTGAAATTTCTACTGGCGCATTGTATATATGGGAAGTTAAGCCATAGACCAAATGATAATACACATGGGCAGTGAAGATTTGAACAAAAATAACGAATAACCACAAGAGAAAGAATACAAACACGCAACAAATTATTACACAAAAACACACTGACACACACACATATATATAAATATATCATCATCATCATCATCTATGCTCACTCGTGACCGAGTATGAGTCCTTCGTATTATCCGTGTTTATGTCGCATATGAGAAAGTAATCCAATGCGGTGCGTTGTTATAAAGTTACATAATTGACACGTTACATTTTGTTGTGTGATATTCTTCTTAACTGAGGTCTTTCTTCTTTTACGTTTGATATTGATTAATTTTAGTACTAGATCGGCCCATGCTGTACGGTTATAGGCGATGTTTTCCCACTTATCTTTTAATGGTTGAATGCCTAAACTTTTTAGGTCTCCGGAGATTACGTCTTTGAATCTTAGCCGTGGTCTACCGAGCGGACGCTTACCATTTGCCAGAACGCCATACATCATTCTTTTAGGTATTCGGTAATCTTCCATTCTATGTACATGTCCCGTCCAATTTAGACGTTTACCGACTAGCATTCGATCAACTGTGCGGCAAGTTTGCATACAATTTTAAATTTATAAATGATTCATTCATAGATTGTGCCTGAAAGAAAGAAAGATTGTGTTTGGAAAATGAATGTGACATTATTGTTTTAGGTTTACTATTGAATATACAAAATAAATTAGATAAAGAAGAAATACAAACAACGGAACAATTGATTAACGAACTAAGACGATATGATACAATGTATACAAAAAACAAAAGGAGAACAAATTTAAATATGATAAAATGAACTTACAGGGGAAAAAATTTGGTACATGTGCAACAAAACTACAAAGTTCAATAAAAAACCATGCTATATGTGTGAAGAACTAGAAAAAACAAATGGAATAATATCGTAATAAAAAGCGATATGCGGGAACAAAAACAGAAATCAATGAATTAATGAGAATTGAACTAAATGATCAAAAAAACTAGTTCGCCCCGGAGAAATTTACCCCACTTATAACATTAAATGTGTTCATAAATAAGATAAAGAAAGTATGATAGTGGTTCAAATATAACTTTACTAAATCGAAAAGTCATAAATGACCTAAAAAACCGAAGTAATTCGGAATTCAGATATCTTTACAACAATTAGTGATATAAATTTCATGAACGGCCAGGCACGTTTACTTTTAAGAAACAATATAATCATATAATGCGACATTCTCTATGGATGAATTAAAAAAAGCTATAAATCATTCGAGATCATCAGCTCCTGGTCACGATGGAATACATATCTCAATGCTCCAAAACCTGCCGGAACACGTTCAAAACCTACTGCTCGATATAGTAAACAAACTGTAGATTTCTTCACAACTTCCTGCAAGCTGGAAATTAGCAGAAACTATTCCAATCAAAAAAAAAACGAACAAAGACCAAAGACCCACACCAAATAGAGAGCTATCGACCAATATCATTAACGTCAGTTTTTGGAAAGGTATTTGAGCGAGTGGTCAAAGACTAATGTGGGAGCTAGAATCACAAAACTTATTAACTAAATATCAATGTGGATTTCGCAAAAATCGAACAACGATAGACCAAGCTCTGTATTTACAGGAATCAATAATACAAGCATTTAATAACAAGCACCACCTATTAGCGGTCATTTTCGATCTCTCCAAAGCATTCGACACCACAACGAAGTAAAAAATACTGACTACCATGTACAACTGGGGCTTCAAGGGTTAGTTCCGCAAGGCTCAGTTCTTAGTCCGACTCTATTCAATATAGCTATCAACGATATCATCGAAGACGTTAAACTTCCAATTAAAACGGGATTTTTGCCGATGACTTAGTAGTCTTCCTAACATGTGCAAACATAGAACACGCCGAACACATCATTCAGAAAGGAATCAATAAAATTACAGCAAGAGCGCAAAACAGTGGTTGGACGTTTTCTTCGGAAAAAACAAAAGCTGTTCACTTCTGTAGAATCAAATCCTGTAAAAGTAACATACATATCCTACTAAACAACACACCCATTCAAACTACATCTCATATTCGCTACTTGGGCCTTTTCTTCGACAACAAATTAACATGGAGAGAGCACATAAATCAACTGACGAAGTCATGCACAACCAAATTAAATTTACTAAAAAAATTGGCACACACATCGTATGGAGCTCACCTTTCTTCACTGTTAATGATATACCGCTCTCAAATTCACTCAAAATGCGACTATGGAATCCCCTCTTTTCCATAGCATGCAAGAGAGACTTCTCAAAACTAGATACTATCCACAATTCCTCGCATCGATTAATTACAGGCGCGCTCAGAACATCCCCAATATCAAGCCTCTACTGCGAAGTCTCAGAATGGCCACCATCGCTTCGACGGGATCACCTTACGGTAAATCTTCTGTTACGCACGATTGCAAATCCAGAGCTCCCAGCAACTAACAGTATAAAACGATCTCTCCAGAATACATCTGAAACCAGATTATTAGGTTCGAGACTAAAAATAATTATATCCGGTACTACGAAATCAATTCATACCGATCTATCAGAAGCTGATGAGCTATACAACATAGAAAGCAACCCTACAAAAATCCTTCCCCATGGACTTCGAAAGACGCCGCATTCGATTTTACACTGCTCCCAAAAAAGCACTCTCACTTTGCCATTGTCCACAATTTATTATCTCCCCAAAGGAAAAAGATATACTACTCCGACCGTACAAGTTCCGCAGAATCCGCTGGTTGCGCAGTGGTCTTTAATTGAAATGTGATCTTTTCAACTTCACTTCCACCGTTATTCTCTGCTCTGTCCGCAGAACTGTACGGAATCCTACTAGCGTTGGAACATGCGGTAAAATCCTACCATCACATTTTAACGATAACTACAGACTCCATGGCAGCTTTACATTATATTCAACGGAAATCAAATCATCCGATCGCAAACTCCATAAATACTATCGTACAGAACTGTCAAGCAGCGATAACCTTCGTATGGATTCCGGGCCACGCAAACATACCAGGAAATCATATGGCCGATCTAGCAGCAAAAGAAGCTTCCAAAATGCGCCCAGCACTGCGTATTAAGATTCCACTCAGTGATATCAAGGAAGAAACCAAGGGCCTATTTTATAGGTTGTGGCAAAAAAGATGGACGGAGCAACAGAGTACATCACACCTGCACACCATAAAACCGTCAGTTCACGAATGGAAGTTTCAACCTGAAGACCGAAGGGATCAGGTGGTACTGTGTCGACTCCAGATCGGTCATACGCAACTTACACATGGACACATATTCCAAAAATTAGTCCCACCAACCTGTGATAGATGCGACGTTCCGATTACAATTCACCACCTAACAGAATGTCCAAAAATCCCAAAACCTTCTTCCTTAAATATTTAATCAATTATTCCCCATTCGTTTCATCCTTTCTTGTTAAGCTTAGGTCGGTAAACCTGTTTAACAAAATTTAAATTTGCTGGCCGCGCTCCTAGCCTCGCTGCTGTACATAGCGCGGAAAAAAAAAAAAAAAAGATGTTTTACATATTTATATAATTAAAAATGTCAGATTTTCATTCGATCTTACTTGGTTTAGATGCTATAAAGAAATTTCAAAATGAAAATTTAAAAATTTTTCAAAAATTAGATGAAAAAAGTATGGAACAATTTTCAGAATTAAAAGAAAAAACAAAAATAATAAAAACTGTAAACCTTAATGAATATATAGATGTTAAAAATTTTTATGCAAATTTTTATCATTTAAATGTGGAAAGAAAAAGAATGAACTCATAACCAAGTATGAATCAATATTCGCTAAACATAAATATGATGTTTGAATGGTAAGAAACGAGGAAGCACAAATAAAATTAATAGAAGAAAAATACATTACAAACAAACCTTAACAGATGCTCAATTCCGGATCAAAAAGAAATTGAGAATCACAAATAAGAAAACTGTTAGCAGCTTGAATTGACAGAAGACACAAGTTCACCATTTGCATCACCAGTAACATTGGCATATAAAAAACAGAACTGTATGCCACGTCTATGTGTCGATTTTAGGGGCTTTAATAATTGCCCCAGAACCTTATCTTTCTCTTCGAATTGAAGATATTATTGTGAAGGTAGGAAACTGTAATGGATTACAGCTTTGGATATAAATTCAGCATTTTGGTCAATTCCAATTCGAAATAAAGATAGGAAAAAAAAACAGCATTTGTTACACAAAATGGTCATTGACAGTCGATATCCTAATTTTTTCAAAAAACATTTAAAGACCATTCACTACACTTTGAGTTATTATTCAATGCAATGATTAAAGAAGGTTTCCGATTAAAATTAATGAAATATAACTTTACTCAAAAATCAGTAAAATATTTAGTACTTATTGAAAAAATAAAATACGGCCTTATAAGGATAATCTTCAAGCCATTCAGGAATTTCAAACACATAAAACAAAAAAAAATATGTAAGCAGTTTGTTGGAAAAATTAATTTTTATTATAAATATCTAGAAAATGTAGCAAAACAATTAGAACTATCGCATAATTTATTGCGTAGCAATGTAAAATTTGATTAGACTGAAGATTGTGAACAAGCATTTAACACTGTTAAAAATTATTTATGTTCAAGTCCAATATTCGCAATTTATATTTATACTGATGTTAGTATTCAAGGAGTAGGAGCAGAGAAAAAACTCAAAAGGATGGGGTGATCCAGTTATATATGTTTCAAAAATTAACTCCTCTGCAAAAAAAGAAAAAACCTACTTATTTATAATGGTTAGCAATCCATGAAGCTATTATTTATTGGCAACACTGGCTAATAGGTCGACCGTTTATTGTTATAATAACGGATCATAAACCACTTGAAATGAAACAGTGAAAGTAAAAGAACGAACTGATGGGGAGGTAGGAGATTTAGAATACTATCTCTCACAATATAATTTTAAGATCACATATGCACAAGGAAAAGAAAATGTGGAACGTGATTCCTTTTCAAGAAATCCAGACTTAGAATACTTTGATAATACAGAAGATACGCAGTTATAAATATGGTATAAATGGAACAAATTATTCAAGATTAGAAATTTAATAGAGAAGAAATTCAAAATTCAAAAAAAGTAGTATAAAAAGGAGAGATTTCTTTTAAATATAATCTTTTTATCACAAGAATTTGGGTTACAATTAATAAAAGTCACTATTCTTATGAAATTATGTCTATGGATTCAGCTAGCCAGGTTCACATGGGTAGAGCTATGTTTAGGACACCTTTTCTGGTCTTCTCCACTACTGTGGTAGCCACAGCGGATCCTAAATAGGACTGCCTAGTCGTATAACCTGCTGCTGAGCTTCAGTATCTTCCCATCCTTTTGAAAAGCGACCATCTGGTGTAGAATCAATGGCTAAAAGCTTCGAGTCAAACCTAACCTGCTCCCGCCACCACGATTCCATCGCCGTATAAGATTTTTTAATAAAAGACAGAAGGAAAATAATATCGGATAACAGAAGAAAAGACTGTCTAACCGTAACCATGTCGCCCATCCAACTACACCAGCTGACCCAATGGCAAGATGGAACCCGGACAATTGGACTTGTGTAAATCAGTGTAGTAAACTGAAGGTAGCAATAGGAAATGTACAGAATAAAATGGTAAGGAGAGAGAGAATAGGAAAACAAATGGAAAAGGAACGGAAGGTGGGTGAGAAGGGGGACTCTTCTGTACTTGCTGAAGGTGCACACTAGAGAGTGGTTTATTTTCGGAGTATCCATTCTCCTTGGACAATTACATAGTCTGTCCTACCATTTGTTATTACGGTAATAGCAGGGCGAGACATGACTCGCCATGACCAGAACTTTCAACGGGTATTGTTTTAGTTTTAGCGAACATCCCTTCATAGTCCGTCCACACCCTCCAATCTTTATGTTCTATCACTACTGGAATCATCTACAAATGAGACTTTTCGCCAGTAGCCGCTATTTGTCCGCGACTGCTCATTGGTTCAGTTGAGCATTCTGGATTTATTCGCAGCTAACCTCTATATCTAGATGCCATTCCACCATACGCAACCTGTAGACACGCCTCGTTCCGGTTAGATCTCTGGCTCCCGAAAGGTACAAAAGTGTCTCTCGGGGGGATATATCTGCGATTTTTGTGAATTGTAATCTAAAATTGACCAAAATATTTCGACAATTTTTTTAGACTATACGAAAACCGTTTACCAATCGGTTTAATGTTTGAACCGTTCGTTCATTTTTCGTCTCGCTTTATTCCTACCTTGCAACAAACCAAATCTACAAAATGTTTTTACGAGACAAGAACTTTGACATTTTACTTATCTCTGAAACGTGGTTATCTCCATCCACATTGTTTTCCATCCCCGGATTTTCAATCTACAGACAGGATAGGGTCGATGGTTATGGCGGTACCGCCGTGCTGGTTAAGCAACGCATTCCACATCATCTTCTTCCCGACCATTTCGTTAACTACTCAAAACAGGTGCATAACATCAACTCAATAGGAATCGCCGTTACTATCAATAATACTACAGTCAATATACTGTCCATCTACGTGCCTCCCCTACACAGAATCAATGTGCGAGCTTTCGGAGCAGCCATTGAGTCTTTATCCTCGACACATCTCATTATTGGGGGCGATTTTAACGCTCACCTCCCCAGCTGGGCTGTAGTTCATTTAATCTTAATGGTACAGCCGTTTTACAAATTGCCGATCAATATTCACTGTATATTCTAAACAATGGGACTCACACCATGCTTCCTACTCCTCAATTTTCATCCAGTGCCATTGATCTCACCCTCTGCTCACCCATCTTATCTTTTTCATGCAACAGGTCGGTCATCCCCTTCTATCTGGGTAGTGTTCATCTGCCGGTTTGTATTTACCTCTAACTCCCCGGCGGGGATACTACTTAATCTTCTACCCCTTCCTCTATCCTGCACACCAAAAAAATCAGTTGTGATTTATTCTCTTCCGTTGCTGACAATCTTTTCTTCAAAATCTCTCCTCCCCCGAAGTATATGAACTCTTTCTATCCGTCATCCATGATTAAGTTTCCGCCTCCACTTGTAATAATTCAATTTACCTAGGTAAGAAACTTCCCGTCAGATGGTGGACGAAGCAATGTTCCTTCCAGATAAACAAAAGGAATCAGGCATTCCGCATCTTTCGGAAAAATAAAACTGTATCCAATTATATCGAATTTAGGAAGATCAATGCCCAAACCCGCCGGTTATTAAATCAGACTAAACGGGATTCCTGGATACGATTCTGCTCATCTTTTAACAGATCCACACCGTTATCCAAAATCTGGGAACAATGTAAAGCGTTTAAACATCGAGCTCTTTCTGCTTCTACTCCCTCTACTGATCACGAACATTGGTTTGACGAATTTGTCAACCGCGTTTCTCCTCCGTACGTACCTTCCCTTCATCAAACCAACCCTTTCCATTTCACACCTGCTTCCCCTCCAAACATGTTGGATATGCCTATCACGATTAGAGAGCTCACACATATATTAGAAAATAAAAGGGATACTGATCCAGGCCCTGATTTAATATCATATAAAATGCTTCAAGCTTTGTCAACCCAGTCTTTGAATTTCCTTTCCCAAATGTTCTCCAAATTTCTACAAGAAAACTTTATTCCTCAGGACTGGCTAACCTTTAGTATTACCCCTGTTCACAAATCTTTAAATCCCAAACATTTGGCTACTTTGTACCGCCCCATTGCTTTAACTTCCTGTGTTCGAAAACTTCTTGAATCTGTCATCCGCTATCGTTTAGAGTGGTGGTTGAAAAATAATAATATTCTCCCTAATTTTATTTATGGCTTCCGCCCCTAATATTCAACTGCTGATTGTCTCTCCTTTCTGACATCTAACATATACAAAACATATATAGATAAATGTTTCTTGTTAGTCACATTTCTGGATCTCACCACAGCTTTCGATAACGTCAACATCAGCCTACTGCACCAACGCCTCTTATAACTTAGTATTCTACATAATCTCACAGCTTATATTTGTAACGTATTTAAAATCAAACATTTACACTTCCGGCACCCTACACTCCAACATCCGCTGCACTGCAGTACTTACACCAGTCTCGCACAAGGTTCTGTTCTTAGTCCCATTTTATTTAATGTCTATATTATGCACGATTTAATACCTCCGCTTCCCCATTCATCCCATCTCATCACCTATGCGGACGATCTGGTCCTCTTTCAACATAGCAATAATCTTGACCTTATTACGCAATATTTAACACATGATATCATAACTTTAAGTAACCGTTTCCAATTTTCCGATCTTTCCATTAATCCCAGAAAATCTGCAGCTATCGTGTTTTCCCTCAATCGACCTACCTATCTTCCTCAATATATTCCGTTTTATAATGACCGCATTGCTATAGTAACGCAATTCACCTACTTAGGACTGACTTTAGATCAAAAACTTACTTGGAAACCGCATATAGACTTCCTTATTTCGGTCACCCTACAATCTTCTAATATCCTAAGATCCTTCTCCTCAACTGTCTGGGGTGGAGATACCATTTCTCTCCGCATTCTATATATTTCCTTAATTCGTTCCAAAATTGACTACTGCTTCTTCCTGTATGGTAATGCCTCCCGACACCTCTTAACCAAATTGGATAAAATACAAAACCTCTGTATGCGCTTAATTTTAGGCTCTCTTTGTTCTATTCCTATTTCCTTTCTTTCCTCCGAATCTCATATTGTTCCTCTCTTCCTCCGACGTAAAAATTTAGCCTTCCGATTTATCTCGAAATCTCTCGTTAAACAAGTTAATTGCTTCACTTCTAATTTTTTAAAAATTTTCAGAAAATGGCGTTTCATTCGCTCCCGTATTCCGCTAGTCTCCACTACAGCTTATAAATACCGGACGTACAAGTATCTTATCCTTCCATCTCGTCCCACAATTTACTTTACTAATTCATATCAGGTCAATCTTTTTAACATCTCCATTGACACCTCCTCCTTCTCCTCCATCATGTCTTCCCATCCTGATCTTAATGCTTTCATACAAAATTACTGGCCTAATCATGTACATGTATTTTCAGATGGATCCAAATTTCCCGGTCGGTCCGTTACGGGAGCATTCTATATACCGCAATATAATATCTCCAAATCATTCATTTTTCCTCAGTTCAATTCAATTTTCACTGCCGAGGGCCTAAGCGTCCTTAAAACTCTGCAATTCTTATCACGTTTAGATCACCATTCCTACTCCCTATACTTAATCTTATTCGACTCCCTAAGTTTTCTCCTCGCATTTTCCTCTTTTCAACCTAATTCCAATTATCTTCCCATGGCAGTGCGACAATTGACTTATTTACTATTCAGCCGCGGCATCTTAATATCATACGTCTGGATTCCCGGTCATTCCAGAATTCATGGCAATGAGGTTGCCGACACTCTTGCCAAGGAAGCCATTTCCTTCGGCTCTCTGGTGCCGGCAATTTCCACCACAGACCTGATATCTCTTGCCAACATGGATATATCCTACGAGTGGTCATCGTGGCTAGTTAGTTCTTCCACCCCTAGATATTATCTGGATACATCACCTACTCCCTAGTACTTTAATTTGTCCAACATACACCTCAACTTCCGAAAATTTATTATAACCATCACCCGTTTACGTTCTGGACACAATCGTCTTCCAGCTCACATGTTTCGTATTGGGATTTCCAGTTCCCCATATTGTTCCCATCCAGCCGGTTCACAAATTATCGCCGATGAAAACCACATCCTTTTCAATTGCAGTTTTCACACACCTGACCAACTCGCACTCCTGAATTCCTTAATATCCATCGGTTATCGTCCTCCTTTCTCTATCACTTTCTTAATTTTTTCTAATGACTCCCGTGTTTTCCTCCTTTTCAAAATTCCTAACCAATTGTAACATCAGTATATAATAATAATTTATCAACACGTTAGTGGGTTGTGATTGCTCCTCAGCAGTGCCCAAAAAATATAAAAAAAAAAAAAATACCGACATTATACGTCGACAAATCGTATTTATGTAATCGCCTTTTCTACGTAACTCATCTTTCTAATAACTCTTTAATGAGGACAACCTATCACGCTGGAGTAACGCAAGGTAGTGTGTTAGATCCTTATTTTCTTTCCCTGCTCTTCATAAATGATTTACCTAAAATTCTATGATTAAAATTGCCGACTTAGCCTTGTATTGTGATTCATATAGACCCGGTACAATTTACAGTAGACTACTAGAAGTTACCCACGGCTTCGCCTGTGTAATTATTTTTCGAACGCTTATTGATATCACAAATTTAGACAGAAATTACAATAATTTAAAGTTTTAAAATATAAAACATAGAACGAATCCGTTAATATAGGCTATAAGCTGTGTGAAGTTCACCATTTATTACTTTAAGAATTTTTGAGTTAAATCGGAACAGACAGAAAAGTCTAAAAAAATAAATTTCCTGTTTATGTATGATAAAAGTAGCCCAATGCCGTGATTATAATGAAAGTATTCGCAAATCACAGTCAGACATTACGGTTTTATATTTTAATATAGATATATCACAAAATCCGTCCTTCGTTGTCTGTAAGTACTATAAACATTGAAAGCTGAATCTGAACACCGAGAAAACTGAAGCCATTCTTTATTCCAGAAGGCACCTATTATCCTTGCCGGAAATTGTAATTAACGGTGGTCAAAATATTAAATAGATTAAAGATGTCAAGTATTTAGGAGTCACTCTGGACTCGTGTTTGTCCTTCATTAATCATATTAATCGTACTATAAAGCTATTCGAATTATTTCACCCGTGTATTTAATCCAAGGTTCCACCTCGCCGTTACCAATAAAAAACTTTTTATATACAAAACTATTATTCGTCCCCGGTTAACATTATGCATGTCCTCTCGTTTAGTTTTCAGTTTCCAACAGTGCACATATTGTAAATTACAATTATTACAAAACCGATGTTGCAGAATTTCGCTTAATGCCACCATGTTTAATTCGAGATATGCATTATTCTTAACTAAACCTCGGGTTCTTATTTTTCTGTACCAACAAGCGTGCCAAGAAAACACTTCATGAAAATTGTAAAATTTATTAAAATCAAAGTCATAAGGGACTATAATATGACCAGCTTACATAATATACGCGCTACAAATATCGCCGACTAAAACTAACATAATTCTTATTTGTTATTTTGCATATTTGTTTATTTATATATTAATTCATTTTTCTAGCTTAATTGCACTTTATTTGAATTTTTTTCTACTTATTGTGGCAGTTTCTTTCAAGTTTTTGAATGCGCAATAGTTTATTCAGAGCGTTTACACCTGTGGCGCAGATCTTCCTTTGTTTTATATATATATATATATAAAATTTCAATCTGGTTTACAAGGCCAATAACAAATTTGTCTATATGGATCGTGACAGGATTGAAGATATCATTCATCAATGATACTCGAAGTTACCTAGACAATCAATCAAACCGATGTCGAAGGTCTAATGGGTTCAACGGTTGAGTCTACGGACATCGTTACGACTATCTAGCAAGTCAACTGCCAGTCGATTCGGATGGTATTCTAATCTGTGCTAGAACGTTCACTATTTGTTCGAATTACCACATGTTCGGATTACCACACGCACATACGGTACATTTAAGTCGCGATGCAGGTTGTCGTTCCGCATGTACATTGGCGCGTTTGTTATAATTCTTAATATTTGTGACTGGCATTGTTGTATCATGTTAATATTGTACCGATACCTTACCTCAAACGGATATACCGTCCACACCGGTTTAATAACCGCGTTATACAGCAATAATTTCGATTTTAGAGGCAACTCGAAATGTCTACCCAGAAGCCAGTACATTTTTCTCAATTTCATGTTTATTTGATCCAGACACCTAGATATTCCAATGTTTTCGGCCATTCATGTCCGACTACTATATATATATATATAAATAAATATATATATGTGTGTGTGTTTGTACATATCATATCCTCATCAACAAAATTTCAATTATATACTCTTGATCCTTTGCGTACAATTGACAACATTTCCTTATTATCACAAAAAACTGGGACATCGTAATATTATTTTCATGTGAACGTACGAATATCGCTGTAATTTTAAAAAAAACGTCACACGATGTATTCTTCAGAAATTCGAAAGTGAATATCTTAGACACGCACATCTATATATATATATATATGCGATAGATGGAACCTCGACAGAGGAAATTAAAGGACGAATAGGAGTTGCTAACTTTGCACTGGCTCAACTCACAAAAATCTGAGTCACGACATTACGATGGTTACGAAAACACTGGTCATCTCTGTCGTTCTATACCCATCGGAATCTGGACGTTAAAAGCAACAGATATCCAACGAATAAATGCGTTCGAAATGTTCTGCCGGAGAAAGAGAATGAACGTCTCAATCTTGCATGAAATCCGTCCGAAAATACGTCTATGCGATGTAGTAACGAGACGAATAGTTACGTACCTTGACCACATTATACGGCAAGATAGTTCTAAACAACTAATTCCGGTAGGCAAAAGGAAACAAGGAAGAGCGCTCATAAGGTACACGGATGTAATTAAGAAATTGACAAACGCCACTTCGCTTCAACTGGTTATTCAATTCGCGGAAAACAGAAACGCGTGGCGATCCGAAATTCGGAAAATTGAGATTCACGATTTCACGATACTCGAATCGAGCTAACGATGAAGAAGAAAATTGGCAAGCCGAAGAGATTAAAATCAAACGTACTCAGCAGAATAATAAGATTTTTTGGGGTCACGTAGTTAGAGCCGAAAATATGTGTAGTGTAGCCGGTAGAAGAGAGTGCGGTCGTGCATCTCTTCGATGGTCTGACGCGATTTGCAGAACAACTGGCAGTACTTTCTACAATTGTGTAAATAGTGCACGCGATCGTATTTGTTAGCGTAGCCTGGTCTCTGCCACGTGACACATCCTGGTCACGATATCCCTTTAGGGGTGGCAGGACTCACTGATGATGATGATGTATATATATATATATTTATTTATTTATTTATTTTTTTCCTTACCTTATGTCCGAAAGTTGAGATAATGTACGACATTTCTTTGCGAGTAAGGCAAACAATTTGTATGTCATCATCTCCAAAATCCGGTAAACGAACGCTAAACATCAAACGCGATCCATTTAACAACGATGTAAATATCATAGACTTAATTTCATCACCTAAATAAAAAAAATATAAAATGTTTTCAATACAGATTTTGTTTTTATTATTATTATTTATATTTTCAAGAGATAATAAACGATATCGGTAAAAAAAAAAAATGAAGAATGAAAAATAGAAGAATAATATAAAATTATAATAAAATTCGAAAAAAAATTATTTAAACGTATATATATATATATATATATTTTTTGACTCGGTAGATCGTGAATTCTTTCACGTATCCTTGAAAATAATATATATATTTATATATATATATATCCCCCCTCGGGGGTACACACATATGTGTAACCGAGGGACCCCGAGCTCAGGGGAAGGGGCGCGGCGTTCGCAGGTGGTGGATAGCAGAACGGCCTTCAGAGATGGAGGTTAGTTGCGAATAAGTCATTGACGAATAAGCAACCGTGAACCATGAGCGGCGATGCATCAGGGTGCAGTGGGAAAGCTGTGGGATAGCTTTCCTTAAAAAATGCTGCAGAAACCCGTTAAAGGCATCGTGTCAAAGCGAGTAGGGCCGCTATAAGCCTAAATCCTACTAAAAACCCAGAAGCGTCTGTTCTCCATGCTAGGAGCGGCTCCCTGGTCAGCGTCTGTTCTCCAGGTTAGGAGCGGCTGGAATATCACTCTGAGACTTACAATCTCAGTTTTAATATCGAGGTAGTGCCCATCAAGAGTGCTATCTCCACAAAATCAATTTCAAACCATAAGCATGATGGAAAAGTATAGTCATATAACGACCCCAGGAGGTAACCTGAAAAGGAAATCCTTCACCATTCATGGTGCAACTGAGCTGTCATATTCTGGGGAGCTCAGGCCAACATGCAAAGATGAGAACGAAACAGTACGCGTGGAACGTGCAAAGAAATTAATCACAAAGAAGAACTATTATTTTGGAACGCTAAACATCAATTCACTTCTAAAAGTTGGAAAACTAAAACAGCTAATTTCGGTAATGAAGGAATATAAAATTGAAATTCTAGCAATACAAGAAACACGGTACAAGGACGAAAATGTAGTAGAAACGGAAGGATATCGAATTATCAAAGGCAAACATGGTGTAAATGCCGCTAGATATCCACACCTAGGGACAGCTTTCCTGGTAAATAATACCGTGCTGGATTCCATATATGATTTTCATTCACCGAACGAGCGTCTATCAATCTTAACCTTGCGCTGTGCAAATAAATTCTATACGTTAATAAATTCTCATGCACCTATTAATAATGATAACAAGAAAAACCCAGAGAAAGTAGAGCAATTCTGGGAAGCACTAGAAGATGAAATCTCGAGGATCCCAAAAAAAAATGTCAAGATACTGCTAGGCGATTTTAATGCGCAAATAGGATCGGAAAAAAAGTACAAAAAAACAGTTGGGGATTACCCAGCTCACAAAAGAACAAATAGAAATGGTGAGCGATTAATAAACGTATGTGAAGGATTCAACCTAAAGCTAATGTCCACAACATTTAAAAAGTTGCCGAGGAAACAAAAAACCTGGAAGTCCCCTAATAATAATCTGGGTGAATTTCAAATAGATCATGTAGCGATTTCGTATAAAAACCAGAAAGAAATCATGAATGTCAAAGTAAAAAAGGGAGCCGACGTAGAATCGGATCACTACTTAACAACGATAAAATTGAAGTTTATCCCACAAATGAAAAGCTTCAGGAACAGCCGAGAAAATTTGCAGGATAAATTTCGTATAGATACTGAAACACTGAAAATAAAAAAAGCCGAGTTCCAGCGAGAACTGAATATCAATTCAGAAAATTGGAATGACCTTAAAGAAAAAATCGTCACCGCCGCATACAACGTAGCCCCCTTAAAGAGAAACAAGAAACATACATGGTGGAATGAAGAATGTGAAGATGCTATCCAAATGAGAAAAAAAACATGGCAAAAGTGGTATTCGTCTAAGCAGAAAGATGATTACGACAAATTTAAAATAGAAAGAAAAAGGGCGGCAAAAATTATAAGAACGAGGAAAAGGAACTATGAAAAGGAACGACTGGATCAAATAGAGAATGACTTTAAGAAAAATAAAGTCAGATCCTTTTACAGAACTTTTAAACAGAATTTGGAAAAATATAAACCACCCTCGCTGTGTTTCAGAGATAATACAGGCAAGCTAGCATTAAACAATAAGGAAAACTGTAAAATACTAGCAGCGTATTTTAAGGATCTTTTAAATTGCAAAGAGCCAAATACGAGATTCGAACGATGGACTCAACCGAAAACAAGAGAAAATTCCAGAGCGCCAGATCTCGATGAGATTAAAGAACATATCCAAGAGCTAAAGAATAACAAAACATGCGGCAATGACGCTATTATAGCGGAGATGTGGAAACTAGCAACGGTTGAGGTTGTGAAAAAATTACAGAAGATAATTCAAGGGTTTTGGGAAAAAGAAAAGATACCGAAAGACTGGAAAACGGCTTTGATATGCCCAATACATAAGAAAGGAGAAAAAACAGACATGAATAATTACAGAGGAATTTCGCTTCTGCCAATAACGTATAAAATCTTCTCGAAAGCTATACTCCGAAGACTAGAAGAACAGGTGGAAAAACAACTGGGCGAGTATCAAGCTGGTTTCCGCAAGGGAAGATGCTGCGCGGAACAGATCTTGAATCTCAAATTATTATTGAACTACAAAAAATTAAGAACAGGCAGCATAGTGGTTACGTTCGTAGATTTTAAGAAGGCATACGATTCAGTTGATAGAACGTCCATCCTGAACATCCTTGAAGAATTTGGAGTCGATGAAAAGCTACGTTCTCTAATCAAAGAAACATTAACGGATACAAGATCCAAAATTAAATTTCGAAATGAAGTCTCCGAACCGTTTAAAGTAGGAACTGGAGTACGACAAGGGGATGGACTGTCACCAATATTATTTAACTGCGTCTTAGAAAAGGTAATACGGGAGTGGAGGAAGTGTCTAGAACAAAAAGGAATCAAGAAAGTGGCCATTGGAAGGAAGAAAAATAACCTACAGATTGACTGCCTCGCGTTTGCAGACGACCTAGCATTGTTTTCAGAAAACATAGAAGAAGCCAGACTCCAAGTTGAAATATTAAGCATTATGGCAGCTAAGGTCGGACTGGAAATATCTTTTGAGAAAACAAAATTTATGACCAATAATAAAAATGCTCCCAATATTATAAAAATTAAGAATGAATTAATCAAAAGAGTAGAAGAATTTAAATATCTTGGGGAAATTATTCAAGTGAAAGCGGGAGATAAAAAATCGATGCTGGAACGAAAACATAGATTGGAAATGGCTTTCCAATTAACAAGGTACGCATACAATAAAAAGTCCATATCCAGAAATGCCAAAATAAGACACTATAACACGGTCATTAAACCACAGTGCCTATATGCAGCCGAATGCCTAAATTTGACCTCAAACAAGGAAATACAGCAATTAGAAGTCAAAGAAAGGAAAATAATACGAAAAATATTGGGCCCTAGAGAGGGTGAAGAATATTGGAAATTAAGAAGCAACAGGGAAATAATAGAAACAATAGAAAAGGTTAGCGACACAATAAGGAAAAGAAGAGTCGCCTTTTATGGGCACATAAAAAGAATGGACAACAACCGTCTTACCAAAAAGGTGTTTGACTTTTTTGACTACAACCCGAAAAGTAGAGTGCCATGGATGATACAAGTCAAAAGGGATGTGGATCTTATGGCAATATCAGATGAAGAAATCAAAGATAGAAACAAGTTTAGACATAGGATCCAATCATTCCAAGGATTCCATGAGCCTGCAACTAAAAAAACAGGCCGAACGTGGACAGAAGAAAGGAAGAAGACACATTCGAAAACGATGAAAGAATATTGGCTAACAAAAAAACGAAAAGAAAAGACAGAATGCCACGAGAAGATGATAAAGAAGACGGCACGAATATGGACGGAAGAAAGAAAAAAGACTCATTCGAAACGGATGAAAGAATACTGGACAAAGAAACGTGAAGAAAGAACAGAATTGACTTAAGACCAACATCATGTGAATAGTTTTTCCGTGGTCCTTAGAAGGCCAAAATCGAATAAAAAAAAAAAAAAAATATATATATATAAAGAAAAACCTGGATAACTGATGACACAATAAAATTAATTGAAAGACGTAGGAACACAAAAATTCATGGTAATGATGTGGAGTACAGGCAATTATGCAGAAATATCCAACGTGCATGCAGAAAGGATAAGAATAGATACTATGGAGATCTATGTAAACAAATACTCACAAGGAAACGAATGAAACTAAGATATGTTTAAAAAAATACGCATAGTTACTAGAGAATTTAAAGCCAAACCATGGGGTATTGTAAACAACACCGGGTCGTTAATAACCGACATACGTGAAATAACGGAATATTGGCGTGATTACTGTCAAAAATTGTATACAGATATAAATAGAAATATAAATAGCAATTCAACGCAAATAAAGGACAATAAATTTGAACAAGAACCTATGCCTTTACGCGATGAAATAAAACAAGCGATTATCAAGCTGAAAAATGGAAAAGCTGAAGGCGAAGACAAAATTCCCGCCGAAATAATTAAAATATTATCCGGAGCCACTTTTTGAGTTCCTATATAAATTATGCTGTAAAATATGGAATACATGTGAATGGCCGCGTCAGTGGACCACGTCAATTTTAATACCGATACATAAAAAAGAGTCTACAAAAAGTTGCGATAACTATCGTACAATCGCCCTCATTCCACACGCTTCTAAGATACTATTACACGTAATAAATGAGCGTTTAAAGTCTTATCTTAATTGGCAAATTCCTGACGAACATGCCGGTTTTGTCGCAGGAAAAAGCACTTGGAATTAGATTTTGAAAATGAAACAAATTATAGAAAAATCCAGAGAATACTACGTGCCTGTATATATAGCATTTATAGACTAGAAAAAGCCTTTTGACAGCGTGATATGGGACAAGCTATGGATAATTTTGTCCGAAATAGGTGTTCCTAATCGTCTTATAATGCTAGTGAAATCACTTTACGAAAACAATTATAATACAGTACGAGCAGATAATTATTTCTCTAAACCTTTCAAATTATCAAAAGGTGTTAGACATGGGTGTATCCTATCGCCACTTTTATATAACATATACTCTGAATATATAATGCGACGTACTCTTGCCGCAGAGGAAGGAGGTATTTAAATTGGTGGAGCAAAAATTAATAATTTGAGATATGCCGATGACACGGCAATTTTTTGCATCATCTATGGAAGAATTTAGTACAACTTTAAGTAAACTGACGACAGTAAGCCATGAATTCGGAATGCGTATAAACAAAAATAAAACAAAAATTATGATAGTGGATCATAATAATGAAAACATATCTAATACTTCACAACAATTAGACGGATATGAAGTCGTTAACGAATTTGAATATCTAGGTGTCCGGATCAACAATAAAGGAGGCTCAAGCAAAGAAATAAGGAGACGATCTGCGATGAGTCTAAATGCTATGAATAAGTTGCAACGTATCTGGCGGGATGGAAATATCAATTATTCTACAAAAATACAACTTGTTCGTTCCTTGGTGTTCTCCACCTTTAACTATGGTTCCGAAACATGGGTAATAAACTCCACGGATCAGCAATATATCAATGCATTTGAAATGAAATGCTGGCGCATAATGCTGGGTATAAAATGGCACGATAAACAAACGAACGTCTCGATCATTAGGCGTCTTAATATAGATAAACGATTGTCACAAGACATACGCGATAAAATGCACAAATTTTTCGGTCATATAATGCGTGCACGAGAATTAGACAGGACAGTCACACTAGGTACAATGAACGGACATAGAAGAAAAGGTCGGCCAATGACCCGATGGACGAAACAAATATGCCGACGTGTTAAACTGTCAATATCAGATTTAGTACACTCGGCAGATGATCGACAACTGTGGAGGAATTTGATTGCTACATAAAGGTCACGACGGTCAATTATGATCAATATACGACTGTAGATATATATATATATATATATATATATATATATATATATATATATATATACATGCATATATTTAAAAAAATAAATGTATATATTTGTGTGATTTTTATATATATAATAAATCACAAAAGTATATACATTATTTTTTTAATATATGTATATATATATATACACAATAAATCAGACAAATATATACATTTATTTTTTATCGGTAAAAATACCTTACCACAGTGAACAATATATCCATCATCGTTATGTTATACTAAAATATATAATGAAAATTAACAGGAAAAAAATCTACTAAAACCCGTAAAACCGGTATGCTTCAAAGTAATTTAATTCTCATTTACTATATATATATATATATATATATATATATATATATATATATATATATATATATATATATAGTAGATGCTCAGTTCGGATTTAGGTTACGTGTAGGTACTCGCGAAGCAATTCTGGCACTAAGACTGTTAATCGAACAAAGATTTAGAATCGGAAATTCATTTTATATTGCATTCGTAGATATACAAAAAGCCTTTGATAATGTCAATTTGAACACATTGTTTACAATATTACAGAAAACGGAAATAAACAAGAAGGATATTAAATTAATATATAAATTATACGAAAATCAGAAAGCAATGATACAGATTGGCAATGTGAACAAAGAAGTTAAAATATTGAAAGGAGTTAGACAGGGCTGTGCTTTATCACCGATATTATTCAACCTGTACATAGAAGAAAAAATGAAAGAAATTAAAGAAAAAACGAAGAAAAATTGTGTAAAAATACAAGGTGAAATAATATGCACATTACAATTTGCCGATGATATAGCTGTTGTAACAGAAAATCGAAATCAATTGAAGGAAACATTAAAATTAATGGAAGATGTATTTAAGAAATATGGAATGGAAATAAATAAAAATAAAACAAAAATTATTATATGCAAAAAAATAACAGTCGAAAGAAAATAAGTGCAGATATTGAAGGTGTTAAAATACAAGAAGTGAATGAATTTCATTACTTGGATAGTAAAATCACCAGAGATGGCAGGTGTAGCAAGGACATTAAAAAACGGATCAATCAAGCAAAGCAAGTTTTTTACGATCGGAAAAATATTTTAACCAACAAAGCTATAAGTACAAATTTGAGGAAAAAATTTTTAACCTTATTTATTTGTACGAATGTGAAACATGGATGATTGGAAAGGCGGAGAAAAAAAACAGAGAAGCCTTCGAAATACGGTGCTGTAGGAGAATGCTGAAAATAAGATGGACCGATAAATTAACAAATGAAGAGGTGTTAGGAAAAATTGGCGAAGGAAGAACATTATGGAAAAAATAATAAAACGAAGAACTAAAATGATCGGTCACATTTTAAGACATGAAAGCTTATTAAAGATAATTATAGAAAGACAGATGAATGGGAAACGCGGAAAGGGAAGACCAAGAAAGAAATATACACAGCAAGTAATAAAAGACACTGGTAGCAACAGCATATACGGATATGAAGAGGAAAACAGAAAACCATCAGTTGTGAAAGAAATTAGCAAACCAGTCTTAGGACTGATGACTACATGATGATTACGACAATCGTCGTATGTTCACGCCATAATAAATTTAAATTGAGAGGTGAAAAACTAATATTTAATTTAATCAATATAAGAAAACAAAATTTATATATATAATTATTTATTTAATTAAAATGAAATATATTATTATTATTATATTAAAACCAAACTGGATTTGTAGTAGACAAACTATTGTTATACAATAATTAAAATTAATTTTAGTTAGTCAATGGGGAACAGCAGTAAATTAGTTTGACCAAATAATTTTAGTTAATACAGCCAGTAAAAATAAATTACAGCCAGTAAATAATGAAGAAAATCGTGTAATTTTCGTTTAACAAGACTTAAGAAAAAGGTATAAAAAGGGATGGTTGTTCATTTTTAGTGGAGTTTAGTTTTTTCAGTTAAAGAGAAGAGTTCTAGTTTTTTAGTTTAAAAGTTCAGTTGTTAGTTTCTTGATCAAGACAGTTAGGATTAAATGAAGGACGGTTGAAGTAATTACGAATCCAGTCAGGTTATTTTTTTTTATTTTCATGTAAATTTTTTTTATTAAATTATTATTTTTTATAATTAATTCATTAACAAATATATAATAGTTTTTTAATATATATATATATATATATATATATATATATATATATGTATGTATGTATATGTATACGATGATTACGAGAAGGTAACTCGCGATTCTAATACAATTTATGCTATATGCCTACTAAAATTAATCGATCGGAAGTTTATAATAGGTTGTGTTTTAGTCGTGTGTACGTTTATACTTCCTGAACTTATATGTTTTAGAGTCGTCTGCAATCGTAATCTCTATTAGTAGGCCTAACGTGTGTGGATTAGTGTGAGATGAATACCGCGCGAAGAATTTAGCCGATAGGTTCAATATAATTAATCCATCCGAATTTTGGTTTCCTCGCTGTTAGAATCTGGTATTTCTGTTAGATTCTCCTGGATTCCTGGACATTCTGGTATGATTGGCAATACTGTTGCTGATGCAGAAGCCAGGTCCGCTTCGAATAACGGTGTGCTTATTCCTTATACACCTTTAACAGATCTTTTGTGTCTCATTAAATTCGCTCATAAAGAATATTGGAATAGTATTTGGTCCAATCCTCATCTGGCTCCATATTACAGTTCAATTCAACCTCTAATACCCATAAAATCTTGGTTTAGTGATATAAAAGTACAAAATAACATTCTTCGATGTTTCATTACTACTTTATGTAGATTACGATTTGGAAAAAATCGTCTTCCATCGTCCCTATACCAATGTAATCTTATAAATTCTCCTTTTTGCCCTCATCCTTCCGATGACAACAAAATAGCAGATGCGGATCATGTATTTTTTGAATGTTCTTACTACAGCTCTCAACAATATTTATAATATAATCAAATTATATTTCTCAAGTACCATTGCCAATAAATATGTCTTACTTACTTACTATTAATCGCATTCATGTATATTTAGCTATTTATAATTATATTGCATCAACTAATATTAATGTTTAACATATCCATTTTAATAATTTTATACCAATCTGAGTGAAAAATCCTGTGCCATTAAAAAAAAAATCCTGCTGATAGGGTAAGTTAGTAATTTCGCGCGTAAAAGAGATTTTTTAGTATTTCGACTTATTCAGTATGCAGCGTAGGCATCTGTTTTGTATTGCAGTTGTTTAAATGCGCTGAATTTGAAATAGAAGACTGTGCAAGCGTAAGTGTTATTACCGGGCGTATAAGAGTTTTATAATAAATCATTTTATTTCGAGAGAGTTTAGGAAGGATTTTAAATTGCTCTTTGCTCGCTTTACGATTAATAAATGCCGAGTATTAATATTAAAGCGACGATCTAGAGAGAGAGACACCGAGATATTTCATTAGTCCGATTAATCGGTTTATCCGCTACGAGAATTCTGTTGGGTGCTGTTATAGATGCCTACGACTGAAAAAGATTTAGTTTTATTTTTTTGTTCGGATATTAATTTGCCAGTTCTTAAAAAAGCGTATTATCGTACGATTTAAGTAGTTTTGAAGTTTATTACTAATTACACTGGACTTGAATGATCTACAGCATAATGTACTATCGTCCGCAAATAAGACGGAATTGTCCGAATATATAGGAAAGTCGTTTAAAAATAATGTGATGGGATACCCCACCCGCGCAGGTTTTCATAGTGGAGTATTCACCGGAAATGCAATAATGATCTTTATCGTTCGAATAACTTTTAATAAGAGTAATTATAGATAGTCTGGAAATGTTGTGTTTCGATCGTGTTATTAATAGTACCATCTCGTGCCACGTCGTGGCGCGAAGGCTTTAGCTACATCTAGTAGTAACGTGTATTTAGTTTAATTTTGATTTCTACTATTGTAGTTTATTTTATATTTGTTTTTGTTTTATTGTAACTACTAGGTTAGTCAATAAAATAAATTTACAATAAATTGTCCAACCACGATTTGAGATTAAAATTTTATATAATCTTTAAATCGAAATTTGTTATTTACTATAATTCATATAAATCTTTAATAAATTGTCTACACGCGATGAAATAAACAATTCTTATAACAAATACACGATAAATTATTAATGAAAAAGCATGTATAATAAATTCATAATAAATTGATTGATTCCACGTGGCTATCCCAACTCCCTTTTGTTATAGACATGTATATGTGTATACCCATTTTTTTGTTTTGTAATCCACGTGAAATAGATATATATGTATAAAATTACCTCCAAACCGTTCGAAAATAATTTTTTCGGAACAATTTTGTTCTTCGCGTTGATTACGGTTTCTAAACGATTGACGTTTAAGTAAGCCTCTCAGAGTAGACACATAATTCCCGGCAATTGCTGCAGCTGCTATTCCAGACTTTCCAACATTTGCTTCATCTTTCAATTCCGGCTGATTTTTCAAGCCAACAACTAAAAAAAAAAAAACTATCAAAAATGTAACACACGGATGTTTATATATATATATACACGAGGACCGTTTACGCTGTATAAATGGGTCGGCTACCGATGATTATATAAAGCTTTCATGAGAATCGATCGTTTCTTGGTGCGACCGGGAAGTACATTATTAGCTCCATGTACGCTGCATAACGGAGTCCCACAAGGGGCTATATAAAACCCCATATTTTAAAGGAAATTCAACCGCCTCACTTGCTCAAATACATTCCTCGGATCAGAATTATTACAAACGGCGATCCTCCTGATCTTCCCATAATTCCAAATGGAGTTATACATTTCTTAAAAATAGTGATATCTTTTCTTATATAAACCCAATTTTGAATAGTATTACATATCCTATATATCAAAACTACAACAAAGTACAGACAATTTCTTTAGTTGTGTACATGTGTGTCTTTTACGGAGAAGGGTAAAATTTTACCGAAATGTAAGTATCATACGCATTTATTAATTAATTTGTTAAGAATGTATATATTATATATGTACATATATATGTATACATATAGGGTGACACAGAAAAGACGGACGGTGTTGTTTTTTGAATAGCGCAGTTGGTAATACAGCTATAAAGCAAACCGTATGCTTCACGTTTAGTGCACACACGAGAGAATCGTTGTTATCACGCTATCGTGTGCGCGTTTTGCGTGGAACGATATTTTAAGTGTGAATCGATCTATACATTGCAAAAAGAGTTTCGAAAAGAATTCACAATTACGCGATTTTTATTGTTTTTGGCTATACCCGAAGGTTTACGAAACACGTCTACAAGATCTGAAAGACCTGAAAACTCGGATTTCTGAAGAAAGTCCAAAAATTCAGCGACCTGTGCTAATAACAAATCTTCGAAAACTACGTCCACCTTCTTTACATGTGCGCTGTTTATCCAAGCAGAAGCTGCATACTCCGCCACTTAAAATGACAAGGACAAAGCTGATGTTCTAAGAACCGTTGTGCTTGCTCTCCATGTAGTTCCCGCCAACTTATGAAGAATGTTATTTCTTGTTCTTATATTTGCTACAGCGCCCTCTAGGTGTCTGCGGAATATAACGCTACTAATGAAGTAATCAGTCAATTTAAAAAAAGCCAGCATAGACCTGTATTAATACATCTAGGTTTTACAATTTCATTAATTAAAACTAAAGAACAACGAAGATGAAATTTTAAGAACTGGAAACAATTCACTAAAACCTTAGATGACAGCGTGGATCAAACCAGATATAAAAAACTATGGCGGATTTCAGAGGCTTGTAGTTAAGTGTGCAAGGAAATGTATACCAAGAGATTACAGAACACAGTACATTCCAGGATGGAGCGCAAAATGTGAACAGCTCTATAAAGAATACCAGAAGACAGAAAGCGAAGACAAAGCAAATGAACTTCTTAAGGCTCTAGATCAAGAAAGGAGAAATAAATGGTCCACGCTAATGGAGGAGCTCGATTTCCGGAAAACTAGCTAAAAATCAATGCACTTATTAAGAAAACTATCTGGAGATAAGTACATAGAAAGGAAAGACACTTCAATGGATGTAATCTCCAAAAAAAATGGTCCAAACTTCAAAGTGTCCCAGTCGGATTGGTAGAACGATCAGGCGAGTATCGGGCGCCATGAAACCGGGTCCTTTCGGCTAAGGGAGTAAACCCTGAAAGAAAATCATGGCGGAAGGCAACGGAATACCACCGTCATTACAATATCCCTAGAACATCAACATGAAAATGAAAAACCAATATAGCGCTAATATGCCATGCGACCCAGTTAGCACTCGGCGTTACCGAATTTTCAGGTTTGCTAATGGAAAATATGCGACTGGGGCCACGCGGGAATAAGTACCTGGTCATGCGCGGAAAATGAGTGTCTGGAAAATAATAGTAATAATAATAATAATATAAAAGAAGATATAGTGTACACAAGAAAAAAGAGGAGTGAAAAATGTCTTAACATAGCCACATGGAATGTAAGAACGCTTTGCCAGGTGGGTAAACTAGCAAATATATGCATTGAAGCTTAACGCTTAAACTTACATGTATTAGGAATAAGCGTAACTAAATGGATAGATGGAAAAAATCAAAGCAGACGATGATTACGAATTTATATATGCTGAAAAAGATAAGCATGAACATGGAGTAGGAGTAGTAGTGAAGAAAACGCTTAAGGTGCAATTGAGGCCATTATACCGACCTCAGAAAGAGTAATTCTAGTCAGGTTTGATATAAACCAAAGCTCATCGTAATAATACAAATATATGTGCCCACCACTGACGGTGACGATGAAGAATTAGAGAAATTTTATGAAGAGGTAGAAAGCACACTAAAATGTGCGAAACATGGAGACATCATCTTCGTCATAAGCGATTTTAACGCAAAAATACATGAGAGGCCAAAAAGTGAAGTAGCGGGAAAATACTGCCTCGGACAGGGGGATGAGAAGGTGGTTCCAAACAGGGAATCCCTGAGATAAAAAATTGTTCAACAATAAATTAAAAGAATAAAAATAATTATTAGTAGAAATTAAAACCCTTAATAGCTATTTAACTAAACTGTCACCCTTAGCAATAGATAACTATTCCTTATGGAAGTGCACCAAAAATATTAAACAGTCCAATACACATATTCCTCCGAGAAAACATGATAACGGATCATAGGCGACAGATGATAAACAGATGTCAGATTTATTTTCTAAGTACCTGGCAACCGTGTTTCAGTCAAACATAACGGCTAGCACGGACAGAGGGAATATATGACTATACAAATAGTCCATACGAATCATCTTCTACGATTAAGTCAGCGTCACCGGCTGATATGAAATGTTTACTTAAAACGGTGAAAAAGAAGAAAAGTCCCGGTTTCGACTTAATAAGCGCTGAATTATTGAATGAATTTCCGCGAAAAGTTACAGTATTGCTGACTTATATATGTAATGTAATATTTCGCGTATAATATTTTCCAGTACAGTGGAAATTCGCGAAAACTATAATGATTCCGAAACCTGGCAAAGATCCGTATTCTGTTTCATCTTATCGTCCGATCTCTTTGTTGCCTGTTTTGTCGAAGTTAGTAGAAAAATTAATGATTAAAAAGATTACAGCCTTACATACAATCTAATGATTACATAGGGTTGTTAGTGTAATTGAAAATAGCTTAGAAACGAAAAAATTATGTACCGCGGCATTTCTCGAAGGTTCAACAAGTTTTCGATAAAGTTTAGCACGATAATTTATTATATAAATTAAAATTTTTATTTTTTACCTGTTGTTGAAATCATACATAGGAAATCGGCGTTACAAACATACCTATTCAGAAATACAGCCTGCTATAACAAGCGTTCTCCAAGGTTCTGTGCTGGGCCCCACGCTGTACTTGTTCTACACAGTCGATTTCCCTGCAATGGAAAACATACAGGTGGGGCTACATTTGCGGATGATCCGAATATAACTAGAAGTAACCTACAGAAAGCTCTAACTAAGGCGGAGATATGGTTTAAAAAAATGGAAAATTGAAATCAATGGAAAAAAATCTGTGAATATCCGTTTTACCAACAGAAAAGTTACAACCCCACCCGTCAGTATTAATAGCACCGATCTATCAGTGCGATCAACGATCAAGTATTTAGGATTACACCTGAATAGCCGATTAACATGGAAGTATCAGATACAGATGAAAAATAAAAGAATTAGACGTTTGCGTTAAAAAAATTGTGTTGGCTAATAAGGAGAAACAGCGCATTGATGACAGATACTAAACGCTTAATATATACAGTGATCCTAAGGCCTGTCTGGACCTATAAGTTGCAAATTTGTGCTAGACCATCAAACCTAAAAATAATACAAACGTCGCAAAATAAAATTCTTCGGATGATAATCAAGGCACCCTAGTATGTAACAAATCTAACGTTGCATCGAGATTTACGTATAGATTATGCGGCCGAGGTCATAAAATTTCACACTAAAAGACACGCAAGAAGACTCGATAGCCACCTGAATACTCTTGCTAGAGGATTGCTTGATACCACCGGTGACATAAGGTAGCTGAAACGTCAGAATCCGCAAGATCTCGTCTAGGGTCGATGTAATCGTGTTGGTATCGCTGGACGGTTGTCCACTCATGTTCAATTCTATTAAACGTACTTCTCGATGTCCTCGGTGGACAGTTTGCAATTATTATAAAATATATTAAAAACAAAAATAACTAATACTGAAAAAATGCACGGAAGCTGAAACTGAATGGCTCGAAGAGCGTTGCAGGGAGATAGGAGAAATGCATAAGAAAAACAATTTAAGAGAAATACATGCTCAGATAAAAGTAAAATGAAGGAAGTAAAGAAGAAAAACAAATTGCAAAAATTAAAGATAAAAATGGTGATATCCGCGGCAGCAAAGAAGAACGAGGAAAAGTGTGGCTCTGACAAAGCAAGACCACCGTAAGTAAACAATAAAACGGAAGAGGAGACGCCAAAGATAGAAATGCTTGAATTAGAAAATGCAATCAAGAAAGCGAGAAACAATAAAGTTGCAGATGATGATCAGATACCAGCGGAAATCTTGAAGAACATTACGCCACGATGCAAGCAAAGTTTATTAGCATTGTTTAATCGGATATACGATGCGCTAATGAGTCATACGTCAAAATACTACTCTCAATCATAATGAGTCATACGTCAAAATACTACTCTCAATCATAAACACCTAGGATACAACGCAGATTGGACACGCAGCTCAGCGATGCGCAATCTGAATTCGTTACGAACAAAAGAGATTCAATAGCTCTTTTAAAAGTTATAGCGCAACGAACGATTAATAGAGACAGAGAGGTGATTGCGTGTTTCATAGATTATGAAAAAGCTTTCAATCGGATGCAAAACACTGAACTAGTAATTATACTCCAGAAACACAACATACGACATGAAAATAAATGTTGGAAAAACAAAGGCCATGAAATTCACCAGGGAAAATAATAATTTAGATTTAAAATTAAAAATCTAAAACGAAATGGTGGAAACAGTAAAAGAATTCCGATATTTAGGCGTATTGATAACAAGAGACGGCCGAAATATAAATCAAAATTAAAGGTCGTATCGGAATGGCAAAGCAAGTGTCTAGGAACCTAGAGGCTGTACTAAAAAACAGAAAATTAAAAATGAATACGAAGACTAAAGTAAATCAGTGCTACATCATGTCCGTCCTAAAATATGCATCTGAAACGTCAGAGGGTATATTAAACGTTTAAAAGCTTTTGAAACGTGGACGTTAAAAAACATGCGGCGAATACCGTGGATGGCGAAGATAACGAACAAAGAAGTACTACAACGGAGTGGAATAGAAAAGATGAACGTCGTAGAAGATATTGAAAAAAGGAAGAAAAAGTACCTAGGCGAACAAAATAAGAGAAGGAGGATTATTTACGATGGCTATTCAAGGAAAAGTACAAGGAAAGAAGATGCAAGGAAGAAAACGGCTGTAATGACAACCAGCTTCGATACAAGGAAAATGACTGAAATTATCGAATCAGCTAGAAAAAGGGAAATAAAGATCAACGTTGATGTATGCCATCTTCTGACAAGAAGAAGTTACCAGATGATGATGATGAAATAAGTTTTTGTTATTCTTCTTAATAATATCGTATTATCACATATTCAGTGTCGGATTTAAGTGGGTAGCTGCCCTAGGCCTAGTTCAAAATGCCGCACGTTTTAAAATATGTCTATAAAAATATAAAAATAAACAGTTAAAATCGATTACATCAATGGGACACTCGCAATAATAATGTACAACTAATTTCAATAACGATCGGAATGGTTATTTTTCTTTTACGCGATATTTGTCTCGCTTCGAAGTAAAAACATGGACGATATCGTCAACTTTTTTTTTCACACCACGATGATTAACATTTCTGAGTAATTATAATCAGGAAGTAAGCGACAAAAATTCGTTTTCACGATCGACGAAACATTCAATTTTAAATTATTTTGAACGCCTTCTTTTTCATCTATAACATTTGAGTTACTTTTAAATTTTTTTTATATCCCCAAATTTTCCCACCTCTCAAATTTTGCCGCCCTTGATCCGAGCTTCATGGGCCTAAGCCGTAATCCGTCACTGCACATGCTTCTGAGATGAGAAAAACTCGTTTAATTTTTGAATTATTTTTAACGACTTTTTTTTCATTTGTAAAATTTTAGTTGATTTTGAAATATTTTAATAACCACGAAAAATAACAATATTATATTTATTTCTAACGTCGATTATGTATTAAACAGCTTAAAAGGTACCGAATGTAAATTCTTCATTTCTGATGATCGTACGCTATTTTTAGGTCGGCTATTTTATTAATTGACATTATTTTTCTCCGATTTTAATAAATATAAGTGTTATCTTTATTTAAAATTTTTGATTTACCAGCGAGGGTGATAAAAAAATAAAATAAACGAGACAAAAAGGAGTTAATAAAATATCTTTTGTTTACGAAAAATTAGAAAAAAAAATTCAACCATTAAGCTATTATCGAGTGAATATAAAAATGAATTGTAAAAAATATTACTTAGATGCGCAAAATTATCCAAGTGATGAATCAAAATAATCTGATATAAATCTCATCGCAAATTCTATTTGTATTCTTTTTCGCGGTGATTAAAATTTTGATTTATATAATGGGGAATTTTTTTATGTATTTCTATCTTCTGTTTCGTGGTTACTAATTGGTTTTTAATAATTTATTTTTTATTGCTAATTGTTAAATGTATTAATTATTTTATATACAGTACTTCCTATACGTAATTTATTCAACCTAAACGATTACTTTTTAAATATTTTTCGTATTTTTATTATCGTAAGATTTATTCCATATTTTATTAACTATAATAAGATTAAATTTTTTTATTAACCGCTATTTGTTTTATTTGTTTTTTTAATTTTTTATAATTTGTTAAAATTATTTTCGCCCTATTGATAAGACTTCTTAAACTGACTAATTTATCCATTTTTGGACGGAATGAATCTTAATATATCTGTTTTTATATAGGATTTCTATATAATATCTATATATTTTTTTTTTTATTATTAATAATGTTATTTTTTAAACTAAAAACATTGACAGTTTTTCCTCCTATTTTTAATATAGATTTTTATTAAAGTTATTTAAATCGGATACAAAATTGTTCGAAATATTATCGTTATCATTATTAATAAAACAAAATAATAAACACACAGTTTAATCACTATATATATTTATTTACGCCAAACTTTTCGACAGTTACGTCATTATCAACGTACACAATAAACATTACATATATACAAATATTATAAACCAAATAAAATATGACACCGTCTTTTCGACAATTACGTCATTTTCAAGCACGCACGAATAAATATTACATATCTAAAATTATTAACTGAAATATTTATATAACGGCTTTTAATTTTTATACGCATATTTCACTAGCCGGAAGTAATTTTACAATTAGATTTACTTTTAGAATAAATTTCATTTATAGAACGGATATTAACAAAAAATTAATTTTTCGTCAAAATTGATATAAATCTCTCCACACCTGCTGGTTCAGGTTCAATTAAATGTTCATATATATCGGAGAGTAGTAATTTTATGAATTAAGACAAAATAATTACACAGTTCATTCAATTGAGTTTTGTTTTATTTATAATTCGTCAAATCACTACTCTCCGATATAACGACATTTAATTATTATTCCGCGTTATCAAGATTTTGCAATAATTTATCATCGTTTTTTAAATATATTATTATTTTTAATACATTTCTCTAAGTTTTTCCTTGTACATATCAGCTAGAATCGGTGTTTTTTTTTTCTCTCTTTCGAATCACTACTTTCAAAACTTTTCAAATTTTAAACTTGTAAACAGGTATTTGCAAAACTTACCCGTCATCTGAATGTTTAACAAAACCATCATCGCTGCTAATACTAATACACCCGAAGAACACATCATTTTATCCATGTTCATAGAACGAACGTTAAAACCAACAATACAGTACGGAAACCAAATTAGAAATAAGACCAGCTTGTCTTCAATACTAAACTAGGTTGCCAGAAGGCTTTAAAAATGGGGTGTTTTAGAAAAATCGATTAATAAACGCATGCGTACAAACGAAAAATCACAATAGCCTCCTTACATTGAAAAATTCGTTTATTTTTATTCCATTAATTTCTACGTAAAAAAAACAAAATAAATGAACAATACAAATATTTCATTACCAAATGTTATAACCATTCTCTCCAGAAAACATATTGGTAAAAAAAAGTTAAAAATATTTACAAAAGAAACAACTTATATGTTAAATTGCAGGAAAAAAATTAAAAAACACAAAAAAAAAACAATAGAGTGTATACACACTTTTCTTATCAAAATACAATTATAAATATGTTAGTTTTTATTTGTTGACACTTATAGACTTCTTATTCGTATCGTATTTACCGGTATTAGCCCCTCGTATTAATACTAACTTCAAATTGACGCTGTTCAATTAAAACTATTTAAAACTTTCAATATGATCACCAAAATAAATCCCCCAACCACAACACCATAGTATGATTAAATTACGTATACTAATGTGCGAAAATATTTTCAAAAAATGAAGTGTGAAACTTAAATGAACAAACTCCGGATGAAAGAACTTTTAGTATAAATTATTCGTATTTATTCGGAAAGGTAATAACATTTTTCGTTGAAACGAATAAAATATTATTATTATTATTATTCAAATTAATATGCAGTTCGCGTTACTCGTTAGTTTGTATATTATAATAAGATCTTAGTTGTTAAGTCACTACATGGAAGTTGCTTGCATATGATCACATTTTAAAATGTCCGGTACTCGCCCATTTATTAACCGGGATTTCTTGTATTTATTTATCTATTATCTTTAGCTCTGTTTCTTATTACAATTTCAATGCTGTAATTATATTTTTCCAATATTATTATTATATTTTTTATAATTAAATTGTTAATTTTGTAAACACTATAAACACTTCTGAAATAAATTTGATTTAATATGATTTAATTTGATTAGATTTTTATTTGATTTGATTTAATTTGATTTGATTTGATTTGATTTAATTTGATTTGATTTGATTTTATTTGATTTGATTTGATTTGATTTGATTTGATTTGATTTGATTTGATTTGATTTGATTTGATTTGATTTGATTTGATTTGATTTGATTTGATTTGATTTGATTTGATTTGATTTTATTTTATTTTATTTTATTTTATTTTATTTGATTTGATTTGATTTGATTTGATTATTATTATTACGACACTTTGTATATTTGTCGTCTATATTTTTCTTTTTGTAATTTCGACAGATGGTGAAAGTTTTTCTGCTGGAGATGTTGAAACGTTATAAACGACACATCGTATCCATATAATCTATGATCTCTTTTTCTTGTATCGCTAATACTACACCGTACGCGGCTTCAAAATATGGAGTAACAGGTAGTAAACGTTTAAGATGATAAATCTTATTCGCTATTTCTTAATATACCGAAACGGTTGGCATCGATAGATCTTAAAATTTCGAATATTTATATATTTATTTATATACAGAGTGGTGTCTAAAAATTAATTGAAAAGGAAAAAAGGTATGTACAGCCCCGCAAGAGTGACACAAAAAAAAAAAGATTTTTGTAGGTTATATCGAAAACGGACGTATTGGAGCATCGGAGATGTATGGTAAGAATATCAGAAGATTTTGAAAATGAATCGTTACAACGTTACCTGCAGGATTTGTCTCCAACACAAGCTACTGATTACAATTTGTGGAAAGCTGTCAAAAGTCGAACTAGTCCTTCTCAATATAATCCTCCCATAAGTAAACCTGATAGATCATGGGCAAGATCTGACAGCGAAAAGGCCGAGGTGTTTGCCAAACATTTTTCTGAGGTTTTCAAGCCTCATCCTCACAGCGATAATTCAGATGATATTACCGAATTCTTAAATGCCCCGTTACGAATGAGTATTCCTATTACGCCGACGTCTCCGGGCGAAGTTCAGTACATGCTGCAAAAATTAAACCGTAAGAAAAGTTTAGGTCACGACCTTGTTACCAGTAAAGTATTAATAGAATTGCCTCGCAAAGCTATATTATTTATCACACACATTTTCAATGCAGTATTTCGTCTGCAGTATTTTCCATTGTCTTGGAAGTTAGCACAGGTAGTAGTGATACCTAAATTAGGTAAAGCACCGGAGGAAGTTACTTCCTACAGACCTATCTCGTTGTTACCCATCCTATCTAAAGTCCTTGAAAAACTGATCCTCAAACGGCTTAATTCTTTCCTTGGTATTCAGAACAGCATACCGGAATACCAATTTGGCTTCCGGAAAAAGCATTCAACTACAGAACAAGTTCACCGAATAGCGCATATAATCCAACAGAGCTTTGAAGCTAAAGTAATATGCGTCGGTGCGTTTCTGGATATAAAACAAGCCTTTGACAAAGTTTAGCATGATGGGTTGTTGTACAAATTAAAAAAAGCTGTTCCTCATTCCTATTATCTCCTCTTAAAATCATATCTCGAGGACCGTACATGCCAAGTCAAACTCCGAAATGAATTATCAAATCTTTATCCTGTATCTGCGGGCGTACCTCAAGGTAGTGTACTGGGCCCGGTGCTTTATCTTCTATATACAGCTGACTTCCCAAATAGTGGCGAAGTTAGTATTGCTACTTTCGCGGACGACACCGCGGTTGTAGACAAAGATCATACAGTGGCTACAAATAAACTGCAAAATGCATTAACTGAAACGGAAACCTGGTTAAGACGTTGGCGTATTATGATAAACGAAAACAAATGTACTCAAGTCACTTTTACGCTGCGTAAAGTAAATACTGTGTCAGTTAAAATAAATAATAAAATAATTGCGCAGCATGATGAAGTTAAATATTTGGGCATGTATTTGGATAAAAAATTAACATGGAACAAACATGTAACGCAAAAGAGAAAACAGTTAGATCTGAAACTGAGGCAGTTAAATTGGCTCGTTGGTCCAGCCTCTCGCTTGAAAACAAACTATTGATATGTAAAATCATCTTAAAACCTATCTGGACGTATGGCCTGGCATTATGGGGTTGTGCCAAGGACACACATATAAATAGAGTGCAGAGGTTTCAAAACAAAGCTATTAGACTTATCGTTTCTCCGCCTTGGTACCTGTCCAACCACACGTTACATCGAGATTTTAATATACCGTACGTTAGGGACGAAATAAAATGTTATGCAAAACAGCATTTCATACGACTAGAGAACCATACGAACAACTTGGCTATTAACTTACTCGACAACAGTCATTACGACGATTGAAACGTACCATGCCCCTAGATTTGAGATAAATCTGTTTTCATTGGGGGACGCTGATGAGTGTTAACCCCTAACACGTTACTTCGCATTCCAGACCAATTGCTAGATGGAAGCCAGTTGTAATTTAAAAAAAAAAAATTTTGTAACCGCTGATTGTACAGTTTGTAACGTAACCACAGACCCTACATCTAGCGCAGAGGCAACAAGGTGTTTATAGCTCTATGAGGGTAATAATAAAAAACCGAAAAAGTTAATTTTCACGCATTATGTTGAAAGATATATACATGAACGAATTGGTACTTTGGAGATGTGTAGTATGGTAAGAATGACGGTTGTACAAGATTCGACTGATTTTTAAATGATTTCCATTGTTTCTCATCATAATTAATAACTATTATATCGATTAAACGCATTTTTCATGGTGTGCAATGACTTTTAGACCATTGTATATATACATACCTATATATATATATATATATATATATATATATGTATATATTATATATGTGTGTGTGATATATGAAGGCTACATATCGCGACGGGATCGTCTTTAAATATTCATTTTGTACACGACGAGATTTGACTTAAACATCGTTCGAGATCACTAAATCTGTTAATTATTCGATATATACGTTCTAACACACTCTATCCGGTGTAATGAATGGTCTAGCCGCATTCCTAGGTATGAAGCGTTAATGAAGAACCGACATCCTCAATTTATTACCTCATTAAAACCTGATTGTTACTTCGCCTACGTCATAATTAAGGATGTTGATGATGTCGTTCCTTTCTTCATAACGGATCTGGATAATGTTTGGAAGCAATCGCGTAACAACAGAATAAATTTCTGCCGATATCCCAGGTTTAATAAAACTCGAAACATGATCTTTCTTTCGTTTTATACTCGGATTTCGATTTACGGCAGAACGGGAATAATATCTGAAACATCGATAGAGAAGAAAATGCAGGGCCTGACTAACGCCGGAAAAAGTACCGCCGTTATAGATCGATGGTTTTCCAAATGATCCGAAATCAAGAAATTTTATTTAATGATCGAAGATATGTTTCACTCGTCAGCCAGATCGAATCCTGTTTAAAATATTCGAAAGGTGACGAACAGTAAAGTAACAGGTGCGAACTGCATGGAGTGCGTCATGCCGTTGAAACCAACGAGCATTAGTGGCATAAATTAATCTGATTTTCGATATTGGAATGTATGAGTTTTTTAAATATATATATATTTTTTTTAAATAAAGGTTGTTAGCGAGTGTTTTTTTCTGTATGTGTATGTGTTATTTACGAGGCGTTATAATTATGTTACAGTGGCGGACAATTTTGATGAAGAATTACTTCTGAGAAGTATATTATAAAATTCGTTAATTTTTTTTTATATTAGACAGAAGTTTTTATTTATTTTTATTTTATTGTGTTAATATTTACGTGCAAATTTTATATCGCCGATCGTAGATTCGTTGTTTACCACATTCGCTATCGCAATTATTTTATAAAGTTATTCGTGTAAAAATTCGTATATTTAAATTATTATTTTTATATTTTATATTTTTTATATTGTACTTATATATTTATATATTTTTATCTAAATTCGTATTGCGGAAAAAAATAGGTTTTATGTACTCGTTACAAACCACGACCGTTCACCCCTTCTTTATGGACTCTAGTCCACACAACGTGCAACATTCGAAAGCGGAGTAAGTATAAATATATATATATGGGTATTATCGTGATATTGATTATATTACGATGTGTACTTAATTATTTATTCCTTTGTGAATTGTAAATCACAGTCTATTGAATTAAGTCAATTGTAAAATTAATTGAATTAAGTCAATTGTAAAATTAATTGAATTAAGTCAATTGTAAAATTAATTGAATTAAGTCAATTGTAAAATTAATTGAATTAAGTCAATTGTAAAATTAATTATATCGAGGAAATTTCAATTTCAATTCCTGTCGTAAGTGCCAATTTATCTTGAATTTTAACGATTTAATTAATTACAAATTCGATTACGCGTATTATTTAATATATATATATATATATATATATATATCTACATATATAAAAATAGTCCCGATCGCCATTTAATGAGAATAGATTTTTAACCATTTATTTTATAGACCAAAGCCGGTCGTGAATACGCAACAGATAGAATAGAGCACGAGTCTACCAATTTCTTAATGACCTATAGAATTCTATTTATTTTAAAAGAAGAATAATTTTAAATTTTTTAATTATTATTATTATTTTGTATTTTGTGAACCGACTATACCAAAAATCAGAGACAATTCTTATAATAACATATATATATATATATATATTTTAAATGGGGTGCCTTTACAGCTTACCCAACGTGATACTGTGGGGACTATCTACATCTTAATCAAGCATGCTGACTTCTCTAAAAACGTCGCTATATGGAGGAACAATTGTAGATTATCCAGATGTAAAAGGGACGATACATCATTATACGGAGGTGTAATACTCGAAGAACGTAACAAGATAAGGTAAAGCTACGAATGTAACCGTGCTACAGCGGAGCATTCAAAAAAGTCATGATTGGGGCTGCAGATAGTCTGTTTAGAATGGAAGGGACAGAAGGGACTTTCTCTAAGCTGCATATGGAAAAGACGGTCAGGCAACAATTGATGTCCAAATCGCAAACTGCTGATGAGATAATAATATAGATTGTCTTCCTAATAGGTACGTCTTATCTATACGCGACAAATTTACCAGTATAGAGTTAATAACAGATACAATATGTTTCTTATTCCGGTATCGACTACTGTACAACGCTACGTATATACACATAATATTATTATTATTATTATTATTATTATTATTATTATTTCTTTTTTTTTTTTATTTAAATTAACGTGCCGTGTACCGCAATTATAGCTAGAGGCACGGAACTAAAATAATTACAACAAAGGTATTAAATAATTAAGGTATTAGATAATTATAACGAAGATATTAACTGTTTAGAACAAAGGTATTAAGATAATTATTACAAATGCGTTAATTTGATACATTGTAAAAATTCGAAAACTTTATTAGTGATATCCATGTTATCCCTCAGCAAACTTTTCAAGTCGAGCGATGCGATCCCGTACTGTTTTCGGTATTTGTCGTAAATTGGACAGTCTACCAATAGATGCTCGACGGTCAACTGACAACAACATTGTTGGCACGTTGGCGGCGTACTTTTTCTAATAGATGAATATGTGTTAATTTTGTGTGTCCTATCTATTAATTCGAACATAATACTACCTCTTCCATTCTGTTACTACGATGTGCTGAGTGCCATTGTTTTGAAGATAATTTTATCGATCGTAGTTTATTCACCGTAGATATTCTCTGCCAGTTACTATTCCATGTCGATTCGAAATGATGCTTTAAGTATTCTTTGAAGTCAGCTATCGGTACATGGATATTTAGAAGCGGATGCGAAACAGCTGTTCTTGCTGATACGTCGGCTATTGAATTACCATATATATTGCAGTGAGCTGGTATCCACAAAAGTATTATGTTCTTAGATGTAGTTTGTAATATGAGTTTTATTTCGTTGGCTATTGGATGAAAATTTTCATTATTTAATAGAGTTCTTAATGCTGAAAGCGAGTCAGTACATAAAATGAAATTTTTATTTCTGTTGGGATCTGCGTAATTCACTGCGGATCTAATGGCGTATAGTTCTGCTGATAAGACTGAAAACGTAACTGGAAGAGAAATTTGAAGAACTACGTTATCATTAACAACTACCGAACAACCCATACCTGCTGAAGATGTCGATCCATCTGTGTATATAAATTCATATTCTGCATGGTTTTCTTTAATCTCCTTTAACGTTTCTCTGATCTTGTTAACATTTTTTCTATTTATGTTACAGAACGTTAGATTCACTTGTGTGTGCAACTGTTCCTAAGGCGGAATAACATCGAGGTTTTCGCCGGATAATATTGGGAGTTCGACGTTATATGCTTGAATGAGTTTATGCAAACTGGGAAGATCGGTATCTCCTTGAGTAGCCAGCGCCAGTATGGTCAAGTATTGTCTTCTTAATTGCAAGGGAAATTCAGAAGCTTCGCATAAAATACTTATTATTGGTGATGTTCGGAAGGCTCCAGTTGCCAATCTTAGAGCTGTATTTTGGATCGTGTTTAAAGACTTTAATAATGTCGAACTCGCTGTAGTATAAGCAGGGATTCCATAATCCAATTTCGGCCTTATTAGAGTGCGATATATCGTTAATAAGCTATTTCTGCTGGCACCGTATGTTGTATGTGATAGTTTTCGCATTAGATTTTTAATGTGTGTTTTCCATGTAAGTTTACTGTCAAATATCATTCCTAAATATCGCACTTCTTTTGCTGATGGTATTTGGTTATTGTAAAGGTTCAAACGTATTTTATGTTCGCATTTATTTAGTCGGCAAAAGTGTATTGCTGTTGTTTTTGATGTTGAGAAACATAGACCGTTATTTTGAGACCAGCGTTGTAGTTTGATAATTGTGTCTTGCAGAATTGACTCTCCCAGTTCAATGTCTGTGCACGGAAGCAAAATACAGAAGTCATCCGCGTATAGAAATGATTGTATTGGTTTCTGGACCGTATGTATAATATCATTTATTCCAATATTGAATAGCGTGGGGCTGAGTACTGATCCTTGAGGTACTCCATTTTCTAGTTTCTGAGGTTCAGACAAAGAAGGCCTTAACCTTACTTGAAAACTTCGATTCGACAAGAAGTTCGCGATAAATGTGCAGAGACGTCCTTTTAACTTCCACGAGAGTAGTGTCGACAATATTTTATATTTCCATATAGTATCGAAAGCTTTATTAAAATCGAAGAAAACAGCTAGAAGATGATGTTTATTAAAGAAAGCTTTTGATATGCATTGCTTTATACATAAGATCCGATTATTATTTCTATTCTATTAGAAATAGCGGAATTCCGACTCTCATTGATGGAGAACACGACGATTAATACCAACAAATCGAATTGAATTTATATATATATATATATATACATTTTCAGTTTAGTAAAAGCAACGTGATACCTCAGCCGGAATAATTCTATTTCATCTTTTCCGTGTATATCTAACAGCATCCTTAAGTATTCTGCGCAATCCTCCGATTTTTCTACTAGGATAATTTTTTCCAGTGATGCCTCGCATAATACGACACCAAAATGATCGCTTTATATTTTTATTTACTTAGCCTCTTAGGCGGGTTTGCCTAATCGTCTGTCCGATACACCGTCTCAACCGCACAACCACATCTTGAACGTATCTATTCGTTTAATGCCTGTTCTTTTTATCGTTCGGACGGATGGAAAACGTTTATTGTAAACGAAAAGTTAAATAGGCGGACAAACTCGTCCGACTGTCGGAGAATAGATAGGATGGAGAGTTTTTTTTTAGGTTATATAGAAAGACAGATTCGCACGGACGGATCAAATAATGAAGACTAATATAAAAAGATCATTTAATGGAATACATTGGTGTACATGATGTTCGGATCGATGGTAATCGATTTAAAAGCGCACCAGACGGTATTAATCGCTTAAAATATTATACAGACTTCTATATAATTCTTCTGTTTCCGCTCTTCAAGAGACTTTACCTTCCGGGTAATATATTCTAACAGTTACTTTACCGATGACACAGCAATTCTGTGTTCACACAGAAAGATCCAAAATTTGCGAACAAAAGTTAAGGAAATAGTATTGCGATGTAAATTAAGTAAAATCGAAATGAACGAAGAGATTCGTTTCAAACAGAAATTTAGTCGTGAATAGTAATCGAATTCTCGAGAAGAAAGATATAGTATACGTTGAACGATGAGCTAGAAAAAGAGCGTAATGACAAAACGAAATGAATTTACAAGCCTTGTCAATTGACTTAAACCTTCACGGAAATTGCCTTATTACTACCGATTCGAACGGTGACGTCTATAGAGACAATAAACGGAACGTGTCAGATACATTAATTGGATTAGTTAGGCTAAAGCTTGCCGGGCTTATTCCGAACAATGAATTTGTCGACTCATTAGCTAAAGACGCGTCATCTAATTGCGTACAACCTTTCTGTAGTCTCTCACAAGGATATCATTCACTCTATTCAGCTAGAACATAAGAGTTATTTATACACTGAAAGCATTAGTCGATCATTTCTTACTTATTACCTATCAACTTCAACCGTCTTTCCACAAACTTTCGTGGTTTTATTTCTTTAAGAAGATTAATCGCAGACGAATTTGTATAGTCATCGACAGATTAGGATTTGGACATCATTTGTTACTTGACCGTCTTTACCGTATGCATCTTAGAGAAAGTCTCTTCTGTCCCCTCCATTCTGAGCACTCCGCAATCTCGTATTTTTTTTTTAAATGCTCTTACATTCTGAGCTTTACCTCATCTTGCTACGTTTTCCACGTATTATACCTTCGTATAATGTATCGCCCATTCTCTATACAGGAATAATCTACAATTATTTCGGTAACAATATTTCCAGAAAAGTCAGAATATTTGGTTAAAATATAAATAGAGTCCCCACAGTGTCACGTTGGTAAGGCCGTAAAGTCGTTCTTAGTTAAAAAAAAAAAAAATAAACAATAAGGTTGTACTGGTTGCTAGAAAACAGATCAATGATATCTATTACAATTAATTTATCTATTTAAAATTTAATATTTAAATCTTATATTTAGAATAATATTATTGGTAACACTGACAATTGTCATCGCGTTGAAGTTAATTCATTGTTAACCTAAAAAGATAAAATAAGAAAAAGTTGTTGTATATTGTGTCGCTGGTTTTTGTTTTTATGTCGCGAATTTGTTTTAAATGTAATTAAATGTAATTAAATGTTTATTAAATGTTTGTCGTAAATTAATATATTTTGGTCGTAAAACATATTCCACGAACATTTTTTTGGTCCTCCGGGCGGTCGGATTGTGAATTTTGTTATTGTTAAATATGGATAAACTTAAGCGTACTAAACGCATCGTTAAAATAAATTTACTTAAAGTTAAGGATAAAATTAGTAACATTTTAGATAATCCTGTTAACACAGAAAACTAAGTAAAAGCTGATGAACTTATGTCTAATTTTCGTAAATATAATATGAATTGTGAAGAATTATCAATGCAAATTTGTCAATTACTTGATGAAGAGAATAAAGAATACCGTCAATTGCAAGAACAACTACTGGATGACGATGCACAGATGCGAGAAGTTTATGCCAGTTACTGCGCAAAAATTAAAACATTGCAAAATTCGATTTCGTCCGAGAAATTGTGCGGTTCATTACTAGAAACAACGTGTCGGTAAATATGAAACCTAAATTAAAGGATATCGATGTTCCCAAGTAGAACGGTAAGGAAGAAAACTTTTATGATTTTAAAAATTTGTTCGAAAATTTGATACACAATAATAATGATTTATCGAATTTTCAAAAATTATATTACTTAAAACAATCTTTTTACCGGTGATGCACACGATATAGTAAAAGATTTTGAATTAAATGAAACAGCTTGTTTAGAAACTTGGTCGAGATTTTTAGAAAATCGTCGATCGATTATACGCACTCATTTTCGTAATTTAATTAATTTACAATCAATAAAAAATGAATTTGGCGTTCAAAAACTTGTTGACCAAACTAATTCTATCCTGTCGGGTTTAAAAATATGCTGTGAAAATATCGAAAATACCTTTTCACGGTTTATTACATACTTAGTACGAAATTAGATTATAACACACAAAAAGATTGGGAAAATTCGGTTTTAACTAATAAAACATTTCCGAAATATGAAGAATTGAGCAAATTTTTGCAATCTCGTTCATTCGTTATTGAAGAAAGTCATAAACACAATTCGTTTTCGGTAAATTTGAAAGATTCTAAAAAACACCAACTTGAAAAGAAATCGTTTATTACTATAAATGTAAAATGCTCGTTATGTTTAAAAAATCACTATTTAAATCAATGCACACAGTTTAAATCACCTCATGAAAGATTCGAATATGTAAAAGGTAATCGTCTTTGTTTAGTATGTTTCGCTTCTAATCATATCGCGAAACAATGTACATCGAATTATCGTTGTAAATGTGGAAAAAATCATCATTCGTTGTTGCATTTTCCACCTAAATTAGAAACCGCATCCAAACATTTAACAAATTCCGTAATAAGTAATAATAATTAGTCGGTAATTGATTAGACAACCGTAAATTCGAGTGAATTATTGTCGTTATCTTGCTTACGAAGTATTAAAAATAAGTTTATACTTTTACCGTCGGCTCTCGTTAAATTTGAATGTAGTGGTACGGTCGGAAACGCTTGTATTTTATTAGATAGTTGTTCGCAAGCAACTTTAGTATCGGACACATTTGTTAAAAAATATGGTTTATCTATTTCGCCGTTTAAACCTAATTTTTCGGCGGTTCGTGGAATCGGTAGTTCGGTAAATGTTAACGCGTCGGTAAATATTACAGTAAAATCGCGTGTTCAGACTTTTTCGTTAGAAATAGAAGCAGATATCGTTCCATCTTCAGCAATAGCATATACCGCGTTCGTTGAAAATTAGATGAAATTAAGTAAAGATGTTATTAAAGGATTAAAATTAGCGGATCCAGCTCTTGCACAAAAAAATATCGCTATTGAAAGTGTTGACATTTTACTGGGTGCCGAATATTATGAAAAATGTCTTTTTAATGAAACTAAAAGTATCGAAGGTATAACTCTTAGACTAACCAAAATCGGATAGATCGTCTCTGGTTCTTTGTCGTACGTAAAAAAAAAATGACATTAATTTTTCTAGTTGTTGTACCATACAAGACATTTACAATAATCTAAGTAAATTTTGGGAAATGGAATGCGTTAATGAGAATTCACAGGAGAACATTCCGCTAAGAGATAAATGTGTTGAGCATTTTGAAAATAATTATTCAATAGCCTCAGATGGAAAATTCGTTGTAAAATTGCCGTTTAACACGGATCGAGCTTTGGTCGCTAATAATCGTAGTAAAGCGTTATCGAGTTTATTTAGAATTGAACGAACACTTGGAATAGACGTGAAATCTCTTTATAATAATTTTTTGCGGGAATATTTATCAAGCGGACACATGTCACGAGTTAACCCAGTCAGTTCGCCTGTTTACTATATTCCTCATCGTGAAGTTATTCGGACGGATAGTTTAACTACTCCGGTTCGTGTAGTTTTTAATGCATCGTCAAAAAGTAAGGATCAGAAATCATTGAATGATGTATTAATGGTCGGTCCAGTGCTACAGCGTGATTTATTTGATATATTGATTTCGTGGCGTTCGTATAATTACTGTTTTTGTGCAGATATAGAAAAAATCTATCGAATGATATGGGTTGCAGAAGATGACAGGGATATGCAGAGGATATTGTGGAGAGAAAATACTTCCGATGCGGTCCAGGAGTATCGATTAAACACGCTCACATATGGTACCGTCCTGCTTCGTTCCTAGCCACGAAATGCCTAAATGTTATTGCTGAGGAAATAAAAGATAAATATCCTGTAGCTTCGAAAATAATAACGGACAATTTTTATATGGATGATTTATTATGTGGTGGTGAAACAGTAGACGAGATGTTACAAAATGTGATCCATAGTCAGCTAGAAAACCATGGATTTCATTTAAGGAAATATGCATCGAATTCGATAGATTTTTTTGAAGAACTTAAATTCAAATTTGTTGTTAAATACTGATGCTCGTGATTTTGAACAAAAAATTCAGGTTTTAGGTATATCGTGGTTGCCTGATCAGGATAATTTTAAAATCAAATTAAATGTAAATTCTTGTCCAATTGGTTCAAAGCTTACAAAGAGGATAATGCTGTCCTGTATATCGCGCACATTCGATCCTCTAGGATTAATATCTCCGATAACAGTTAATGGCAAATTACTTCTACAAGAATTGTGGAAAGAAGGTGTATCTTGGGATGATTCAGTTTCAGAAAAATTATCAGAGCTTTTTACAGATTACATCGCCGATTTAAGTAAATTGGAATCTTTCGTCGTTCCTCGACTTCTTTCAATGACACCATCGTCGGAGATGGTAGGATTTTGCGATGCTAGTAGTAAAGCAATTTGTTGCGTCGTTTACCTTCGCACAGTTGGGCACCGCGATAATGTAACGTGTCAACTTGTTTGTTCGAAAACTCGTGCTGCTCCATTACGACCACTTACTATGTTCAAGATGGAGTTGTTGGCTGCAGCGTTGTTAGCTTCAGTGGTTGATAAAGTTCGGAAAATGTTGAACATTGATATTTCAAAAGTTTATTTATTTTCAGATTCAACTGTTGTTCTTTTGTTGGCTGTCGGCACCTTCGACAAATTGGAAGACGTTTGTTACTAATCGTGTTACCAAAATCTCGAGATTATTACCCTTCCGTTGCTGGTATTACGTGCCTACAACTGAAAATATTGCTGACATTGGTACTCGAGGATTGAAATGTAATGACTTTCTGTCGTATAAGGCATGGGTACATGGTCCCAAATTTTTGATGATGTCAAATGCATTTTCGTTACATCGAATTCCGAATCTTGATGTTCATAGCGCTTTGGAGAGGCGGAGGATAAAGATTACGTGCAATACTACTGTTAATTTCATTGATAAATTTTCGTCGTACTCTCGGTTGGTTCGAGTTGTTGCATATATGTTACGGTTCGGCAATCGTTCGAAAACTTCAATAAAATTTGAATCGTTGGTCATAGACAATGACGAATTTAAGCGCGCATTAACGGTTCTTATTCGTCTAGAACAACAATCGTCGTTTCCAGAAGATGTTGATCGGTTAAAAAATGAATTGCCGTTGAAAAAGAAAAGTAGATTACTATCATTGACACCGTTTCTGGATGGTGATGGCATTCTTCGTGTTGGCGGTCGGATTCATAATTCGTCGTTTTCAATGGAGAAGAAACATCCAATTATTTTGCATGCTCGATCACATCTTTGTCGGATCTATATAAGACATTTACATGAAAAATATTTTCACGCTGGTCGTTTATTTTTGTCGTCACACATTCAAGCAAACCATTGGATTGTCGGTGGTCTGACAAATGTGATCAAACTTATTATTAAAAATTGCGTTTATTGTATCAGATTAACAGCCCAAACAAGTCAACAAATAATGGGTCAGTTACCTGCCGCGAGAATCAGAATCGATCGTCCATTTGCCAACACAGGTGTAGATTTTACTGGACCATTTGCATGTAAATGTGTCGGACATCGAACTACTCGTCAGTATCGCAATTTTTGTGTGTTTCGTTGTAAAGCCGTTCATATTGACATCGTTTCGGATTTGAGTACAAATAAATTCTTGGAAGCATTACAGCGGTTTATTTCGCGAAGAGGAAAACCATCAAAGATTTATTCGTACAATGGTACCAATTTTGTTGGAACTCGCAATTTTTTTAAATTGAATGAAGATGAAGTAAAAAAGTTCGCCTCTTCCGAAGAGTTTTGCTGGGAATTTATTCCGCCGTCAGCTCTGCATTTTGGTGGTATTTGGGAGGCAGCGGTAAAGTCTGCTAAAAAATATATGATTCATGTTACAAAAGGAAATGCTCTAACGTTCGAAGAGTATAACGCATTGTTCGCTCGGATCGAGGCTCTCATGAATTCGCGTTCACTTTGTTATGGTCAAGTGAATCAACATAATGAGGAAGTTATAACACCAGCTCATTTCCTGATTGGTGACTCGTTGATGTTTGCGCCTTCGTTTGATTCTTTGGATGTATCCTTACCAAAGCGGTTGCAGATGTTGCAAACACGACTCTCATCGTTTTGGAATTTGTGGAGTAAGGATTATTTGAATCAATTACAATAAAAAGGAAAATGGAAGGTTACTGTCGAAAATTTACATGTTGGCCAAATTTTCTTAGTAAAAATACCGAATTTGCAAAGTATATCAATGGCCGTTGGCAATAGTTGTTGCTGCACGACCAGGCAAGGATGGTATTGTTCGTGTCGTAGACGTAAAATTAAAAGGGTCCATTCATAGAAGACCGATTTCATCATTAATAAGTCTACCTACCTCTGAACAATAGTTCAGCTGAGGGAGCATGTTACAATTAATTTATCTATTTAAAATTTAATATTTAAATCTTATATTTATAATAATATTATTCTATAATTAGTTTGTGGTAACATTGACAATTGTCATCGCGTTGAAGTTAATTCATTGTTAACCTAAAAAGATAAGATAAGAAAAAGTTGTTGTATATTGTGTCGCTGGTTTTGGTTTTCATGTCGCGAATTTGTTTTAAATGTAATTAAATGTTTATTAAATGTTTATCGTAAATTAATATATTTCGGTCGTAAAACATATTCCACGAACAATATCAGTTTGAAACAAGTTATTTATTACAATTATAAGCAAATTTTAAAATCAGGCTTTTCTGTTAGTAAACTGTATACTCTAGCGAGTGCTGTTTGAAGATTACTATTCGCAGTATTTGGATCGATATCAGAAGAAAGAAATTCCTGGTCATCGACAAAACCTGACCATTATTAGTCGTAGGAAAAAATCGGTTACGTAAATTAAATACAACGTCCGTGCAGGCACTGAGCCTTGGCGCACATCCGCCGTGACGGGGTACAACTTAATTATTAGTTTAGTTGTTCTCCGACGAGCATGCTTAACTTTCCAAATACACAGTGAATGTCCTGTCCGATAGCGTCTACACGATGTACGATGTAGATTAAAATTCCAAGCTTTATTTTAGTATTTTCCCTCGTGCATAAGCTTGATCATCCATAAGGAAAAATACTTTAACCAGCGCGTGAATTTTAATAAAACTAGCTTTCAAATTTTTTTTTGCCGTTCAGTGTATTCCTCCTATATTCCAGGAAAGTTATTTTATCGGTTCGAGGTTGTCTTTTTCGACATCCTTGCGTCCGAAGAAATTATTAAAATTCGCTTATTAATTTTATTTTAGTATTTTTCCTCAATGAATAAGACGGATCATCCATAAGAAAAAATACTAAAATAAAGTTAACCAGCAAAGAAATTGACCTATCGAACGACTGATGTACACTGAGGAAACGATTTTAGCGGAATTTTATTCGACAAAAAACCGCAATGTATTACGCATTAATGTCAACATGAAAGTCGTTGCGAAGATTGCCCATGAAAAAACACGGAAGGGTCGTGGTATTCGCAAAACGAATATTAGCTTAACTTTGGCAGAAATACCGAACTCTGACAGAGAAAGTCTTACGATTCATCATCGAAATTGCTCGATCACTTCGGCCTACAAACCGCTTAACGCCTGATTTTATCCCACCGTCGACAGCAAAACAAAACAAAAAACGCTAACAATAAAATCGTTTCGAGGATTTTAGTGGTCGTCATAAACTGGTGATATGAAAAAAAAAACGATATCGGCACATAAATTGCCGCACCGTCGTTAGCCGGCGGCGACGTTATTTACGGGGGAAAAATAACAGATAAAATCGAAACGTAGTTATTTTCATGAATATATATTTTCAATTAGACGATTGTCCGAATTATAATTTCGAAAACGCGAATAAGCCTCCTAATGATTATAATTTCGCCGATTAAAACAGCTCTATAAGAATAATAATAATAATAAACGTAATTAAATAATAATTGCGATGTTAATAATAACGATGAAACATTACTCGAAAAGGATACGCCCTCACCGACCACCTGCTAAATGACATTCCTTAAAATATTAGAATGGAGTAAATTTAAGGAAAATTTTTTTCCAGGCGAATTAATCGATTAAATTGATGAAAAAAAAAGCGAACGTTAAAAGTGCGAAAATTTCTAAAATAAATTGAACTCAGTTTCGGATTAAGCGACTCGAATAGCACCACCGGCTTCTGGTACCTGTAATTGATTAACCATCATTCGTTCTTCAAACCCATAGAGGCCGGCTCGTTTACGTACTAAACGAAATGCGAGGAATAAGAGCATCCAATAGCTTACGACAATGAACATAGATAGAAAGGTCGATAATATTTTGCCGAGTACCCTGTGCATCGGATATTCCTCGTCGTCGTTCGAGGTTGCAGTATCATTAACGAGGCCGACTTTCGAAAATATCGACTTCAACAGGCAGGTACAATATTTAAGTTCCAACTTATCCTTCGTCGCATCGTCTGATTTTGTTTCATTTCCATTAACGATTTTATCTTGTACATCTTCTTTCATTTTTTCTCCATTTCCGATTTTCTCCAATTCATCACCAACCTGTTGCTGCGCTTGAATTAACGGTTTCGTTCCAGGTGCCACTCTGAACTGAAAAATAATAAAAATGAAAAAAAAATCCTATTAACAAATACTAACGATAGTAATCGAAATCGAATCGGAAATACATTTATTTTTCTCAAGTGAAACTTCTTCTGGCGCATTGTATATATGGGAAGTTAAGCTGTAGACCAAATGCTTATACACATGGGCAGCGAAGATTTGAATAAAATAACGAATAACCACAAGAGAAAGAATACGAACACTCAAGAAATTATTACACACACACACACACTGACATATATATATAAAATTGAAAAATAAACGATAAAAAGTAATGAAAATCACTAAAAAATTATTTTCTTTATGAACGAACACAAAAATTTACGGCTATTAAGTCATTATCCAGTGAATATTGTCGGTAATATATATTTTTTTTACACAGAAATAATACAAAGCAAAGCGCAATAATATAAAATTTATACAATGTATTGCGTTATTACTTTACGATAATAATAACAATGATAATAATGATGATGATAATAATAAAGCGCCAAACGAAACATCCATTCCTTAAAAAGAAAAAACTATTGTGTTATTAAGTTTTGTATAAATTTCATATTGTTGTACATTGCTTTGAGTTATTGTTGCGAAAAAAAAAATATTTATATTACTCATACTCGATTGTGTTGTGTACCACATTCGCTATCAGATATTTAAAGTACCGTTTTAACAGTTGTGCATTTAGTAATTTTTTACATTTCATACTTTTATAAGGCTGTACAAGTTTATATATTTCGAAATTATTTTTATATTCGCATGATTATTTTTATATTCACATGATAGTGGCTTAATAGCTGAAAGGCTTTATGTTTGATCATAAAGAAAATATTTATATGTTAACTAATTTTTAATATATATATATATATATGTAGAATGGTTGTACCACTACCATTTTATTTAACATTACGAAACAGTAAACGGGAAAAGTAAAAGAAGGAAAACCGTTAGTAGGTAAATTTATTTTGTTTGTTATTAATTTAAATTACGAACTAAACAAAATCGATTTTACTTCTTAGGTAAGTTTATGAATTGTTAAAATAATGTTATCTTTATTTTAACTGTATTATATTTTGCCCCTTGTAGGATGATCCAATACTGGTCAAACGAACTGATGATGCTCACATCATATATCATAATCCACTAAGTTGGAACTATACGAAAACCAAATGGGACAAGTATTCTGCACACTGCCTCAATCTAACTCTAGATTTCAACACAGATATAAATAACATTATTAACAATTTTACACACCACATTAGTAGAAACTTCACGATTGTACACTCTGGAACCAAAGGTAACCAACCGTAAATTAGCTCCTTGGTGGACACAGGAATGTGCAAAAATAATTTGAGATAGACGAAGCCAGCACAGTTTGGTCAAAAATACACTCGCTAGACCATCTCCATTCGTCTCTACTGCCAACCGTCCTGAATATCGGAGGTATAAACATTTGCAACACTGATGAAATTACTTCTACTTTTGCAGATTATTATCAACAAACTATAAGGTTGAATAAACAAGAAGTTCCAAACATTTATTTAGATAAATCAAACTTAGATGATTACAATAAGGAATAAGCCACGGAGAATTAATCCACGCCATCAAACTAACAAAAGAAAAAACACCTGGACATGATGACTTGCACATATGCATGTTAAAAAATACTCCTTCGGTTACATTACATTTACTGCTTCAAATCTTTCATAAAATCTGAACGGAAAATGTATCTCCGGAAGTCTGGAGAATATCTATCATTATTTCCGTGTTAAAATCCAAGAAAAACCCATCGCTTGCAGAGAGCTATCGCCCTATCTCGCTTACTCCTGTACTTTGCAAAGTGTTTGAATGAATCGTATATATACGTCTGTACTGGTTGTTATAAAAAAAATCATCTTATTCATGACTCACATTGTGAATTTAAACACAATCATCGCTTTACATTACACTAAGTATATACACTGCAACATATGGTGTCAGAAGCATCATAATACATTAGCAATCTTTTTTGACCTGTCAAAAGCATTCGACAGAATTCCTACCCACAAGAACCATATGTCAGTTGCGTCGCTGGAACTTTGTTGGTAATATGATCGTATTTATTAAAAACTTCCTTATGAATCGAAAATTCATCATCCGAATAGGAAAAACACTTTCATCAATTCCTACTATGACCAGTGGTGTACCTCAAGGATCGGTACTTGGTCCTATTCTTTTTAACATCGCTATAAATGATTTAGCAGGTAACATGCAATCTTCTGTAAAGTACCTATTATTTGCTGATAACCTTACCATCACTGTAACCTGCAGAACAATTTACTTGGGAGAAGTGGTATTTCGAAAATGTACTTATAAACTATCCTCCTGGTTTTCCACAAACGAACTGTGCTTCTCAACCAGCAAGACCACGCTTCTGTAAAATTCGCAAATGCATTCACCAGGTTAATGTTAAACTTGATGGAATAACAATTCCATGTGCATCGACAATACGATACCTTGGTCTGATATTAGACAATAAGATGTCTCGGAGCGCTCAAATAAATCATTAAAAAAAGTCTCGCAGAAAAAAATTAAACTTACTCAAAAAGTTACCACACACATCTTATGGTGCAGATCAAACATCGTTGTATCATGTTGATATTATACACCGATACCGTACCTCAAACGGATATACAGTCCACACCGGTTTAATAACCGCGTTATACAGCAATAATTTCGATTTTAGAGGCAACTCGAAATGTCTACCCAGAAGCCAGTACATCTTTCTCAATTTCATGTTTATTTGATCCAGACACCTAGATGTTCAAATTTTTTCGGCCATTCATATCCGACTACTACATATATATATATGTGTGTGTGTGTGTTTGTACATGTCATTTCCTCATCAACAAAGTTTCAATTATTGATCCTTAATTGCCAACATTTCCTTATTATCACAAAAAACTGGAAGATCGTAATATTATTTTCATGCGAACGTACGAATATCGCTGTAATTTAAAAAAAACGACACACGATGTATTCTTCAGAAATTCGAAAGAGAATATCTTACACACGCACATATATATATATATATATATAGTCAATCACAGGATCCACAAAGTATAGATGGCTTACAAGTGGTTGATAGATTTGTATACTTAGGAACGCTAATCACAAAGGACGGAAGCTCAACAGAGGAAATTAAACGGAGAATAAAGATAGCAAAAATGGCGCTATTACAATTAACGAAAATATGGAAGAGCCATGAGATAACAATACACACAAAAATGCGTCTTATGAACTCGCTGGTGTTCTCTGTATTCCTATATGCATCAGAATGCTGGACAATGAAAAAGAGCGATACACAACGCATTAATGCGTTTGAAATGCACTGCTGGAGGCGAATGCTAAGGATACCATGGACTGCGAAAAAAACTAATTTGTCAATACTTCAAGAAATTAAGGTGGATCAGAGATTACAAACCGTGGTACAGAAACGAATAACATCATACACAGGACATATTATACGACAGAATGGATTGGAAAAAATGATTATGACGGGTATGGTAGAAGGTCGTAGGAAAAGAGGCAGGCCACCAACAAGATATATAGACAGAATTAAAAGAATCGCAGGCACCGCATCAATACGAGAAATGATGGACCGGGCAGCGGATCGAACTACATGGCGGCTAAAAACGTTCGTTTATGAGGATTCATAGGGTCACGATGCTCGAAACGAGCCACCGATGATGATGATGATATATATATATATCTACCTATATATATATATATATATATATATATATATATATATATATATATATATATATATATATATATATATACAAATATATATACATATATATGTATATATATACATATATATGTATATGTATATATATATGTATTGTATATATATATATACATATATATGTATATATATATATATATACATATATATGTATATATATATATGCGATAGATGGAACCTCGACAGAGGAAATTAAAAGACGAATAGGAGTTGCTAAATTTGCACTGGCTCAACTCACAAAAATCTGAGTCACGACATAACGATGGTATAAATTCCTCAAAAACCTCTCTCCAATTGATAATAGTTTATGGAGAGTCAATAAATACTTCTGTAGAGGCCAAACCGAATTACCGCCTATTAAAGACCCAATTAATTTGGTTAGGATAGCTTATTCCGTTGAAGATAAAGCAGAAATCTTAGTTGAGCATTTTAGTACTGTTCACAGTCAAAATGTGTTGATGTCAACCCGGTATCATGAACGTAAGGTGAAGCAGACGATAAACAATTACTCACTTAACACTCCTGCAGTAATTTCACTCGTAGATCTTACAACACCTAAAGAGGTTAAACGCCTTATCTCCACTCTCAGGCTGAAAAATTCAGTTGGTCACGATCAAATTAGCATAAAAATGATTAAAAATCTACCAACAAAAGCAATAGTCGCCTTGGAGGTTCTATTTAACTCATGTTTACGCCTATGCTATTATCCTGTGTCGTGGAGAGTATCGGTAACGGTACCTTTGGCAAAAGCTGGGAAAGATTCATCTTCGGTTCAAAATGTTAGACTTGTGAGTTTACTCAGTAATATAAGTAAGGTTTTTTGAAAAAATAATACTAGTAAGATTGAGGGCATTTAGTAATAGAGAATCCATCATAGCTGATTCGCAATACGGTTTTCGACCAAAACTAAGTACGACAATCCAACTGGCCAGTGTTTGTGACAAAGTTACTGATAACTTTAACCAGAATAAACATTCGGGTGTTGTCTTGATGGACATAGAAATAGCGTTTGACACAACATGGCATATATAAATTAATTAAATATAATTTCCCCCCATATCTTGTTTTTACTATTAAATCTTATCTGATGAATAGAAAATTCTATGTGAAACTGAAAAACCATAACTCTGATATAAGGTACGTTAAAGCTGGGGTGCCTCAAGGCAGTATCTTAGGCCCATTCCTTTTTATTATATATATTAATGATTTACCGACAATCTCAGGAGTAGATATAAATCTCTATGCTGATGACACTTCTCTAATGGTATCTTCTTATAGAATAGACACTATAAGTAATAGATTAACTAAAGCAATTGATGTCATGTCTAAATTCTACCATAAATGGAAAATAAAAGTTAACGATGAGAAAACAGAGTTAATTATTTTTACCAGACGTTAGGCCTTCATTAAATCGTTTTGTTAAAATAAAAAACGTTGAACTTGACTGGAAGGAATATGTGAAGCATTTAGGCGTCATCATGGACAGAAGACTCACATTTACAAAACATATTAATGATTAAGTAGAACAATACGTAAAATGGGTTGTCTATTTCCTATATTTAATAAAAGATCTGCGCTTTCAACGCAAAACAAATTTTTATTATACAAAAAAGGTAATTTTACCAAAGCTACTCTATGCCTGCCCAGTGTGGTCTTATACTAGTAGTAGTAATATAAACCACGTGCAAAGAATGTAAAACAATTGCCTTCGAATAATTTTGAATAAACCTCGATTTACTTTAATAAAATCTCTCCATGATGCGTTAAAATTCCCTTACGTACAGGAAATGATTAAGGATAAAACGAAAAATTTTTTTGCCGATTGTAGATATTCCGACATTCCAATGGTAAATTCTATAGGTGATTACGATTATCAAGCTTTACGACATAGGTATAAAAGATATAAGCATAGGCGTATAAAACACATCCTTCTAAAATAAGCCAGCTACTTCGATGAACTGACGCGATTTGCAGAACAACTGGCAGTACTTTCCACAATTGTGTAAATAGTGCACGCGATCGTATTTGTTAGCGTAGCCTGGTCTCTGCCATGTGACAGATTATAGTCACGATATCCCTTTGGGGGTGGCAGGACTCACTGATGATGATGATGATGTATATATACATATATATATTTATTTATTTACTTACCTTATGTCCGAAAGTTGAGAAAATGTACGACATTTCTTTGCGAGTAAGGCAAACAATTTGTATGTCATCATCTCCAAAATCCGGTAAATGGATGATAAACATCAAACGCGATCCATTTAACAACGATGTAAATATCATAGACCTAATTGCATCACCTAAATAAAAAAAATATATAAATTTTAAAGAAAATGTTTTCAATGCAAATTTTGTTTTTATTATTATTATTTATATTTTCAAGAGATAATAAACGATGTCGGTAAAAAAAAAATGAAGAATGAAAAATAGAAGAATAATATAAAATTATAATGAAATTCTAAAAAAAATTATTTAAACGTATATATATATTTTTGACTCGGTTGATCATGAATTCTTTCACGTATCCCGGTTGAAATTATCTGAAATTGGACAAAACGTCAACAGTAGATATATTACACAATTTTCAAATGATGTCGTGTTTCTAGTTTCCACAGCGGTAAATGAATCTGTATGGGGGGCATGCTCTGAAAATCCCCCCTGTCCGGGGTATGAATTGCTCATTGAACAAAATTTGTCATAAATTCTTTATTGTTTATTCTTTCGAGGATGTTAGGAAAGTATTTTTTAGTGATCCTATCATAACTGTCTCGCACATTTTGGTATTTGTTTATATAGTGTTTCTTATATATGTACCACGGATTGCTATAAGTTTTATAAAGTAATATTGAAGCCTATATGGTCATATGCAGCAAAATTGGGTAAATGTGCTTCGGCAACTAACGTACAACGAATTCAGCACAGGCGGAATAAAATACTACGGCTGATAGCTGCTGGTCCGTAATGCGGCTCCAACAGGACATTATACACCGATCTACATGTGAGATATGTCGCTGAAGAGATTAAATCGGCAATTCATGGACAACTATCAAGACTACAACACCATCCAAATCCGTTGGCAGCCAGCCTACTTAATGAAGAAATGCCTAAAAGATTAAAACTGGAAAAAATCATAGATTTGATTCTAGTACAATCTAATACTACTCTAAGGTCTAAAGGTTTAAGGTGGTTGGATTTTCTAATGGACAAAACCCCCATCTTCTGATATACACATACATAAAACCCAGTAGATGATTGTGTTCAAATCAGTTCCGGATTAGAGGGGAATTAAAAAAAAAAAATTAATAAAACGAACAGGTTTATATGTTTTTGTATTCCGTATTTGATGAGTGAAATACCTCCGATATAGCCGCCAAATATCTGATGGTTGTGTATAATTGATTTAATCAGGGTCGTCTTTGTGCATAGGTCCAAGAGGTCCGGTCGTAGGCCCCCAGCTAATAAATAGGAGTAAAAATAAATTGACGACTAAATGGATTTTCAGCATATTCCTCATCAAAAAACACATTCTTTGCTCCCTTAATCCGATTTATAACACTGCCTTACGGTTGGCTCTTGGAACTTTCAGATTCATTACAATAGTTAATATCTACTGTAAAGCAGGTATCGTCTGATCTACATAGAGACAGTCTTTTACTAAAAATTTTTGTCCGATTACGCTCGATTCTAGAATCAACGGCATCTGCATCTCGTAATCGGCCTGATGCAAAATATGTTACCCATCTCAAGAATTAATTTTATTTAATTTCAATTCACTTCCAGCAATTTACATATCTGTACCATCAGATGAACCGCCGTGGTGTTCCAATATCTAGACAGACAGGTCGCTTACAGGAACAAATACTACCGCACCAACTTCAACCTATTGTGGAAGTTCAAACAACTACCGGCTAAATGTATTGACTTTACAGTTTACTACATCGATGGTGCTAAAAAAGTTGATAATTGTGGATGTGCTTTAGTTCATGAAAATTTTACGATTCATGTTCCTCTTCCGTCAACATTCAGTGTGCTCTCGTGTGAATTATACAGCATATTTTTTACACTAACTGCGCCAGCTACCAGACATTCAAACTTACTAATCTGCACACGCTCTCTCTAGGTACTGTCGAGCGTATACAGCGCCACTCAGAAAAACAACACGAATTCATAAAATTGATGATGGAGGAATGTCATGGTTGGAAAAACCAGATCTACATGGTATGGGTTCCAGACCATGCGAATGTAGGCGTCAGCGCGTGAGCCGACAAAACAGCAAAATTATCGTGCTTCATGGGACTTGTTCCGAAAATTCCAACACCTACCAGTGATATTTAAGCGCTCCTCATGTCCGGTATTAGCCGTGGATCCAGAGATTGGCCAACATTCCAATAGAATCAAATTCGATTCGTCTTCTGAAAACAGTTCCACAACCATCAGTGCCCACTATACCGGGAAGGCGAAATGAAGTGGTTTTGTCTCGTCTACGCATGAGTCATACATGTTAACAGACCCTCATTTGCTGCAACGTGTGAGCACTCCTATCTGTCATCTTTGTAACAACTAACTATCCTACATATATTAATCCTCTGACCTTTATATACAAATATTCGTTCCTCCCTAAACATAGTTCTGTTTCATTAATCCTTCAAAAATACCTTCTTCCTAAAAAAGACTCCTATCTTTCCTTAAATTATACAACCTATATAATCTAATCCAAAAGCTCCTTTCCTCGTGAGTCTGGTTCTTGTTGCAGTAAATAGCGCAGTTTTATATATATATATATATATACAATTTTTTTTAAAAACTTATTTTTGTACAAAATACAGATTATGCGAATAATTAAGAAATAATCTCATTTAAAAAATAATAGAAATTAATAATAAAACAATAGAAAACGGTTTTTTATTGTATTTTATGAATTTTTTACGGTACTTTTATTTTACAACATGTTTCTTGTTTTTTTTTTCATTGCGAAACTAATTATTAATTGATCGATAGAAATTTTATCTAAAATACCAGAATTTACATTATTGCCTGCAATACAAAGTCGAACCGTGACAAGGGCGGAGCAAGCTCTTAATCTATTAATAAATATATTCATTCGAAAGAAAATGTACATTATTGTCAAATAATTTAATCGATAATTTAACATATTGTGCTTCTCGTTCCATTTAAAAAAATGTTTCTTAATGCAGAAAATGACCTCTCCTCAGTACAATTAGTTACCATTGTGAATGAATAAATTCACAAACGTATTTCGATATTAGGGAAGGCGGAAGCGAGACAATCTTTTTTCGTTTGTCGATACAAATCTTTGATCGAAAAAAATTCTTCACTTTTTATTTTACTTTAATGTAATAATAAAATTGCAAACATTCCGAAGTTAAACATTCTATAGATAAATCTTTATATGAAATATTGAAAATTATGTCACAGTTTTCTTCAATTTTGATGTCATTTATTTTACCAATGTTAGTAAAAAAAAAATTTGTTTATTTTATGATAAGCTTCTTTGAGCTTTCGAATATTGGATAAAATATTTGAATTTTTAAATTAGTTTCTTCGTCTAAATTAGATTAGCGGGAAATTCAAAATTAAAATACGGATCATCAGGGTTTCAAATTTCTGTCAGCACACGACATATTGCCTGTGTTCATGTGCTGTGGTAGAAAAAATATTATTGTTACAAGATAGGAGTCAACAAGATTTTGCTGAGAACGGGGTTCGTAATAGTTACTTCAAGGCGTGTAAAGACTATTTTAATAAAAAAAAAAAAAATTAAGTGTCTTTTTCATTCAAATGAAATTGGTTAAACGGTTCGGAAACCTTTTATTGTTGCCTTTTTAAAGTAGTTTGGCTTCTTGAAATAAAAATTATTAATTAATGATTATTTAACGAAATTTCATTCGACTCCTGTTTCGACGATATTATTTTTTTATAACAATGTTAGAAATGAAAAAGATTAGTGCGTTTATTTTCCTTTTTTGAACGGAACTGTATATATATTTTTTTAAATAAAATAAAACGGATGTATTTTATTTTTCAAAAAGATCGACGTCAAAATTAGATTAAATATTTCACATAATCTTTAGATCGAAATTTGTTATTTACTATAATTCATATAAATCTTTAATAAATTGTCTACACGCGACGAAATAGACAATTCTTATAACAAATACACGATAAATTATTAATGAAAAAGCATGTATAATAAATTCATAATAAATTGATTGATTCCCACGTGGCTATCCCAACTCCCTTTTGTTATAGACATGTATATGTGTATACCCATTTTTTTGTTTTTTAATCCACGTGAAATAGATATATATGTATAAAATTACCTCCAAACCGTTGGAACATAATTTTTTCGGAACAATTTTGTTCTCCGCGTTGATTATGGTTTCTAAACGATTGACGTTTAAGTAAGCCCCTCAGAGTAGACACATAATCCCCGGCAATTGCTGCAGCTGCTATTCCAGGCTTTCCAACATTTACTTCATCTTTCAATGCAGGCTGATTTTTCAAGCCAACAACTTTAAAAAAAAAAAAAAAAATTTATTAGTATCAAAAATGTAACACACGGATGTTTATATATATATATATTCTATCGCTATATGTATATGTGGAAATGTATCATACGTATTTATTAATTAATTTGTTAAGAATGTATATATTATATAATGTATACATATAGGATGACCCAGACAAGACGGACGGTGTTGTTTTTTGAATAGCGCAGTTAGTAATACAGCTATAAAGCAAACCGTATGCTTCACGTTTAGTGCACACACGAGAGAATCGTTGTTATCACGCTATCGTGTGCGCGTTTTGCGTGGAATGATATTTTAAGTGTGAATCGATCTATACATTGCAAAAAGAATTTCGAAAAGAATTCACAATTACGCGATTTTTATTGTTTTTGGCTATACCCGAATGTTTACGAAACACGTCCACAAGATCTGAAAGACCTGAAAACTCGGATTTCTGAAGAAAATCCAAAAATTCAGCGACCTGTGCTAGTAACAAATCTTCGAAAGCTACGTCCACCTTATTTACATGTGCGCTGTTTATCCAGGCAGAAGCTGCATACTCCGCCACTTAAAATGACAAGGACAAAGCTGATGTTCTAAGAACCGTTGTGCTTGCTCTCCATGTAGTTCCCGCCAACTTATGAAGAATGTTATTTCTTGTTCTTATATTTGCTACAACGCCCTCTAGGTGTCTGCGGAATATAACGCTACTAATGAAGTAATCAGTCAATTTAAAAAAAGCCAGCATAGACCTGTATTAATATATCTAGGTTTTACAATTTCATTAATTAAAACTAAAGAACAACGAAGATGGAATTTTAAGAAGGCAAACTGGAAACAAACCTTAGATGACAGCGTGGATCAAACCAGATATAAAAAACTATGGCGGATTTCAGAGGCTTGTAGTTAACTGTGCAAGGAAATATGAAATATGCTGATGATTATATATATATATATATAACTTCTAAAGTGGTGCGGATTTTTCGGCTCTAAATTTTTGTTTCTTTTTGGCGTTTAAAAAGTCATTTTTGACATTCGTAAAAAAAAAGGGGGTTTATATTTCCTAAAAAAATTTGTTTTCATCGTAAATTACGTGTAGTGAGAACTACCTAAGTAAAGATTTCATTGCATTCCTCTGGATTCCAACACGTACTGGAATTGCTGAAAATAAGCCAGCTGATATAGTAGGAAAGGAAGTAGCAACTGCATTACCGGCACCTAATTTACCAGTTCAGAGTTTCATGAAATCAACATTATTTCAGTTATGGCAAAAAGAATGACAATCCGTATCAACATCAAACAGGTTACGATCTATCAAACCAAAAATAACACCTTGGAAGATACACTTATAACATCGGAGGGACAGTAACTGACACGTGTTTATCTTCTTAATAGATCGGAAGCTCCATTGTGTACGGTCTGCAACGTTGCTCTGTCTGTCCAACATATACTGTGACGGAGTGTCCTCAATACAACCTACAGGGATCGTACTACGGTCTTTCATCTTCGTTACAGTTATTGCTCGATGACCCACACTCTTCCACTTCCTACACGATACTGGATTGTATCATTTTAATATTATTTTCCTCCGCGCTTCTAGTTATTTGCTGTATACAGCACATTAATTTAAATAATAATAATAATAAAAAATCTAAAATTAAAAAAATTAATTTCATCGATGGATCCCTTTTTCTTCTTATTATTATTTTTTTTTTTAATACTTCAAAAAGGTTAAAAAACGAATTATACAAATCATCATTTTCGACAAATTTCGTTATTTATTTTGTTTTCAGCAAGATAAAATTTGATTTGCCGAATCATCGAACTGCAATTCGATTTTGTCCGCGGGAGGGCCAGACTTAATGATTCGGTGTAAATGCGGAGAAATTCGCGCAATCCGAATTACGTGAGTTTTCTTAAATATTTTTTTCTTTTTATAGTTCTCAAGGATCGGTTTAAATATATCGACTATTTTAACATCACAATCAGACTATTTTACAGAACACGCGCTAAATACGAGTCGAAAACTGAACGGTGAACCGTAGATAATTTCTGATGTATTTATATAAATATGTTTAAATTCGAGACATTTCGCGTATTAAAATATTTTTGTTAACACTAAAATTTCACTTCCCGTATTGTTAGACATTGTGATTGAAACGGTTGCGTTTGAAGCAGTATTGTTTATAACCCCCCGTATAAAATTGATAATTGTTAAGGTTTTACCATCTACAACTGAAAGGGTTAATAATAACCAAACCAAATGAGCTTCAGTTAAAACGGAGAGAATCGATTTATTTATTCGCAGAAAGTCTGCAGTTCGGTGAGATAAACCCAATTCATTATCTTTTTATCTGTATAGAGCCGTTTGATTTTTATTTCGCCATTATGGTTTTAATATATGCTTAAAAATAAAATATTTTTAAATAGTATTTAAAATAACGTAACTTGTGGTAAGATCATTTTTATCTTAATAGTTACCTATTTTCGTTTTACTATATACTTGAGTAACAGCTAATCTACACTCGCCTAGATACTTCGTTCGGCCAGTGTAGCCGTAAATATTATCGTATATATAAATATCGATACATTACTTAATTGAAAATGTTCGTTTGAAAAAAGGGAGTCAAGCCTCAACCGGTATAATTGAAATAGTTATAAAGGAAAAAGCAAATGTATTAATTGCCTCTAAGACGCAAGGAAAGGACGAGTTGATAGATCCGCAAATTGAATAGCTTGATCATTCTTCATACAGTAGATCTTGTCCATATTTTATTAGAGCGGACAAATTCAAACCGTGATCAATTATGAATACGATTCAATTTTCAAAACGTAAATAACAGCGGGACAATCATTTATTTATTCGATAGTGTACAATTGAAAAAAGTGATTTCATTAAAACAGCCGGAGACAAACTGGTGTAATGGAAAAATACGCCATACGAATGATCAATACTTGAAAAAACTGCCACGATGATCAAAAAACAAATTCTTACGATATCTTAAGCTGCGTAAATAATATCGTAGCAGTTCGGTAGGATAAATTTCTCGATAATAGGTCTTTTTATGTGCCCTCCTCGAAGAGCTAGTGCCGATAAAAATTTGTAAGAAACGACCATCGTTAATTTCTGTTATTATTGGCGACTTTAACATAGAAAGCTGCACTGTCGGAGAATGTCGGGAAGTATCCGGATGCAGATATATTAGAAGAATTTACTTTTTCAAATCGTCTTCTATTTCTAAACCGTCCTGATTAAATTTTTTTTATTTTAGTAATCACAATGGGAAGAGTTAGATTCAGTAATGGTAATATGTCGCTTCTAACATTCAGCGTACAATTTTTCATTATTGTTAAGATCGTAAGATGTTATATAGTGTATGGTTTTTTTAGGCTTTAATCATGCGTGCACGTACGGTATTAACGATATTTCTTCGAATAATTATATCGAAAATAAAAATTTAATATTATTATTCGATATTTTCGAAAATGGCTACTTTTAGTCATTTTAACGATAATAACTAAACAGAAAAGAGTGTGGTACCCTAAACCGTCTACGTGTGAGTCATACAGTCATATCGCACAATTTATACCAAAAGCCCTCCACCAACAAACTGCCACCTATGCGGACATTTAACAGAACCAATACTCACACCACACAAGCTAAAACAAAATACAGGGCCCGATACACAAAATACTCGCAAACAACCCTCGATCAATAGGTAGTATTCTGGCTTACTTCTAGCATACATATAAACTAGACACAAGTCTCCTTATGCTGTAATAACCCTGGTAGCTGGCATATGGAGATTTACATAATATTTCAAAAAAAAAAAACAATATTATAGTTATTTCTAACGTCGATTATGTATTAAACAGCTTAAAAGGTACCGAATGTAAATTCTTCATTTCTGATGATCGTACGCTATTTTTAAAATAATAAACACACACTTAATATTTATTTACGCAAACCTTTTCGACAGTTATGTCATTTTCAACGTACACAATAAACATTACATATATGTAAATATTATAAACCAAACAAAATATAACACCGTTTAATCGCTAGTAAGTTTTTTTATTGCGAAACTTTTCGACAATTACGTCATTTTCAAGCACGCACGAATAAATATTACACATCTAAAATTATTAACTGAAATATTTATATAACGGCTTTTAATTTTTATACGCATATTTCACTAGCCGGAAGTAATTTTACAATTAGATTTATTTTTACAATAAATTTCATTTATAAAACGGATATTAACAAAAAATTAATTTTTCCTCAAAATTGATATAAATCTCCTCACACCTGCTGGTTCAGGTTCAATGAAATGTTCATATATATCGGAGAGTAGTGATTTTATGAATTAAGACAAAATAATTACACAGTTCATTCAATTGAGTTTTGTTTTATTTATAATTTGTAAAATCACTACTCTCCGTTATAACGACATTTAATTATTATTCCGCGTTTTTAAGATTTTGCAATAATTTAACATCTTTTTTTAAATATAATTATTTTTAATACATTTTCTAAGTTTTTCCTTGTACATATCAGCTAGAATCGGTGTTTTTTTTCTCTCTTTCGAATCACTATTTTCAAAACTTTTCAAATTTTATACTTGTAATTGCAAAACTTACCCGTCATCTGAATGTTTAACAAAACCATCATCGCTGCTAATACTAATACACCCGAAGAACACATCATTTTATCCATGTTCATAGAACGAACGTTAAAACCAACAATACAGTACGGAAACCAAATTAGAAATAAGACCAGCTTGGCTTCGATACTAAACTAGGTTGCCAGAAGGCTTTAAAAATGGGGTGGTTTAGAACATGGTATATAAAATACACGGTAGGTATCACGCGCATACCGGCTGGCAACTACTACGTCATTGGTACCCAACTAGACTCCGCCCTTGTATAGAAGAAATATCGCGTGAACACTCTTTTTGGATAAATTGTGTTTTTTTTAACTAGTTTAGTTTTTATTTTTTAAATTTTGTTTTATTTCCTCTTCTACATAAATTAATTTATTTTAATATCGTATTAATCACAGCTTTGTTACCATTTGTCGCAATCAGTTTAGTGCTGTTTCATTTTTAAAATAATTCAAACGGTAAATAATATCTTTAAATCGTGACTTTTGGGGAGTATATACATGCGTGCATTTGAAGATACACAGACTTATTACTTTATGAACATTTAAAATTTTAAATAATAAAATGTAATAACAAAAATCTAGGTGCATAAAGAAATGTCTCACTGGCCGAATTGTAGTTAGTGCAATTTCAATTTATTCCTCTTTTTCGTCCGTCGTTGGTATCTTTGTTTCCGTGAGTTGTTCTTTTACTGGACTTTTCCTTGTTCAGCGTCTTAATCCTGATAAATGTTCGTGCTCTAACATAAAATGGCGAATTCGTGAACACCTGTGTTACTATATTTCGATTTCAATGCGTTTGTTTTCATTACGTCCGAATTCTTATTAATGCTACTGTCGTGGTTATTGTTACAGTCTTTTCCATATTGTATATAATGCTTATCCATTGTTCGGTGGGATTCATTAAAGCACCCCTCGATACTGTAGCGAGCCAGCCCATTTGTTTAGGTGGATTGAATTCTGTTGGATGGCCGTATTCAAAAGCAGTATCTAACCCTCGTTTTTTCATTCGATATGCAACATAACCAGCTAGCATTTTTAACAAATCTTTCTTTTCACCGTGAACATGGTCCAATTTTTCATCATCATCATCATCATCCGAGTCCCCGTTTAATTTGTTTTTCACTGCGTTCATCATTATCATTATGTGACTTAAACTCAGTCAAAGTTAGTATCATGAAATGAGGAATGGAATCCTTTTTTTAATATATTTTTTGTGTTGTTCTCAAGTAATTCTGATTGCAGATCACGTTCGAAATCATTTTCATTAAAATGAAAAGAGCATACGCGAGCACTTTCAAAATTGAAGTTGTCATTCCTTCTGCTCATATGCAACCACTGCTTTCGAAGAACTTTATCTTTAGGAAACCGATGAAAGCTAATCTCGGCTATGATTACAATACCCGAAAATAGCGCAACAAGGCATAATATAAATGTTAATAAGATAATAAAAAATTTAACCAACTTATGTGCGAAAGGTCTATATCGAAGAATTAGTGAGATAAAAATATTATACAGTCTTACCCTGATAGTAATTAGAAATGAAATACTTTAAATGATAAAATTAGGAATTCTACACTAAAAAATAATAAAATGCCATAAACACAAATCAAAAACCGGGCGAAATAATACGAAAAACAATGCTCTAGAAATAACGAAATGAGTCGTTCTATAACAAAACTGGATGTGCGATGGGCACCAACTACGTCACAATCTCGTTTGACTACTGCGTACCTAGTTCGTGATACCTACCTTGTACTTCTATTTACCTTGGTTTAGAAAAATCGATTAATAAACGCATGCGTACAAACGAAAAATAACTAAAGCCCGATTGAAAAATTCGTTTATTTTAATTTCATTAATTTCTACGTAAAAAAACAAAAAAACAAATGAACAATACAAATATTTCCTTAACAAATACGTACCAGGGGGCTGCAGCAATAGTTCTGAGTATTTTATTTTGATATCGCTGTATTTTTTGCAGGTTGGATGTTTTTGCGTTGCCCCGCAGCTGTATTCCGTACACCCAAATTGGTTTTAAAGCAATTTTATACAATAGTACTTTATTTTCCAATAACAATCCTGATCTCTTAGCTAGCATCCACGACATAGTTCTGGTTTTAAGTCTCAAATGCTCGATTTTCTTCTGAATGTGAGTACCCCAGGTTAGCCTAGCATCTAAGTGCATACCTAAATACTTTACATTATTGGTGTTCGAGATTATGACATTATTCATCTTGACTGGAAGGCGTTTAATTTTTCGATTTGTAAAAGAAATATGTGTTGACTTACTTTCATTAACCACTATGCGCCATCATTTTAGCCAAGTCCAAGTGACTCCTGCAGTTTTTTTGTTGCTATGTTTTCACACTTATCCACTGCTAAGATAGCTGCGTCATCCGCGTACAAACCTACTTCTATATTACTGAGCGTCGGGAAGTCGGTTGTATAGATTACGTATAATATTGGACCGAGAACGCTCCTTTGTGGGACCCCGGTCCTTATTGGAAAAATATCCGAGTATTCATCGGCCATCTTCACTCGAAAATATCTCTCCTGTAGATACGATTTAAACAGTAAATAGAAAGTGTGAGGAAGCAGTAATTTAAGTTTATACAACAATCCCTGATGCCACACCCGAACAAAAGCCTGCTGAACATCCAAGAACACCGCCGTACAAATATTCTTGTTTTCCAAGCTATTTTCGATAACCTTTGTTAATCTATGAACCTGCTCTACAGTATTGTGATGCCTACGGAACCCAAACTGAAAATCGGGAATAATTGCATTCGTGGATAATATCGGAAACAACCGTTTTCAAATTAATTTTTCCACAGTCTTCGAAAGAACAGGAAGCAACGAGATAGGTCTGTACGACGAGACTATTTCAGGCGACTTTCCAGGCTTTGGTATAACAGTTATCTGCGAGAACTTCCAGCCCAGAGGAAAATATTGGCTGCGAAAGACGGCGTTATATATCTGTGTTATGAATACAATACTTTTTCGTGGTAATTCACTTAAAACCTCAGCTGTGATTAGGTCAAATCCGGGGCTCCTTCTCCGTTTCATTTTTTTTTAAGAATTGTTGTACCTCACTTGGAGTAACTGGTTTTATAGGCAGACTCATTTGCAGTGGTTTTTCCAGATATTCGAGGATATCTACGGAGTCATCAACTTCAGGATTAGATGTAAATACATCGTGAAAATAATTAGCAAGAAGCGCTGCTTTATCGATGTTAGTACGAGCCCAACTACCGTCAATTTTTCGTATTGGAGGAATATGCACATTTGGTCGTTTAAAGAGCTTATTCCATAGCGAGTAATCATCGTTTTTAGACGGCGACAAACTTGACAGAAACGTTGCCAGCATTTCATTTTTATTTTCATGCAGTACTTTACGCAGTTCTTTCGTTTTTCTATGTAGTTGCGTTTTAATAATCGGATTTCTCGTGATGTTCCATGTTTTTCGTAACTTTCCCTTTTCATGCACGAGTGTTAATATGTGTTTCGGAATAATAACATTTTTCGTTGAAACGAATAAAATATTATTACTATTATTTAAATTAATATGCAGTTCGCGTTACTCGTTAGTTTGTATATTATAATAAGATCTTAGTTGTTAAGTCACTACATCGAAGTTGCTTGTATACGATCACATTTTAAAATGTCCGGTACTCGCGCATTTATTAACCGGGATTTCTTGTATTTAGTTATCTATTATCTTTAGTTCTGTTTCTTATTACAATTTCAATGTTGTAATTATATTTTTCCAATATTGTTATTATAGGTTTTATAATTAATTTGTTAATATTGTAAATACTGTAAACACTTCTGAAATAAATTTGATTTAATATGATTTAATTTGATTAGATTTTTATTTGATTTGATTTGATTTGATTTGATTTGATTTGATTTGATTTGATTTGATTTGATTTGATTTGATTTGATTTGATTTGATTTGATTTGATTTGATTTGATTTGATTTGATTTGATTTGATTTGATTTGATTTGATTTGATTTGATTATTATTATTACGACACTTTTTATATTTGTCGTCTATATTTTTCTTTTTGTAATTTCGACAGATGGTGAAAGTTTTTCTGCCGGAGACGTTAAAATGTAATGAAGGACACATCGTATCCATATCATCTATTTAAATATCGCTTGATAATGGCATAGTTGACGAAAAGCTTTGTGAATTTCGAGAAAATAAAGTTTTAGTGATTTTAACTGATTTTTGCAATTGAAGTAATTAAAGTGCGTACTCGAGAGAATAGTATTAAATTAGTGTAAGATTGCAACATAAAAGAACTATACATATATATAAATATATATATATATATATATATATATATATATATAATTATTTCTAATTCGTTAGTTCCAAGATTCCAGAATTAAGCATTCGCACGGTAGCAAAATATGTTGTAAAGGGAATTAAATATGAAGATGTGGTTGTTTCTATACCGGCTCTGTTATACTAGTGTACGCATTTCCTTCGGTAAGAACCAGAATTTTGTTAACATTCACATTTTCTAAACGAATTTATAGCTACTACGTCATCGCACATAGTTTAAATATATTTTTTCTCTATTTGTCTATCCAAATTTTAATATATCATTTTACTACATATTTATATATATATATATATATATATATATATATATATATATATATATATATATATATGTATATGTATATATATATATATGTATGTATATATATTCAGAAATAAATATACATACTGATACATGTGTATATCGTTATCACCATCATCGTTCTATTATTCGTTGACTAGCTCATTGTTCACTATTTGTGGGTACAAAATGAAGTGGCATTCAAAGTTCTCGACCTCACAAACCGTTACTATGGGGTTTACAGACTAGCGCTCTATCGACTACCTCATCACATATATATATATATCCTTGCATTAACAACGTGGGGTCATATGCGACCCCACAGAACAATTTATCTGTCACAGTTTGGGAACACTTGAAAATATGAAAACCGGATTTTATGTACCTTCCTAAATACCTCTATAGCTGCATATGGTAGTATTATTTTTGCCATTCCAGAAGTAGTTCGTTAGTTATTGCGTTTTTTTTAAGTCTTGACCCCACGTTGTTGTTAAAGTTATATGAAAAATAGTTATCCGACCCCACGTTGTTATTTGAGCTACATATTTTTCTGAAATCCTTTATATGTATTCCGCAATACCATATCTTGGTAAACAACAACGAAACAATAATTTGCAGATACCGACAAACTATGTTTTACTTTTAACTGAAAAAATACAAGGCACAAACCGTAATGTTACCACTGACAATTGGTTCAGTTCTGTTGAAATGGCAGATTTGTTATTAGAAAAAGGGTTAACAATGGTTGGTACATTGAGGAAATACAAAGCTGAAATCCCTCCAGAGCTGATTGCAACAAAAAAAAAACGAGAAGCACAGTCATCTTTTTTTTATTTGACAAGTCAAAGCTTATTGTTTCTTACATACCTAAAAAAAATAGGAATGTGATTCTTTTATCTACCATGCATACGCAGCCTGATATAGACGAAAACTCGAAAAATCCAGAAGTAGTGCTTTTTTATAATCAGACCAAAAGTGGAGTTGATACATTTGATCAACTGTGTCACTGTTGTACAGTTTGTAGGAAAACAAGAAGATGGCCATTACGAATATTTTGTGGAATACTCGACGCTGCAGCCATTAACAGTTACGTCATTTGTAAAACACAAAAAGATATAGAGAGATCAAGTTTTTTAAAAAAACCTATCTTTCCTTCTTTGTATGGATCACTTGAAGGCAAGACAAATAAATGAACGTTTACCAATAACACTGCGAGCAGCCATACGTGACATTTTAGGAACTGAAGTTGTCATTCCTAATGTTCCGGGGGAAAAATTAAAACCTGGTCGTTGTGACATATTCCCACGTTCAAAGGACAGAAAAGGATGAGACATGTGGAAAAGCGCAGTAAAAGTTTATGTGCAGAAAATCGACGAAGTGTTTGTGAAGATTGTATCGAACATTTATTGTAAATATTATATATTTTTTAATTAAAAGTAAATACAATTTATTTATTATTAAAGTTTAATGTATATAAAATGTGAACATTTTGTTTGATATAATTATAAATATAAATAGATGCATTAAACGAATAAAAGTTATTGGGGTCGCATGCGACCCCACGTTGTAGTTAATGTAATGCATCGGTCACGTTGTTAATGCAGGTATATATATATATATATATATATATATATATATATATATATAATAAAGATTAGGTAACATTTGGAAGGATCACGCCCTAACGCTGATAGCAAAATTGAAGTTGGTTAATACGCTAATATTCAGAACATTTTTATATAAGATGTACTCTAAGCAAGTGAGATACATAAAGAATTTACGCATTGGTACTTGGCAACATTATTGTAGAGTTCTGATATTTGTTCCAGTCTCGTTTTAAAAACTCTTCCCCTGCGTATATTGTGGAGGATGAATGCTAGCAAGTATCGGTAGCTAATTTGTAGGTGCGGGTTTCGGTGTTCGTGTAATTAGCCGTATCAATTCATTCAAGACTACATCGATTTTTGATGTATGAAAACTGTTCAGTCGTACTGGGCGAATAGAGTATATCAAAGAGAGAGCAACTGTTCTGCGCACTTGTGTATTTTTTTCTCAATAATATGTATTGCGAGCTGACCAACAAGATAATTTAGCGATATTTAGGCGAAGAGAATAACTAGTACACAGCCAGTAACCACGAACGTATATTAGGTACACAGGTGGTTTTCTATGTTTTAAGCGTCTTACATTACCGGCCGTGCAGCCCTTGAGTATCTAGCCTTATAACATGGCTCCGTGCCTATTGCTCATATACATAAGGAATGTTTAAATCATGGTGAATGATCCGGTTTGCTACATACCAAGTGTCGTTTGTTATCAGCCGAAGAATTTCATTTTGAGCGCTCTATTACATTTGTCAGCTTTGCACAATACCACAGCTGCACCTCGTATATCCGGGTAAGCTTTAAAATCGTAGTATAGAGATAAGACGTTTGTTATCCATAGACGGAACGCTATTTCTTCCCATTAAACAAAATAGTTTTTTTTATGCGTGCATCCATTTCTTTCCTCTTCATTTAAATATAATTTCGATATATTAGTCGGCTATCCAAGTATAAACCCAGATATTTCACGCTTGTTCTGTGATTGGTACTTTTGCTTTGTTGATTCTAACAGGAGGAGATACAGCTTTTCTGTTAGTAAACTGTATATTGTCCCATTTGTTAAACCAGTTAACTCTAGCGAGTGCTGTTTGAAGATTACTACTCGCAGTATTTGGATCGATATCAGAAGAGAGAAATTCCTGGTCATCGACAAAACCTGACCATTATTAGTCGTAGGAAAAAATCGGTTACGTAAATTAAATAGAACGTCGGTGCAAGCACTGAGCTTTGGCGGACATCCGCCGTGACGGGGTACAACTTAATTATTAGTTTAGTTGTTCTCCGACGAGCATGCTTAACTTTCCAAATACACAGTGAATGTTCTGTCCGATAGCGTCTACACGATGTACGATGTAGACACGACTGCTTTAAAAATCTACTTAGAAGAACGCCGCAGTCAACAAAGCAAAACCGTCCTTCCACATAATATCCGTCTTCTACGTGGAGTTATCGCTTTGTACAAATATTCCCTTTGCCGACCAATTTCAGTAGTTCGTATATCCACCACTTTCCGTTACATAACGTCTCTACTGTTTGATTCGATATTCTCTCCCTCGTGTCTCTACCCTTAGTTACTGCAAACGGCACGTTAATTTAAATTAATAATAATAGTGAAAAATGATTACGCATCGAACAAAAAATATTCTCGATAGAGGCATTAGCTACGAACAAGTCCGGAATGATTAACTGGGTAAATTTGTATTTTTTCGCAGGTTTTTACCGATGAAAGCGAACGACTTATGGATGGATGCGTACTATGCAAATGTAGACGCCTTACAAAAGTTGGAAATATTTCCGAATAATTAAATTATAAATTATTTCACGCTGAAATTATAATATATATATATATATATATATATATATATTAGTAATAGAATATATTCTTTATATAAATATCGTAATGTACGAATATGATTTATTCGATAGAAAATATAATTATCTGCTCATTTAAATGTACCGAATCTATATAAATCACGAACAACGACGATAGATATCAATGGGTACGAATTAAATTTCAAAACTATAAAAAGAAATTAGGTAAACGGATTCGTACCCGTTTACTTTTATTCTTCATCCTTTTGATCGGTTCTTTACGTACTCTTTCGTATCTTTTTCCAATCTTCCATTTGAATTTCCTCTTTTTAACTCTGTTCTAGATATCCAGTTCATCGTTCGATGTTAATTATATCGCCTCGTTAGTTCGCTTTTCTCCGTAGGAAATTTTTAAGATACGATTATATAACCGCATGGCAAACTATTTTTTTTTTAGTCATCATCATCGTCCATGGTCGGTAACTCAATGACCGAGTAGAGCGACCACCCTCTATGTTAACGCGTCCGATATAATTTTTCGCCCACTCGACCATATTTCGGCTTTTCGATATAGATTCATGTTAATACAGTAACAGTCGTGATAGTGGAGGACTTCCTTTACTCCTTATTCCCTTCTGTCTGTCCACAATTACTAAGTCTTTTTTTACTAGGCTGTTCTCGCCATTTTTTCGCATCATGATATGTCCGTAATATTTCAGGATTTTCCATTAGTATGCAAGCGCTGTTCCGCGTTCAGTTCGTTCAAAATGTATCTTCAACAAAGCACCTTAAACAATGGCGATGTGTAAAGTAATAAAAATGTGATTGATCTAACGTATCCGGTGAAACAATTCGATTTTCAGTGCGCTGAATTATCGGGTTATTTGATTTCTATTATACATAAGTTTATTATTCGACTTTTAATCGATATTCCGAATAAAGTCGTTTCCTCTTTTAATTTGAATTATTTTTTATTATTTTATTTTGACCCCAGTTCGTAAAATCGATGCGGGGCAAGTATACTGTGTCAATAAAGTACAGATACAGTAGAAATAACAGTACCGTTCAGAACCCGTCCAATTAAGTTTACGGAATTCTGTACAAACTGTTTTACAATATTATAAGATTAAATTTAATTTGTATACATACACTCAGGCTAGAGGTGCACATTTATTCTACTATGATTTAGATTTTGCAATGATGAAAGTATTAAACATTTTAAATAGTTTTATTTCACTAATGGATAAAATCGTTATTACGATGATTACAGCCGCTTATGCTTATTAACAGTATCGGTAAAGTTATATGTTACACAGTTGGCGGCGGAGTGCGCGATACTATATACTTCGTGTATAAATCATCTTTAAATAAATCGTAGTCTGTAATAAATTGTACGTTAAAAAAATTAAGTGTAAATGATGTATTACCGAACATTTTTTTTCAATATGTGGGAAAAAGTTTCTAGTTATACCCATTATATTCATTCCACTGTGATATTGAAACTTATTTGTATAGTGCTTATCTAGCTTATCTAATCCAATGTGGAAACTGTTTAAACGTTAAAAGTTTTCGTTTACGAATGAAATAGGGTCGTCGTTATTTTTACGTTACTGACTTCGTGATCTGAATTTATATGGTTTTTTATTGAAAAATATGTTAATATGTTTCTCTATATCTAATATTAACGGTTTAATGACAATGCTTGCCGAATAGTTGGTATATCTATAGGATTTAATCAATTTTATTGCTACGGTTCTTTGAAAACATTTTAATATGTTCTGAAATCTTTTTATTTCGACCATATATGACACTGCCATAAAGTATGTTGGGTAAACACTTTCGCATAATGCTATTCCTTTTTTAAACGGTTATTACCTGCACATTGTTCGCAAATTTTATATTACACATGTGTGAGAAAACTTATGTTATGGTCTTAAAACTGATCCTTGTGACACCCCTATATTAGTGGTTTCTAGTTTTTGTTTTTTTTTTAGCAATTTGTAAAACGGTATAATGTTTTTCAAAATATTTACTTATTATGTTCAACATTCCGTTATTTAATCCTGTCCTTTCGGTAAAGCAAGTAAACTATTTAAATCTCTAAATTATCAAAGACTTTCGCTATATCAAGTGTAAGCGTGTACGGTAATTATTATTATTTTTGTATATTTTCAATGTTTGTATAATGTTGTATATCGCCATTTCAGACGATTGGCAACCTCCACTAATTGATTCGCGTGAATTATTCCCTTATTTTCTACAAATTCTTTCAATTTATTAAGAAAAAGTTTGATAATTATAGTTCTATAGGAAGTAGATAAATTTGGGTTTTTATTATTTTTAAGTATTATATAACAGTTTTGCTTAATTTCTACTATTGACGATGATAATTGTATTTAAATTACTTGTGGAAATCTTTTTTAATGAATCCATCCGATATTCCGTCTAGTCATGTTGACAGTTTATTTTTAAGTAGTTTAATAATTACATTAACTTCTTCAGTGATCGATATATTTACACATTTAAATCTTATATTCGTGGTTTGAACGGTTTTTGGTTAATACAAAGTTTTGTCATCAACGGGTTTATTTTATCCTGGCGTTCCACCTATGTTGTTTGTAACGCTCGTGTGTGCTAACGTTCGAGTGCGATAATAGCATTGCTTTAAAATTCGATCGTTCTCGCGTTTTCGCGTCGTTATAATAATCGCTTATCAGTTCGGGTAAGATGGTTTCATTTACTAGTTAGATAACATTAATAGCGTGATATCGCACAAACTGAAATCTTTCTATCGAGCAATTATTTTACACGCTGTAGATAACATTAAATTCGTATCACCGCTCTCAGTGAAATTATTCAACCATCTAACATTATTTTCTCTTTTAGAAAGCAATCGTATTTGTGTATATTTAACATCACGAGAAATTCCTCATAATATAGTTCAAAATCACTATTCCGGTTAATAATTTACTCATTCGCGTCCGTAATTTAATTAATCCGTCTAAACGACTCGTGATTTCAAATGTTTCATATTCCCCATATTATAGTTGAAAAAACTCGAATTTCGTCTAATTTAAAAATTTAACCTCTCCAATCTTTTTTATGAAAGCTGGACTTAATGATAACGATTTTAAACGAATTAAAAGTTTTAAACGGCAGCTGTACATACAACCTCCTTATGATGATATGCACAATGTCCCTGAATCATTGAAACTATGAAAATGAGACCTTTAGAACTTTCCTATCAACTGATTAGCCTCTGCAAAACGAAAGATCATTCTAACAACAACTACGCAGAAAAAGAGGAAAGAGAACAGATATGGGTGTTAGGAAATAAACCCATTAGTGGTGTAGCCTCGGCAATCTAACTCTGATATAAACGGAAGTAACGATTTAGATCAAAGTCAGACTGATCAAACTACTTCCTACAACTTAAACAACAATTAACAGAATCTCGCTCAAAGCTGACTGATCCCCCCGGTATTATTAAATAGCAAAAGCTACAAACGCAATTTATCTGATAACTCTACATCTTCCACTAGTATCGGAATAGTAATGAATCTCAGCGACAAAAAAAGAAGAAAGAAAAATGTAATGAGAAAAAAGAGAATCAATTTATTTCCGGCTTAATGCGTTGAAAATAATCAAGAAACTCTTAAGTACCCTTTGAAAAAATACTTTCATTAATCCGCGATAACAATAAATCCTCATTTATCGAAGAACTATTTAACAAATTGAATAGCCCACTTAATTCAGGGGATACAGTACTTATGTAATTGAAGTCGGCTTAATCTGCCATTAATGATCATTCCACAAAAATACGAATAACAAAACTCATCAACAAAATATACCCGAGGAATTAACAGAACAATGATGATAGATAACTTTCTTCTTCAATGGAATATCGATGGTTTGCAAAATAATTTAACAGAACTCCAACAGCTAATTATAAAAAAAAAAACCTACCATTATCTGTTTACACACCTTCAATCGGGTCAGTCTATGTCTTTAAAATACCACAATCATTTCCGTTATGTCCATTCGTCAATGCGTCCGGTGGGGTAGCAACTTTTATCCATGAATCAATACCAAGAACAAACGAGCTTCAAATAAATACGTTAATACAGAACGTTTACTTTCAATATTCAATTTTGTAAATCAACCCCTTTCCATTAACTTCCGGTAGCATGTATTTGCCCCCTGACTCCAAACCATCACTGCAGGAAATAAATCAACTAATATCTCAGTTGCTAAAATCGTTTCTCCTACTCGGGAATACGAATGCACATGGTAGACATTTAATAAAACTTACAGAAGTGGGAAAATATTTGAAAAGTAGTTGCTTCATGCAAATTTATATATATATATATATATATATATATATATATATATATATATATATATATATATATATATATATATATATCATTACTAAATAATAAACAACCGACTAGAACTCCTTTTAGCGGTCCTCTATCGGCCATTTAACATTATTAACGAAGGAAGTCTGTTCAAAATGGTCAACCCATCCTGATTTATGTCACAGTGATCACTATCCAATTTGCTTACAGATGAATAACATAAACAGGAAAAACATAATTAATAAACCGCACGTTGGATTATAGGAACAGCTAATTCGGATAATTATCGCGAACTATGTAATTTACCCTTCAATCCTAATCTCGCTAACATCGATACAGCGTTTTAACAACCATGTAATTGAAGCGGCAGATAAATCTATTCCAAAGACGTCCAAATTTATATCAATGCGCAATGTCCCCTTTTCGTGTGCAGTAATATAGACGAACAATTACGAGGCAGGTGAATTAATTTCGTTTGAATTGCAAACGTTCAGAAGTTAAATATTCTTAAAATAAATTCTTATCTTAATGATGTCATAGTTTTTTTCAATTTCTACGTCATTCATTTTACGAATGTTAGTAAAAAAAAAATGTTTAATTTATACTGAGCTTCTTATATTATAACATAATCTAATATAGGATAGAATATTTTTATTTTTAATTAGTTTCTACGTCAAAAGTAGATTAGCGGGAAAATTAAAATACGAGTCATCCAGGTTTTTACATTTCTGTCAGCGGACGACATCAAATATTGCGTGTGTTTATGCGCTGTGGTAGAAAAAATAATATTTGTTATAAGATAGGAGTCAAACATGAGTTTCTTGAAAATGGATTCGTAATTGTTACTTCAAGGTGTGTAAAGACTATTTTAGTAAAAAAAAAAAAGAAGAGTCTTTTCAAATGAAAATGGTTAAACGTTTCGGAAGCCTTTTATTTTTTTGCCTTTTTAAAATAGTTTGATATCTTGAAATAAAAATTATTAACTAATAATTATTTAACGAAATTTCATTCGACTCCTATTTCGACGATATTAATCTTTTATAACAATGTTAGAAATGAAACAAATTAACGCGTTCATTTTTCTTTTTTGAACGGAACTATATATATATATTTAAATAAAATCAAACGGACGTATTTTATTATTCAAAAAGATTGACGTCAAAATTAAGTTAGATTTGAAAATAAATCGTTATTTTTTTTTAGAAAAGTGCTTCGTGTTATTTTAGGCCTAAGGCCATCCATCTTAAAAGACGGCCTATAATTAATAATATAATAATTCATATAATTAATAATCTTAATAAGTTCAACTATTGTTATACATTTCTATTTCCTCATCTCTCTACTCTTTAACCGCGAACTCTGACCTAACAGTTTAACCCACACTGAAAGCGCGTTAAAACTGACGACGAGACGAATAAACCTTCCGCAATTGTACTGTTCAATTTTTTCTAAATATAACGATTTGCCTTTATCTACTCACTCCTAGATGAAGGCTAATGTCTTTCAACCATTTCTGTTTCGCGCTTTCCTTAACCAGTTTTTACCTGTTATAGGTCTTCCCTACTGCCTTTTTTTTTTCTCCCCATTAGCGATCACTGCAATTTCGACCACCACTCGTTGTCGTTTCTTCCGTCTTCTCCATTTTAATCTGACCATCCACTCCACTGCATTCTCCAATCGTGTTCGTTCTCATATCCGAGTCTTCTTTTTTCGATCTGTTCAGTGCTTTATGTTAAGTATTACTCTGTCGCGTGCACAATTCGAATTCTTATTATTTCTCGTTAATTTTGTTTTTATAATAATAATAATAATAATGTTCACGATTAGACATCGTTGTATATCTTATACAAACGGTAATCGTGATCTTAGATTAGGAATAGGATTTTCTACGTCTTAAGCGTCTTACGTTGGGTCGTGTTCAATAGTCCCGATGCAAAATTATATTAATCAGCATAGCTCTTGCTTAATTACCTCACGTACTTAAGAATGTTTAGATCACGACGAATGACCTGATTTGCTACCGCAACAAGTACAATTTTTATTTTTTTACTTGTCAGTATAATTCTTACATTATTTGTCTGCTTTGTACGACCTTATAACTGCGCCTCTCGTATGTCCCTCGCACGATAGATAAGACGTTTGTTGTCAATAGACAGCGCGCTATTCCTGCCCATTAGCCGGAATAGCGTCATTTATAGAAATACGTCAGATTTCTAGATCATTTCTATACATAAAATATAGTTTATTAGTATGCGGCTTAGATTTTTGTTTTTTTATAAATATTTTTGTATATCTTATTCCTAGTGGCTATCAATACATGATTTCAGTTAGAGATAATTGCTTGAATACATTCAGCTATCTAATGATAGGCATAATTACGGTTTCATGCTGAATCAAATAGTTTTATTTAGTCTGATTTAACGCAGTGTTATCAGCGTGACTATGTCTTTTTGCTGTTTCTTCCAGTTTTTGTATCTTGGTGAAGGGTATCATTGCTCCTCGAACCAAGGTGCGTTTGTTATTGTTCTAGAATTTTGTTTCGATATCTCTCTGTATTATGCGGATATTGCTTTTAGCAAAGCAGTCCCATAGTTGGCAACCGTAGATCCAAACGGATGCGAGAATTTGTTTATATATTAATAATTTATTTTCAAGCGATAGCTTTTTTGCCGATCATTAAACTTTCTTTAACTTTAGGTTTAGCTCCGCTCGTTTGCTTTGAATATGTTTGCGCCGTATTAATCTTTTATCTAAGTGTAGACCTAAATGCCTTACCTCCTCCTTGGTAGGGACTTTTTTGTTATTTATATATATATATATAACACGAGTACACCTAGTTTCATTAATTCCAATCCTCCATTTTTAGCACCAGCTTTTAAACTGGTCTACTGCCGTTTGAAAGGTACGATTTGCAAAATAGGAGAACAATGATTTGAGCACAATATGGCTGTATCGTCCTTAAAAGTTGCAATTATCTCTTATTGGCAAGTCAACTGTATAAATAAGGTACAAAAACGGTCCTAAAACCCTTCCCAGCACTGATAGTGTATATTTCTGAATTTGCATCCCCATATTTCACCGGGAAATGTCTTTCGTCTAAATAGGATGCGTAAAGTAAGGAAACGATTTTAGCGGAATTTTATTCTACATAAAACCGCAATGTATTACGCATTAATTGTAAACATGAAAGTCGTTGCGAAGATTGCCCATGAAAAAACACGGAAGGGTCGTGGTATTCGCAAAACGAATATTAGCTTAACTTTGGCAGAAATACCGAACTCTGACAGAGAAAGTCTTACGATTCATCATCGAAATTGCTCGATCACTTCGGCCTACAAACCGCTTAACGCCTGATTTTATCCCACCGTCGACAGCAAAAAAAAAACAAAAAACGCTAACAATAAAACCGTTTCGAGGATTTTAGTGGTCGTCATAAACCGGTGATATGAAAAAAAAAACGATATCGGTACATAAATTGCCGCACCCGAATTAGCCGGCGGACGTTCTTTATGGAAAAAATAACAAATAAAATCGAAACGTAGTTATTTTCATGAATATATATTTTCAATTAGACGATTGTCCGAATTATAATTTCGAAAACGCGAATAAGCCTCCTAATGATTATAATTCCGCCGATTAAAACTGCTCTATAAGAATAATAATAATAATAATAAACGTAATTAAATAATAATTGCGATGATAATAATAACGATGAAACATTACTCGAAAAAGATACTCCCTCACCGACCACCTGCTAAATGACATTCCTTAAAATATTAGAACGGAGTAAATTTAGGGAAAATTTTTTTCCAAGCGAATTAATCGATTAAATTGATGAAAAAAAAAAGCGAACGTTAAAAGTGCGAAATTTTCTAAAATAAATTGAACTCCGTTTCGGATTAAGCGGCTCGAATAGCACCACCGGCTTCCGCTACCTGTAATTGTTTAACCATCATTCGATCTTCAAACCCATAGAGGCCGGCTCGTTATTAACGATTTTATCTTGTACATCTTCTTTCATTTTTTCTCCATTTTCGATTTTCTCCAATTCAGCACCAACCTGTTGCTGCGCTTGAATTAACGGTTTCGTTCCAGGTGCCACTCTGAACTGAAAAATAATAAAAATAAAAAAAAAAATCCTATTAACAAATAATAACGATAGTAATCGAAATCGAATTAGAAATATATTTATTTTTCACAAGTGAAACTTCTACTGGTGCATTGTATATATGGGAACTTAAGCCGTACACCAAATGCTTATACACATGGGCAGCCAAGATTTGAACAAAATAACGAATAACCACAATAGAAAGAATACGAACACGCAACAAATTATTACACACACACACTGACATATATATATATATATATATATATATAAATATCTCCCCAGGGGGTACTTTGTACCTTTTGGGGACCAGAGCTCTCGAACCGGTAATGGGCTCGTCCACAGTGGTGGATAGTTGAACGGCCTACAGATATGTAGATTAGCTGCGAATAAGACGTTAGTCGAATAAGCAGTCGCAAACCAAGAGCGGCTACTGGCGGAAAGTCTGTGGCAGACGATTCCAGTAGTGACAGGGTAAGGAGACACGAGGATGCAGATGGACAGCTTGAGGACCTGTCCACTAAAAGTCTGCATAAATCCTATGACTGTCACCTCCTCGGCAACTTTGGGTCGCCATAAAAACCCCAATACCGCTACCTCCTCAGTAGCAAACCGCTGCCTTGCGGTCTGGATCTTATCCAAAGGTTAGGGTGCCGCCCCGAAATAGCGGTTTCCTTCCTTCCTTCCTTATTCCTGTTTTCCTATCATCTATTTCCTTTTATTTTCTTGTCCTCCTTGCCTCTCTTAATTCCTTCAGCATTCGCTGTATTTCCTTTCTTGCAAAAATGCATCAGCTATGCTAGTCTGACTGTCTTGGTAAATCCATGCCGTTAGATAAAACTAGTTTTTTTGTACAAGCAGCATGGGAGTTGTCTACGCACCTACTCCCATGTTCCCCCTAATGTGTATACTACTGTCATCTATTTGTCTCTCCTTGTTTAAAAAGTCCTACGGCGATGGAGTCATGGTGATAGAAGCAGTTTTTTTTCAACTGGGAGCTTTTAGCTAATGATTCTACACTGAAGGCGGTATGATCCAAGTGGTCGCGCTCGGGCAGGATGGGATGATGCCAGAGTTCGGCAGCAGATCATATGACCAGGCAGCCCTCTTTAGGATCGTTCTACCTGCCACAAATATGGAAGGGACTAGAAAAGGTGTCCTAAATATAGTTCATACCTTATTTACCTGGTCAGTTTGCCGCGACTGATGGGGACTCACACTGTGCGGTAAAAACAAACATGAAAATAATAATCAAAAAAGAGACTGGGTGTTTGGAGTTTGGAACGTTAGAACATTATTATATAATAAAAACTTACCTATAAAAAGAACGACCTTAATTAGGCACGAATTAAGAAAGTATAAAATAGACATAGCTGGATTATGCGAGACAAGATTTGCCGATGAAGGACAAGTTACTGAAGAAAGTACGGGTTACACAATATACTGGAAAAGTGTTAAACCAAGAAATAAACGTTTAAAAGGTGTAGGATTAGCCATTGATATAAAATTAATACAATATGTATCTGAGGAGTCGCAAGGTATCAGCGATCGACTCATGATAATGAAACTAAAATTTCCGAAAAATCCTACATTCTGCGCATACGCGCCAACCTTAGATAGCTCTGTAGATGTAAAAGATTTTTTCTATAACGACCTTCAAGAAGCATTAAATAAAATTAAAACTAGCGAACGACTTGTTATACTTGGTGATTTTAATGCGCGAGTTGGAAAAAATATAAATATTTGGAATGGCACCATTGAAGTCCATGGAATTTGAAAAGAAAATAGTAATGGGGAACGCTTATTACAGTTTTGCGCGCAAAATGGTCTTGTTATTACGAACACTCTTTTCAAGCTAAAAGATATCCATAAAGGATCGTGGACGCATCCTAGGTCTGGGCATCTGCATCTAATAGATTATGTTATTACAAAACGTCAAAGCAGAAATGAATGCCTCATTACACGTGCAATGAGGGGTGCAAATGAAGACACGGATCATATATTAATTAGAACAAAATTTAGATTCCCCACTATTAAATATCATCCAAGGTTACAAAAATATAAGCAAGGGAATTATAATATAGATCGATTAAGAGATAAGAAGATCTTAAATGATTTTACGTCAGTATTAACCACCGGTCTTCAAAATTCATTATCTCTTTCCATGTCAACTGTAGAAAAACAGTGGGGCTGTATAAAAAATGAGATAACGATGGCGTGTAAAATCGTCCTCGGTTGTAAAGTAAAAAGATCCCAAGATTAGTTCCCTGAGAGCTCGAAAAAGTTACAAGATATGAAAAACGGAAATGTTTCATTGCATGGCAAAATGATAAATTGAACGAAAAGAAATAGTTACGCTTTGATAAAATCTAAAGCGCAATGTGAAACCAGAAAATTATAAAATCAGTGATGGATTAATAAAATGGCAGATATTCAATTGCTACATGATAAGCATGATATGCGTGCATTTTTTACTGCTATTAATACTGTATATGGTCCTATATGTAGGCGTAAAACTGCCATACAAAGTTCATCGGGTATATTACTTCGAAATAGAGAGGAAATTAAAAGCAGATGGAAAGAGTATTTTCAAACGTTGCTAAATAATAAAACCACGGTTAATGAGGACATTTTTCGGTTAATACCGCAGGAAAATATAAATTATCAACTGGATATTCCACCATCTGAAGAAGAGGTTCTATTAGCGATAAAAAACCTGAACCTTAATAAAGCGGCCGGACTAGACGGTATACCAAATGAAATATATAAATTTGGTGGAAAAGAATTAACGTCACAATTGCTTGAGTTATATAAACGATTCTGGGAAGAAAATGTACTACCGAAAGATTTAAAAAATGCAGCCATTGTTTGTATATATAAAAATAAAGGGGATAAAACGAACTGTTTTAGTTATCGAGGTATATCTACTATCAACTGCTAGTAAAATTTTGAGCAGAGTACTTCTAACGCGATTACAAACATTAATAGATAAGTATCTTCCTGAAGAGCAATGTGGCTTCCGGCAGCAACGAAGTACCATAGATATCATATTCACTCTATGTCAGCTACTTGAAAAAACTAGAGAACAAAATGAAAAATTGTATATGGCATTTATTGACGTACAAGAGGCCTTTGATACGGTAAACAGAGATGCGCTTTGGAAATTTCTAAAAATAATTGGATGCCCACCGAAACTGCTGTCACGTCTACAACAGCTACATGATGATATGGAAGGTGTGGTCATTTGCGAAAACGGATTTACAGATCCTTTTAAAATATCGACGTGAGTTAAACAAGGTTCTGTACTTGCGCCTACATTATTTAACCTTTATATGACTACGGTTTATATAGTATATAAACGAAAGATTTTAACGTCCGGAATTAAGATAGAATACACCGGTTCGATGGAGGATTATATAATCTATCAAAATTTAGAACTAAAAGCAAGACACACGCGTTCACCATTCAGAATTTACAATATGCGGATGACTGCGTCATTTTATACAAAAGCGCTCCAGAATTGCAATATGCAGTAAAATTATTATACGAAACATATAAAGATTTTGGTCTATCTATCAACTGTAACAAGACAGATGTTATAGAAATACCTACGACTAACGCAGAATATATTATCGATGGAAATATATTAAACAAATTGAAAGAATTTACGTATCTGGGAAATATTATTAGCAATGACGGTGGTCTAGATGAGGAAATTTCATATAGAATTAGAAATGCAATGATATCATATAAAAGACTTTCTAGACGAGTTTTTAATAATAAAAGTTTAACAACGGCTACTAAAATGACCGTCTATAAAACTGTAGTAATGCCAACCGTGTTATATGGCGGAGAAACCTGGCCGATAAAAATTAATCAACTTAAAAAGTTAAAAATCTGCCATTTTAGATTACTAATTCTGCGAATTAACTGGAAAGATCACATATCGAATGAAAAGGTACTACAAATGGCCAGTTGTTGTTCGATTGAATTAGCGAAGTCTCACCTAAGATGGATTGGCCACGTAGTGCGGATGGATGAAGAACGTATTCCGAAACGTACATATTTTACGGAGTAATAAGTAATGGTAAAAGACAATGTGGCCGTCCAAAATTTCGATATAAAGATATGATTACAAGGACAATTAAGAAAGCAGGAATGAATCAGCGAAAAGACATTGCTTGGGAGGTAACGGCCAAAAATCGGATCGAATGGAGATTATTCACATCGTGAACCAGCGGCTTGTATACCGGAAACCAAAGAAAAAGGATAAACATCATATTGACGACGTTGCCGGCAGAACATAAATCCGATGCTGGCTTTGCGATTTCACAACTTATTTTAAAATTGGTCTGATCTCGCATATGCGACACAAGCATTAAATAACATGAAGAGCACGATAAATGACATACTCGTAATCGAGTGAGCTAGATTATTTATATATATAAAATTAAAAAATAAACGATAAAAAGTAATGAAAATCGCTAAAAAATTATTTTCTTTATGAACGAACACAAAAATTTACGGCTATTAAGTCATTATCCAGTGAATGTAAAAATACTTTTAAAATATACAAAAATATGTACAAACTTATAAAAATATAAAATGTAAAAAATTGCTACATATACAAGTGTTAAAACAGTATTTTAAATATCTGATAGTGAATGTGATACACAACACAATAAATTGTCGGTAATATAAATTTTTTTACACAAAAATAACACAAAGCAAAGCGCAATAATATAAAATTTATACAACGTATTGCGTTATTACTTTACGATAATAATAACAATGATGATGATAATAACAATGATAATAATGATGATGATAATAATAAAGCGCCAAACGAAACATCCATTCCTTAAAAAGAAAAAACTATTGTGTTATTAAGTTTTGTATAAATTACATATTGTTGTACATTGCTTTGAGTTATTGTTGCGAAAAAAAAATATTTATATTACTCATACTCGATTGTGTTGTGTACCACATTCGCTATCAGATATTTAAAGTACCGTTTTAACAGTTGTGCATTTAGTAATTTCTTACATTTCATATTTTTATAAGGTTGTACAAGTTTATATATTTCGAAATTATTTCTATATTCACATGATAGTGGCTTAATAGCTGAAAGGCTTTATAAAGAAAATATTTATATGTTAAGTAATTTTTAATATATATATATATGTAAAATGGTTGTACCACTACCATTTTATTTAACATTACGAAACATAAAACTGTAAAAGTAAAAGAAGAGAAACCGTTATTAGGTAAATTTATTTTGTTTGTTATGAACTAAACACTTTCAAAATCGATTTTACTTCTTACGTAAGTTTATGAATTGTTAAAATAATGTTATCTTCAATACTGGTCAAACGAACTCATGATGCTCACATCATAAATCATAATCCACTAAGTTGGAACTATACAAAAGCCAAATGGGACAAGTATCCTGCACACTGCCTCAATCTAACTCTAGATTTCAACAAAGATATAAATAACATTATAAACAATTTTACACACACATTAGTAGAAACTTCGCGATTGTACACTCTGGAACCAAAGGTAACCAACCGTAAATTAGTTCCTTGGTGGACACAGGAATGTGCAAAAATAATAAGAGATCGCGAAGAGCTCTTCACGCACTGAAACCTATACCTAACACAAATAATCATTTAAAATACAGGAGAGCTCGTGCAAAAGCAAGATGTACCATAAAACAAGCGAAACGTAAATCCTGGAATGAATTTACATCAACCATCATGTCATCTACTCCAGCCAGCACAGTTTGGTCAAAAATACACTCGCTAAACCATCTCCATTCGTCTCTACTGCCAACCGTCCTGAATATCGGAGACACAAACATTTGCAACACTGATGAAATTGCTTCTACTTTTGCAGATTATTATCAACAAACTATAGGGTTGAATAAACAAGAAGGTCCAAACATTTATTTAGATAAATCAAACCTAAATGATTACAATAAGGAACTAAGCCAACGAGAATTAATCCACGCCATCAAACTAACAAAAGAAAAAACACCTGGACATGATGACTTGCACATATGCATGTTAAAAAATGCTCTGTCTGTTACATTACATTTACTGCTTCAAATCTTTCATAAAATCTGAACGGAAAATATGTCTCCAGAAGTCTGGAGAATATCTATCATTATTTCCGTGTTAAAATCCAAGAAAAACCCATAGCTTGCAGAGAGCTATCGTCCTCTCTCGCTTACTCCTGTACTTTGCAAAGTATTTGAATGAATCGTATATATACGTCTGAACTGGTTATTAGAAAAAAAATCATCTTATTCATGACTCACATTGTGGATTTAGACACAATCATCGCTTGACATTACACTAAGTATATACACTGCAACATATGGTGTCAGAAGCATCATAAAACCGGCTCCATGTATTAGCAATCTTTTTTGACCAGTCAAAAGCATTCGGCAGAATTCCTACCCACAAAAACCATGTATCAGTTGCGTCGCTGGAACTTTGGTGGTAATATGATCGTATTTATTAAAAACTTCCTTATGATTCGAAAATTAATCATCCGAATAGGAAAAACACTTTCATCAATTCCTACTATGACCAGTCGTGTACCTCAAGGATCGGTACTTGGTCCTATTCTTTTTAACATCGCTATAAATTATTTAGCAGATAATATACAATCCTCTGTAAAGTGCCTATTATTTGCTGATAACCTTACCATCTCTGTAACCTGCAGAACAATGTACTTGGGAGAAGTGGTACTTCAAAAATGTACTTAACTCTTCATAGGTAATCCATCGGTTTTCATATTAAGAAATTTACGTTGGTTTTTGTTATAAACTTCTGAAATTTCATCTACCTTCATATAAAAGCTTATACATTATTTTCTTAAAAATCGTCGTGATGCATAATTTTATTACCGAGAAATGAACGTCTAAAGTGGTTTGGATTACGAATTCCGGTAGGCGAAAGGAAACAAGGAAGAGCGCCCATAAGGTACACGGATGTAATTAAGAAATTGACAAACGCCACTTCGCTTCAGCTGGTTATTCAATACGCGGAAAACAGAAACGCGTGGCGATCCGAAATTCGGAAAATTGAGATTCACGATTTCACGATACTCTAATCGAGCTAACGATGAAGAAGAAAATTGGCAAGCCGAAGAGATTAAAATCAAGCGTACTCATTTTTTTGGGGTCACGTAGTTAGAGCCGAAAATATGTGTAGTGTAGCCGGTAGAAGAGAGTGCGGTCGTGCATCTCTTCGATGGTTTGACGCGATTTGCAGGACAACTGGCAGTACTTTCCACAATTGTGTAAATAATGCACGCGATCGTATTTGTTAGCGTAGCCTGGTTCCTGGCATGTGACAGATTATGGTCACGATATCCCTTTAGGGGCGGCAGGATTCACTGATGATGATGATGATGATGTATATACATATATATTTATTTATTTATTTACGCACCTTATGTCCGAAAGTTGAGATAATGTACGACATTTCTTTGCGAGTAAGGCAAACAATTTGTATATTATCATCTCCAAAATCCGGTAAATGAACGATAAACATCAAACGCGATCCAAACGATGTAAATATCATAGACCTAATTTCATCACCTAAATAAAAAAAAATATAAAATGTTTTCAATACAGATTTTGTTTTTATTATTATTATTTATATTTTCAAGAGATAATAAACGATGTCGGTAAAAAAAACTGAAGAATAAAAAATAGAAGAACAATATAAAATTATAATAAAATTCTAAAAAAAAATATTTAAACGTATATATATATATATATATATTTTTGACTCGGTAGATCGTGAATTCTTTCACGTATCCTTGAAAATAATATATATATATATATATATATATATATATATATATATATATATATATATATATACATGCATATATTAAAAAAAATAAATGCATAAATTTGTGTGATTTATATATAAATCACAAAAATATATATATTATTTTTTTAATATATGTATATATATACACAATAAATCACACAAATCACACAAATATATACATTTATTTTTTTTAAATATGCATGTATATATATATATATATATATATAAATACATATAAAGAAACAAAACAAATCAAAACAACGGAATATTTGCATAGTAAAATTTACATACAATAATACAGAATAACTGTGTATCGGTAAAAATACCAATTAACAGGAAAAAACTCCACTTAAACCCGTGAAACCGGTATACTTCAAAGTAATTTAATTCTCATTTACTATATATATATATATATATATATATTACGACGATCGACGTATGTTCACGCCATAATAAATTTAAATTGAGAGGTGCAAAACTAATATTTAATTTAATCAATATAAGAAAACAAAATTTATATATATAATTATTTATTTAATTAAAATGAAATATATTATTATTATTATATTAAAACCAAACTTGATTTGTAGTAGACAAACTATTGTTATACAATAATTAAAATTAATTTTAGTTAGTCAATGGGGAACAGCAGTAAATTAGTTTGACCAAATAATTTTAGTTAATACAGCCAGTAAAAATAAATTACAGCCAGTAAATAATGAAGAAAATCGAGTAATTTTTGTTTAACAAGGCTTAAGAAGAAGGTATAAAAAGGGATGGTTGTTCATTTTTAGTGGAGTTTAGTTTTTTCAGGTTTCTTGATCAAGACAGGATTAAATGAAGAAGGATGGTTGAAGTAATTACGAATCCAGTCAGGTTAGTTTTTTTTCTATTTTCAAGTAAATTTTTTTTTATTAAATTTTTATTTTTTATAACTAATTCATTAATAAATATATAATAGTTTTTTAATATAAAATAAACTATTTCTTTATAAATACTTTTTTTTTTTTTATTATTATCAGATTTTTAATATTTATTTTCATTTTACTTGTAAAATTGTGTTTTTTAAAAAAATTTTTGCGTTCGTATATTTTTATATTTTATATTTTACTTTTGGACATCATACATCGGAACAGTTAATGAAAATTTAAAATTCCACCAGTACACAACTTTTACAGAATCCGGAAAATAGTATTGAAGAAAAAATTAATATAAAAAACAAAGTTAATAAACAAATATATTGATATTAAATTTCAACAAATCAAAAAATAGACAGAACAGAAGCAGACACCATTTTTGGATCATATTTTCACAATCACCATCGCATATTTTTAAGTAATTATATTTAATTTATATTTTTAAAATTTTGATGTTTTTAAAATGGTTCACTTGATAATGGCGTAAATGCCGAAAAACTTTGTGTTTTCTTTAAGAAAATAAATATTAGTGATTTAACTAATTTTCCATTGATTTTTTATAAATACTGTATTTATTTTTTCAAAATAATAATAATAATAATAGTTATACAAGCATTCACGCAATATATATATATATATATATATATATATGTATGTATGTATGTATATGTATGCGATGATTACGAGAAGGTAATTCGCGATTCTAATACAATTTATGCTATATGCCTACTAAAATTAATCGATCGGAAGTTTATAATAGGTTGTGTTTTAGTCGTGTCTACGTTTATACTTCCTGAACTTATATGTTTTAGAGTCGTCTGCAATTGTAATCTCTATTAGTAGGCCTAACGTGTGTCGATTAGTGTGAGATGAATACCGCGCGAAGAATTTAGCCGATAGGTTCAATATAATAATCCTGAAGATAGGGTAAGTTAGTAATTTCGCGCGTAAACGAGATTTTTTAATATTTCGACTTATTCAGTATGCAGCGTAGGCATCTGTTTTGTATTGCAGTTGTTTAAATGCGCTGAATTTGAAATAGAAGACTGTGCAAGCGTAAGTTATTACCGGGCGTATAAGAGTTTTATAATAAATCATTTTATTTCGAGAGAATTTAGGAAGGATTTTCGGATAAATATATAGATGGCGAAAATTGCTCTTTGCTTGCTTTACGATTAATAAGTGCCAAGTATTAATATTAAAGCGACGATCTAGCGAGAGACACCGTGATATTTCATTAGTCCGATTAATCGGTTTATCCGCTATGAGAATTCTGTTGGGTGCTGTTATAGATGCCTACGACTGAAAAAGATTTAGTTTTAGTTTTTTGTTCGGATATTAATTTGCCAGTTCTTAAAATAGCGTATTATTGTATGAAATAAATAATTTTGAAGTTTATTACTAATTGCACTGGACTTGAATGAACTACAGCATAATGTAGTATCGTCCGCAAATAAGACGGAATTGTCTGAATATATAGGAAATTCGTTTAAAAATAATGTGATGGAATAGGTTTTCATAGTGGAGTATTCACCGGAAATGCAATAATGATCTATATCGTTCGAATAACTTTTAATAAGAGTAATTATAGATAGTCTGGAAATGTTGTGTTTCGATCGTCTTATAAATAGTACCATCTCGTGCCACGTTGTGTCGCGAAGGCTTTAGCTACATCTAGTAGTAACGTGAATTTAGTTTAATTTTGATTTCTACTATTGTAGTTGATTTTATATTTGTTTTTGTTTTATTGTAACTACCAGGTCAGTCGATAAAATAAATTTACAATAAATTGCCAAACCACGATTGGAGATTAAATATTTCACATAATCTTTACTTCGAAATTTGTTATTTACTATAATTCATATAAATCTTTAATAAATTGTCTACACGCGACGAAATAGACTAATCTTATAACAAATACACGATAAATTATTAATGAAAACGCATGTATAATAAATTCATAATAAATTGATTGATTCCCACGTGGCTAGCCCAACTCCCTTTTGTTATTGACGTGTATATGTGTATACCTATTTTTTTGTTTGTAATCCACGTGAAATATGTATATATGTATAAAATTACCTCCAAACCGTACGAAAATAATTTTTTCGGAACAATTTTGTTTCCCGCGTTGATTATGGTTTCTAAACGATTGATGTTTAAGTAAGCCTCTCAGAGTAGACACAAAATCCCCGGCAACTGCTGCAGCTGCTATTCCTGGCTTTCCAACATTTGCTTCATCTTTCAATTCAGGCTGATTTTTCACGCCAACAACTATAAAAAAAAAAACAACATTCATTAGTATCAAAAATGTAACACACGGATGTTTATATATATATATATATATATATATATATATATATATATATATATATATATATATATATATATATATATAATCTATCGCTATATGTATATGTGTATGTGTGCATGTGTGCATGTGTACACATATTAGTTCATATATCTGCTTAGTCATATGTATATACATATAAGTTATACACGTGTAGACGCACATATATGTAGATATATATTTTCATATTATACATATATATATATATATATATATATATATATATATATATATATATATATATATATACACGAGGACCGTTTACGCTGTATAAATGGAACATCCAAGGTCGGCTACCGATGATTATATAAAGCTTTCATGAGAATCGATCGTTTGTTGGTACGACTGGGAAGTACGTTATTAGCTCCATGTACGCTGCATAATGGAGTCCCACAAGGGGCCATATAAAACCCCATATTTTAAAGGAAATTCAACCGCCGATTAAAGGATTGTTATGTGCTGATAATTTAGTTATATTTCTCTCACTTGCTCAAATACATTCCTCGGATCAGAATTATTACAAACGGCGTTAAATAGCCTTGTAATCTGGATAATGAAAACTGAATTGCACTTTTCTGCCACCTAATCAGCAGCAAAGCATTAGACAGACTTGTAACCTGTACTATGAAAGCTGGATTTCACTTTTCTGAGACCAAATCAACGGAAGCGCATTTCTGTAGGCAGCGAAGTTGTTTTCATGATATCAGTGTTCACCTTGACAACAACCTATCGCAACCTCTGATGTAATGAAATACCTTGAGCTGACCTTCTATTAATAGGGTATTTTGTAAACACCCGCATTGACAAAATAAAGGAAAGTGATTTGAAACAGCTAAATCTGCTGCGAAATTTGGTGCAGGACTATTACAGCCTTACGATTGTGCTCAGCAGTCTTCAGAACAACTCCTACATTCAGCCTGTTAAGCGACTTAAGTGAAATATGACTTTTAAATTTCGACGATTGTAAATTTTGTCAGAATCGTATGTACACTTCGCAGCAATTCTTCCTGATCTCCCCGTAATTCGAAATGGGATTATACATTTCTTAAAAATAGTGATATCTTTTCTTATATAAACCCAATTTTGAATAGTATTACATATCCTATATATCAAAACTACATGGTGGCCTTTCCACCATGGGAATTAATGTGCTTAGAGATAAATTGTTCTCCATTGCCTTTCTGGAAATCGCAAGGATACACCAAGTATATTTGAACAGTTCGATGTACGTATGATGCTCTTCACACATGGCCCTGAATCATGTCTTGGTGTTCAATTTTCTTTTTTATTAGTCATACATAAGAGACAGACAATTCCAAGTACGATATGAATATGAAAATTCATAAATACATACTATTTTAGCCGGTGTGCTTCAAGGTTCGGTGTTAGGTCCTAGATTATACTTTTGTATACAGTCGACTTTCCCTCCACTAGTGTTGTGTATGGTGACGATACGGCACTTTCATCCTCACATATTAGATCCCAAAATAGCAACAATAAATCTACAGAAAGTTCTTGACAAATTAGAAGTATGGTTTAACAAATGGAATATCATAATCAATGAAAATAAATCGGTAAATAAAAATTTTACAAACAGGAAAGTAGCACCTCTACCCTTTAGGATTAACAGCATAGACCTGCCTGGTCGAACAACTGTCAAGTACTGAGGTCTGTATTTAAACAGTCACCTAACATGAAAGCATCGCGTCCAAGTTAAAAAAAGAGAAGTAGATGTACGTGTCAAGAAAATATACCGGCTCATAGGGAGAAATAGCGTGCTATCAACGAACAACAAAGTTTTAATATACGCAGCTATTTAGGACCAATCTGGGTATACGTAGTATAACACTGGGGTTATGCGAAGCCGTCAAACCTAAAAATGATACAGACATCACAGAACAAAATAGTCATGCAGATAAGCATGGCGCCTTGGTATGTAACAAATTAAACGTTACATGAAGATTTGCAGATAGTGTATGTAGCTAATTTAATTTAAAACCATGGTAGAACACATATAGCAAGGCTTAAGAGCTACCCAAACGCACTTGCTGGGGATCTCTTCAACACTTCAGATGAATTACGGAGATTGAAACGTCAGAAACCACTTGACTATGCACAGGTTGGGGTTATCGAGAGTGTGCCACTTAAATATTTCACTAAAACTAAAATATAAAAATTACACACAACTGATTTTTTTAAAAACCTACATTAATTATTTATTAAACGAGAAAACCAGACTACATGAGTTCCATGTGAGCATGTAACGTGAGACGAATTTTATTCGGAGAAAATAAAAGTTTGAAAAAATTATTTTATTTAAACTCAAACAAAGTACAGACAATTCCTTTAGTTGTGTACATGTGTGTCTTTTACGGAGAAGGGTAAAATTTTACCGAAATGTAAGTATCATACGCATTTATTAATTAATTTGTTAAGAATGTATATATTATATATGTATATATATATATATATATATATATATATATACATACACACACATATAGGGTGACCCAGAAAAGACGGACGGTGTTGTTTTTTGAATAGCGCAGTTGGTAATACAGCTATAAAGCAAACCGTATGCTTCACGTTTAGTGCACACACGAGAGAATCGTTGTTATGACGGTATCGTGTGCGCGTTTTGCGAGGAACGATATTTTAGGTGTGAATCGATCTATACATTGCAAAAAGAGTTTCGAAAAGAATTCACAATTACGCGATTTTTATTGTTTTTGGCTATACCCTAAGGTTTACGAAACACGTCCACAAGATCTGAAAGACCTGAAAACTCGGATTTCTGAAGAAAGTCCAAAAATTCAGCGACCTGTGCTAATAACAAATCTTCGAAAACTACGTCCACCTTCTTTACATGTGCGCTGTTTATCCAGGCAGAAGCTGCATACCCCACCACTGAAAATGCCAAGGACAAAGCTGATGTTCTAAGTACCGTTGTGCTTGCCCTCCATGTAGTTCCCGCCAACTTATGAAGAATGTTATTTCTTGTTCTTATCTTTGCTGCAACGCCCTCTAGGTGTCTGCGGAATATAACGCTACTAATGAAGTAATCAGTCAATTTAAAAAAAGCCAGCATAGACATGTATTAATACATCTAGGTTTTACAATTTCATCAATTAAAACTAAAGAAGAACCAAGATGGAATTTTAAGAAGGCAAACTGGAAACAAGTCACTAAAACCTTAGATGACAGCGTGGATCAAACCAGATATAAAAAACTAGGGCGGATTTCAGAGGCTCGTAGTTAACTGTGCAAGGAAATGTATACCAAGAGGTTACAGAACACAGTACATTCCAGCATGGAACGCAAAATGTGAACAGCTCTCTAAAGAATACCAGAAGACAGAAAGCGAAGACAAAGCAAATGAACTTCTTAAAGCTCTAGATCAAGAAAGGAGAAATAAATGGTCCACGCTAATGGAGGAGCTCGATTTCCGGAAAACTAGCTAAAAATCATGGCGCTTATTAAGAAAACTATCTGGAGATAAGTATATAGAAAGGAAGGACACTTCAATGGATGTAATCTCCAAAAAAAATGGTCCAAACATCAAAAAGCACCAATATCCAAAAACTTTTCAGTAAGTCAGTTGTAGTTAAACTAAATAAACTAAAGAAGGATGCCCAACCAAAATCGCATTACGCCAACCCAGTTAATGCTGAAGAAATCTTGACAGCTATCAAAAAAATAAAAATACTGAAGGCCGCATGAGCAGATATGATATTTTCTGAGTTCGTAAAGCACTTTGGAGAACATACCATCAAATGACTTAGTAAGCTTTTTACTGAGTTTATCGGTAAAGGCACACTGCCATCACAACTTAAGACCGCTAAGGTAATGGCAATTCCAAAGCCTTGGAGAGATCGTACGCTAGCTGAGGATTACAGACCATCTCTAGTAAGTAGTTAATGGACCGCCATATGGTGGTAAACCCACCGGCGGAAGAACGAAACAACAACCATGTGTATTCCGTACGTAAATCGAAACTAGCAGCACAACACAACACACAAGCTTGGAGGAAAACGGAGGAAGGATCACTTGCCGAAACAGCCACATGGAATGTCAGAACGCTTTACCAGGTGGGTAAACTAGCAAATATATGCTTAAACCTACATGTATTAGGAATAAGCGTAACTAAATGGATAGGAAATGGAAAAATCAAATCAGACGATGATTACGAATTTATATATGCTGAAAAAGATAAGCATGAACATGGAGTAGGAGTACTAGTGAAGAAAACGCTTAATCAGGTGCAATTAAGGCCATTATGCCGACCTCAGAAAGAGTAACTCTAGTCAGGTTTTTTATATAAAGCCAAAGCTCATCGTAATAATACAAATATATGTGCCCACCACTGGCGGTGACGATGAAGAATTAGAGAAATTTTAATAAGAGGTTGAAAGCACACTAAAATGTGCGAAACATGGAGACATCATCTTCGTCATAAGCGATTTCAACGCAAAAATAGATGAGAAGCATAAAAGTGAAGTACCGCGGCATTTCTCGATGTTCAACAAGCTTTCGATAAAGTTTGGCACGATAATTTATTATAAAATAAAAAAATTTATTTTTTACCTGTTGTTGAAATCATACATAGAAAATTGGCGTTACCAACATACCTATTCAGAAATACAGCCTGCTTTAACAGGCGTTCTCCAAGGTTCTGTGCTGGGCCTCACGCTGTACTTGTTCTACACGGTCGATTTCTCTACAATGGAAAACATACAGGTGGGGCTACATTTGCGGATGACACTGCGCTGCTCTCGACACATACGGATCCGAATATAGCTAGCAGTAACCTACAGAACGCTCTTACTAAGGCGGCGATATGGTTTAAAAAATGGAAAATTGAAATCAATGGAAACGAATCTGTGAATATCCGTTTTACCAACAGAAAAGTTACAACCCCACCCGTCAGGATTAATAGCACCGATCTAACAGTGCAATCAACGGTTAAGTACTTAGGATTACACCTGGATAGCCGAAATATCACACACAGATGGAAAAAAAAGAATTAGATATTCGAGGTAAAAACTGGCTGATAAGGAGAAACAGCGCATTGACGACAGATACTAAACGCTTAATATATATAGTGATTCTAAGGCCTATCTGGACCTATAATGTGCAAATTTGTGCTAGACCATCAAACCTAAAAATAATACAAACGTCGCAAAATAAAATTCTTCCAATGATAACCAAGGCACCCTAGTATGTAACGAATCTAACGTTGCATCGAGATTTACGTATAGATTATGCGGCCGAGGTCATAAAAGTTCACGCTAAAAGACACGCAAGAAGACTCGATAGCCAACCGAATACTCTTGCTAGAGGATTGCTTGATACCACCGGTGACATAAGGTGACTGAAACGTCAGAAACTGCAAGTATCTCGTCTAGGGTCGAGGTAATCGGGTAGGTATCGCTGGACGCTTGTCCACTCATGTTCAATTCTATTAAACGTACTTCTCGATGTCCTCGGTGGACAGTTTGCAGTTATTATAAGATATATTAAAAACAAAAATAACTAATACTGAAAAAATGCACGGAAGCTAAAACTAATTGGCTCGAAGAGAAGTGCAGGGAGATAGGAGAAATGCATAAGAAAAACAATTAAGAGAAATAAATGCTCAGGTAAAAGTGAGATGAAGGAAGTGAAGAAGAAGAAAAACACATTGCAAAAATTAAAGATAAAAACGGTGATATCTACGGCAGCAAAGAAGAACGAGGAAAAGTGTGGCTTGAATATATCACAGAGTTATATGCTGATAAAGCAAGACCACCGTAAATAAACAATAAAACAGAAGAGGAGGCGCCAAAGATAGAAATGCTTGAATTGGAAAATGCAATCAAGAAAGCGAGAAACAATAAAGCTGCAGACGATGATCAGATACCAGCGGAAATCTTGAAGAGCATTACGTCACGATGCAAGCAAAGTTTATTAGCATTGTTTAATCGGATATACGACGAAGGAAAAATCCCGCAAGATTTTAAAACCTAAACATTTGTCCCAATTCCCGAAAAGACTACATCATGAACATGCAACGAATACCGTACAATTGCGCTAATGAGTCATACGACAAAATACTACTCTCAATCATAAACCTCTAGGATACAACGCAGATTGGACACGCAGCTCAGCGATGCGCAATATGGATTCGTTACGAACAAAAGAGATGCAATAGTTTTTTAAAAAACGAACGATTAATAGAGACAGAGAGGTGATTGCGTGTTTCATAGATTATGAAAAAGCTTTCAATCGGATGCAACACACTGAACTAGTAAATATACTCCAGAAACATAACATAGACAACAAAGAGTTGCAAATAATCAAAAATATATACTGGAATCAGATTGCGAATATAAAAGTAAGTAATGAACACAGTGATAATGGTTGTAAAATTAGAAAAGGAGTAATACAAGGTTGTCCATTATCGCCTAGATTATTCAATGTATATTCAGAAGAAATTATAAAAAATGCAAATATTGACAACGTCGGATTCAAAATAAATGGACGCAAAATAGGATGCATAAGCTGTGCAGACGACAGCGTACTGTTGGCTGAATCGATTAGAGAAATGCAGATGATGCTCAACAGGCTAAATCAAGCAGGGGGGAGAAATATGACATGAAAATAAATGTTGGAAAAACAAAGGCCATGAAATTCACCAGGGAAAATAATAATTTAGATTTAAAATTAAAAATCAAAAACGAAATGGTGGAAACAGTAAAAGAATTCCGATATTTAGGCGTATTGATAACAAGAGACGGCCGAGATATAAATCAAAATTAAAAGTCGTATCGGAATGGCAAAGCAAGCGTCTAGGAACGTAGAGGCTGTACTAAAAAACAGAAAATTAAAAATGAATACGAAGACTAAAGTAAAAAGAATACTGACTTTATTGATTGAAAATACAAATGCTTACATAAATAATATAAAACAAAAATTCACACGCTCAAGAGATTGTGAAGAAACAGATAAAATTGAAATTGAGGCATTTATAGGCCTTTTATATTTCGCAGGACTTTTTCGTGGCAGTCATCAAAACCTGATTGATTTTTGGTCAACAGATGGTCTTGGTATTGATATTTTTCGGATGACGATGTCTAGAGAAGATTTAGGTTTCTTGTCAGATGTGTTCGCTTTGACAACAGAAGTACCTGAGTTGAAAGATGTATGTTAGATAAGTTGTCCGCAGTAAGGGAAATGTTTAGTTATTTTCTTGAAAACTGTAAATTGCACTACCATCTGGGACAGAATGTGACCATCGATGAAATGCTTTCTGCATTTCGAGGGCGTTGCGCATTTAGGCAATATATTCCCTCAAAACCAAACAAATATGGAATAAAAATTTTTTGCCTATGCGATGCTAAACTGTTTTATATGTATAGTATGGAAATTTATTGTGGCCAGCAAGTAGAAGGTCCTTATAAACAAAACAATTCCGCAGATAGCATTGTACTTCGGTTGGCGGAACCTATTTATGGAAGTGGCAGAAATATTACTGCGGATAATTGGTTTACTAGTGTAAACCTGGTCAAACAGTTAGAGGGGAAAAAGTTGTCGTATGTAGGAACAATAAGAAAAAATAGAAGAGAAATACCTCCCATTTTTATTTCTTCAAAACACCGTAAACAATACGACAGTATGTTTGGATACACAAAAAATGAAACATTGGTATCCTATGTACCAAAGAAAGGAAGAACTGTAATATTGCTTTCCAGTTATCATACATCCAGTTCTGCAGTTTCAACTGAAATTGAGAAAAAGCCAGAAATAATTGAGTTTTATAATAATACTAAATGTGGTGTAGATGTAACAGACCAACTTTGCGCTACATATAACGTAGCACGATGTACAAGAAGGTGGCCAATGGTAATTTTTTATCATATTCTAAATATAGCAGGAATTAATTCAAGAGTGATATGTCTAGGAAATGGTGTAAAATTCACTAGCAGACGAGATTACCTTAAAAAGTTAGCTCTGGGTTTAGTGACCCCACAATTACAAAGAAGGTCAGAAATGAAGAATCTGCCAAAAGAGTTACAAGTTTTGCTACAAAAGTATCAACCGGAAACACAAAAAGGAGATAAGGAAGAACAAGTAAAATGCAACAATACTGATCGGGGTAAGAGGAAGTATTGCGGTCCCTGTTATAATGAAACCAAAAAACAGAGTAAAACGCAGTACTCATGTGAAAAATGCTGTACGTTTTTATGTACAAGTATACACACAAAACGATTGTGTCCAGAATGTTTTGATAAAATTTCAGAATGCTGATCAATTTATCCTGTCCGATTTTGGTATTTTTTGTAATAATATAATTACGCTTAATGTCAAAAAATTATTTATAATTTATTTTCTGATTCCTTACAAATTTTTATTATATAAATTCATTTATTTAGTTGTTTCCATTTTTAATAAGTTAATGCAATTATATTAGTTTGTTATAATTTAATAAATACTAACAGAAAAATATTAAATCAATAAGAAAAAATGAGTTCCATCCTGATTTAACAAAAAAAAATAGCTTTAAACACCTTAAATGTAGCCTAGGTCCATTGGACCTGGCGCGACTAACGGTGTTACAGTAAAGCGCGCGACTAACGAAGGGTTAATAATATCGTATTATTCGTACGTGTATATCACATATTCAGTGTCGGATTTAAGTGGGTAGCTGCCCTAGGCCTAGTTCAAAATGCCGCACGTTTTAAAATATGTCTATAAAAATATAGAAATAAACAGTTAAAATCGATTACATCAATGGGACACTCGCAATAATAATGTACAACTAATTTCAATAACGATCGGAATGGTTATTTTTCTTTTACACGATATTTGTCTCGCTTCGAAGTAAAAACATGGACGATATCATCAACTTTTTTTTTCACACCACGATGATTAACATTTCTGAGTAATTATAATCAGGAAGTAAGCGATAAAATTCGTTTTCACGATCGACGAAACATTCAATTTTAAATTATTTTGAACTCCTTCTTTTTCATCTATAACATTTGAGTTACTTTTAAATTTTTTTTATATCCCCAAATTTTTCCACCTCTCAAATTTTGCCGCCCTTGATCCGAGCTTCATGGGCCTAAGCTGTAATCCGCCGCTGCACATGCTTCTGAGATGAGAAAAACTCGTTTAATTTTTGCTTTGATCGTGTGTCGTCGAATACTTCGTATGTTGCGCGTTCGTGTTTTATCTTGATATCATTTGTTATTATTTCGACTTTTCCATTTCGTTTACGCTGTTATCTACTTCGGTCTGTCCAGTGTAGTATACGTACAATTAGTTTCGATCGTGTCGCATTATATACGCCGAGTGCGCGTTACTGCTCTCTTGGCTACCTAAACTCGTTTTAAATTTTATTAACATTATAATCGTTTATCGATATTACCAGACTATCGTTGTTATCTTCGATTCTCGCTGTAATTATAATTACTATAATATCGTCGTTGTCGGTTAGTGTATGCGCGCGTACGCGCACTACAGTGCGTCCTTATCAGCGACACGTGCATCGTCATTGTTACCATTGAATTCACACATGTAAGTAACTAAGGTTAATTATCGTAATGATCGGTCGTTCACCTCCTCCAAGTCGGGCAACTATCTCTTTAAATTCATCGATGTCGTCAGTAGCTGCAACGACTAACGTACACTCGGCTATCACTGATTCTACCTCCCGTCAACGGGTAGTAAGCCCAATCAAAATAATAAAATCTGCGAGCGGTCACAACAAAAAGCGGCAATTTTCTAACTCTGATAATGCAGAAAGTGAAGTTTGGCAAACACGAAAGCGCACTTCCAAAATAAAGAAAATCGAAACAATTACTCCTGAGCCATTGTATATTCGTTCTAAACGTAATATTTTCAATTTTTTAAATAATGTAGACGGTAACAGTGATAATAGTGACGATAGTGCAGAAATGCAAACGGATAGTCCCGCTATAGAGAAATTCAATTTAAACGTCAATATCGCTCGTAAAATAAATAAAAATGTAAATAATACTACTTCCCTATCCAAAGACGAAGCCACTCTAAAGAAAAATACTAAATTGCCACCACCAATTATGGTCAAAGGCATACAAAATTTTACAAACTTCCGGAAATTTCTATTGACAATACCGGATGTTGAGTTTACATTAAAATCAACCTTATCGGGGGTAAACCACACAATGCATTAAGTTATCGTACTTTAATCGAATCTTTAAAAGAAAATAAATATTTCTATACTTTACATATTCCTTAGCAGAGGACAAACCTTTTAGAGTAGTTTTAAAAAATCTGCACTCTTCTACCGCCACAACTGACATAGCGGAAGAATTGCAGTCAAAAGGGTTTCAGGTGATCCGTGTTACCAATATCTTACAAAGAGCAACGAAACAACCGCTTCCTATATTCTTTATAGACTTAAAAACCTCACCGAAAAATGATGAAATATTCCAGATCACTCGTCTCTTAAATACAATTGTCACTGTCGAAGAACCAAATAAAGACTCTAGAATGAAGCAATGCAAACGGTGCCAATTGTATGGTCACACCGCTAACTACTGCAATCTACCTTTTCGGTGCGTCAAATGTGCCGGGAAACATGACACAAAAATGTATACTAAAAATCCATCAGAGCCAGCAAAATGTGCCTTGTGCGATGAAGATCACCCAGCAAGCTACAGACGTTGTTCTGTATATAAGCAGCAGGCACAATTCTATAATAAAACACGTACATCCTTTCCCCGGATGCAAATAAACACCTACGATCACTCTAATGAAGACTACCCAAACTCTCAAACAAATGCAATTCGTCACCAGTACTCCGATGCAGTAAAAAACAATAAAGAAAATTATCAAGTAAGCTCGCCTTGTATCGGAACTAACCATAGGACCGGTAACAGTAACTTAAATAATAATAGTAATAATAAAAATACCATTAATAGTACTAATGACACCAACAACGGGCCCAGTAACAATAATGATATTTCTCTATTACTAAAAATACATTCTTAAATAAATTTAAATCTGTCATCAATCCACTAATATCACTGTTAACTAAAGTCATTGAAAAAATCTTGCCATAATGTTACAGAATTCTACAACTGTCACTCAACATTCACTCGTGATTGTGTTGTGGAATGCGAATGGCATTTCACAAAAAAACACGAATTAGAAATCTTTCTTCACCAGCAGGCTATAGACGTAGCGCTCATTACGGAAACGCATCTTACACATGTAAATAGTTTCAAACTACACGGATATAAAGTATATTCAGCACACCATCCTGATGATACAGCCCATGGGGGAGCTATGGTGTTAGTTAAAAGCTCGTTCAAGCAACATAAAAGCTTCTCCCACAATACTTATGCGTATCAGATCGTAGCTGTTAATATTGAAATATTTACAAAAGACCTTACGGTGGCCGCAATTTACCGTCACGGAAAATTTGTTATACCTGAAATCGAGTATAATGTTCAGGAAATTAGGGACTAAATTCATTTGCGGTGGTGATTATAACGCCAAATGCAATGTATGCGGTTCACGATCAACCAACAATCATGGGAAAGTACTTCACAGATTGATACGTAATAATTCACTGGCTATATTGTCTCCGATGACACCGACATCGATCCAGCAGTGTCATAGGCTGGTCGATGCTATTTCTTCGACGCTAGAGAAAAAAAGAAGTATGTTCCGCCGTTTTTTTGGACGTCGCCCAAGCGTTTGATAAAGTGTGGCACCCTGGACTACTCTTCAAGTTGAAACAGACACTTCCTTATGATCTCTACGTGTTACTTCAGTCATATTTAACTGACAGAACATTCGTAGTCAGGATCAACAACTCTTATTCGAAGGAACATGAAGTTTTAGCATCGGTTCCGCAAGGTAGTGTACTTGGACCTCTTTTATATACGATATACACAGCAGACCTGCCTACCTGTAATCAAACAATACTAGCCACATTCGCTGATGACATAGCCATCCTCGCATCGAATTCAGACGTCAGACATGCGAACTCTACTGTCCATAACCACCTAAATCGTATAGTTCAGTGGGCCCAGCGTTGGCGAATACAGTTTTATTCACACAAAAGTCAACATATTATGTTTACAAATAGATCAGTTAAGTATACACCTATAATAATTAATAATAACGTAATCCCGCAAGTTGATTTCGTACGTTATCTCGGAATGTACCTGGATCGAAGGCTTACATGGCGCTTTCACGTGGCGCAAACTCGTAAAGCCGTCGTTGCACGTGCCAGGCTGTTATATCCGCTGCTGGGACGAAGGTCAACCTTGTATCTGAAAACTAAAAGGCGTATTTATCTAACAATGATTGCACCAATTTGGCGTTATGGCATCATCGAATTATACGGATCGACCAGCGCAAGTAATCTGAACAGAATACAGCAACAGCAGTAGAAGATACTTCGCGTAATCACGTCCGCGCCATTCTATGTCTCCATCTTAACTCTGCACAACGATTTGTACATTCCATTTGTTCGGGATATTTACATTGGCCAGTACGAAAAACTGTTTAACAACTTCAAACATAGCAGTAATCCCAATATCGCCAGAATGCACTAATCAGGACTTCCAGGCAATCCAGCTAAAAGACTCAGACGAAAATGGTATCGAGACGCTCTCCCGGTTACCTAGTAACCGGAGTAACCGGGAACTATCTCGCACGATATATTCTTTATCAATCATACATAACTTTATACTTTTAAATCACATTCTTAAATCATTATTTATATTATCTATCTTATTGTTCGTATCGTAATATTTTAATTTTAATTTTCTATCCACACCTACTCATTATCTTCTTATCGCAATCTAATGTCTTGTTGGAGACATTAAATTAATACGTATTTTATTGTGATCGCCGTTGTTTATGGTAATTGGTACCGGTATAATGTTTAAAACAAAAAAAAAATTTGAATTATTTTTAACGACTTTTTTTTCATCTACAAAATTTTAGTTGATTTTGAAATATTTTAATAACCACGAATTTCGCACACCTCAAATTGTGCCGCCCTAGGTTCAAGTATCATTAAGCCATGATCCCCCACCGTACACATTACTGCTGTAACGCAAAGAGTGCCGGTACCTATTATTTCCTTTCTTCGTTTATTATGTTTTATTTTGTTAGTATACGTTTGTTTGTTTGTTTGATTATAAAAAAAAAATATATATAAATAAATTCGAAAATTATATATCGATATTGTATAATAAACGTTTTGTGTAAGATTCGCATACCTTCACGGCAAACTTTTATAATGCGTGTTACTGAAAAGATTTGAATTAAACGACAATAAACAGGTTATTAGAAAATTGTTCAGGATAGCTAACGGCCGTTTTCAGAAAACAGGTACATTCGAAAATTCGAACATTTTTCTCTCGGCTTTTAAAATATGAACATCCAAACGTTGAATTTCAAAAAAAAAAACTTTCTCTATTTTATTTCCCATCCTAGATAGTTAGAAGTTCTATTAATGCGCGTGCGTTAAGGCCTTGTATTTTTTTATTTGCCCCCATTTATAAGGGAGATCGATTACAAACGCCCTAATAATTCATTATTCGAATAGTAGGAGCTCCGACATAAGAAATATATATTATAGCGTTCTTATGGGGCCCTGCTTCCGTCGTTAGTCGTCACTTTATGATATATCTACTCTGAGATAGATTCCGTGGGTTGACGACAATTCACGAGGAAATGGGACCCGAAATTAAATCGTGGTCGCCCGTGTCAACTCTAGGCTGCTAGCAGAACACACAGCCAGTGACACATTTATATATAAAATAAATGTTAATTACACAGCAATAAAATTTAACAAATATATATTACCATGCATTTAAATACGGACAATATCAATTTAAAAATAAATAAAAAAAATTAATGATTTTATAATATCGGTCAGCACACAAATAATTCACAGACATATATTACATTTAATACGCAACATACAAAAAGAAATATAAATTATATAGAAATAAAACATAAGACCTGTGGTACCACAGTTGCTGCCATCGTTGTTGCCGGATGCTGATATATTTTCAATCGTAATTCGAATTTCGTAACGTGTTCCCAATGTCCGTTCGTAAGATGAACAATAATGATCAACTATTTATTTTTAGTTGATCATTAAAATACCGTCAATTCTAATCGGCTTATTATTTATTTTCTTTTACAAATTTTGCAATTTATTCCGTATGATATCGAATTGATATTGATACGTAACGACTAGAATTTAAATGTTTTTATACTATAATAATAATAATACTACGTAACCGTTTAGATATGTGGTTACGATACTAGACGACCGTTACGATAGATTTGACCGATATAATAATACGAAGACTCGACCGATATCTAATACGAAGATATACCGACTGTCTTTCCAAAATACTATATCTATCTATCGTTTCTTCACACACACACACACCAACACGCGATCACCGGCTGTTAGCTCTACTAGCCGTTATTCCCCGGGTTTTCCCTTAACGGATCCGACATTGTTTATTTTATAAAGTAAATTGTGTTTATTTCCCATGTTTCTGTTTATTTTCCTTATTTTTCTGACTTCCCGATGTAACCTTATCAGTTTTGACGATCTAAGACTCTTTCGATGGTAATACCTTTATACTACTTTATTATGTAATGCTAAATTAATTATTCCGACATCTTTTCTATTATATTCATTTTATTCGATATTTCCTAAGGTACTACCATCATCTTAAATCGCCATAAATCTCCCCCTTTTTGTGAATTGATTTTGGATGGTAAAATTTTTGCAAAATCAATTCATGAAAATATCTACGAAAGGTTACATGAAAGTTAATAAGAATTCAAAGGGTAGATTACGTCACACGCGCGTTCCAGGATGACTCGGAACCAGCAGTCCGACTACGTAACGTAACATCGGTATTACATTACACACACAACCACTCGCTCATTGAAACGTTGACGCGATAAGAACTCGTACCGGTTTGATTACCGTATATGTATCTTAGTGTGTGTATGTACGATTAACGACCTTTAATTTACCTGTTTTCTTTATCCCTTTTCGTTCAAGGCTAATCATCATCATCATTATTACTAGGATAGTATTTGTTCTTACGGATATTTATCTTCGAATACGTACGTTTAATACACTATCGGATCAGTTAATCAATTTTGACGGTGGAATGTTTATCAGTTCAGGCATGACCTATATTCAAATGACATTGACTGTGTTATCTATTTTATTCATTTTAACGTAATTCTATCTTCGCCATTGAATTTCTGTTACTACCACTCTCAAAATTGACTTATATTTATATGTCGTTTACTGTGTATGTGTGCAGGGTAACGACCTTTATTATATTCTATGCGTCTTTAAGTTATTAAGACAATACTTACTATTATTATTATTATTATGATTATTTTATTTCTATTTACAATGTTTAAACGATATATTTTTGAATAAACCTAACGATAAATATTATATGCTACTACGTATTTACAAACGATTTATTTCCGAAAATATTTATACACATATACACATGCTATACTACGATATATATATTTTATATTTTATTATTATTGTTAGTATTATTATTAATTTTTTATTTTATTTTATTTTTTTTCTTTTTTTTTTTTATATATATTTTTTCTGTAACCTTCGAATGCTTCATAAAAATAAGAAAAAGCAGTTTTAAAATCTTTCTCATCCGCTATATGCAATACATCAGACTGAAGATCTAATGTGGACTGTAATTTCAGTGGACAATAACTAGCATTGGCAGTTGTTCTAGCTGAAGTTAACGATGCTCTAGCTTTTGATAAGTTACCCAAAGCGTGATACGTTTTACTTTCCAATAACAAAATTTCAACTAACAAAAAAATTTTTATCGTCTATTTTCTTCAGTTCTTTTAATATCTTAGAACAAAAATTCAAAGAATCCATAAACATTCCGTAATCGAAATATATCAATACTAATCTGGCTTCCAACGACTGTCTTAAAAATGTTCCACTTTCTTCCCTTGTCCACTCTATACATACTTACTTCTAACTTCTGTTTTCTAGATTTCAGCTGACTTTTCCATTCTTTTAATTCTCTACTATAAGCTTCTTCTTGATGTTTTAATTTCGTCGTTTCGTGCTCCACTATCAGTTTACGTTTTTCATTTTGAAGTTGTTCCAGTTCTTTAATAGCCGTTTCAGACGCAATATGTAACTCTTCTAATTGATGCTGATGTTTAAGCTCAAATCGTAAAGTCTCCGCTCTATAATGTTTCTTTTCTTTCTCTTGAAACTTTTTAAATTTACTACGTTCCATTTCAGGATCAAGATTATTGGCCATGTTTATTTTCTTAGATTCACGAAACATCATTTCCCTCGCCTTCATTTCCAATTGAATTCGCTTCAGCAAAGCTCTTTTTTCGATTACTTGACGTTTTAAAAGTTTCTCTTCTTTCTTCACGTTCATTCGTTTCATTTGTTCCAATTCTTTTTCGTGTCTTACTAACATCTGATGTCTTTGTGAGAAGAAAGCATCTTTTAATAATCTCTTAGATAATTGGTGTTTTTCGTGAATCTGTTTTTCCTCTAGTTCCCATTCGGTAGATTCGCGCATTCTCATAATCTGTTGCTTTTTCTGTAAAATTTGTCTTTCCATTAACGCTATTTTTTCTCGGTAGGAATCACTTTGCCGTCTTAATGAACTTTCGTGATTCTCATTTAATTTCTCCAAGAATAATTTCTCTTTTTCTTCGTGATCTCGTTCCAGTTTCTCTTTACGTTCTTTAAATATAGTTTTCCGTTTATCCTTCGGCATCAAATCAATTTCCTGCTTCAAAACTCGTAATTCTTGTTTCTGACTTTCTCTGAACTCCTTCAATTCTCTTTCCTTTTCCATCCTAATTCGTTTCGAGGATAATCTTAATTCGGCTTCTTGCTGCGTTTCTAGTCGTTCGATTTGTTGTCCTTGATGTTTTATCATCGCATCCAAATCATTTTCATACAGTCGATGTAACGAAGTTAGTTCTTGTTCAAATTTCTTATCCTGTTGATCTTTTGCCAGTTGAGTTTTAAAAGCTAAATCTTGAAATTGTTTTTGTTCCTGCTTTTGCATACACAGTTCTATTTCCATACCAATTCCTGATTCCACATCCAAAAACATATCTATTAATGATTTAACAAGTTTTGCAACTTTTGCTTTACATAACTGTCCTAAAAATGGTCTAACACCTTTTATTAAATCAGCTAAATCTTTAGCCTTACCTTGTTTCTTAAGCGTTTCTCCAACTTCGAGTATTTTATTTAATTTCAATTTGGATTTAAATTTTGATTTCCATCTGGGTTTTAGTTTTAATGCTAATTTATAATTATTGAGCCATGACATACAAAATTTTTCGTTATTAATTATTGCTTTATTAATATCTTTAACCTTTTCATTTTTTACATAACTATTATTTAATTTTGAACGGTATACCCAAATTTTATAACTATGCACATATCCAAAATCTTTATTATCCAATTTATTTCTATCTATTTTTGAATAGCATTTCCAATCCATTTGGTCATATGCGTATTCAATATTTTTATTATTTAACTTTAATTTATTTGGTTTTGAACAGTGTACCCAACTTTTATGGCCATACACATATCCAAAATTTTTGATACCCAATTTATTTCTATCTGTTATTGAATAGCATACCTGGTCCCTTTTCTCATATGCGTATCCAATATTTTTATTATTTAACTTTAATTTATTTGATTTTGAACAGTGTACCCAACTTTTATGGCCATACACATATCCAAAATTTTTGATACCCAATTTATTTCTATCTGTTATTGAATAGCATACCTGGTCCCTTTTCTCATATGCGTATCCAATATTTTTATTATTTAACTTTAATTTATTTGATTTTGAACAGTGTACCCAACTTTTATGGCCATACACATATCCAAAATCTTTATTATTTAATTTATTTCTATCTGTTTTTGAATAGCATACCTGGTCCCTTTTCTCATATGCGTATCCAATATTTTTATTATTTATTATATTATTTATATTATTCTCATTTTCTTTAAGTTTATTATTAGAATTGTTTTCATTTTCTTTAAGTTTATTATTAAAGATATTATTAATACTATTCTCATATTCTTTAAATTTATTATTAATATTATTATTAATATTATTTTCATATTCTTTAAATTTATTATTAATGGTATTATTAAAATTATTATTAAGATTATTTTCATTTTCTTTCAATTTATTATTAAAATTATTCTGGAGATCTTGTATCATGTGCACTATTTTCGTTAATAACTCATCGTTATTGGTTTCCTTATTAGTTTTAATTTGAGCCTTTGGAGTACTTGCCATTGACGCACTCTCTACCACTGTCGTGTTGCCTAGTCCCGAGTCATCCTGAGACGCTCGGCGGCTATCACTTCTAAGGACAATTTTTTCCCTTTTTTCAGCCATATCCGAATATTGCGTGGAACCTGATCCCGTCGTGAGGTCGACAATTTATAGCGTTCTTATGGGGCCCTGCTTCCGTCGTTAGTCGTCACTTTATGATATATCTACTCTGAGATAGATTCCGTGGGTTGACGACAATTCACGAGGAAATGGGACCCGAAATTAAATCGTGGTCGCCCGTGTCAACTCTAGGCTGCTAGCAGAACACACAGCCAGTGACACATTTATATATAAAATAAATGTTAATTACACAGCAATAAAATTTAACAAATATATATTACCATGCATTTAAATACGGACAATATCAATTTAAAAATAAATAAAAAAAATTAATGATTTTATAATATCGGTCAGCACACAAATAATTCACAGACATATATTACATTTAATACGCAACATACAAAAAGAAATATAAATTATATAGAAATAAAACATAAGACCTGTGGTACCACAGTTGCTGCCATCGTTGTTGCCGGATGCTGATATATTTTCAATCGTAATTCGAATTTCGTAACGTGTTCCCAATGTCCGTTCGTAAGATGAACAATAATGATCAACTATTTATTTTTAGTTGATCATTAAAATACCGTCAATTCTAATCGGCTTATTATTTATTTTCTTTTACAAATTTTGCAATTTATTCCGTATGATATCGAATTGATATTGATACGTAACGACTAGAATTTAAATGTTTTTATACTATAATAATAATAATACTACGTAACCGTTTAGATATGTGGTTACGATACTAGACGACCGTTACGATAGATTTGACCGATATAATAATACGAAGACTCGACCGATATCTAATACGAAGATATACCGACTGTCTTTCCAAAATACTATATCTATCTATCGTTTCTTCACACACACACACACCAACACGCGATCACCGGCTGTTAGCTCTACTAGCCGTTATTCCCCGGGTTTTCCCTTAACGGATCCGACATTGTTTATTTTATAAAGTAAATTGTGTTTATTTCCCATGTTTCTGTTTATTTTCCTTATTTTTCTGACTTCCCGATGTAACCTTATCAGTTTTGACGATCTAAGACTCTTTCGATGGTAATACCTTTATACTACTTTATTATGTAATGCTAAATTAATTATTCCGACATCTTTTCTATTATATTCATTTTATTCGATATTTCCTAAGGTACTACCATCATCTTAAATCGCCATAATATATATATATATACATTATAGGTAGATATGAAATATATCTATTACAAGTGCATCGCACGATTTTTGACTCGTTTATTTAGTTATTTATTTAAATTTTACAATATGCCAGTATAACAGTTTTCGCCACTTACAGCACGGCACAGTATAAAAAAAAAAATATATACCGCAAATGAAATTGTTAATACTTATTTACTTAAAAGATCACACATACTCATATATACATACACATACAAACCGAAATATATATGCAAATCTATCGAGAACACATACACGCAAATAATTCCGTACTCTCACATTGGTACGAAAATATAATAAATATATATGTAAGAGTGCACTCTCGGATACACTCTGCCATACACACACACACACGCGTAATACTATAACTAAGATTTGACAGGGTGGCCCAACTTCAGGCTATCAAACCTTTAACGATTTGTAAGAATTCTCCAAAATGATTGTGAAATAAATCTATTTCGGGATATTTTTTCTCTAGATGTTGTACAAGTATAAATAATGAATATAAAGGGGAACATTTATACTGTTTAGTTTTTGCAACGTCAGCGTACAAGTGGGATGAACGTCGTAAAACAGGAACAGTCTTCTCTAATAGATTGGGACAATTTATCTTATACAATGTATCAAACTGCGCAAGAAAGTTAATGTTATAAACTGCACATATCTAACTGACGATGGAGTTTTTAAATACAAATAATTTGATTTAATAAATTTATACTGCGAGAACTTTAAAAAAAAAATTTGTACACTTTCGATTCTATTAAATCATCAGACGCAGGGTTGGAAATTAGCGTACCGAATTCCAAATGCGAGCGAACTGAAGAACTGTATATGGAATTAAATTATGATTAAAACTGCAGCTGTTTCGAATAATTAAACTCAATATTTTCCTCGCCTTACGAATTGTGTTGACGATGCGAAATTTAAAATTTTGCATGGCAGAAAATACCGAGATCTCTAACCCACATCTCTCAAATGATCCTTGTAACAGGAAAGAAATTTTCGCGTAAATGAAATATGCTGGCATTTGAATGCACTCACTGGCGTTAATTATTAGTAAAAATTCCGAGATACAAAGTTATTGATATCATTTTGTGAATCATCAGCGTATTATTGAGAATATTGTATAACATTTGGTAAATCATTAATACAGCGCAACAAGTGAAAAAGTTCTAAGGAGAAAATAAGAAGATGCGAAATTTCCAACTTGAACATATCGTTCTCTACTTTGTAGATAGTTCTGCAATAGTGTAGGCAACCCACAGGAGAAACCGAAGTTATCGTAATAGCACCGAATAGCGAAAAATATAGTTAGTTAAGTTGAAAATATTTTATATAAATCGTTTAATAATTTTTATACGTAATTATATCAATTAACATCGCTCGTCGTTTTTTTTCTTTAATATAAATCTTTTTTTTTTTTCATGGAGATATTTGAAAAAAAAACACAAAACAAAAAATGTATATTTCCTAATTCTTACGATTACACCATGTTGAATGCACCGGTTCTTGTCAGATCACCAAAGTTAAGAAACATCGGACCAAGTTAGTACTTGGATTGGTGATCGTCTGGCAAAGCTTGACGTTATATCGTCGGAATAAGTGAAGTGGCTAAGAACACGAAATTCTATACGGAAGGTACCGAGTTCGAATACGATCGACGACGCAAAAATTGTCATCAGAAAATAAATAATCCGAATATTATCGCGTGGAAGGCAACGGCAAACCGCCACGCACAATAGTGCACTACAATCACAATCACACGCGTGGCTGCAATTGTATAAAGCGATTACAATCAGTTCTCCCGGATGTGTGTGTGTTTATCTACGCCAACGGCATATTACGATTGCCTTGTGCGCTACTTACACTGTACAACAAAATAAGTATAGTATGTTGTCGCATACCTCCGATACGGAGACGGCACTTGATGATGATGATTATATATATATATATATATATATATATATATATATATATAACTACTAAAGTGGTGCGGATTTTTCGGCACTAAATTTTTGTTTCTTTTCGGCGTTTAAAAAGTCATTTTCGACATTCGTAAAGAAAAGGGGATTTATATTTCCTAAAAAAATTTGTTTACGTCGTAAATTATAGTGAGAACCACCTAAGTAAAGATTTCATTAGATTCCCCTGGATTCCAACACGTACTGGAATTGCTGAAAATAAGCCAGCTGATATAGTAGGAAAGGAAATAGCGACTGCATTACCTGCACCTAATTTTCCAGTTCAGAGTTTCATGAAATCATCATTATTTCAGTTATGGCAAAAATAATGGCAATCCGTATCAACATCAAACTAAAAAATAACACCTTGGAAGATACAATTATAACATCGGAGGGACAGTAACTGACACGGGCTTATCTTCTTAATAGATCGGAAGCTCCGTACGGTCTGCAAAGTTGCTCTGTCTGTCCAACATATACTGTGACGGAGTGTCCTCAATACAACCTACAGGGAACGTACTACGGTCTTTCATCTTCATTACAGTTATTGCTCGGTGACAACGTTTGTACGCTATCCAGACTCATCCACTTCCTACAAGATACTGGATTGTATCATTTTAATACTTATTTTCCTCCGCGCCTCTAGTTATTTGCTATATACAGCACATTAATTTAAATAATAATAATAATAAAAATCTAAAATAAAAAAAATAATTTCATCGATGGATGCTTTTTTCTTCTTCTTCTTCTTTTTTTTTTTAATACTTCAAAAAGGTTAAAAAACGAATTATACAAATCATCATTTTCGACAAATTTTGTTATTTATTTTGTTTTCGGCAAGATTAAATTTGATTTGCCGAATCATGGAACTGCAATTCGATTTTGTTCGCGGGCGGTCAGACTTAATGATTCGGTCTAAATGCCGAGAAATTTGCGCAATCGGAATTACGTGAGTTTTCTGAAATATTTTTTTCTTTTTATGGTCCTCAAGGATCCTATGAAATTTATAATTGTTAAGGTTTAATCATGTACAACTGAAAGGGTTAATAATAACCAAACCAAATGAGCTTCAGTTAAAACGGAGAGAATAGATTTTTTTTTTCTTCTTCGAATTTTTAATCTTAAAAAATAAATCTAGACAATCTTATACAGGATGCGATAAATTTATTATAACGAGTACAATATGAATGGTGAATGTTTAAAAAGATGTCAGACCGTCTAGGAAGTATTAAATGGATGCTGATAAGACATATTCCTAGATGGTGAACTTGTCTATATGTATGAATATATACACATATATATATATATATATATATATATATATATATATATATATATATATATATAATATATATATATTTATTTATTTATTTACAAATCAAACCAATACGGCGTACACAACAGCATAACGCCAATTACAGTGTACGCTCTTCGCAGAAAGTCTGCAGTTCGGTGAGATAAACCCAATTAATTATCTTTTTATCTATATAGAGCCGTTTGATTTTTATTTCGCCGTTATGGTTTTTGTTTAAAAATAAAAGAATTACCTACCGGACAGTACATCAAATGTGGAGGGGGTTGCAAACAGTGTTATCATTTCGACTGTACAACAATATCGCAGTAAACGTATAACAAGCGATCAAAAGCAGATAAAGATGCGTGGCGATGCCAGAATTGTCGTAAAGAAAAAAAAACCATACAAAAGCAGATAACGTTGTATGAAGATAAAGAAAATGAGTCGATATTAAAAGAAATATTATCTAGGGTGGTCGCGCAGATGCAAATAGACAAAAAAAATAATTCTAAAAATTGAAAATGATGAATTAAAAAATAAAATAGATAAATTAATTAAGAACAACCAAGAGAAAGATGCCAAAATAACCGAATTAAATATTAGAGTAAACGAGTTGGAACAGTACAGTAGAAGAGATCAAATAGAAATTAGTGGAATCGAGGAGCGTGAAAATGAAAATCTACAAAATATTATTATACAAGTATCAGAAAAAATTGGCGTAGAAGTAAAAGAAGAAGACGTACAAATTATACACAGAATGGGAAAGATAAAAAAAGACGGGAAACCGAGGACAATAATAGCGAAAATACAAAGAAAGAAAGTGGAAGAAATAATTAGCAAGAGGAAGCCGATTGGATCACATGAAACCGGAAACAGGATATATATAAACGAAGCGATGTCACCATTTTATAAAGACTTATTGTGGAAGGCAAAAAATCGAGCCAGGGAAATGGGATATCGTTATGTGTGGTTTAAAAGGGGTAAACTACTTATAAGGAAAAATGAAGGATTTCGACCTATATACAATCGGAAGAAGATATTGAGAAGTATATAAGTTAACATACATAATGAATAAAACAAAAATCCTATACATTAAGATAAAAATTATACGTATAAATATACGTGTTAAATTAATGTATATAAGAATAAAGTATAAGTGTGTGTATGCGAATGCGAGTGTAAAATGTGGAAAGAGAAAAAACATAAATAATATAACAAGTTTTTTAAAATTTAAGATAAAATTTATATATATTAATATAATTGTTAAATATATAAGAATGCGGTATATGTGTGTGTATGTAAGTGTAAAATATGGAAAGAGAATATAAAATAACCGAAAATTACTGACATGGAAATTAAACTTACTATAGTGTACGTGAATGTAAGATCATTGAGGATGAAATGGAATGAGATAATGATACAGTGTAAAATAAAAGGAATAGATATACTAATATTAGTAGAAATTAATGTAAATAAATACGAAATGTCCTTATACAACCTCGAGGGCTATGACAAATATCACAATTTAGAGGAGATAGGTACTAAACATGGGCTAGTGATCTATATTAGACGAGATGGAAATATAAAAACAAATGTGATAAATTATAACATGAGGACGGCGGAAAGTATTCTAATGAAATTAAGTGTAAACGAAGTTAAACTATATGTATGGTCTATCTATAGACAACCAACGTACGATATAAAGGAATATATAAATGAAATTGTCGAGTTAGATAAAAAATTTCTAGGAAAAAAAACTGTAGTATATATAGGTGATACGAAATATTGACACTGCAAAAAACGATTTAAGAGCATTAAATTACCAAACTACACTGGTAGAAATGGGATATATGAGCAGAATGAAAGGATACACTAGGGAAGAATAGAAGGGCGACGGTTACACACAAACCCAGAACCATATTTATACTAAACAGCTAAATAAATCGATTAAAATGAATCATAAAAATCTTAACACTAAAATAGCCGATCATAATATGATAAAATGTGAGGTGTGTATCAAGGGGTACATAAAACCAACAGATCTAACGTGTAGATACTATTACAACGGAAGACAAATTAAAACTAAATTGAATGGTATAAATATGAATAGTGACACAGACTATCAAAATGCCGACGAAGTATACGAAGAAATAAAAACAACATTCGACCAAATATACTCGGCATGTAAACATAACAGAGAAGTAAAAAAAATGTAGAAAAATAACTGCTGTAAAAAATTGGATAAACAAAGTGATAATTGATATGATAAACCAACGTGACCGATTATACGAAAAATGTAAAAAAAATAAAAATAAGACATCACTATGGAAAAAGTACAAAGCGCTGAGAAATAATGTAAACAAAATGATTAAGACGAAAAAGGATGAGTTTAACAGAGAAAAATTCAGAATATCTGGAGGTGATATTAGAAAAACTTGGATAAATGTTAGGAAATTAATAGGTAAGGAAACCACTCTTGGGGTTGATGAAACGATAGAAAAATACTTGTGTAAAAAGAATGGTATACATAATGTAATAAAATTATTTAGTGAGGAATTTGAGCATAATATAGAAAGAATAGAACACAAGTTAAACATACTAAAATTAAAGTCAAATGAATGTTATGCTGGTAGTAATATGTGTATTCCTAAATCAACGGTAGAAAAAGTAGGAAACATTATTGACAAATTAGTAGCTGAAAAATCTTGTAGTAACGATAATATAAGAATTAAGGATATGAAATATGCGAAGGATAAAATATCGAAGAAAATAACATTAATAAATAAAACGTTAGAAAATGGAATGATACCGCAAGGATTGAAAACATCACTAATAAGACCGATATATAAAAAAGGAAAACATAACGAAGTCACAAACTATAGACCTATTGCAATAAACAATGTTACAGCAAAAATAATGGAAAAGTATGTAGGATCATACTTAGTAAAATACAGGAAAATGATGTTGTTGATAGAAATCAATATGGGTTTCAGAAAAACAAATCAACATCGCAAGCACTAGGCGATTTTGCTGAAGAGATAAGGACAAATCTGGAAATGAGAAATAAAGTGATAGTGACGTTTATTGAGTTAACAAAGGCTTTTGACACAGTGAACCACGATAAATTGTTAATAAAATTGAATAACATAGGTGTAACGGGTAAAGTCTGGAATTAAAAATTATCCGAGTGATAGAAAGAGCGTAGTAAGTATATCCGGAGTAAAAGGAATTGAATTTAAAATGAGAAATGGTGTACCGCAAGGGAGCAACTTAGCCCCGATCTTATTTAATATATATGTAAATGGTCTGCAAAAATATTTAAATTATAATAAAATATATGCTTTTGCCGATGACATAGCGATAATAACGACAAATATAAATATAAAAATAGCCGTTGAAAATATGCAGAAAGACTTAATACAAATTAGCATATGATGACAATAACCTGATAATAAATACTAAAAAAACAAAATGTATGTTCTTCAAAACTACGATGGATATAGAAAGATACAAGCCTATATTACAGATGCACTCGAATGATTGTGCCCATTACATGAAACAGGACAAGTGCAGTAACAAAGATTGCGAACAAATAGAAATGGTACGAGAACACACGATATTTGGGTGTAATTATTGACGAAAATTTAAGATGGAATAAACACATAAGTTCTGTGGAAAAAAAAATTCGAGTAACATTGCCAGCATTGTACACATTACAAAACTACGTTAGCAAAGAAACATTAAAAATAGTATATTACGCGCTGATAGATTCACAATTAAGATATGGTGTGCAGGCATGGGGTTTAGCTAAGAAGTGTTATACTGTACGTATCGATCGTTTACAGAGAAAAACCTTACAGCTAATTACAAGAGATAATGATAGTGAATTACATAAACTTTTGAATGAGGAAAACATGCTAGATATAAAAGGATTGTGTTTAATGGTTAGAATGTTGGATTATATTAGAAATCGGAAACCTGTAAAAGTTGGGGAAGGAAAAGAAATAACATATGATCTAAGGAAGATACGAAAATATCATACTCAAATACCGAAATCGAAGCATGGAAATCAGACAGATGTGTACATATTGCCGCGTATAATGAATGTGATACCAGAAGAAATATTGAACGAAAGGGTGGAGAGGAAACTAATACGTGAATTAAAAAAATGGTTACAAAATAAGGAAAATGTGAATAAAATACTATAAGAATAATGAAATGACGAGGATTATGAAATACAAATATAGTATGATATAATGCGGATTCCAGGGTTCTACTACCGATTGGAAAATTAAAATTTTGGTGTAAATGGGAGTCTATATGTGGATGGTTAGAGTGGAAATATATTGTTTGCAAATTGAAAGGTAATATGAATTAAAACTACTCTAACAGATGTATACATGTATTCTATTTGTGTGTGAGCGTGGTACTGATCAGTACTTAAGCTCACTTTGGCAGTTAAGTTAGAGAGTATGTGAGAGTGTAAATGAGTTATAATTATATAAATAAACGGTAATTAAAGAAATCAATATAATAAATGTTATCAAAATAAAAATTTATATTAAGCGTAAATGTATAATATTAAATCATAAGAAATGTAATTACCCGTCGACAAGCGAAAGCTTGACGGGATAAGTAGTATTAAAACAATTGTATTATGTCGTATGAGTGTTGTTGTGTGTATACATGAGGTGTGATTATGTGTGTATATATCATTATAAAAATTTATCACAAATATACGTTTAAAAAAAAAAAAAAAAACACGTCGATTATTAAACAGCTTAAAAGGTACCGAATGGAAATTCTTCATTTCTGATGATCGCACGCTATTTTTAGGTCGGCTATTTTATTAATTGGCATTATTTTTCTCCGATTTTAATAAATATAAGTGTTATCTTTATTTTAAATTTTTGATTTACCAGCGAGGGTGATAAAAAAATAAAATAAACGAGACAAAAAGGAGTTAATAAAATATCTTTTGTTTACGAAAAATTGAAAAAAAAAATCAACCATTAAGCTATTATCGAGTGAATATAAAAATGAATTGTAAAAAATATTACTTAGATGCGCAAAATTATCCAAGTGATGAATCAAAATAATCTGATATAAATCTCATCGCAAATTCTATTTGTATTCTTTTTCGCGGTGATTAAAATTTTGATTTATATAATTGGGAATTTTTTTATTTATTTCTATCTTCTGTTTCGTTGTTACTAATTGGTTTTTAATAATTTATTTTTTATTGCTAATTGTTAAATATATTAATTATTTTATATACAGTACTTCCTATACGTAATTTATTGAACCTAAACGATTATTTTTTATATATTTTTCGTATTTTTGCTATCGTAAGACTTATTCCATATTTTATCAACTATAATAAGATTAAATTTTTTGTTATTAACCGCTATTATTTTTTATAATTTGTTAAAATTATTTTCGCCCTATTGATAAGACTTCTTAAACTGACTAATTTATCCATTTTTGGACGGAACGAATCTTAATATATCTGTTTTTATATAGGATTTCTATATAATAGCTATATTTAATTTATTTTTTTTGTTAATAATGTTATTTTTTAAACTAAAAACATTGACAGTTTTTCCTCCTATTTTTAATATATAGATTTTTATTAAAGTTATTTAAATCGGATACAAAATTGTTCGAAATATCATCGTTATCATTATTAATAAAACAAAATAATAAACACACAGTTTAATCACTATACATATTTATTTACGCCAAACTTGTCGACAGTTACGTCATTATCAACGTACACAATAAACATTACATATATACAAATATTATAAACCAAATAAAATATAACACCGTCTTTTCGACAATTACGTCATTTTCAAGCACGCACGAATAAATATTACATATCTAAAATTATTAACTGAAATATTTATATAACGACTTTTAATTTTTATACGCATATTTCACTAGCCGGAAGTAATTTTACAATTAGATTTATTTTTACAATAAATTTCATTTATAAAACGGATATTAACAAAAAATTAATTTTTCGTCAAAATTGATATAAATCTCTTCACACCTGCTGGTTCAGGTTCAATGAAAAGTTCATATATATCGGAGAGTAGTGATTTTATGAATTAAGACAAAATAATTACACAGTTCATTAAATTGAGTTTTGTTTTATTTATAATTCGTAAAATCACTACTCTCCGTTATAACGACATTTAATTATTATTCCGCGTTTTTAAGATTTTGCAATAATTTAACATCTTTTTTTAAATATAATTATTTTTAATACATTTTCTAAGTTTTTCCTTGTACATATCAGCTAGAATCGGTGCTTTTTTCTCTCTTTCGAATCACTATTTTCAAAATTTTTCAAATTTTAAACTTGTAATTGCAAAACTTACCCGTCATCTGAATGTTTAACAAAACCATCATCGCTGCTAATACTAATACACCCGAAGAACACATCATTTTATCCATGTTCATAGAACGAACGTTAAAACCAACAATACAGTACGGAAACCAAGTTAGAAATGAGAGCAGCTGGTCTTCGATACTAAACGGGGTTGTCAGAAGGCTTTAAAAATGGGGTGCTTTAGAAAAAATCGATTAAATAACGCATGCGTACAAACGAAAAATCACAATAGCCCGCTTACATTGAAAAATTCGTTTATTTTTATTCCATGCATTTCTACGTAAAAAAAAAAAAAAACAAATGATACAAATATTTCCTTACCAAATGTTATAACCATTCCCTCCAGAAAACATATTGGTAAAAAAAAAGTTAATAATATTTACAAAAGAAACAACTTATACGTTAAATTGCAGGAAAAAATTTAAAACACACAAAAAAAAACCAATACAGTGTATACACACTTTTCTTATCAAAATACAATTATAAATATGTTAGTTTTTATTTGTTGACATTTATAGGCTTCTTATTCGTATCGTATTTACCGGTATTAGCCCCTCGTATTAATACTAACTTCAAATTAGCGCTGATCAATTAAAACTATTTAAAACTTTCAATATGGTTACCAAAATGAATCCCCCACCCACAACTACGTAGTATGATTAAATTACGTATTCTATAAAATATTATTATTATTATTTAAATTAATATGCAGTTCGCGTTACTCGTTAGTTTGTATATTATAATAAGATCTGAGTTTTTAAGGCACTACATCGAAGTTGCTTGCATACGATCACATTTTAAAATGTCCGGTACTCGCGCATTTATTAACCGGGATTTCTTTTATTTATTTATCTATTATCTTTAGCTCTGTTTTTTATTACAATTTCAATGTTCTAATTATATTTTTCCAATATTAATATTATATGTTTTATAATTAAATTGTTAATATTGTAAATACTGTAAACACTTCTGAAATAAAATTTGATTTTATTTAATTTGATTTGATTTGATTTGATTATTATTATTACGACGCTTTTTATATTTGTCTTCTATATTTTTCTTTTTGTAATTTCGACAGATGGTGAAAGCTATTCTGCCGGAGATGTTAAAACGTAATAAAGGACACATCGTATCCATATCGTCTATGATCGCTTTTTCTTGTACCGCTAATACTATACCGTACGCGGCTTCAAAATATGGAGTAACAGGTAGTAAACGTTTAAGATGATAAATCCTATTCGCTATTTCTTAATATACCGAAACGGTTGGCATCGATAGATCTTAAAATTTCGAATATTTATATATTTATTTATATACAGGGCGGTGTCTAAAATTAATTGAAAAGAAAAAAAGGTGTGTACAGCCTCGCAAGAGTGACACACAAAAAAAAGATTTTTGTGGGTTATATCGAAAACGGACGAATCGGAGCATCGGAGATGTGTGGTAAGAATATCAGAAGATTTTGTAACCGCTGACTGTACAGTTTGTAACGTAACCACAGACCCTACATTTAGCGCAGAGGCAACAAGGTGTTCATAACTCTATGAGGGTAATAATAAAAAACCGAAAAAGTTAATTTTCACGCATTACGTTGAAATATATGTACGTGAAAGAATGTCGGTTGCACATGATTCGACTGATTTTTAAATGATTTCCATTGTTTCTCATCATAATTAATAACTATTATATCGATTAAACGCATTTTTCATGGTGTGCAATTGTGCAATGACTTTTAGACCACTGTATATATACATACCTATATATATATATGTATTATTATATATGTGTGCGTGATATATGAAGGCTATATATCGCGACAGGATCGTCTTTAAATATTTGTTTTGTACACGACGAGATTTGACTTAAACATCGATCGAGATCACTAAATCTGTTAATTCTTCGATATATACTTTCTAACACACTCTATCCGGTGTAATGAATGGTCTAGCCGCATTCCTAGGTATCAAGCGTTAATGAAGAACCACCGACATCCTCTATTTATTACCTCATTAAAACCTGATTGTTACTTCGCCTACGTCATAATTAAGGATGTTGATGATGTCGTTCCTTTCTTCAATGTTTGGAAGCGATCGCGTAACAACAGAGTAAATTTCTGCCGATATTGCGGATTTAATAAAACTCGAAACATGATCTTTCTTTCGTTTTATACTCGGATTTCGATTTACGGCAGAACGGAAATAATATCTGAAACATCGATAGAGAAGAAAATGCAGGGCCTGACTAACACACGAAAAAGTACTGCCGTTATAGATCGATGGTTTTCCAAATGATCCGAAATCAAGAAATTTTATTTAATGATCGAAGATATGTTTCACTCGTCAGCCAGATCGATTCCTGTTTCTATTCTATTGGAAATAGCGAATAATACCAACAAATTGAACTGAATTTATATATATATATATATACATTTTCAGTTTAGTAAAAGCAACGTGATACGTATTTAAGACAGCCGGAATAGTTTTATTCATCTTCTCCGTGTATATCCAACAGCATCCATAAGTGTTCCGCGTAATCCTCCGATTTTTCTACTAGGATAATTTTTTCCAGTGATGCCTCGCATAATACGACACCAAAATGATCGCTTTATATTTTTATTTACTCAGCCTCTTAGGCGCGTTCGCCTAATCGTCTGTCCGATACACCGTCTCAACCGCACAACCACATCTCGAACGTGTCTATTCGTTTAATGCCTGTTGTTTTTATCGTCCGGACGGATGGAAAACGTTTATTGTAAACGAAAAATTAAATAGGCGGACAAACTCGTCCGTCTGTCGGAGAATAGATAGGACGGAGAGTTTTTTTTTAGGTTATATAGAAAGACAGATTCGCACAATAATGAAGATTAATATAAAAAGATCGTTTAATAGAATCGGTGTACACGATGTTCGGATCGATGGTAATCGATTTAAAAGCGCACCAGACGGTATTAATCTCTTAAAATATTATACAGACTTCTATTTAATTATTCCGTTTCCGCTCTTCACCTTACCTTCCGGGTAATATATTCTAACAGTTACTTTACCGATGACACAGCAATTGTGTGTTCACACAGAAAGATCCGAAATTTGCGAACAAAAGTTAAGGAAATAGTATTGCGATGTAAATTAAGTAAAATCGAAATGAACGAAGAGATTCGTTTCAAACAGAAATTTAGTCGTGAATAGTAATCGAATTCTCGAGAAGAAAGATATGGTATACGTTGAATGATGAGCTAGAAAAAGAGCGTAATGACAAAACGAAATGAATTTACAAGCCTCGTCAATTGACTTAAATCTTCGCGGAAATTGCCTTATTACTACCGATTCGAAAAGCACGGTGACGTCTATAGAGACAATAAACGGAACGTGTCACAAACATTAAATGGATTAGTTAGGCTAAAGCTTAATAATATTTGTGTCCTTTTTTTTATGCATGCCGGGCTTATTCCGAACAATGAATTTGTCGACTCATTAGCTAAAGATGCGTCATCTAATGGCGTACAACCTTTCTGTAGTCTCTCACAAGGATATCATTCACTCTATTCAGCTAGAACACAAGAGTTATTTATACACTGAAAGCATTAGTCGATCATTTCTTACTTATTACCTATCAACTTCAACCGTCTTTCCGCAAACTTTCGTGGTTTTATTTCTTTAAGAAGATTAATCGCAGACGAATTTGTATAGTCATCGACAGATTACGATTTGGGCATCATTTGTTACTTGACCGTCTTTACCGTATGCATCTTAGAGAAAGTCCCTTCTGTCCCCTCCATTCTGAACAGGCATTCCACAATCTCGTATTTTTTTTTTAAAATGCTATGCTATTACATGGTTACATTCTGAGCTTTACCTCATCTTGCTACGTTTTCCACGTATTACACCTTCGTATAATGTATCGTTCATTCTCTATCTGGGATAGTCTGAAATTATTTCGGTAACAATATTTCCAGAAAAGTCAGCATCTTTGATTAAAATATAATTAGAATCCCCACATGTCACTTTGGTAAGGCAGTAAAGTCATCCTCAGTTTAAAAAAAATAAATAATTATTAATAAGGTTGTACCGGTTGCTAGAAAACAGATCAATGATATCAGTTTGAAACAAGTTATTTATTACAATTATGAGAAAATTTTAAAATCAGTTTAGCATTATCTACTAGCATGTGCTAAAATAATTTATACTTCAATAATATTAAGTAAAATATTGCGCGTAAATGTCAATTACTGTGTCCGGTATTCGTAAATGAATATTGATTATTGTTTAAAGATACGCTACTAGATTAGAAGGACATGCAAATATTTTTAAAAAATGTCATACATCGACCGCTGTGACCGTGACACGTTCTAAACCTATTTACAGCAACCGATGCTTTTCTATTGAGATCAAAGCCGAGTGATCTATCGTTTGGATTTTGCATCGAGTTTCTTTTATCCACCATCTGAATAGCCCACGTATTTCTCCAAGCTTTAGCTTCATTAAATTTTCCCGGCGTAACTTTCATTGCGATATTACATACTGGTCTTCGTAATTTCGGTCTCTTCGACATATCCGTGTCAGTATGTATTATTACTGTTTTTCATATATTTCTTCCATTCGTTTGCAGTGGTTTACCGTCGTCTTATACGGGCTGACATTATATTAGAAAACGCTGAAAACCAGACTGTTACCGTCAATTTCACCGATCCAGTATAATGACCGTGTTCAGCTCAACATGCACCGTCCTATTATGAGAGCTATTTAGCCAGATTGGCGCTCAATATTTCGCCATCGAGTACAAGGCTGTAGTACATCATGATGCTATTTTCGTGTAAAATGTTATTCCTGTTACGTATTTTCGCAGCCGTATATAAGCAAGAATAATTTCACTGTGTATTATCTTTACTGTAATATGAATTTAATTTATACTTCAGTCCTAAGTAACATGTGGCCGGCTATACTAACACCACAAATTGAAAAAGTAAGAACAATTGAATTTCACTGTATTTCGTTTTCTACTAAATAAATTTAACTTAATCTAGTGGATACTTATTCAATCCAGTCAACAGATGTCGCCATACGTTAAAATCGTTTGGAAATAACAGATAATTGTTACTGTCAAATAACAACTAAATAATTTGGAATAAAATAATATTGCGACTATTAGTATCAAGCGGGAGAATTTTTTGGAGTTCAATGTAGATATTTTCATTCGATTTTTACATATCTTTTATCAAAATACATTTGAAGCGTGTTCGTCGATCATATTATTTGAATTTGGTTTTTATATAAATTGCAATATTGATCCGTGATTAATATGTTTGCTTTATTGGTTTAATCTATTTTTTTAGATAAATGATTTTTAGAAACATTATTGCAGATATTTGATAAATTTCATTATTCTCGCTGAAATTTTCAAAATAAGTTTAAAATTATCTCGTACTTTAAATAATTGAAAATTTTTGTTGTTTCTTTTTAATATTATTTATGTAATAATGAAATTAATAAAAGATAAAACGTTTACTTAGTATAAAATTCACGGGCTAATTACGTCTTGTTATTATTCGTGTTTAAATTTTTAAAAATATCAGAAAACTAATCTGTAAATTAAAAATAATTTTTTATTATAATTGCGATTATTCGTGCGGTCTTCTTTACAAATACCTATATTGCTGGTTTTTTTTTTGGTTTTTAATAATGCAGAATTTAATTTTTTAATGAAATATACCTTCTATATACAAGTATCGGTCATGTCGTCTTTAAATAATACGTAATTTAGTAGTTCCGTTTATTATTATAAAATAATTTTTAAATTACGTTAATAGATCAAATAATGACAATATTGTTGTTTAAAAAATGATCTGAAAAATAAATTTGTACTTTCGGTGATGCTATTACGGAGACTACCGGCAAATTTTATATATTAATAATTTATCGAATGATCATAGCTATCAGAGTGTAAAAATTATATCAGAAACAAAAAATAGAAACACTATAAAGTGAATGTTGTTAAAAAATATTCGTTTTCATTATTCAGAAGATCGTCTAAATTTATTATAATAATAGTGATAATATAAGAAAGCAGTGACTATAGTGTTGTAAAAATATTAAAAAAATATATATATATATTATATAGAAGTATAGAAATAATAATCTCACCTAACTAATTCGAGAATTACACCGATGAATTCTTGTCCGTCCGGTAATGACCTTCAGCCCAATTGTTACCAGCTCCAGTTAGTCCATTTACGAAATTATTCGGATTAAAAATCTGTCCAAACTCGCGATTTCTAATAGATTCCAACACTCCCGGCTCTAGATCGGCTAATATCGCTCGCGGAGCCTATTTTCATCCTACCGATATAATAGTACGATTAATTCGAATAATTTGAAACCGTTTAGTGTGACAATTAATTAGAAATAAAGTAGTAATTATAATGTCACGTTCAGAGTGACCAATAAACAGAACTGATTTCACATCGACGTTAAAATTATAAATGAAAAACTGAGCGTTACACCGGTAAAATTCGTGTACTCCGTAATAAATAAAACGTAATAAAATGAAAATAACATTTTTCTAATAAATCGAGATCGTGTTCTAATAATGGCTGGATTATAAGATCAATTCATTATGAGAAAAATACATTATTTTTTTAGAACTGTTGATGCGCGAACAATTGTTACATTTCGTAAATAATGATTTGAAAATAAATTGCGCCTTCTTTTAAAGTTTACTTATATGTTTACGAACATGAAATCCGTTATAGCGGTAATGTTGATTAGAATTTGCAACTTTCTCCGTGATAACGGTAGTATCAATTAGGTTATTCTAGTTTTTTTTTTTAAATTATTTTATTGAAATATAAAGCAAAATGGTGTGTTTTAAAAATTATATTTTAATAATTTTTTTATAATAATAATTAGGGTTGTTTTGTTTTTTAAATTATTATTATTTTAATTTAACGTTTTTGGGGTCGCGTATCTTGGTTCCTCGATTAGTGGGACCGTTAATATTTGTTATTATTTTCCTCACGGTTGTTCAACGTATTTTACTATTATAAATTTAATTTAAAAATTGTTTCATTATATATATATATATATATATATATATATATATATATATATATATATATATACATGTATGTATATTTTGAGAACCCTAATAATTGTCTAACAGATTTCTACCGACTTCATCGTTCCACATTTAGGATCCTCGTATACTAATATGTATATTAATATACTGCACTATTCTTTCTCTCACTCGCCCTTAAATACTTTTCTTTATACATTTCAGAGATAAACTATAACACGGTGTTTATAAAGGAATAGTTTATTGTATAAAAAAAGATAATTAAAAATATTATAAATTACATGTGCGTTAAATCAACGAATTACCTTTTTACATTAACAATTTTATCATGCAATATTTTTAATATATTTCTATTCTTTTTCGCGAATCGGTTAAATACAATAAAACAATATTTTATTTTAGTAATATATATATTCAGAGATAAACTATAACACGGTGTTTATAAAGGAATAGTTTATTGTATAAAAAAAGATAATTAAAAATATTATAAATTACATGTGCGTTAAATCAACGAATTACCTTTTTACATTAACAATTTTATCATGCAATATTTTTAATATATTTCTATTCTTTTTCGCGAATCGGTTAAATACAATAAAACAATATTTTATTTTAGTAATATATATATATATATATATATATATATATATATATATAACTAACCAGATAACCAGATTCAGATTCATAATCTAACTCACCGACAATGTTTTCTGCCTGTTGGATTTGATTTTAACAACCGAATTGAACAAACCGGTAACTCACAACCAACTGACATTTATATAGTCTTGATCAACTGATTTTTCTCGAATAATTCAATAAATAAGGTGTAAGTGTAGCGAGAACACGCGTGTTTAATTACATTATCGTAACGATTCTTTTATTATATGTATATATATATATATGTGTGTGTATATATATCGTCGCGCGGTAGTTATATATGTGCATGTTGTGTTACTCGTTCGTACTTTCCATTGTTTATAGTTTTATTCGTGTACCCCCCTTCTTTTCATGTTCCGCTCCACCAAACCGAAAAGGCGACAGCTAACATTTTTCTAATAAATCGAGATCGTGTAATAATAATAGCTGGATTAAAACATCAATTCATTATAGGAAAAATACCTTATTTTTTAGAACTGTTGATGGGCGAACAATTGTTACATTTCGTAAATAATGATTTGAAAATAAATTACGCCTTCTTTTAAAGTTTACTTATAAACAATTTTATCATGCAATATTTTTAATATATTTCTATTATTTTTTCGCGAATCGGTTAAATACAATAAAACAATATTTTATTTGAGCAATATATATATATATATTTATTTATTTATTTATTTACAAAACAATACGGCGTACACAACAGCATAACGCCAATTACAGTGTACGCTCTTACAGAATAATTATAAAGTAAAAGTATGAACAAAAATAAAACTGAACCACACTCACACAACACGCTAATTAATATAAATAATATTTAGATTGAAAACAAAAAATTACTAATACAAACCGAAAAATGATTCTAATGTAATACAATACCCACATACAAGCACACATCCAAAAAGCACAAAAAAAACACAGAAATATACCAGTCATACAAACAGAAATACACCAGTCATACACCCATACTCTCATGTAAACAAACTCTCCATCAAGGCACGCACATATGACCAAAATAAAATAAACTTACTGAAAAGTAACAACTGAAATATAGAGTCTAAAAAAATTTATTATATACAAATTTACTATCGAAATGAATATCTAACTGTGGATAAATATTTAGTATGTTATTATATAGACGTAAGGTGGATAAAAGTGGTGAGTTGTAACCTAGATTTGTACGAGCATGCGATTCATAGAAAATACGATGTGACCTACTATTAACACTGGGAACCATAAATGAAATTGTAGATAATAAATAATTGTCATCTATGCGAGCGTTACAAAGATCATGCAGGAACCTCAACTTACTTATCTTTCTTCTAGCACTCAAGGATTTAATATTTAGGAAATCGCATAAAATATTATAACTTAAAAATGTTGGATAGACACCAGTTTGGCGGTAATAAATATACCTCAAAAACTGAGATTGAACTTTTTCCACCATATGAATATATTTAGTGTAGAAAGGATCCCAAACCACAGATGCGTATTCTAATTGCGATCTTACAAGAGTGTTGAATAGTAACAGCGGAGTCCTAGGATCACGAAATACGCATGAATTTCTAATGATGAAACCCATAGTTCTGTAAGCATTTTTGGTAACATTACCAATATGAGTTGCAAATTTAAGCTCGTTGTCAATATAAACCCCCAAATCCCGAACACAGGTTACATTACAAACTGGAACATTACCCATAGAGTAATCAAAGAGACATTTATTTTTTGTACGGCAAAATCGAATATAAACACACTTCTTATAATTAAAAGGTAAATAATTATTGTCGCTCCATGTCACCATTCTACACAAATCATCTTGCAACAATTCACAATCACTAACAGTTTTAATTGATCTAAAAATTTTTAAGTCGTCCGCAAATAATAGAAATTTTGAATGTAAGTTAATTCCTATATCATTTATGAAAATATTAAATAATAGTGGACCCAAATTAGACCCCTGTGGTACTCCGGAAGTAGGAGTGTATTGTTGGGACTGGTATCCGTTAAATAATACGTAACACACACGCGAAGTTAAATATGATCTAAATAACTGTATGTAATCGTCAGAAAATCCGTAATTATGTAACTTAACCAGAAGTAAACTATGGCTGACTTTGTCAAAAGCCTTACTAAAATCCGTATAAATACAATCAACTTGAAGACGCTGCTCCAAACAGTCAGTAATTAATTTTGTATATGTAACAAGATTAGTTGTAGTAGATCTAGACCTTAAGAAACCATGCTGTTCAGGAACAACTCTAGGCAAAAAAAATTTATACAATCTTTCATATAGAATTGACTCTAATATTTTGCTGGGTACACATAGTAGGGAGATAGGACGATAGTTTTCAGCTGCACAACGATCACCAGACTTGAAAATTGGAACAACCTTAGCTGTTTTTAACAATACAGGCCATTTACCTGTTCCAATAATAAGATTGAACAAGTATATAAGTGGCTTTTCAAACTCTACCGAACATAGTTTAAACAATATTGCCGGTAATCCATCAGGCCCGACACTCCACTTAGGTTTCAGAATCTTAATAGATTTTTTATAATCATTTATGGTGATTGGAGCAAGTTTTAAGTGTCTTCCATCTTTAATTAAAGAGGTTTTAAGTGTCATGAAGCTGTCAGTCACATGAACAGATGAAAAATACTCTGCAAAAGCATTTGAAATATTCTTACTAGAACAATGATCTATATTTTTGTATTTTACTACGCTAGGGTGTAGCCGATCATGACGTCTATATTTAACAAAAGCCCAAAAATTGCTAGTGTTTTTTTGAATACCAGCCTCGGTCTTAAGAATATAATCATCATAAGAATTCCTTATTAGCTTTTTAACTTCAGCCCGTAATTTACTAAACTTAAAATAATCAGTTTCCTTGCGGGTTCTACGATAGGATTTTCTAAACTTAGTTTTCAGTTTTAGTTTACGAACAATTTTTGGGGTAAACCAAGGCGGGTATGTTGACTTTCTAGATGATTTCTTGGTAAGATGCTTCTGAAATTCATTGTATATTAGACTATAAAAATAAGAAGTTGCATCATCCACATTTCTGATATTATAAAGTTGTTCCCAATCAATCAGGGAAATTTTTTGTTTTAATGTTAAAGGGTTTGCTTTCCTAAAGTTGTAAGGTGCCACGCTTGTACTAAAATCCACTTTATATAAAGAACTACAGCGAACAGTGATATCCAGAGCAGGATGATACTTATCCTCAGGAAGAAGCGGATCAAGTGACCTCTGTACATCAACACTCAAAACGGAAGTAGTAATGATCAAATCTAAAGTTTTTCTCTGCGAATTAAGGACATTATTTACTAAACTGAGATTATTAATTTCAATGAAATTTGAAAGCGAATTAATATTTTTATTAAGATAATCAAGCGGAGTACCCGAACCAGAGATGGATAAGTTGAAATCGCCCATAATCATAATATTAATTCTATTTTTCATATTCAATAATAAATTATGACATTCATAAAAAAATCTGCTATAACAAGAGCAAGATGTACCAGGAGGAACATAAATACAACCGATAAGTGTTTGTACATGCAGACTAACATTCCTGACCTTAATCCAAACTGAATCTATATTCCCAAAACTGGGAAACGCAATTTCTTCTGCAACATATGTGTCCTTAATCGCTAACAAGACTCCGCCTCCCCTCCTACCGACTCTATCCTGACGATAAGCAAAATAACCTTGATTTAAAAATTCATTGTTGTAAACACTTCCAGTTAACCAAGTTTCAGTGAATCCTACAATATCAAAGTTACTTCTACACATTCCTAAATGAAGTTCTTTTAACTTTGTATTTAATCCCCGAACATTTTGGTAATACACTTTAAGTCCCATTATAGTAACTGTTTGAAAATTTGGCGATAAATAATAGAATAAATAAGAACTCCAATAAATAAGAATAGACGAGTTTAAGTAAGAAATTTGACAACTCTAACCTATTACATATAAAAAACGGAAAAGAAGTAAAACAGTTCCTAAAATATATCCACCTTGCATAATCAAAAAACCACCTGAATATGCTAATTCGTAAGGGTAACAAACATCCAAATATATATCGACAAATAAATAAAAATCCACGTAATAATTCTCTTAAGAATAGTTTCAGCAAAACTGCGTATAGCATAAAGAGAAATAAAACTAGTATTAGTATTAATGAAGTGACTAAATGAACGGTAGAGAGTACATACTTTAAATACACTGACATACAACACAAAAATACGCTTAAAAATGATAATAATAAAATACATGCGCACCAATACATAATATACCAACCACACTCATAATATATATACATATACATACTACAAATAAACATAAAGTACATTTCATATAAGACGATATAATGCGTAACGCGAGAGTGGGAAATTTTAAATCGTCTTCTCTTCCGAAATTCTAAATGACAATTTATCGTAATCGGCCAGCGTTCTTATCACAATCCTTTGATTAGACGCACTGTCAATGACACAGTTTATTTTACCGTCTTCCGTCCAGACATTTCTACGACCGTATTTATTCGATAATTCCCGTACTATGTTCATCCGTTTCTTCGTTAAATGTTCCCGTATTACTATATTTGTATTTTTCAATAATCGTTTATTACTGAATAGTAATTTTCGATATCTATAGCTGACGAACTTTACTACAATTGGTCGAGTATTAATCCCCAGTTTATCTACTTGTCGCTTTCCAATCCTATGCGACCTACAAATAGCTTCGATCGGAACATTTACTGATAATTTTTCTTTAGCCAGTTTCATAATACACTCATCCGTATCTTCTTTATCTGTTTCGGGAATTCCGTATATCATCAACGAATTTCGACGGCTATATTGTTCCAATTCTTCTAACTTGTTACTAACTTGAGTATTCATATCTGTTACCTTTCTATTAAGTTCCACGAAGAAATTCGTCAGTGTATTCTTCACCGCCTGCATTATGTTATTAGTAAGTTCAACTCGAAATTCGTCATTCATTTGGAAGTCAATATTCCCCAACGCCTGCTCAACTGTCTGAGTTATATCTTTTAACGGTGACGGGGGTTTATCATCTTTCCTTTTTGTACCAGCGCTCCTTGTTTTTATACCACTACTATTACCGGATGACATACTGAATGGAATTTATTCGTAACGATAATATTATATAAATGAGATAAACGTACCTTTTAAAATATAGTTGTATTATAACGCGCTACACATCAATGTCACTATACCAGAAACACACGTCTTATCATTTTAACAGCACATATATATATATATATATATATATATATATATATATATATATATATATATATATATATATATATATATATATATATATAAAACTAACCAGGTAACCAGATTCATAATGTAACTCACCGACCATGTTTTCTGCCTGTTGGATCTGATTTTGACAACCGAATTGAACAAACCGCTAACTCACAACTAACTGACATTTATATAGTCTTGACCAACTGATTTTTCTCGAATAATTAAAAAATTTACTGGTTCTTCATTTAATTAAAACTCACTGCTTCTTCTCGGTTTACTGGTTCTTCTTTTCTAAAACTCACTATTTTTTTTTATTATCGATTAAATTAAATATTAGTCCATATATATATATGTAATTAAATTTATTTTTGCTGCCAATTATGTAAATCAATATACTTTTACAGATTCCTTCGTTATAATAAACGCTAATACGCTCCAATTGGAGGGCATTATCATCGTAAAACTTACGGACTAATAGAATGTTCGTCGGATACTACTTCCAATAAAGAATCGGGTGACTTATTCGAATTTCGAAGTTTTTTTCTACGTAATTGGAAATAAACAGAAATTACGACGAATATATAAATAATTTCTTTTGTCAATTTATAAGAGCTTCTAAAATATTTTTCCTGTTTGTTTGACAGATTTCTTATCCGCAGTGCAATTAGCCGATATATTCAGTTCGTAAATGTAAGACAGTGTGCTCTAAAGGAATTATTAGTACCTAGCTTTTTAACATATCATCTAACTTTCAGAACCAATCGAAATGATAAAATTACGTAATAGAAAAAAGAATATTAATTTATAAATTCTTGAAATGTCTAATTACTTACATTTATAAGGGAAGGTTGTATATTGATAATACGTCATTTTCAAGCGTACACAATAAACACTACATCAAAAAAACTTAATAGTGATTAAACTGTGTTATATTTTGTTTGGTTTATATTTGTACGATTACCTTTGTTCCAATTTGAATTCCAGCCTGACCAATTTGTATGTGTACAATTTCTCTCATTTTGTACGAATATTGCTTTTTATATTTAATTTGAAACTGAAAATTTAATCACTTTGCACTAATACGAATCTGTATTATTTGCTCTTCAATAGCTTAAACGAACAATGATTGCAGAATAAATTTATCACCGTCTTTATATTATAATTTTTGAAGAACAATTCGAACAGTGGCCAGTTATTTTTCATAATTCTTCGGGTGTATTCTTTTTCACGAATGAATATTTTTGATTTCTTAATTTTAATGAAAAATTGTTAACTAAACTAATAATTTATATTTGATTATAAAGTTATTCGAAATAAATATTACCAGATCTTCAGAAATTGCCGACATTAGTAATTGGCGTTTAAATGTATAAATAAAAGGAAAAAAATATTGTTCTTTATATATTTTGTTTTATATTATTCTTTTTTTCTTATCAAAATATCGAAATGTATTTACTTTTCATTCCTTATTTATTTTATTTTATATTATTATTATTATATGGAAATTATGTTCGTGTATTTCTATCAGTGGCGAATATAGTTTATATATGTAGAGCGGAGGGGGGCAAGATACCACTCGCTTGTGTTATACCTGAGGACGTTTAGCTTCTAGTCGAATGATCTTCGGTTTAAAACCGATGCAGTTATCTTCCAGCACAGTTTCCGACTATTTCTTTAAGAGTCGATATACGAGGAGATCGTAGTGTATGCCGCCGTTGTGGACACGCCATGGAGATGCCACGATATTCCACGAGGCTTTACATTAAAATGTTTGTATTATGTCCATATTAGAGTTTTTCGTTGTACCCAAAATCTGGATACCGTGTGACAAAATTGGTTTCAAAATTGCTTTATAAAGTAATACTTCATTTTCATGCGATAATATTGAATATGTTCCCATCAGCCAGTACATGTTGGGGTAATTTTGAGTTGTTTACGTTTAGTAGTAACGTGATTTTTCTCGGTTAGTCGTTTATCAAGGTGTAATCCAAGATTTTTTGGGAATTTATTGTCCATTTAGATTAATCGGTAAATTTTCATCTTAATTTGAGGTAAATAAAAGTTACTCGCATTTTGTTTCGTTAACGTTGATTATCCACAGACTAAACCATTTTTCTATACGTATAGTAGATTGTTTTGAAGCTGCTCATCTGCTAAATTGTTATCACGAGATGAGTCGAGAGAATATAGCGGTGTCGCCGGCAAACATTCTGCGATTATATTTTCTTTAATTGGGAAGTCGTCTAGAGCTGGTATAGCGTTGGTCTAAGTACACTGCCTTGCGCAACTCCAGATTGTATTGAATAAATTCGTGAGCAAATCCCGTTAACATTAACATAACGTGGAAATATCTTTCTATTAAGTACGATTTTATTAGCTAATAGTATTAGGTAACTTAAGTTTTAATTTGTACAGTCGGCCAACGTGCCAGACTTTATCGAAAGCCTTCTCGGTGTCGACATATACCGCCGAACAATACTTGTTTACCTTAAAATTTTTATTTACGATGTCGACCATTCTATGTATTTGCTCAATGGTGCTTTCCTGAAGCCGAAATGATAATCTGGTATCACTTTATTTTCGTCACTCCTGAAAAGAAGTTTTTCAAACAATATTTGAAGTAGAAAAAGAACAGAGTAAATACGTTTCAAATTAAATCCTTACATTTATAAATACTTTCGCGTATGTTTATTATATTTGAAGTTCAAATATGGGAAGATTTTTTAAAAATTTTTATAATTAAAATGACCCGAACCTTAATTTAATTCTTCTTCATCATCTACATCGTCTTTCGTTAGCTTGAAAATTTCCAATTCATTATCATCATTATCGTTGTCGAGTATATTTTTTTGCAGACGTTTGAGGATTTCGAGGTCAAATTTTTACTATCTTCATCGAGATCTCATTGATATGGCGAAGCATCGGAGTACGCTTGTCGATTGCACTGGTCACAAGTGCGCTTAACACTATCGGTTAGGTTATATGTTGCAAAATTGTCCGAGTACGCGATATTATGCTTGTATAAATAATTTTCAAATAAGCCGTGACTCGTAATGAAAATTGTACGTTAAAAAAATTACACGCGAATGATCTCTTCTCTCTCTTTAGTCGTTATCCCTGCGACGGGATGTCGTCGCCATGTTTATGCTACAGACTTCTTAATCTTTCCTCCCCTTGTATTCGATCTGTAATTTGCCGTTTACATTCAACTAAGGACTGTCCGAGTACTTTTTTGTTAATGTCCATCCAATTAGAGGTTACTCACGAGGATGAGTTCCTATGCGTCCGCCTAATTGTTAATCGCTATTCTTGCTCGATTCGTTGAAGTTTTGAATACACCTAATCGTTTTTCAGGGGGATGATGAGAATCCTTCCTTGCATATACACCTGTACGTGTGTTTTTACGGAAGACATATGTAAATTTTTTTTTTTTAAATTTGCTTGCCTCATTGGCTAAGTCCGGAATAGAAAAAAAAAAAAAGATAAAATAAACTAAAACCACAGGTGATATATATATATATACAAAACACACGATTCGAAAACAACCCTAACTTCTACAAGAGTGATTATGATTACTATAAGAAACGTAAATGCTTTCAGATGAATTTGTACTTAACTGCATCGTACATATATATATATATATATATATATATATATATATATATATATATATATATTACGACGATCGTCGTATGTTCACAACAAATCTAAATTTATTATATTGAAGGTGAAAACTAATATTTAATTTAATTAATATAATAAAACAAAATATATATATATATATAATTATTTATTTAATTAAAGTAAAATATATTAAAAAAATTATTATAATAAAACCAGACCGGATTTGTAGTAGACAAACTATTGTTATACAATAATTAAAATTAATTTTAGTTAGTCAATGGGGAAAACCAGTAAATTAGTTTGACCAAATAATTTTAGTTAATACAGCCAATAAAAATAAATTACAGCCAGTAAATAATGAAGAAAATCGAGTAATTTTTGTTTAACAAGGCTTAAGAAAAAGGTATAAAAAGGGATGGCTATTTATTTTCAAGTGAGTTTAGTTTTTTCAGTCTAAAAGTTCAGTTGCTAGTTCCCTGATCAAGACAGTTAGGATTAAATGAAGAAGGATGGTTGAAATAATTACGAATCCGGTTAGGTTAATTTTTTTTTTTTTTTCAACTAAATTATTATTTTTATTAATAAATATATAATAGTTTTTTTTTAATATAAAATAAACTATTTCTTTATAAATACGCTATTTATTTTTTTAAATAATAATAATAATAATAATATAAATTTATACGAGCATTCACGCAATATATATATATATATATATATATATATATATATATATATATAGATATATATATATATGTACGTGTGTATTGGTGTGGTATCTCGGAATTTATTTGTACATGTGGTAGTAGTAAATTAAAACTAAATTCAATCGATTTTTCACCGCTGCGTATAAACCATCGCGCATTTTGTAATGGCCCGATGGTACAGCAAACGATGTAGTAGGTCGTCCTGTTGTATTTCTATCTTCGTAGGACGAGGTTCATTTTTTTAAATCCGCACTCGTGTACTTGAATTATTTTTCTGTTTTTAGTTTGTTTTCGGTAAGTATAATAAAAATTTAATTAAATCGTAATTGACCGACCAAATTGTCTCATCCGATTTAATTTAATTTAACAGAAAATAATTCGTCGAAATCTGCTAGAAATGTTGTTCTCGGCAATGAGTAAAAACTTGCGATTACAGAATTATTATTATCATTTTCTGGTAGCAGTTAAGCGTAGTAAACAATAAAGATTTATTACGAAATAACGTACGAATTTTCGTTTAAATAATTCGAAATAAAATGAAATATTTCGACTAAAAATTTATTATATTTTTTAAATATTTTAACAAAAATGAAGTCGATTAAAAAAACAAAACAACTTTGATAGAAACTATTTCAATCGTCTAAGTAACGTTTAAATTTTATTAGGTTTCGTTAAGAATTCGATCGATTTTACTTTTGTATTTCGATTATATAACCGACGTCGCCCAATAATAACATCAATAATAATAATATATATTGTTACCATTATCATGTAATTAAAATTTATTTCGCCTAAAATTAATCGTGTAATAATAATAATAATATTTATTATTACCATTATCGTATAACTGAAATTTATTTCGCGGAAAGAAATTGAAAAATTCGCTAAAACGAATATAAAACTGAACAATAGCTCGTGTTTGACGTGACATAATAATAGCAACGTCTGTAATAATTTGAAAAGCGAGGAATGTAATAATTTTTTAAAAAATAAACGACTGAAAACAAAAGAGTTAAAATTGCTAAAAGATTTTTTCTTTTTTAAAGTTAGATGATTATAATTTATTTTTTGTCGTTTACTTTCAGTAATAATAATAATAATAATAATTTCGATTTCAATTTATTTCAAATTACACTTCCATTACAAGCATATGTAAATAGCATCAAGTATGTAAATATCGATAATTAGCGGCTGTGCGCATCATTGCGGGAGCGCCGCGTTAATTATAAATAATAATGCAATAAATCTTATCGTTACCGTTTTGACATTTACTTCGATTTTCAATATAATTAAAATATTAAAATAATATAAATAAAATAATCGAATTCCATATCTTAAATTATCCGCGAGCTAATTAATGACTTTTTAAAGAATAATTAACTTGAAATTAAAAAATAATTAAACGATGATAATAAGAATATAAATAAATTCAGAAATTTTTACCACGTCTTTATCTTATTTTTCTACATGCGTATCGGTTGGCCCGTCAGGATCATCTTAAATCTTCCCGTATTTTAATATTTTCGTAATTTCTTTCGTCTTGACGGAATCCCTAGTCCATTTTAAGATTACAAATATAGGATATTTCGATATTTCAAGTGGCGTTATAAGCATTAAAACATTTCATTAAAAATAGATCGTTTTTAACCGTTCGTTTTCAGAAGATTTTTTACCACGACGCGATGAAGTTAATTTTTGCGGTTTTTCATCTGTTCCCGATGATGGCGTTGATTATTTTAATGACAACCGGTGGCAAGCGCCCAGAAGGATATACCGGCAAAGATAACGTCGTCGCTGAAGATATTGACAAAACGTCGATGAGAATATCCGACAGAACGATTTTCACTTCTAAGCAGGAAGAATTTATCGCACGTCCTACTAGATGTCTGGAAGTTCCTATCGAGAACGGTTATTATTATTATTATTATTATTATATATATATATATATATAATATATATATATATATATATATATATATATATATATATATATATATATATATATATACGTTCGAAATTCGTCTTCCCCGAATAGGATTCATAACGCCATTTGAAACACGGACGCATTTATTTATATGTATATACACATACATCACGCTTTTCTGTGTTTAATATACGTACGTAATTTACATCTAAACAGCTATTAAACAGGACAGAAGGATGTATAGTAATTTTAACGCGCTTAGGATATGCGAATGATACTGTTTACGAATTACATATGTACCTACTATTAAAAATCGTTACATATAACTTCTTTAATCGTGTAGAATTCCGTTTCGTAAATTTCCGTAGTAGTTATAACCGAAAATGTGAATGTTGACAAATATCAGTAGAGAATTTCTAATGAATTTTAGAATTTTTCCACTAGATACTTTTATTTAAAATAATTCTTTGGTGGTGGGGATTAAAAAGTATTTCGGAGACATCCGATACATTAAATAGAGACGATACGCGATTTTTTTAATGATATTTATCGACGCATATACGGTGTAAAAAGCAAATTTCTAAGTCTGTGACATTCGATGTGATCGAGTTGAAATTTTCGACCTTGTGTTTATATAAGTATCAAAATAATAATAATAATAATCTCAACCGTCTCTCGCCAAAACTTCCGCCCTTCTATTTATTTAAGTATATTAATGGCGGAAGAATTATACTCATCGGTAAATTTCGATTTTGACATCATTTGTTACCTGACCGTCTTTTCCGCATGCAGCTCAGAGAAAGTCCCTTCGCTCCCTTCCATTCTGAACAGGCAGTCTACAATCTGAATCGCGTTCTTTTTCATGCTCTGCTATGATACCGTTACGTTCTGAGCTTTACCTTATTCCGCTACATTCTCCACGTATTACACCTACGCATATTCTCCACCTAGATAATCTGCAATTATTCTCTCATGTAGCAACATTTCTAGAGAAAAGTCAGCATCTTTGATTAAAATAAAAATACGCAGTATCACGTTAGGTACGCCGTAAAGGCATTCCCGTTTAATAGAAAAAAATTATCATAATAATAATAAAGAACGACATTTTAAAATTTCAATTTCGGTGATTGCTTGTGGCTGGAGCCTGAAATTTCGAAATTCGTAATTTCCATACAGGCCGTTTTCGATTACTGTTAATACGTTACGTGTATGTTAAAAATTTCATTCACGTCGTTAAAACGATTTCCAAGATGCCCGACGTATATATAAATATATATAAGAATTGATCTTTTAAATACATACATACATATATATATACATATATATATATACATTTACAGAATTTAAACGTATTGGCAAGACCGTGATTAAATTTGTTCCTGCTTCCTATCGTATGGAGACGTTAAAACAAGAAAAAAAGGTAAACGCTATACGTTTCTCTTCATCCGTAACAGTGAACACATACAAATAAAATTATGCACGTTGGATAAGCCGTAAAGGCGTGCCCTTTTTTATTACAAAAAAAAATCGTAATAATAATAATAACTGAATGAATATTTTAAAAATGAATAGCTTTGTGTTTGTTCATATAGAAAATATTTTTTTTACCGATTTTAACTACATTTTATTGTTTATTTATTACTAGATTTTTGTTTAATTTTTTTCATATTTAATATATATATATATACATATTATATCTGTCGATTTATTTTATTGTGTTACGAGATTAAATTCTAAATTGGTTTTTCGTTCGATTAAACGCAGATAATCGAGGTTAAACCGGGTTATGCTGCGATTATTTTATTGATAATGGTCGTATTGAAAGTTACGATTGACCAGTTTATCATGTATTGGCGAGGCAAGAAAAACAACAACCAGCCAGAGCCAACATCGTTCGAGGCTGATGACGATATGGAAATAGTATGCGCCAGTGTTTAACAAGAGGATGGAAAAATCTACATAACGATATAAACAAAGTTAATTTTAAACTCATTGTTCTTTGTATAAACCACTGATGAAATAAACGATTATTACGAATTTCCGTTTTTTTCTTTAAATGCAATCTGCATTTACAACAATAGCAACAGTGAATACACGTTATTATCAAAACGCGGAAGGAGGATAGCCTGCCAAAGCTTTTTCATGAAGAAAAATAATGTTGTTAAAATAAATATTAATAAAATTTCGTTAAATAATTATTAGTAATTTTTATTTCAAGAAGCTAAACTATTTTAAAACGGCAAAAATAACAGGTTTCCGAAACGTTTAAAATAGGATTTACATCCCTTGAAGTAACAATTAGGAATCTAGTTTTTAATGAAATCTTGATCGACTCCGACCTTAATAATATTATTTTTTCTGCCAAAGCTCATAAGAACACACTATCTAAAATTAATTCTCTGTCATTTTATTATTAGACAAAGACTGGTTGATCAATGCATCAGATAGAAATACACGGAAACAAAAGTAAGAGAATCCTACACCCTGTAGTGAATTAAAAACGGCTCATAAAGAAGAAGAACAAGAAGCAGAAGATGGTTTATTGAATCGTTCAATCATTTCGATCATACACACCGTGTAGTTTGTTTTGATCGTTTCAATTGTCCGACCGTTTCGATTAGTTCGATCGTTAGATCGTTTAAATTGTTTCGATCATTGCAACCTCTTCGATCATCACAATCTTTTCGATCATATAAATCTTAATGATTATTTTAATGGTGTGGAAATTTTCTATATTGCATACAAGAGTGTAAATCGCCACCTAAATATGGTATGGCAAAAATAGATTAGATGCAAAGAAATAGTTTGAACCTAATATACCATTATAAATTTTGAAATCATAAAGAACACATTAGACGAACTGTTATGATATAATAATGTAATATGAAATATAATTGGAACGTTTGAAGCATCATGAACATAGATAAATGTACTTTAGCACGGTGCAAATTAATGAACAAACGAAAAAATGCCTGAAAAGTTCGTGTAGTGTTGGGCAGGAATACTTTTAATCAGAATGGAAGTCGGTTTCTATAGCTCACAGATATTTATTTTAGATATGGTTGCGGTACATTATTAAATAACATCAATTGAAACAGAAGTTAAAAATAAAACGGTTTTAGTTCAGGAAGTAAGAGGAGTATAAATTTGATATTTGAGTAGGAAGGAATGTTAATATAAAACTGAAACGTCAAATTAATATCGGATAAGTCAATATAAGTTCGATGAAGAGAAAATGTGAGGAAGTGTTAGAAGAGAATGTGGTCCAAGATGTATAGATATTTTAATAATGGCATAAGTGAACGTGTCAGAGGAATGTATATGGCCAGAAAATAATGTTGATAACAGTAGCTTATTTACGTGGGCTACATATAGATCACCAACTACCATGATAGATTACACAAGGGAGGTATTAAAAGAGGATAGTTACACAAACGAGATTAGATCATATTTATACTAAACAAAATTTTAAAAATACCAATGTAAAATATATAAATACAGGCGTAGAAATATCCACAGTTATTCGTGATAAGCTGCTAGGCAAGACTGAAGTAATGGGTATAAAAGAAAATTTTAGAATATGGTTTGAATAGAATCTAACTGACAGGAAAACGGTGGTTAGTATAAATAATATACAAAGTGAATGATATATGCAAATTATATATGGTTATACCTCAAAGTAGTAATTTAGTAACTTTTTTTGTTTACTAGAAATCAACTGAGAATAAAGTGTTCACCTTTGCAAACGATATTTCTATAATGAGAATTAACAGGGTAACTAACATATGACTACGATTCTATTCGAAGTAAGCAGACGGACATTCAAGAAGATACGACCTCTTCCACAACTCCGAAAAGAATAGTATGCTTGACAAAATCGATACAAGAATCTCTGAATAATTCTTGGGAAAGAAAGAAAATGGTTTTACAGTTGAAAACAATTACTGCAAAGCTTGTTGGAACAAAGAATGTAATAGAATCATTACATTAAGGAGTACGGTTCTGTGAATATTCATTAGAGAGCCGTTTATGGAAAATTATATAAATTACAAAAGACACTATTAAATATAGTAAAAAATTCAAATGGGAAAAATATTGCCGTAGTATCGGGCCAAAAATAGATACTAAGGAGTTCTGGAATAAAATAGTTTAAACATTTAAAAAGCAGCAATAGGTACAGCAAAGATACTAATTGGTTAATGAATTTTATCGCCTAGTTCGAGAATCCAGTAGATGCTTCCATTTTTAATTTAGAATTAAATTTTCAAAATACAAATGATATCTTAGATTCACCAATGATAATTGCGGAATTAAATAAAAGTTTAATTGACAACAAAAACACTAGTGCACAGAAAGACAATATACCATATAAAGTTACAAAAATTCTTCCGCAAGGTGAAAAATATCTCATAAACTAATATGACGTTTCTAGATGAACAATATTGTCTCATATCATGGAAACGGAACAGCATTTAGTTGCCCAATACTCAAACTAACTGAAAATCCAAATTTATTAGATTCATAAAGGCCCATAATTCTTTCATCATGTGTTGGAAAAACGTTCAAATATTTATTAATTAAAAGAAAGATTATTATCGTGGTTTCTCAAAAATAATAAGTTTCCCAAAATACAGTATGGCTTTTCATAATGGGTCGGGTACTTAAGAAACATTGTATACAGACGATTCTATAGATAGTTTTTTATTATAAAAGTAAAAAGGTATGGAAAGTTTACATGCTGGAATACGAAAACTTGGACTTCTTTCCACATCTTAATGAGCAGTTAATAGAAGAAACAAGCACTATAATCTCAAAACTCAATCTAAATTCTCATATAGAAATTTGGCAAAAAAGATTAGTTCATACTATTATTATATATTATACAGTATTGTAAATTAATCCTAAACTGGCTGTGCAGTGTATTGGACTCTGTAAATGAAACAAACTCAATTTTAATAAAGTATTAAAAATAAATAATTAAAAAAAAAAAAAGTAAAAATGATCATGTACATGTTTCATTTTTTCTTTAATACTTTAAATTTGTTAAATTTAAGACATAATTTACCACTTCGTATATTTATTTCATCCATACTTTGACAAGAAAATGGATTTGATAAAATAATTACTGCACCTTCTAAATTTGTATTCACGTAAAATAACAAAAAATACTAACAAAAATGAAAAGTTAAAAAATGTAAAAGATATAAAAGAAGCGAATCAAAACTCACTGGTGAAAAATAACAAAATTTTATAATATATATATATATATATATATATATATATATATATATATATATATATATATATATATATATATAAACGCATTAACAACACTTGGATATAAATAGATACTATGTATGTTTATTACAATTCTACAAATAACCGAATCGGATCTTGTTAATATTAGTATAATAGCAATAGAATACTGTATGCGAGTTATGTGTTACAGAGTGATATCCGGGCTCGTGAGTCCAGTCGAGTCGAGAATAAAATCCGTGTAGTTAGTAAACCATGTATCTCCAGCAGCTCGCATCCAGATGCAAAGTTGTAACATTATAATAAACCTGCTGATACCCATCAATTATCAAAGGCATTAAACAATGTAAATATTATTATTTTCTATTTTGGCCAACTATGGACCACGTAAAAATAGTAATCACATAATTTTCTTTTTTTCTCCTCCAGTATTCATTCATCTTCGAACTGTGCTACACCTTTCTTTCCTCTGTCCACATGTTACCACCGGTGTTCCTTTTCCTCACATTCTTAACAAAACTTTTACAAGCGTTAACTGTTTTGCAAAATTTGTTTCTATCATTCATGTCCTCGCTCTTTATCGTCATTTCCAATAAATCTATTTTGGTTACTATAAACTATGTAAGTTTATTCTTCAGATTTAAAGTATTCGAATATGATCTTAGTTTGTCTATGTAACTCCATTCATCTTAGAACACCATAAAATCTTATTCTACCTTTTCTCATTATATCTGATATCTTTTCAATTTTGACATATATTTCTTTGTTGCTTTTATCACCCGTTGTCCATATTTAATGATTGGTCCCAGAATTTTCCTCACGATTTTACGTTGTTTCCTCTCTATCAGCTCGATGTTTTTCTTAGTGTTTATACTCAGGCATTCTTCAGCATATAGACACTGTAGTATAATTAAAATGATGAATTTTTATTATATATTTTTCTGATTCAATTGAACGTTTCTTCCATCTTTGTGTGCTCTAGCTGAATTTACTTTTTTATATAGACCATTCGATCCAGTTATTTTACTTAGGTATTTTAATTTTTGTGATGACTTTTTTTACATTTCCATATTTCGTTGCTAAATAACATAGTTCCGAAGGTTAATTGTTAATATTCACAGTTTTTCCTATATTTTCAAGCCAGATTTTTCTTCTACTTCTTTCAATGTATTTATATGAATTATTGCATCTTTCAAATTCTCGACTAAGATTGCTAGATCATCTGCGAATGCAAGGCATGAAATATCTATACTCAGATTATCTCCTTCCTAATCCGATCGGTTCAATTCCGGTATTTTTCAAAACTGTCTTCCAATCTCGCATAAATTTCTCTGAAAACAGTTAAAAAACACAGGGGACAGTCAATCTCCAGTACCCCTTATTTTTATTTTAAATGCCTTTCATATTTTTCCTCGGAACTTGACTTTTGATGTAGTGTTTGTTAAGGTTTGATTTTTAAGTTCATAGTTTTATTATTCACTATGAGAATATATTAAAATAGATATACATGAGAAAATTATGTTTGGACTTGTGCCGCAAGCTACTCATTCATGAAGAATTCACCTTTGCTAGATACGAATAATCTTCCTATTAAAAACTATTTTTATATGCGCCCGTAATATTATTTATACTATATAACACGGAATAAGGAATTACAGTTTTATCAAGATTTAAAATAAGACCGATACTCAAGATCTGAATAGACATATTAGCGTGATTTTAACATCGTCCATACTTGCTTCATCAACGTTGAAGTTCCTAATTTGTTGCTGCTCATTCCTCATGTGATTTATTTATCTCAGCATTTTTGTTTCCTCATCTAAATTACAGGTAATATTCCTATTAATGACAGAAATACGAAAATGAACAAAATGACAATAGGGATGAAATAAAGTAAATGGACTCGTGATCGTCATGATTGTTACGATCAGCACATCAAAAACAAAAAGTATGCTATTACAACACTAGTAGGAGATCTCGATTTATATGAGTCAAAAATTAAAATATATACTAATGATTGTATTCATACACAATTATTATTATTATTATTATTATTATTATTATTATTATTATTATAGCCTTATTAACATTATATATACCGAAATAAAATAATTTAACTAAAAGGCCTCATCTTGGGCAAAGGCCTCCCTCAACCTTTCCCATTCCCTACGGTCCTGAGCAATTCTCTCATACAGTTTATTATGAATAAACTTTGTTATTCCCATCTTAGAAACTGCCTCCCTCTTCTTCTTTTGTCCAAAATATACCAATTTTTATCCTATATGTCCATGACAATATATCCCGCCCAGTCCCACTTTTTCCTTTTATATTCATTGACTAAATTTATTACGTTTTTAAATTTTCCTTTAATAAGCGACTTCCTAATCCTATATCTGCGCTTAATACTTAAAATGGACCTAAGCATACTGTTTGGACTACTCTCTATTTTAATTTCATCCATCTTGGTTGTTGACCATGTTTGTGAGCCATATGTCAACGATGGAACAATACAGCTATTACGTCACTTTTATTTTTGATCCCAAGTAGTTCCTTAAATATACTTTTAAGCGACCAATACTTCCTCCAAGCTAGTGCTATCCTTCTATGAACCTAATCCTTCGTTGTATTTCTAAGTTCTATTCTCTGTCCTAAATAAATTATTTCGTCTAGGTAATCTACTCTTTATTCGCCTATTTCGATTTCTATTTTTTCATTAACGTTCGTAATAATTTTTGGTTTTTCCATATATTATACATAGACTCATTACTAACCTCGTTTAACTCCGTTAACACGTCTTTAATCTCTAGCAAATTATTCCCTATAATTACTACATCATCCGCAAAACGAAAGTTACTTAGAATTTCTCCGTTTATTTTTATATCTTTTCGTTCCCAATTTAGTTTTTTAAATACCTCTTCAAGTGCACATATAAATAATAACGGTAATAAAGGGTGCCCCTGCTTAACCCCTTTCCTTATATAAAAATATTCTCCCGTCTTCTCTGTAAGTATACGCGCTACTACATTTGTATACATATCTGCTACTATCCTTTGATATATCAGCGAAACTCCTCGGTTTTTAAGTGCACCTAACATAAATGCGTAGTACCTCAGGGAATCAAATGCTTTAGAGAGAAATCTACAAAAACCAAACATACTTCTTTTTGAAATTCTTTCGATTTCTCTATGACCTGATTTAGAACAAATAAATGATCTATAGTGGAGAATCCTTTTCGGAAACCTGCCTGCTCAATTGATAAATGATAATTTAAATTACTTTGAATCCTTCTTAATAATATTTTCAAAAATTTTTTGAGATTGTGGGAATCGAGCTAATTGGTCTATAATTCTCAATCTTATTTTTACTTCCTTTTTTTTTTTATGAAGCAGAATTATATTCGACTTTTTCGATTCACGCGGAAATTGTTGTCCTTCTAGAATCATGTTAAATAATTTTGTTAAGTTTTTTATACATTTTATTTGCTCTCATTTTTTATTTTAGCAGGACCTGGAGTGGCATAACGTCTTTACGGTTCTCGTATCATTTCCGGACTGCATACATCGTGTAAGTTTAAACCCTTATCGCTGTATACTTTTATAGAATGTAGCGTATTCATTTATTTTTTTCCTATTGTATATTTTATCACCCTGAGCATCAAAAAGATAATTAGCCCATTTTTTCCCCAATGCCAGATTCCTATTTATTAGATTTGTGCTCATTGTACTTTCTAATACTGACTGGATAAACTGCGATTCGTTAAATATTTTCAGCCTACTTTTTATCAACTTACACATAACATTAATTCAATTTTTTCATTAATCGTTCTCTATTCCTTCTTCTTTTTAGAACCTCTCTTTTGTCTCTATTAACTGTTTTATATCTACCGGAATTTCTGTCGAAGTTGCTTCTTCCTTTGTAACTTTATTTTCTGTCGCTTCCTTTATGCCAGTTTCTATTTTTTCTATATAATAGTTCTGAATTTGCTATAATATGTTGACTGTTGGTATTTTTTAAAATTTTTGTTACTTCTAACTCGTATTCACTACTATTGTCTTTATTTATAATTGTCGGTTATAATTTAGCTATTTTATACATGACTGGTTTTTGGTCGAAATAAAATTTAAAATTTTGCAGTACGTTAAAATCTATTACTTTATTTTCTCTCGCTGTAGTTAGCATATAATCAATTTGATTTTTGTATTGTTGATTTGGTGAAACCCATGTTCATCTTCTTCCTATCCTTTTTTTAAATGAAGTATTTATTACCTTTAATTCGTGTTCCATGCAGAAATCAATAAGTTTCCATCCTCTTTCATTTCTGGTACCGTAATTATAAGGCCCTAATATGTTATTTTCCCCGTTTCTTCTCTGGCCAAACTAACTGTTAAAGCCCATTATTATCGAGCGATGTTTTGGATTAACCTTCAAGTTTTTAAAAATATTGGCGATAGATTAATAAAATTCTCCGCTTTGTTTAATTTCGGAATTTGCCGTAGGGGCATTGATCTGAACTAGAGTTAGATACTGAATACTATTGTTTCCTTCATTCGTACAAAATTTTACTGCCGCTAATCTATCAGAGATTCCCCTAAATTCGATTAACTTATCTTTCCAGTTTCGTTTCATAATAAATCCTACTCCTTTCTGTCCTTAATCATTACCTATATAACATAGTAGATTATTCTCCTTTGTTACGACCACCTTGTTACTATTTCTCATTATTTCCGACAAACCTAATGTACCTATTTTTGATTCTTTAAAAGCATTCTCCAATTCGATTAAGCTATCGCTGCTTCTTAACAACCTAACATTTAAACTGGCAACAGTTAAAACTTTCTTATTAACCTCTGCCCTTTTTTTTAATCAATTTTTCACCTAACTTTACCGTTCTATTTTTAACTTTAATACTATTAATATCATCAATGTTAACATTACTAACCTTCATTCCTTTTAATTGATGCTTCTATGTTGTTAATGAGGGGAGTGGTCGTACTTGCTCTCACGGACCGAGCGATACTGGGTCAGGAGGTTCGACTTATTATCATTATTCTTATTATTACGCGAACGTGTATTGACGGGTTTAGTGAAAACGTCCAAGGACAATTGCTTTCGTTGATGCCGCTGTTGTTTCCTTGTTACTACTGCTGTGGCTGATCCGTTAACTGTATTTCGAACGTTACCTGTTATCTCTGTCTAATGTATTTCCTTCGAGACGTGCGTAGTGGCCGCCTAATCATTCGATCCAGCTGTGTATAGCTATATAACCTGACAGTATCACTGTGTTCCGGTTGCCTGTAGTATCTTTTTCCTTGTTTAGCCGAAGCGTACGCGATATAATCACGCGCTTCTTTCGCCTCCGTCAACAGTTGCCGTGTTTGCTTCGTAAGATTTTCGTTTACGTAGATTTTACGAACGTAATTCTCTGTATTTAAACCTAATCGTTCGGTATTTAATTTTTGTATGTTTCTTACGAACTATTCCTTTTTATCCTTATTATTCAACTTTACAATTATCGCAGCAACGTTATTTCCCCTCGACGGTAAAACGATGATTCGCCATGATTATCGTTTAACTTTATATTCAGCTTCTTCCTCTTCACGTTTCCGTCTTTTTCTATCGGCGTACCGCTAATAATTATATCCTCGATTATTGTTGTAACGCATCCATCTCTGTCTGTATCTTCTCTTTCCAATCAGTAAAAGGCTATTTCTTTAGAATATCATTTTCCTTTTTCAACTTCGATATTTCAATATTTATATCATCTATTTTCTGGTTGGTCTATGTACATATATATATATATATATATATATATATATATATATATATATATATATATATATATATCTAATACTCGACACGTCTTCGCATAGTTTATCGAATTTTTCTAAAAATTTATCGTCCATATTTTTATTTAAAATATATTAACCGAAACTAGATTTTAATATAACTTACTACGAAGAATAATGCAACACTGCGTTGTAAAACGAACGCAGATAAAATCGTCTACCACCGTTATCACTCTATAAATCGAACTCCATTCGTAGACAATAACGTATTAAATAAAAAGCTGTAAGCCGATTAGATGTAGTAAATGCGCACGCGTATTTAGGTTTAATCGATAGACAAAAATCTAAGATGGAATTTACAAATACGGGAAATTGTAAGAAAACTGCAGTCTATATTATACACGTTCAAGAAATTACACTGAAGCAGGTGGTCCGTTTGAAATTATTAAGCGAATCTCGAGCTGACACTTGTCAATGAATGATGATATACTTAATCACGTTTCACGATTTCTATTTTTGAACTGAATACATTTGAAAAAACTATTTACACCCGAGTCAGTAAATTGTGTAAAATGTTAAAATACAAAAATACGCATTACATTAATGACGATGATTTGTTATATAAACTTCAATTTTATATCAACGTATAAATAATATCGCTAAGAAAAAAAAATTTTTTTGTAATGTACGTACCCAGAGAAGAAATTACGGCTCAATCGAAATTAAAAGTAAGATACCTGCAGTCTGAATAGATACATTACCATAGATTTAACATTGTATCCTTCATATTAGTTTCATCGTTTAGGTTCCAAATATATCTGCCGCTTATTCTTCGCGCGATTTAATAATCATAGCATTTTACAACTGCTAGTATACCTATCAATGATAGAAATACCGAAATGACGCATTACAAGAGCGATTGACCGGTCGGAATTATTCGCTGTTACAAACGGCGTATGAAAAATAAAAAATATAAATAAACAGTAGAAGATCTTGATTTATATTAATCAGAAATTTAAATACACACCGACGAATGTGTTGTTTCATCGCATGATAGTCCAAACAAAGGCTGCAAACGAAAAAGGTAAGTGAACACAGATATTTAGAGTTAATTAATAATCACTTTAAATCGAATCTACGAACACGGCAAACTGTTAGGAAAACGCGGACCACTATTGTTTTTTGGCGATGAAACACTAGGGCTACAGTAAATTGCTTTTATTGAATATAGGTTAATAAATAATTAAAAAAAAAATAGAATGAAAAAAGTGCAAACTTAATAAGTATATACAATATTTTACACAAGAGAAGATAATATGCTAATGTAAGAGAGCGTTAATTCTAAAAAATAGGGGATAATAAAAAATAAATGTAAAAAAAATAATTATTAGAAATAACTACCGATGAGGTTTAACTTGATAATCGTGTATTTTACAATTCGATTAACCCCAGATTCACACCTAGTTTAGAAGCTAACTATAAGTTCACGGTAACAAACAATAAAAACTATGCTAAAAACTAACATGAAATAGCGAACAACAAGTTTACTTCACTTCTTATTTCGTATCAAAAGAGACTATTTATTTATTCCTATATCCGTCAAATCAGCGGGCGTTTATCTATTTCTATATTAGGTCAAAACAGCGGGCGGTCTCCGAACACCGCTTATTAATTATGTAATGTCTCACACAGTCGATAATGCCTCTTTCTCGTCAACGATACCTACAAACAAAATACAAAATACTACAAACATTCCGCTTCAGAACGTAAATAATAAATCTTCTTCATATGCGGAAAAATTAAAAACCACAATCTCACCGTTAACCAATTTTGATCATCCAGAAGAAAATCAAGGTTTTATTTTCAACTGTATAAATGAATATAAACTAAAGGACTATCTCAAAGCGCTAGAATACACGCTCCTAAAAACATAATAGCCGCTTCTAAAGTCACTAACGGCCGAATTATTATCTTCCTCAAATCGAAAGAACTTGTAGATGAATTTATTTCGACGCATGGCGGTTTGGATTCTTCATTTATTAAATGCCGTAAACTAGCGTCATCTCCCCAAAAAAGAAATTTTTTCAAATGTTTCACCTACAATCCAAAATAACGTACTATAGAACGCTATCGCCACTGATCTCAAATTAAAACCAACATCCAACATTGAGTAAACCTATTTGACGATGTTTTTAGGCACACTTTTATCTTACAACATAATGACCGACAGCACAGGGTTTTCATATCTTATGATGAACGCTCCTGCTTTCGTTGTAAATCAAAAGAGCATAGAGCAGAAGAGTGTCCTGTAATCTCGGACGATTATTCTCCTTCCACCAGTACTAACATAAACGAGTCACTGAATACAGTACAAATTAACCAGTAATACGGCTGATGAACTAGAGCCGGCCAAACCGCCCTTATCTGATACTACGTCGTCCTCCATTAGTGATGGCCATAAGTTACCGGTATCTGATTTTAAGAAAAGCAAAAATAAAAAGCGAAAAACCAAAAAAACTTCCATTATTTCAGATGAATCAATTACAGAAGACGAATCTGCATACTCGGATGTTCCAGAACAGGAGAAAAAGATAATAAACAACCAAAAACCTAGGGAAAAAGGTGAGAACACTGGCGCTAAAATACCAGTGCAATGGGAGGCACCGGAAATAGAAACCTCTGAAGAATTCTCAAAACCGGATTCTGATCAATCAATTAAACAACTATTTAAACCTTTAGAACAATACTTTGATTCTAGCACAAATGCTTTATTTTCACTTTCAAATTTCTCTCTTTTTTATGATATGTACAAATCTAATAATAGTGATCCAGTTTTAATAGCAAAAGAATATACCACAGATCTAAACGGTTTAATTAAACTAATTAAAGACTGTCACCCGTTGATAAAACATAGGGCAACAAAAATAAGATTCACTAAAATAATAAATGCTCTTTCAGCGCACATAAATCGTACCCACGTAATTAATAAATAATTAAATAATTTAACATTAACAAATTCAAAAATGGCAGTTAAGTCAGACATAATTTCTTGGAATTGCAACGGATTTTACAAACACATTGAAGATTTCAAAATCCTATTATCTCAATACAATCCTGCAACTGTATACAGGAAGCACACCTTCGTAAACAACAGAAAGTCACTTTGAACTCATATATAACATATCACGAACCCCCTCTACATAATGACTCTGCCTACGGGGGTGTAACGATTGTCATAAACCAAAATATGATTTATAAAGAAATATATATAGCAACCAACCTACAACTCCTAGCCGTACGGGTATTTCTCGAATTCACAGTAACTATTTGCTGCATATATCTACCTCCTGAAGGAAACATCCAGAAAAATGAATTGCTGCAAATACTGCACAATCTGCCATCTCCAATTATATTAGTCGGCGACTTTAATTCGCACATTTCTTGGGGCTGTCGATACACCACACAACATGGGAAGACCTTAGAAAAAATTATCGACGCTTCTAGCTTAACAATTCTTAATACCGATAACACGCACTATAATTTTACTTCTAAGACATGGTCCACATTGGATTTAATTATCTGCTCAGCTCAAATAGCGAACTTCATACGTGTAAAAATACCATAATGATCTGGCAGGCAGCGATCATGTAATATTAATAGTTTCCGGATTAACTAGCACCCTAACACCAATATCAGTGGTCATTTCGATACCAACTACCGAAAAATGAACTGGGAGAAGTATTCCAAATTATCTAAACAAAATCAATTCTACTCGGACTGCAATGATTCTGATCATATTATTCAAAAATTCTCCGATCACTTAGTGAATCTTACAAAAACTTGCTCTCCAGTCCCTCAATGGGTTCATCAACAGCGAAAACGTGTCCCTTGATGGAACGTAAATTGCTCTAAGGTGATTAGAAGTAGACGTAGAGCTTTGAAACTGCTCAAGGCAAATCCCAATATTCAAAATTACATAGATTACCGAAAGAAATTCGCACAAGCCAGGTATACATTAAAACAGTCCAAAAAGCAATGTTGAAGACAGTTCACCTCAGACATTACGGCAAAAAAGGCCACCTTCGATAGTATGGCATAAAATTAATTTACTAAGCCTCGTGTACTAACTTCTATTGCGATTAATAATAATCATCACAGATATAAAGCAGATAGTAGAAATATTTGCTAAACACTTCGCGACAGTCTCGAATTCTACCTTACCGTCTAATAACTACTCAAGTAGTCTTCCTGTTTCAATAGATTCAAATGATCTCTAAAATTCAGATTTAACCATAGAAGAACTTCAAACAGCCATAAAAAATACGCCTTCTACAGCTTCTGAATACGATAAATTTCATATAAATATGCTAAAATACGCCTCTGATGAAACAATAGGCTACTTATTACATATCCTAAATAGAATTTGGAAACTTGGGCAATTTCCAAAAACCTGGCGAATAGCTGTTATGATTACTATTTTAAAAGAGAGTAAAAACCGAACACAGATAGATAATTATAGACCGATCTCACCTCCGTTCTCAGTAAGGTAATGGAGGAAGTCATTCATACTAGACTTCAATGGATACTCCATGAACAGAAATTACAATCAGTGTGGATTCAGAGCTGCGCATTCCTCATCCGATTTGCTCTACTTACAACATAATATATTGCAATCATTCACTCAAAATCAACATACATTGGCCATTTTCTTCGATCTTAATAAAGCATTTGATTCTATACTTCACAGCAGTATCATCAAACTAATTGGAACATTCAAGGCCGTATGTTGATTTATATTAAAAACTTTTGAAACGATCGACAGTTTTACGTCAAATTTGGAGAAGCAACCAACAAATCATATTTCCTTAGTAAAGGCGTTCCGCAGGGATCAGTGCTGAGTCCAACACTATTTAACATTACATTAGCGTCCATGTTGAAGGAAATACCACCTTTAGTCAAATACGCACTTTATGCAGATGACCTCGCCATTATGGTTCCATGTCATGATATATCACTCGGAGAAAGGGTGCTACAAGAAACAATAGATAAGCTCGTATATCGGACGAATAAGAACGGTCTCTCCTTCTCATCATCAAAAACAAAAGCGATGCATTTCTGTCGAGTCCGAAAATGTCAACGTCATCTAGGCGTTGCTCTCGCCAATGTGCATCTTCAAACGGTCGACCGTATCAGATATCTTGGTCTTATCTTTGAGGAAAAACTAAATTGGCGACACCATGTAAATTACCTGAAGCTACATGAAAAGACTTAACATCATTAAGAAACTCTCACACACGGTGTACGGAGCCGATAAAACGTCTCTGTTGAGAATTTATCATGTTATTATTAAGTCTAAATGTGATTACGGTTTTCCCGTATACTAACAGTTCTACGTTCGCTCAACACGGTTCACCATTAGGCGTTGCGATTGGCACTTGCCAATCCTATATCCTAATCTCTTTTATTATGCATTAGAACTTCCCATTGATCTCCACCAGCATTTCCTCTTACTCAACTTCCTTGCGCATCTGCATGCAATACCTAATCTACCAATATCGTCCTCATCCTCATTAATCAATCATAATATGCCGTATTCCTCACTCCTATATTACGAACAAACTAATTCTATACTTAAGAGCTTAAATCTATTTCCCTCCCTCTACTTCATTCCATTAACCCTCTTGTCATTCCTACACACCTATTCAATTCAATCATTTATGATACTTCTCTTCTCTCGCAATACAATAAGTCATCCAGTTCCTCCATACGTGAAGTTTTTCATCAAATGGTAGCTCGTAAATACAGTAAATACAAAATTATTTACACCGATGCAGACAAACGTAAACAATCGTGCGGATGTGCAAACCTCTACTGTAATAATATCGTACGACGTGTCGATTGCAGAACTATATGCGACTCTTTATGTCATCGAAACTGCCGTCTCGGAACTCAAATGCAAGATCCTCATTTGTACCGATTCTCTCAGCTCTATTCGATGTCTTCAGAATAAGCACAAATCACAACATCCTTTAGTTTGGAAAAATTTTTACTCAGGCTGCATCCTATAATGAAGAAATAATAATGATGTGAATACCGGACCTTAAAGAGGTAGGTTCAAACAATGTGGTCGACTAAGCAGCTAAAGAGTCCGCTATCTTAACTTCAGTGCCATGCCTACCAAAATAACAGATTTTTATGAACCAGGTACGCGACCAGTTGAATAGTCGAGCAGCTGCAAGATTTTCAAAACTACCACAATTTACGGCGGATCGAACGAAAGAAAATGGGTGGCACACACGAACAGAAAATATGAAGTCGCCCTGTTCCGCGTACGCAGTGGGCATACACTTCTTACCCATAAATACTTATTTCTAAACCAGAGTGCACCTTTCTGTGTGATTCATGCAGCTGCCCTCTTACTATTCCTCACATCCTGTTATCATGTCCTTCCTACGCAACCCATCGTCTTGCTGCTGGACTTGCTTCATCCCTAACCGAAATCCTACAGTACACTCCATCCGATAAATCATACTTTCATTATCTAATCTTATTCCTTTAATCTAATTTTTCTTCCGTGCCTCTGGCCTTAGTAGCAGTATAGGACACGTAAATTTTAAAATATATATATATATATATATATATATATATATATATATATATATATATATATATATATAAATAAATAAATAAAATAAAAGTAACATACGAAGAGCCCTCTGCTACTACAAATGAAGTATATCAAGTAAGAAAAATCAAATATAGCGAAAACGAGAGAGCGAGTATATATGAGAGAGAAACGAAAAATTTTACGTATACGTGTGACTCTAAAATTAAATATAAAATAGTAATGTACTAAGTAAATTATAATATTTAAATATTGCGGTCAATTTTCTTCGACAAGCAAACTACTAGACAAAATCAATGTAAATGATTACGATTGTATGTATATTTTCAAATATGTTTTTGGAAAAATTAAATTTTTGCAATTTACACAATGTAATTGAGATTTTACAATTATATTAAATAAAAAAATTATCCTTCGTACAAATTTAAGTATTAATAAGTTACCGAAAACATTTTTTCTTACAATTGCCGCTCTAATTCTAATGGAATTTGATTTATACTTGCTAAATAACGTGGATTCATATGTAATGGATTATACAGTGTATCCAATAAATAGACGAAAATAATTTTTCAGAAAACGTCAATGGCTTTCATTTTTGGAAACGCGTATGTAACGTGTCAGGTTTACAATCAAATTAATTAATACTACAACTGCGTTCGTACGCAATGCCACATTTTGTCGACTATTTTTTATTGAAGTAGCGGATTGCGTCTGTCTCTTGCTCCTTGAAGAGAATCTAATAGATTACCATGAGTTATAAAATTTTAATATCACGTTGAATAAATGTAATTGACGATATAAATTACTATTAATGTTTAAATTAATAAATGATACATGTTTCCCTAAACTTATTCATCCTTAAACGGTACAGACACATTTCGGTCACCTTCAAATCGCCAAATATAAGCGACGATGAAAGAAGATGTACGAGGGTAAGAAGTGATAAAGGTTGTCCGTGTTAAAATCATACATATACCAGAAGACAATGAGCCATGCTTCTCAAAATCATACACGATAGAATAAAGAATCAATGATGATGATATGGAAAAGTGTCAAATTGGTTAAGCTGCCTAGAATCGTAACTACCTATGACAGAAATTAAATGATTATCGTGGACTAAGCAGTTATCGCTTAAATGGTAAGCTTGGTATATAATCCTTAATATAAGGCATGTTTGTATGCATGTCAATGATTCTGTAGTATGTAGGGACATTTAGTACACATCTATGACACTTATTTTGTAATAATTGTAATTTATTAAAATTAGTATTTGAAACAAAACTCCCAGCTAGACAACAGTACGTGATTGCGGATAAATGTTTTTTATACAGAAATAATTTATTGCTAACGTTAAGATACACGGCAGATATGCTTTTATTAACTTTCACGATAACACGATTGACGTATTCGGAAAACTTTAGTCTATTATCCAAGATTTCTTCCAAGGTAGCGAATATGTTTTAACCAGCTCACTATGGTGGAATAAACTTCAATTTCAGCAGGTATAATGTGGGACGCCTTCCGGTCGAAAAAATATAGCCTCAGCTAGTTTAAAACAATTTTCCATGTTTTATCTGTAACTTATTAGTAATTAATTTAGGCATATAAGAAGTACACAGAGAACAGCTGTGTCATCCGAGTAATGAACATCAGGCATATTAGGGAAATCAGATAAGAACAAAGTAAACAGCAAGCGATCCAAAATATTGAATGGAGGAACATGTTTTCATAGTAAACCTTGAATCATTGACGGTAACGTAAAATAATCTGTATACTAAATATAGCTGCGAATAACATTAATTACATAACGAAGGAATTCACGTTTGTATCATTTTGTAAATAATATCTTTATGTCAAGTTGTATCGAAACCTTTACATCCAGCAGAACCATACTAGTAGAAGTATGTGAAATGTGGCGAATGCTGAAAGTGGACTAAAAGAAATGAAAAATGAAAAAGTGCTTCAAAAAAAGCTCAAATCGAAAAAACAATCTTAAAGACGATTAAAAAAAAAATTATTTTGATCGCCTAATGGAGAAAATTATAAATTTCTGCAACTTATATTATTAGGAGATGACGGGAAATCGGAACGAGCTAGAAGAAAAACATCACGCATGAAAAAGAAACAATCGCAAAAATAGTACAGACTGCCGGGGAACAACGTAATTTGTTGTCATTAATCGTCTACGCCCAGAATTGTGTATGACACGAATCTGAATATGTAAAATTTAATTTTTTATAAACTAAAATTTCTGATTTATAAATGGCACATATACTTCCAATTATTTTTTTTTATTATTTTCATTCACACGACCCCTGTATGATTTTTAAGACAAATCGTCAATATTAAAATATTAATTATAGTGCGGTGATAATTTAATATGCTACAAAATTTTAATATTTGCAATTTATAAACGATTCTCACGTACCTGCCATTAATAAAACTATCGATACTGTTAACGCGATTCGGTTGAAGTCATCAATCGGTGTACCTATTATAAATTTGTTATAATTGTAATATAAATTATTATTTTTTAAAATATACGTGTAATTCGTTCTAAATATTAATACATAATTTTTTCTAATTCTTTAACAATTTATTCTCACGGAGTAACGTAAACTATGAAATCGAAAGAAAAAAATTTTTATTATCGAAAAGATTTTTTTTTTAATAACTGAAAAAATGTAAAAACTAATAACTCAAACGCACAATGAAAAATTTCTTACTCGTGTTTCGTGTATTATTTCAGTTTCTATTTTATTCTAATTTTTATTTATTTTCATTTTTTCGAGGTAATCTGCTAAAGTCAGGCATTGAACGTAATGTATGAAAATATATCTATTCATTTAGTAGTAAGCTGTTTTCCAACCTTAATTGTTACATTATGTGTAATGGTATTTTTCTTTTCAATCTACGTGTCTGTTGAAGGTTACCTCATTAACACATTAAGTCTGTCGCTAGCGGATTCGGATGTGATCTTAAACGCTGTGCATATGTTTCGCTGTTTATTTTTTAATGGGTAATTTATTCTAATTGAATTGAGTATATAATTTTTTACTATAATCGGTAATTTATCATAAAACAGTTTACATTTACCCCTCCTCTGATGTATTAACTACAAACAGAATTTTTTCTAAAAGTTCATATTTTCTTAATAATGGTCCACCGTTTTTCTTCGATTTAAGCTCAGAGCATTTAACTTTTATTATACGCATATGTATTTCGTGCGCTGAAAAAGCTTCAATATTTCAAAACCATGGGCATAACCGTGTAACTAATGACGAAATCACGCTAACGATAATGATATTTCAGTCACACGTAATACGCTCGTGATTCGTCTCGTAATGTTTTATAAATCTCGTGTTAATCTGATTTCATATTCACACTATATGTACGTACAAACTTGTCGAAGTTTAATACTGTTAATCGTATTTATTATCGAAAATAATTAAAAATTAAATCTCCCGGGCAATGCTGAAATGTATTAATTTAATCGTTATAAATTTCTTCGGTAACGAAAAAAATGACATTTACACACCTGCTGATTATGCATCGCCAACGTTAATTTTTATCGTTAATTGCCAACCACGTGTCTTTAGGACGTAGTTAGGATCTGAATATTTAAATTCTGGCAAGTTGGAGTATTTTTATGAATTTTCTAATTTTGAAATCTGTATAGCGTCATTTAGATGTTGTTTTTAAAATTCAGTCGGAACCCAAAAATTTCAAAAGCGGGAGCTCTACCTTTGTTTTTTTTTATCTCGACTATTGATTTTTTTGCGATAATTCACGAACAGTTTGAGATAGAAAATATGTCTTATATGAAATCTGTAATGTTTTTAAATACACGTCAAAACACTTCATAATCACGTTTTGAAAGTGAATAGGTGAAGAAAAAACTGGGTTCAAAATTTTTAAGGGTTTAAACTAAACTATTAACGGTTCTAGGATAAATAAGGTGTCGAGTTTGACGGCAAATGAAAACTGACGTGGAGATCTATCATTTTGTTTGTGATATTTATCCTATAAAAGTTAATCGTTAACGAGATATCGCAGGTTAGACGTTTAATTTTGGATGTTTAAAACGGTCTTCCATTAATTTTTGGGCTGGCCGCAATGCTTTCTAATGATATATATATATATATATGTGTGTGTGTATGTATATATATCCCCCTGGGGGTACTATGTACTCTCAGGGGACCGGAGCTCTAACCGGTACGGGGCGCGTCCATAGGTGGCGGATAGTGGAATGACCTGCAAGATATGTAGGTTAGCTGCGAATAAGACGTTAGTCAAATAAGCAGTCGCGGACCAAGAGCGGCTACTGGTGGAAAGTCTCAGGCAGGTGACTCCAGTAGTAACAGGGTAAGAGACACGAGGATGCAGATGGGCAGCTTGAGGACCTGCCCACAAAAAATCTGCAAAAATCCTATGACTGTCTCTCCCTCGGCGGGTATAGGTCGCCGTAAAAACCTTAAATCGTTACCTCCTCAGTAACAACCCGCTGCCTTGCGGTTAGGGTTTTTACCCAAAGGCTAAGGGAGACAACCCTGAAAATAAACAAACCCGCTACCTTGCGGTTAGGATATTTATCCAAAGGCTGAGAAAACCCCGACAGAAAATCCGCTGGAAGGCAACGGAAAACCACCAGTGTATCTTTCCAAGAACAATTATGAATTCTAGAATATGTAATAACAGGAATTGGAACTCATAATTTCACGATGCTCGGACCGAGCCAACGAATATGATGATGACGTATATATATATATATATTTATTTATATTGGGCGTATGTGTTAAATATATATGGTACGTGAGAAAAGGTGGAAAAATGTATACGTCTTAAAATTTAGCAAGAGGAGGAATTGCGGTTGTAGCATCGATTCAAAACTTTTTTATACAGACATTATGAAGTCGTAGTATTAATTTTCAAATTTTATTAGACATTAGTATTATATTATATATATATATGTATGTATGTATGTGTTTATATATATAGTGTATTACGTGATACCATGGGGTTGTGATGGTAGCAAAACATTTTATTAATTTATGTATATACACGCATGCAGTGGTAGCAGTAAAAATTAATTTTCAAATGTGATTCAGAATATTAGCGAATATACAGATATACATTTATACATACATACATATATTTGGGTGCACATTTCTCTAGCGTGCATTTTATATATGTGTATTTTCGGGCATATATTGTGTAGATGTATATATATATATATGCATATACATATATATAATTACACATTTATAGTACGTATGCGTAGGTGGAAATGCATATAATTTAGCGTAATATCAAGGGATTGCGGTGTGTAGAAAATACATATAATAAATGTTAGTAGTAATTTTCAGAGTTGATTAAAAAGTAAGATATATTTGTATATGGAGTGGTAAAATCTCACAGGTATGGTGTTATTTTGATGATTTAGTTTCCATGCAATGAAAAATTCTATAATAAAAAAATCATTTGGTGGGAGAGTATTTGACAACTTCTGCGTAAAATATTTTAGCCATATATATATTGCGTAATATCAAGTGATTGTGGTGGTAGCTTAACAATTAAAATATGTACTCACGCGTGGTGTGGTAGTTTTTTTTTAAAAAACAAATAATAATTTCCTAATGTGATTATGGATATTATCGTATAATACATTTTATTTATGTATGTATATATATATATATATAATATTGACATATGTGTATGTCTATATGAAGTTGCAACGCCTGTTTGTATGCTGTTGTATTTTGTGCCAGTTTTTCTCTATCTACTTTCCTTGATATACTCTTGATATTCGATCCTTGTTTTTGATTAATTTTCAATCTACTTCTTAGTAGTCCATGGTCCCTATCTGTATTGATAATGTTTATTACAGAAACATCTTGTACTATATGTAAATTGCTGGAGATGATGTCAATTTGATTTTTCTATTTAAATCTGAGCTTCTCCATGACCACTTCTGTTTCTCCTTTTTGTTAAAGTAACGTACAATTTGTTAACTTCTAGGAAATGATTATGTCTCTGCGTTCGTTTCTGGTACTTATTCCGTGAACTGATGTTTTCCTTACTATTAATACTACAAATAATAACTTAACAAATAATAGTAATAATAATAATAATAATATCAAAACTCGACAGAAAAGCTACTCTGAAATAACTCGATGTAACAGTAATTCATCCCATGTTAATGACTCATTAAATCACACAGACTTATCAGACCTATCATCCATTTTATCATTATTTAAGGGCGCTGATTTTAATAAATTAAGTTATTAAAACTATAATTACAAAACTAAATGTACTCGCGAATGTAGATAGTTTCACAAAAATAGCGGCTATTTTAGAAATAATTGTAATAAGTTATATGTAATTTTTTTTTTTTTTTTTTATATGTAATATGATTAAGTTAGTTGCCTGGAATTGTAATTCTATAGTACACAAACTAGCTGAGCTTCATGAATTTGCTATTTACAATAGTATTGATATCATTGCTTTATCCGAAACTAAACTGAACAATAACCTCACAGTTAAATTTCCTGGCTTTGATATTTGTAGAAAAGATGGGACGCGTTATAGTGGAGGAGTAGCATTGTTGATTAATCAACGGCTAAAATATGATCTTGTGCCAACGCCCCCATTACATAGTATTCAGGCTGTTGGCATAAACATTTATTTAACCACTGCTGGTAATACTCATAATGTAAATCGCAATGTAGAAGTTGCTACTATTTTTGCTGTTTATAAACCACCTAATCAATTGACTAAGTATAGGGAAGACATTTTATCCTTGATGAAGACAAGTAAAAAAATTATTTTAATCGGCGATTTAAACTCCAAGCATAAGTCTTGGAATAATTATGCTGGCAACGTCTTTAGTACTTCTCTAACAAATAATATACAAATATTAGCCCCACTAGAACCTACATACTTCCCACCACCTGGCTCTCGACCTAGTATTATTGATTTAGTTCTCGTCAAAAATATCAATACAACGCTGCCCATTTCAGTTAACTGTTTAACCTCCGATCATAACCCAATATTTATAATCGTCAAAACCGGCAACATACTGCAGCAACCAGTACGTAAAACATTTAATTTTAAAAATGCGAACTGGAATTTCTTTAAGCGTCATATTTCTGATAATATAAACTTAAACCTACCTATTTCTGATACTGACAACATTGACCACTGTCTCACCACTCTGACGAACTTGATTCATGAAGCTATTGCCCTTTCTGTTCCTATTAACCAGAATGTTTCCCCTATATCTTCGATCCCTTCGTATATAACTTCCTTAATTAAAATCGAAAATATTGTCAGAAGATCCTATACTAAAAGTCGTTCACGTACTGATTCACAAAATATTAAGAAATTATTGAATCAACTTTCGATTTTAGTTCGATATTTACTAAATAAACATAATAACGAAAAATTTAGTAAAATAATTTCTAATCTTTCTGTTAAAAATAATAGCCTTTGGAAGGTATGTAAACAATATACACAACATCATGAAGCACTTCCCCCAATTCATGACCCTCATACTAACACATATGCATATAATAATACCCATAAAGCGGAATTGCTTGCTGCACGCTACCTTGAGGTTCACAGCAGAAATATCCATTTAGCTTCAAACTATCAGAAGAACAAAGTACATAAAGTTGTCAGCAGATTTATCGCATCACCTCAGGTAACTACTAATATTAAATTAACTTCTCCCAAAGAAGTTTTTACACATGTAAAATCAACAAAGAAGAAAAACTCGGTAGGTCACGATGGTATCCAATCTACTGTCATTAAAATGCTACCTCAAAAAGCCATCGTCCAGTTAACTAATTTGATTAACGCAATGTTTAAATTTGGGTACTTCCCTTCTAGTTGGAAAGTGGCTAAAATAATTCCAGTTCCAAAACACGGTAAAGATCGCTCTCAGATAGACAATATCCGTCCAATCAGCTTGCTTAGTAATCTTAGCAAAATCGCTGAAAAGTTATTCTGAAAAGATTATGTGACTTCACTAACTCGAATAATATAATACCTAGTAGTCAATTTGGATTTCAACCAAAGCATTCCACAACACAACAGATAGCAAGAGTTGCCGACTCTATCACAGATAATTTTAACTTCAATAAACATACTGGGATGGTATTATTTGGTGTGGCAAAAGCTTTCGACACAACCTGGCACGACGGTATTATCTATAAAATGATTGTTACCAGGTTTCCCAATTATCTAATTAAACTGATTAATAGTTACTTAAGTAATCGATCATTTTATACCATTATAAATAATGCGAAATCAAGTAGCAAATCCTGTTCTGCCGGCGTGGCTCAAGGTAGCGTACTGGGGCCATTCTTATTTACATTTTTCATGCATGATTTCCCGCATATAAATAACATTGAGGTTGCCTTATACGCTGATGACACAGCGTTGTACTGCAGTTCCTACAGGCCAAGTACTATCAGCAATAGGTTACAATCCGGTGTTGATCGTGTAATTAAGCATTTTTCTAAATTTGCTCTTAATCCTTCCAAAACGAAAGCAATTTTCTTCACTCGTCGAAGACCGTTTTTACCAGACTTCACGTCAGTGGCGTTGATATAGAATGGTCTGACCAGATACGCTATCTCGGTGTCATTTTAGACAAGAGGCTATTCCAAGCATATCGACCATGCATTATTGAAGACAGAGCAATCTGTTCAATTTATCATTTTCAAACGTAAATCTCACTTAAATATTAATAATAAATTAATAATCTACAAATCAAAGGCCTATTTTAACATATTCTTGTCCAGTTTGGTCTTCAGTCTCAAATGCTAGTTTTAATAGACTGCAATTATTCCAAAATCGATGTCTTAGATGTATCCTCAATGTCCCCGTATACACTAAAATTTCATATATGCATAGTGCTCTGCAGATACCATATGTAAAAGACTATATCCTTAAACTATCCCAAAAATTTTTTCTCAGTTGTAGTGTGCACCGTAATAATTTACTTCCAGCAATAGGAAATTACGATTCCAGGGAACTAAGTATTATACTAAGTATAAGCATCGACGCATTAAACATAATGTATTATTCTCATAACGTCATAATTCGTTTGCTTTCGTTTTCATTACTTATAAATGATATTACATATTCGTTATATAATTAAACTTATTATTTTTTAAATTACCGCTTTTCATTTGTGATGGTTTTTTGTCTGACCATCGATACTATTTTCATCTTGTATATTTATTATTTACCAGTTTATATTATTAGTTACTTTCATAAATGGAGAGGACATTTGTTCCATTTATTAAATATTATTATAACTTTTTAATATAATGCCAAATATACGCGTTTTACATTTTTACATTTACATCATAGTAAGATTCGACTTTTGCATTAAAATCTCCTGTTATTATTTATTTATTTATTTACAAAACAATACGGCGTACACAACAGCATAACGCCAATTACAGTGTAAGCTCTTACAGAATAATTATAAAGTAAAAGTATGAACAAAAATAAAACTCAACCACACTCACACAACAGGCTAATTAATATAAATAATATTTAGATTGAAAACAAAAAATTACTAATACAAACCGAAAAATGATTCTAATGAAATACAATACCCACATACAAGCACACATCCGAAAAGCACAAAAAAAAACAGAAATATACCATACACCCATACTCTCATGTAAACAAACTCTCCATCGGGGCACGCGCATATGACCAAAATAAAATAAACTTACCGAAAAGTAACAACTGCAATATAGAGTCTAAAAAAATTTATTATATACAAATTTACTATCGAAATGAATATCTAACTGCGGATGAATATTTAGTATGTTATTATATAGACGTAAGGTGGATAAAAGTGGTGAGTTGTAACCTAGATTTGTACGAGCATGCGATTCATAGAAAATACGATGTGACCTACTATTAACACTGGGAACCATAAATGAAATTGTAGATAATAAATAATTGTCATCTATGCGAGCGTTACAAAGATCATGCAGGAACCTCAACTTATCTTTCTTCTAGCACTCGAGGATTTAATATTTAGGAAATCGCATAAAATATTATAACTTAAAAATGTTGGATAGACACCAGTTTGGCGGTAATAAATATACCTCGAAAACTGAGATTGAACTTTTTCCACCATATGAATATATTTAGTGTAGAAAGGATCCCAAACCACAGATGTGTATTCTAATTGCGATCTTACAAGAGTGTTGAATAGTAACAGCGGAGTCCTAGGATCACGAAATACGCATGAATTTCTAATGATGAAACCCATAGTTCTGTAAGCATTTTTGGTAACATTACCAATATGAGTTGCAAATTTAAGCTCGTTGTCAATATAAACCCCCAAATCCCGAACACAGGTTACATTACAAACTGGAACATTACCCATAGAGTAATCAAAGATACATTTATTTTTTGTACGACAAAATCGAATATAAACACACTTCTTATAATTAAAAGGTAAATAATTATCGTCGCTCCATGTCACCATTCTACACAAATCATCTTGCAACAATTCACAATCACTAACAGTTTTAATTGATCTAAAAATTTTTAAGTCGTCCGCAAATAATAGAAATTTTGAATATAAGTTAATTCCTATATCATTTATGAAAATATTAAATAATAGTGGACCCAAATTAGACCCCTGTGGTACTCCGGAAGTAGGAGTGTATTGTTGGGACTGGTATCCGTTAAATAATACGTAACACACACGCGAAGTTAAATATGATCTAAATAACATTGTCTTCTATCAAAACAACCTGTATTTTATTATAAAATTCGTCCACTTCGTCATCGTGTATGCTGTGATTTCAACTGTAATAGATTTTCTCCGGTTCTTCTTACCTCGCTCAATCCTAAAATGTCCCATTTTATCCGTTCTATTTCTGTTTCAAGTTATATTAATTTATCTTCAGTTAAGAATCACATTATAACATATAACTGATAACTTTTTTCTTTACATTTCATAGCATTCAATATATGTTCATCATAATGATGTAATGTCTTTAGCCGGGTTTTGCCTCCTCAATTTGTATTCATACTAGACGATGAGGAGGCGCGTGTCATATCAGGTTGTCCATTATGGCCTTGGCTATTACGGCATTTCTTTCTTACTGTCATAATCAGGGAATAATAGCCTAATCTCACTTGCTGCTGCCATGTTGGTATTAATGTACGGTTTGTATTTATACTTATTTATGTAATTATTATGTTGCAGTTTTGTATTTTATATTTGTTTTTATTTCTGGGTATATTATTGTTTTTGTATTATGTTAAAATTTTTATATTACGGAAGTGAGAGTGGTAAATCTCTATTTCCCGCTTCCATATATATATGTATGATATACTTATATAGTCCATCATTAAAAGCACAAGGATTTAATACATGTAATATACCAGCGATTACTTATGGATTGCAAACATGGTCGTATAATATTAAGCAAATAAAAAAGTTACAAATTGTGCAGCGAGCGATGGAAAGGAAAATGTTAGGGGTTACAAAATTTGATAGAATAAACAAGAAGGCCATTAAGAGCACAGTCAAGGACAGAAGACCTAATGGAGATAGCAAGAAAACTTAAATGGACACGGTGTGGTCATGTCATGCGGAAACAAGCAGATAGCTGAACCAGAAAATGTATAGAATGGATTCCGCTGGATAGGAAAAGGAAAATTCAAAGGTCAAAAAACGATGGAAAGGCGACATTGTTAAATATGTTGCGATCAATTGGATGCGGAAAGCAAGAGATAGAACGATTTGGAAGAAAATAGGTATTGGATGTATATCTTTAAAGTTAATAGAAATAAATAAAAAAAAAAGAAGAGGGTTTTATTATTATTATATATAGATAGATATATAGATTGGTGGGAGGGAGGGAGAGGAGCGGCAGGATAGAGAGAGAAATGCCGATGTATACACACACGCATGTTTGTCATAATTTTTGTACGTGTTTTATGTATGTATGTAAACTGAACATATACGATGATTATAGAATGTGGCAAACCAGAATACATTGTTATAATAGGTCTTCCTATGTATATAAGCTTCGGCTACTGGTTAACTACTCATATCCAACGCGCTAATAGAAATTTCATTTAAAAAAAAAAAATTGTCTCCAAAATTTTTCAACATTTTTGAATCATTATCATAAATTTATTTGGTATTTGTTACTTTAACCGTTTATGTAACCATGGTTTAATAATTTGATCATCCAGGCTTAATATTTGTCGACTGGAACCATTATTTTAATTTCAATCGGCTTGATTAGTTATTAAAATTTTACCAGATTCATAATTTAAAAGATTTTTTTTTTCTGAAATCGTTTATATCGTAATTAATACACTTACCGCTATCTATTATATTTTTGAAAATAAGAAAAAGCCTTTATTTCATTACTTAACCTACTTTCACGAAATTATTGCCCGAGTACCACTTCTAACATCGGCAAATAGATATTTACCTTAATAAATTAAATTTTTAATAATATAGCATAAATCTAATCATAAAGAGATACAGGGAAAAATGAAAAAATAAAAATCGTCTAAAATGAGAGAAGAAAAAAAGATAAATAAAAATACTTAAGTTAAACCATAAATCAGATAATTCCAAGTTACAATCAAATCACATAATGAAATATAATATTTACTCTAAATAAAAAAATTATTTTTATTAAAATCTGCGTTTAATTCTACGATGCTTAGTATATCGTGTACGCAGATGTGCCACATCGTAATTACCGATAACTGATATTAATTTATTGCGACGCGGATAGAAAGATTATCGAAGAAATTTTTTTGGAAATTTTGTTAATAAATTGATCAATAAACGGTAGCTTTGTTTGCTCATGTAAATATGAAGTTTTTGTATTACGGGGGGGGGGGGGGTAACATTTAGTATAAATCTACAACAATAATTTTGGATTATATGAGGCTTTTTATACGTACTATTACAGATAGCGGACCATACGGGATAAGCATAAGTTAATCTTGGACGAATAACAGTTGTGTACGGTAATTTTTTTACTTCATTCGGTAAGGCCTGTATTGGAAAAAGTGCGACCATTGCTTTGTGGACTTCGTCTATCGCATATTTAATACGTTCATTAAATGTTAATCTTCCGTCAAGAACCGCACCTAAATAACGAACTTCTTTTGGCCACGAAATTTGGTCGGAATTAATATTTATTTCGGGCAGTGGACACGTCTTCTAGCGAAAATAATTGATTCGGATTTATATGCGTTTAGTTGCACAAATTGATCGTCTCTTATAATACTGTGTGATATTGAAAAATATTGTAGGCGAAATAGTATAACTTTCTCAGCCATTTTACTTAAGATACTGATCAAGTACATTGGTCTTGTTTATACTATGCAGAAATCTGTGTGGCTCACTTCCTTCATTCAGAACTTTAGTAACTGATGCAATATTTTTCTGCGCTCCATCTACTTTGTTCTTCACCTATCATTAACATATAATGTGCTGTTTGCGTGTTCCAAAAAACCAGCCTTTTGTTCGTCGTAATTGATAATATCGCAGTGACTAGCATCGTATTAGCAACTCCACCTTTCACTAATCGACATATTTTTATAATTGCTTATTTAATAATCACATTTATACTCGCAACATGATTTTATAAGTACTTTTGAGCGAGATAAAATTCGTGAACTAATTTCGAATTTTCAATTTATGAATAGCTAAGTTGTCGCATGTCTCTTTCGTCTTTGAATTTACTGAGCTATGCGATCGATTACTTTTCTTAACTTTATGACCTTATTGTTTTTGGAAGACGATAACTTGATGAGCGTAGTAATTAACTTTTCCGTTCGACAATTGTAAGCACTCTAAAATTATCGAAATTCCGAAACTCTTACTTAATAAATACTATTATTAATTATTTAACCAATAGGAAAGTTAGAATATCGTCCGATAAATTTACATTTCTTATGGAGTACCTGAAGCTTCCCGACTTTGTGGAATGTTTTTATATTCGTATGTACACACCATAATTTAGAAATCTTTACTGTTGAAAATGGATATAATGCCGAATTTATTAATTTTTCGGACGACCTGTGCGCCTTAATTAATCTTGAGAGTCCTTTAGAAATTTATAATATCAGAAATATAAGAAGCTTCAAATTAACTTGGCCTCGAATTTTCTCTCGATAAATCGGAAATTACGATAATTAGAAACAGGCAAATTTCGATAAATGAACTTAAGAAAATCTATTTTATAATAAACCATCGCCTGTGGTCAAATCATTTAAATATCTCGGAATTAATAAATTAAAATTTGATAAACATGTAAAATTCCTGCCGGATAAAGCTAATAAAAAATGTTACATGCTCCTTAAAATTCGGCCTAATTTAGGTGGAGTTAAATATAAAGGATGAGTTATTATTTACAAAGGAGTAATAGAATCGATGTTTAATTATTGCTCAAGCATCTAAATTTAAATATGTTTAATAAAATCCTGGCTAAGCAAGTTGGTTCGTTATATAGAACTGTGTCCCCCAAGTTATTACTGGGATCCTGCCTACTGACCCTAGTCTTTTTAAATCAGCTTTAATTTCTGAGTTTAAAATGTTTAAAATATCTAACGATGAACAAACTAACGTATTAGAATCTTCTATATCTTAATTTAGTATCGAGCTATAATATATTTAATGGCGAGAATTATTTCATTAAAGAAATTAACGTAATTATATTTAATTTATGACAGAAAAGATGGAGCGATAGTTTGCTTGGTAGAACAACTTTTAAGTTCTTTAATAGCATAGAAAATAGATTTAACGTCATAGACCAGTTAGAGATAAATTTCTATTCCAGTCAAGCGCTGTCTGGACACGGCAGTTTCGGTCGATACGTATAAAATCATCGGGTATTTGTTTATTTTGCGATTATCGATTCGCTTGAACATTTTCTCTTAGAATGTTACCGAACATGTTCGTAGAATTAGCAGTTTTTGTAGTTCGCTTGTAAGTGATCAAATAGTAATAAATAACTCGATAGGTTTAAATATTCATAATATTAAGCCGTTTAATCGTTATATCGAGATGTCGCTTTGCATAGACGTATAAGTTTAATAACTGCTTTTCTCGAAATTATATATTAATTAGTTGATCGCGATTTTGTGTACTTTGGATAATATTATAGTAAACTACGATAATTCGTTACTCCCAAAAATTTTTATGACTTGTCTACAGATAAATGTTTAACGAACTGGTTCGAACGATCAGTTAAGTAAGAAGCTTATTATTACTCAAGTTCGTTCGATTTTTATCGCATTTTATTCAACTTTCGTCTTAAACCGAAATGTCATTTACGACTGATTCTTGGAAGTTAATTCTGAGGAGTGGAAACCACTTTAAACATCGTTATTTAACGTTTTTATTTTACCTACATATTCACTCGTAATTATTTACTTCCTTTTAAACTCTTTCTTACGCTAATTTTTGTTTAATATTTCTTCCTTCATTCTAGTCATAATACATTGTCTTTCGATAGCTTCAAGAAAATGCTTTCTGCTGGTTTTTTAACTTTATAAAAATTTTGAACTTTCTGAAAATAAATTGCTAAATTCGAAGAGCTTTTAATTTACCCAAGTACACATCGAGTTTATACATTCGGCTTCAAAATTACGTCTACTTTTGTAACGCAAACCAACCCCACCACGTTTGCGTAAAAACGACTAGTGACGAAAAAATTTTTATCCATTTTTTTTTTTTTTTTTTTTAAAAAGTTTTAAAACAGCGATATAGCGTCACGAATTTAAAATTTTGTCGAGAAAATTTTTCAATACTAATCGCAACTATACACAAATATGATTTGTATACTTGATAAAATAAATTTTATCGATGTAACTAAACGAAAACGGAGACAATTAAGTTGTAAATTATCAAGATAATAAAATATAAACTTACTTTGCAAGAAATATAATCATCATTCACCCGGATCCATCATCGTACGAATATATCTTCAGTTGATAGACGGCGGCCCGATGGTTGCAGACTTGCAGTGGATTGTGTATGACACGGCATATTTAAAAAATGTTGACTATGAATCACACAAGATAGTTAATTAATAAACATAAAAATAAATCAAAAACAATAAACTCAATAACGTTATACCCGAGCAGACGGCAGAACACACTATAACGGATTTTAACCGCCATTTTGCATCCCGTTAACTTAGTAAAAAAAAAAATGCTACATTTAAATTACATCAAAAAATTATTTTCTTTTTTCTAAAAATATAATAAATTTAAAAATTTTTTAATTGTAATAATTTTTTGAATAAAATTTGTCCGCGATGATTTAAAAAATGAAAAATATTCGTCATCGACTTAATATCGCTTCTCGGACTGTTGGGCACGATTGAAGTATCTAATCCGCTTATTAGCATTAACGTTTGTTTATATTATAAACATTAAACTCTGAAACAAGTATAATTTAAAACAAAATCGTACTCTAATTATGTACACGCAACGCTTTTATTAAGTGACTCGTTTAAATTCCGAGTTTTTTGTTTCGATTTTGGTAAATTCGGGGAAACACGGTTCGAAAAATTAATTCTTCTCGAAAACTGTCTCCATTGTACACCTCGATTTTCGTAATTTTTTTTTTCTTCATAAATGTCAAAGTTAATGCTGAAAAAAAAAAAGTAAAACAGTAATAAACTTGTAAGGAAATGGTTTCCATCTGAGATGAATTATATCGGAACAAGTTGACATTTCTATCTAAATGTGATTTTTGGCAATTTTAAACACGATAGCTTATTATCATTTTTTTTTTCATTAATTAACCTAACCTGAATGTAAATAAGCCAACAAGCGGGTTCTAAATAAAAAGTTTGTTTATTATTAAATTAATTTTTAAAAAATCAAACAATAACTCTAATAACCCAATCGACAAAACTTCGACCTATTTCATCTTTATATCAATTAAAATTTGAAAATTCTGTCCGCACTTCTTTTTTTTTATATGGAAATACTTTAATTTATCCGAGCCCCGATCAATATTCTGGGGAGTGTAGACGTATATTCTACGAATGAACCGATTTTTTCATCACTTGTCGAAGCGAATTTATACCAAAAATGACCAATTTGAAACTCGATGTTAGCCTACCCGGTATAATAAACAATTTAATTTACGGATTACAGAATTAATAACGTCAAAATGAAATTAATAAAACGTAATGAAAAATAAATAATAAAAACTTACCACGATTAATACAGCGACGACTGTTTCGAATATATTACGTTGAAACCGCTTATATAGAAACGTCGTCAAAATAAAATTATCCAAAATATTCAACAGAAAAATTAAATTGTCAAAATAACGAATAATTTGCTCTAAATAGCCCTCTAGAGCTAGTTGAATAATGCGGGAAAAAGAAAAAAATAATAAAAAAGTTAATAAAAAAAAAAGTGCGACTGTAAATTATACGAATAAAAAACGAAATAAATAATTAAAGTTGATACCGCCAAAATAAAATGCCACCGAAAATCGAAATTTATTAAATAAATATTACATAACGAACGATTGCGAACCCGACTTTGAAACGAGCAGATACTTCGCGCTCTTCGTATATATAATAGCGTTGTGTCGTTCATGAACGAGTCGTACAATTGTTAACTGAGCGGTGTGATAACCGTTCTTTTATTTTGAACGACCAGCTCCCTACTTCGTTCTTTCAACGAACAGGTACAATTGAACGGTGTGCGCTACACAGACTCTTAAAAAAGTGAGTGTTATAAACTCGTTTTCCAATGTAACGATACCTTCACGCGGAATGAAGATACACTCACACAAATACAATTTTTACAAACGCCGAATAGCTTTTATAATCCTAGTTTGGTATTACAGAAAAAGCATATTTAAATACAATATTTAAATCGTATGTATAATTTTAATAATTGAACGTTAATGAACTAAATAAAATAAATTGTCAATAAAAACAAATAAATTTATATTATAGATTAAAAAATACAAAATGTGATCTTAATTATGTACAAAAATAGCATTTCACATTTAAAAATAAAATAAATTTATAAATTAGCATTTAAAAAGATAATTTGAGATACTTTCTTCCCACTTAATCTATTCCTTTCTTCAGTCAGGATCTGGCCGGCTTTAGAAAATATTCTTTCCGACGGCGCTGATGATGCCATATAGTCTCTGCATTGCAATTTCAAAAAGACGTGGATAGATTTTCTTTCTCTCCTTCCACCAAATTATTAATGGATCGTTTTGACGTAATAAAAATGGTTCTTGTAAATAATTTTTGACTTCAATCACTGCGCTGACTTTTGGATTCTGATTTAATGTAGAACCAACTAAATCAGAAACTTTGGTGTCAAAATCGGCCCATAATTTTGAAATTGCGTTTCTGTTATTTTCTGGATTATTTGATGATTTATCCTCGGAATATTCTTCACCTGAATCTGTGATACCGGCATGTTTGTAATCATTTGTATTATACTTTCCTTAGTTGAGTGAAAGGCTGCTCTATCTGAAAACCCATGTACCTTAAAACGAGAGGATCTAGAAACGTGGACTCAGCAAATAACGAATTTCTTTCAGTATTGTCGAATCTTTTATTTAATGCAGAAATTATTGAACGTGTTAGTTTTTTAACTTCGTCGTGTAAATTTGGGTTTTGATTTATGTAAGTCTGGCCAATATTTTTTTAAACTCGAGCTAATTAGAATTATTTCTGATATAGTAACCTTTTTTTTCACTGCTCATTTCAGTTGTGATATCTTTAAAAATCTCTAACACGTCACATACTTGTTTTAAAATCATGAATTCATCATTTGTTAACTGAATCAAATCCGGATGATTAATAACTATCGTAGATATCGACGGTTCTTTAATTTCGAGGACACGCTTAAACATGTCGAAAGTCGAGTTCCATCTGGTTATTACGTCCTGTTTAAGCACAAGTTCTGTCATATTCATCGTTCTTTGCATTTTTTTAAGTAACTCTGATGCTTTTGTGGACTACTTTTAAAATGCTGTACTATCCGTTTAACTTTTGTCCTAATGTGTTGTATATTTTCTAACGCTCCTTGAACAATTAAGAATATGCGCAAAACATGGTACCTGTTTCCAATCCAAATACTGCTTTACAGCTGTCACGATATTTGATGCGTTATCGGTAACCACAGCTTTTATTTTTTCATTAATTCCCCATTCAGTTGTAATTCGTTTAATTTCTTTTCCAAGATTTTGTGCAGTGTGACATTCAGAAAACACAAAACAGTCTAAAAGAAACGTTTTAAATTGGCAACTCTCATCAATAAAGTAACGGAAATATAGTTTTCATTAGTAATAGATGTCCCAGTGTGTTAAACAGATGGAAGTCGCTGAATGCAAAATGCCACGAATTTCCTCTTTTTTCATCTCAGCCAACTGAGAAATGATGACTGTAGAAATCGTTTTACGTGAAGGAAGATTATAATTAATATTTAATGAATTTATAAAACGTTTAAAATGAATACTTTCAACTAATCTAAATGGTAGATAGTCTTTAACTATTGTGGTAAGTAATAACTTATTCATTTCATTTGCCGGTTTGTCATTAATGGGCTTTGTGAAATATTTTTCTAGTGTTTTTTTTTAAACTTAGCAGAATTATTATTAACACACTTACACTATTTAAATTAAAAGGCTGGTCACTTGTTACAGATTCTGCTACATCGGAATTTATTGAACATATTTGAGGATCAGAACATGGTTCTGAAGAGGAAGCATCTGATGGTCTTTCCAGAATATATGCATGTTTGTTTCTGAGATGTCTCATTAAATTATGAGTTGAACCGTTTTTAAACGACAGAATTGGTGAACAAAAATTACATTTCGCTGAACTATTTCCAATATCAGTGATCCAAACGCAACTTGTTCTTTTTTTTTGGTCTTAAAGCACTCATATTTAAAAATTGAATAAAAAAAAAGTTTATTAAAAATAATAAAAATGAAACAATTTTACTGGTTATTGTAGTTCGAAACAGGATAACGGTAACGCAAATATAATTACAACATAACACGAATAAAACATCAAGTATCGACAACTCTATAATCCAGATCTACACAATACGAATGGAACATTCAGTCAGAAGTTCAGACAACAGAAATTTTCAATCGCAATGTTAAAATACATCGTGAATATACATTTATATATATTACACAACAAACGCACACAACCATGTAACACATACATTTCACAAGCGAGATTTAAGAATGTAGCCGAGTTTATGGAATGTGATCATATTGTTAAATGAAAGGCTGTGCCTCTAACCTAAGTTGTGGTACACGGCACCTTTAAAAAACAAACGACGAAACTACACACCCCTCTACAACATAATCACCCAAACTAACAGCTTACCTACCAGTATTATATCGCACCGTTCACATTAAAAAACTCCGCTCCGATAGAAATACGTCATATAGAAGACGATCGTACAATTGAACGACTAGCTCTGAACTCTGAATGACTCTTTAAAGTGTGCGGAGCGGAGTGAACGGTTCACCTAAAAGAGTCGAAGTGACACATCGCTAGTATATAATATAGTGAAGTAAATTCACGAACTGACCAACGACGAAAAATAAGATGCAATGAGAATGACAGCAGAAAATCGTCTTAAGGAGTAGGAAACATAAAACAAAGAGAATAATTTTCCTAAGAGAAGGCTAAAAGAAAAAAAAATAATTTTATTATCTTCCTCTCTATTTTATTTTCTCACCGTCACACCTGCACTATTATTATTTTTCTCTCTCCTTCCATTATCTCTATTTCGAATTTGATACTACATGAAATTGAGAAAACAAAAACTCGAGTTTTTATTAAAAAGAAAAATAAATATGTCAACCAGATCCCATTTCTACGTTATTGATGATGAGGAGTGTTCTATCATTATTACTAACTACTTTTCCCTGATATTAGTTTTAAAAATGCCAACGGGACTATATTCTACCTTTGACATATAAAAAAAAAAAAAACATAAAAGATGTCTACTTCATTTTAAAGTAATTTTCTCACCCTATCTTACCGTGTTAAAAATATCACTATTACTACTACTACTAGCATTACTATAGCAACACCAGTTCAGAGTGGTGCTTTTATTAAAATTCAGCACATTACAAGGACACCGTAATCGGTGATAATTTTATTTTTTGCCTCTTTAATAAGTCTGGGTTCTGACTATGATCGATGTCTCATAACGGTAGTCGTCCTTTGACGTCAACGTATAACTTTGTTTCACTAATGCGATATAGTATAATTCCAACTTTCAGTATATTTTAAAATTCTGTGTACCCGGTAAAATTTATCGCGCTTCGCTACTGATATATATATATATATATATCCAATTAAAACTTCAGTTCTTTAATTTCAGATTATTTAGTATATTTCTTGAAAACAAAAATTGAGTCATCGTAAAAGAATCCGTATTTTAATGGACGATAATTATTATTAGTTATTACATCGTATGTCATCGGGTAGCAACCGTCATATATATTTCCGCTTAAACGTTCAGGTCCAGATTTTCCAGCCACGATACAGCGCCACGTCTGATACTGTCTGGATTTCTTCAAAACCATAACTAAAGGCTTTGCGCGAACACGTGTTCAAAATATAGTCCATCGTAGTTATCTAATCCGGCAGCCTCATAACGGATCATTTTTGAAGCTGATTTTACGCGCATGTGACCGCATCTTTCGTGACAAGCTTGGAAACGGTTAAGCCGTACCCATGTCTTCCATTGTAGGTCAAAACCCAACAGCCTGTAATCGGCAGCGTCGATTATATTGTTCTTGTCCGGGATTCCACATTTTCCTTAGCTCTTTCCATGCTGTCACTGAATCGAAACTCAGCGATGGATGGTAATTATTCCGGGTTTATTTGTAATCTATTAAACGTTATTATAAAATTTATCGGAGCGCAGTTTCGACAAATTTCAACTATTCCTAAATAAATGTAGTAATAGCTGACCTGGCGAGATCATTCGATTCGTGTCGAAAATTTACTACATAACCGACTGATAAACAAATATACGATTTACTATATATCAAGATACTGCTCTAGGTACGTCCTTCGCGGTTTATTTCATGTATTCCGATACGAAGAAATATGTTGTAAAACGATTCGACTTTAGGTAATCAATAATGTTTGCGATTGTCTTCTTGGAGGTCGATCGAAAACTACTGAAAAATGTAATAAAACGCAATTTATTAACGCGAAAGATAATTAAACCGCCCTCGAATGCATTTTTTGATGAAGCATCTAAAAAGTCATATTAGAATGCGATCTGTTCGGGAAAATTTAACATTACTCCGGTATTTTGCTTGTAACAAAATCATCTTTCCAACAGAAGTTAATTTTCGTCCTTATCTTCCTAAGCTAATTCATGCGGTTTTGTTCGTTTTATAATCTCCGAATATCGAGTTTACGATCATTCAGCTTAATTTCCGTATTTACAACACGTGTTCTTCGTACTCTTTACTGATGTTTTCTAGCCATTATTTCGATCACTTCCGTTTAGAACCCACTGAATTCCTTTAGTACCATCTAGCGCCTGCTATTTTCCTAAGAATATTATTCTGCATACGTTGCATACTTTGTACGTTACTCGGTTTTGCACAAACCCACAATTGACATCCGTAGCTCTATATAGGCTTGATTACTTTATTATAAAGTAAGTTTATTACTTTACGAAAGCGTACTTCTTTGGTTTAATAACCGATACATTTCAGCCATTTTTATTTTTATAGTCTCCTTTTTCTTTTGACGTCGTGAATTCTTCACGTCAGATTTTCATCTAAGTATATGCCGAGGTACTTAGCGTATGTGTCAGTGAGTACCGTTTCTCCATTTATCATTATCGGCTGCTAAAATTATATGGACCGATTCACTTTTATTTAGCATAATTCCCCTAATCCCTAGACTATTCTAAGACTCATCGAGATGTTGTTGCACTTTTGAGTTGACTTTTCAGCCGATTCTTCCACTGTCAGTATTGCTATGCCATCCGCACGTTCAAACGAAATGATGCAAAAGGTTTAAATTAATTACTAAAACCGTATATTATTTGGTAATAAACTTGAGGGAAACTTGAAACGAATTTATATTCAACTTTCTTAACTAATGACGATTAACGCGAGAGTTATTGTATATATATATTTAAAAACTTTCGGTCGTTGCTTCTTTCACAGCCAAAAATTAATTTTCAGTAAAATCAAGTTTCATTCTTTAATAATATGTCCAACGTACAATGGAACTTCGAACTCTGACTGATGACTAGTGGTGCGAGTTTACTCGAAACGTCAGAAAAATAATTAACAAATGAAACGCGGTTTTACCGAAAATAAATGTTTAAATATGTTCATTATTACGATTTTTACCGAGCCAGCCAATCGGTAACTAACGGTTTAAAGAATGCTACAAAGGTTTTAAATATATATATATATATATATATATATATATATATATATACCGGATGTCCCAAAAAAACCGCTACTGGAACTTCCAACGCCTATATGCGAAGTTAAATGAGTGGTAGAGGGTTACAAAGCGGTTTTTTAGTTACACTGTTCTTACTAGAAATCTAAATTACAATGACAGCGTTGCTAATGCAACAGGTCAGTGTTGAGAACGCAGTGTTTGAGTGTAGTTCAAAATGGTTTTTTCTTCTGAACAATGCTGTAAAATTATTGAATTCTATTTCGCGAATAACAACTCTTTTAAAGAAGTGAGACGGCTGTTCCAAGAAGAATATGGTGATAAACTACACACTACCGAACTCTACGATCAACCGCATCGTTCGTCGATTTCGTTTGGAGCATACTATTGATCGGAAGACTGGAAGTGGCAGACGACCGATAGTTACAGAAGAAAAGAAGGAAGAGGTGCGGAACATTGTAAACACTAACTGTCAAGTGGCTGTTCGTCGTCTGTCTAAACAAGTAAACTTGTCGAGGTCTACCACACATCGTACTCTACGCGGTTTACGTTTCAAACCATATCATGTGTCGGCAAGACACAAATTACTGCCTACTGGTAACACGCGCCGCGCGCAATACTGCCGACGGATAAAGCAGTTTAACCGTTCAGCGTTAGGTCGTTTTGATGATGTTTATTTTAGCGACGAGGCATTGATTCACTTGGACGGCTATGTAAATGCGCATAATTATCGGCTATGGTGTGCGAAAAACCCACACGAGTTTTTGACAACCAGTTTGCACCCAGGCAAAATTGGAATGTGGTGCGGAATTTCGCGCAAAAAGATAATCGATCCCATACTTTTTGAATCTACAATTGATGCTTCTCACTACCAAGACATTATTAACGATTTTATTGCTAATTTAGATGTGGAGGACCGGTATTGTTGGTTACAGCAGGATGGAGCGACTGCACATACAGCAGAGAACACAATGAACTTTTTGAAGTTGTTCTTTGACGACCGCATTATTTCTCGCGGCTTATGGCCTCCGCGTAGTCCCGACCTATCGCTATGCGACTTTTTTTTATGGGGGCTATGTGAAGGAAAAAGTGTTGTAAGCAACCTCCTCAATCCATGAAAGAATTAAAAACAAAAATCACAACGGCAATCAACGAGATCGATCGACCTATGCTGAAACGAATATTTTTGAAATGGCAAGACGAGTCAATGCCTGTCTGGAGGTGAAAGGAAGCCAATTTGAACATTTATTGTAGGTTTAGGTAAGTGACTTTCAGTATTACACAAAAAAACAATAATAAGTGTGAGTAAATGTCTTTTTATAAATACATTTTTCGATTATCTTAATTTCCAGTAGCGGTTTTTGTGGGACACCCGGTATATATATATATATATATATATATATATATATATATATATATTTATTGTAACTCTCACTAAACACACTGTCTAATAATGCATATCTAGATTAGTCGTCACATATAATTGTTATTATTATTATTATTATTATTATTAAATTGTTGAAAATAAAAAAAAATTAATTACATATATATATATATATATATATATATATATATATATATATATATATATAACCGACATTTACGAATTGTCCAGATGGGATGCCACGTGACTTGGGACACGACCATTAATTTTAAAAAAAATGAACACAACAAAACAAAACGCATTTTCTATTTTTATTAGAATTTAAAATTTAAAAAAAAAAAAACAATTAATAGATTAAAGATTTTCGAACGACAGATTACGGATTTTCGAATGCGCGCAATTTTCAAATACTTTTTAAAACTAAAACTGAAACTAAAACTAACTTAAACTGATTTAGAACTAACTAAATTAAACTGAATTAAATTAAAACTGAAACTGAATTAATTAAACTAAATTGAATTAATTAAACTGAATCAAAATTAATTAAACTTAAACTTAAAACTAAAACTGTACCGATTAATTTAAACTGAACTGAATTAATTAAACTAACTAAATAAAACTAAACTCAAAATTAATTAAATAAACTGAATAAAAATTAGACTCAACATCTCCTTTTATACTAATCAATATGCATATATATATATACTCACATATACATATATACACCCCTAATTAGAACTTTCTAGATTTTTCTGGAAAGATTCGTTTATTATTATTGTATATATTTATGGGACTTCTAGAAATACATTTACAACATTTACATATGTCTGAGTGCATTTTTTGATTGGTTTAACATAATTATTAATATCCAATCATAAACGTGATTCCGCATGGAGCATCTCAGCGGTACCCGAATAAGATACTACGAAAGATAGCTTACGCTCCATGGTTATGTAATTACACATTGCATAAAGTATTTTTTGAATGTCGCCTCTTAGAGAAATATATAGCTCGCAGCCATATAGCCAGATTGGTTTAAGTATCGCATTGTACAGTAAACGTTTATTTTTAATATCTAGTTGCGATCTGGGTTCTAATAACCACTTTAATTTTGCTGTTTCGATATTTAATTCAGTCCTTTTTGCTTGTTATATGCGATGACCATGTTAAAGACTGATCAAGATGTATTTTGGGGAACGAAGTGGTGGATAGGGTAGCCCATTCTATACTATGTTCTCCTACACCCTATAAAGCACCGCCATCTCCCTGTACTAAACACAGTCCTTAAATACTTCTTCCACCACAACTTGCGACAAAAATGGAATTCATAACCACCATAACTTCCTTCTCGCCATCAAATCCAATGTAGGATTCTGGGAACCACCTGCCAATTTAACTCGTTCCAATTACATAGCACTCAGCAGACTCCGCCTTGGTCACATATCACTCTACTGCCCTACACTCCTCCCTTACCGGCCCAATATCCATCCGCATACGCTATCTGCTTTCCTCTCCAACAGTCCTTCAACTATTCCCTCAGTTATACAGTTCCTTTCCTCCTTCAACCTCAGTTATTACATTTAATTGTTAAATCACCAGTGCCGTAATAGCGTCGGTAGTTAAACACGGCACTATAAAAAAAATAATAATAATAATAATAATGTATTCCTAGGTATCTAACGGAAGAGTGTTGAGTTACTGTTTATATGTATATGTGCGTATTTTTTGTTTTGCACTTTAATGTATATAAATATAATTTTATAATACGTATACACAAAACATCGTCCTACGATAAGTGATTCCTCAACATTCTCTATTCCTAGCCACGCCTTAATTCGATCAATCCAACACATTGCGTATTTTCCTTTTAACCGGTTTACCACTTACCATAACTTGTATTATTTTCCGTTCGAGCGAATCGATATTTCTCGTCTACAATATTTCCACTGTTTCTCGTCGGAAGGCTGATATTTTTTCTTTTAATTCTTCGTAAATGAACTTATTCCTTTGACGCGTTCTTTGAAACATTTTTCGATATATTTAATTATATACATTCGGCATCAGCTGTTTTAACGATCCCAGCTCTTAGATGCGTATGTCGTAACGGGGGGGAAAAATCACTGCATCGATCAATCTTAATTTTGTTGTTTGTATTACGCTACTATGTTCCACACATTTTATTTAGTCTAGTCATTGCTAGCTTCCGTTTATTTCCTCCTCATAAATACCTGTGTCTAAAATTATCTCACCGCGGTAGCTGAACAGTCGTACTGCTTCATAACCACCAATTCTCGTACTTTCTGATCGATCCACAGCTCTGCCAATAGTCGTCACCTTTCTGTTGTTTTTTTTTTTTTAATTTTTTCAGTTTAATGTCGTAATTTCTAATTTTCAACTTCCAGCTTTTTCATAACGGTTTGAAGCTCTTCTTCTAAGGAGGATGCGAATGTATCGTCAGCGTACCGCGAATTAGTAATTTTGTGTGACCTGCTGTTGTTATTTTACCTTCACAGCCATCGAGTACTGTATGTTCATATATATATATATATTAAATAACGTGGGAAACATTATTATACATAATCGCGTAACTTTCGAACTTACTAGTTTGCTATTTGCAAATATGTATTAACCCTTACAGTACTGATAATATGTTCGTATAGATTGATCCCAATTACGCGTATTCGTACACACTAGTTTTATACGTAATGTCTGTACAGTTTTCTCCATTTGACCCAGTCGAATACTTTACGTATATATAATAATTCTATAGCCGTTTTTAAACGATCCGCGTTATATTCGAGATATTTTATCTTGTTACTCGACCGGGCATGAATCCCGCTAGTTCTTTTGAAATTTGCTGTATTATATAAGATTTTTCGATATTGATAATAGTTTGGAGAACTTTGCCGGTGTCAGCTATTAAAGCTATAGAGTCTGTAGTTTTCACACGCCGATTACCAGTCGGACCACATGGTAGAATGTCTCGCGTTACACGGTATCATCGTGATATTATCCGGAAAAATAATCAGATGATTTTCGCCATCCTAACCGCGGTGCTGCGGCCGTACTTTACCTATTTACAGTCCGCTCAAGTGTGCAGCGCATAACCACGATTGAAATTGGTTTACGCGCTCATACATGATATATCGTTTGAATATGCCGCCATTCAACAGGTCTCTAGGTAAAAACTTTGACCGCGAGGCATCGGCTAGTCACTGGAGGGTGTGGCATGTATAGCTTCATTACGTGTATTTGTGCCGCGATAAATATATATATATATACATATATATATATATATATATATATATATATATATATATATATATATATATATATAAAAATAAATTCATCCTAAATATAGACATACCGTATTAAAGGTAAAAAAAAATGAAATATATAGAAATTTTACTATTTTAAGGTTTTCTAGTTTTTCTTCAGTTGTAATTAATAACGACGTACACGAATACAGCGACTAATTATTAATTAATCTTAATTAATTTATCGAGATTTATTCATTCACGATTAGTCGTTCTAATCTATCCTAATTGGTTCGGTTCATTAAGCACGTGCACAACGCCCAATTTAGCGTTAAAATCTGATTTATATCGCTTGCTTAATTTTATTATTACTATCACCATTTTTTTTTTATTTTTTTTTGTATACGAAGTTATATAAATATAGTTTTTTATAAATATTATAGAAGGATACGTGTAATCATCTCTTTTTAATTTACACTGTACATATGTTGGAAGTGACGAGATATATATATATATATATATATATATATATATATATATATATATACATATGCGCTCGTGTTGACAGATGCAACACGGTGATTAATAAACTTTGTTCAATAGTTGATTCTTTAAGCCTAATATTTGAAATTAAGAAATCGCATATAATGGTTGCTACACGTCCTTGTTCTACATATGAGCAAATGATATATAACAATATTATGTTGTAACTGTGAGACAGTAATGATACAGAATATGTTCATCACATAATATATATATATATATATATATATATATATATATATATATATATATGTATATTCTAAATATAATGAATTAAGATTAATATAGAATATAGAATGCTTATTGCCTTTCAATAAGATAGTTCTTTTGGAATATTTTCCAACATTTACATATGATGTATTTAAGATGAAACATATATGTATATATATATATATATATATATATATATATATATATATATGTATATATATATATATATATATAAATAACCACTACAGGTAACCATAAGCTATCGAGCAGGTTACTTCATCTTTAGAATTATAGTATTTCAAATTAATATAATTATATACATATAGTTAATCCATTATTACTTATTACTTTCCTTCACTTAGTTTGGATAAATAGTGTTTAGTTCGTGGCATTTTTATTGCGACAAATAAATTGTTTCGATTTGATTTTCATCATTACTATCATTATGATTATGACGATTCTGATGATGATGATGATGATAATGGTGAAATCAAATCAATTTGATCGTAATATTGAATTTTATAAATATATTTACAATTATTTATTATAAACGGGAAACAATTTATACATGTGTATAATTATATACATCCATCCCACATGTATACAATAAAAGTTATTTTTCGACCTATAACCGAATATTGTTCCACGCCATACCGGCCGGTTTTGCGAGAAAATAATAAAAATAATACACTAGGACGACAACGCAATTGACGGATATCGCGCAATATCACATAGCTCGGTCAACATTATAGGCGGAATAAATAGCGACGGATACGAGAAGTTGAGTAAACTAAATGAAAAATATTTGAAGCAGGAAGAACGTATATACCGGACGGTTACACGAAAATCGATCGGTGAAATTAATTCAAATCGATTAACGACGGCTGGCAATACAGACAAATCGAAAATAGTGACACGCGGGAAATATAGTTTCTAGAAAAAAAGATTTACAAGCGAAGCACTTTTTTCTTATACCGATTGTACAATTTTTAAAACCGGACATGGAAATAATGGAGCCTAGTTGAAACGTTTTAACATCGGTTAATTCGGATATCTGTATTGGCGAAAAAATATTAGATCTCATTCCTTTCATTGGATTTTTCAACGCAGAAATTTCAACGAAGACCGAGAAGAAAAGGGGGGAAATAATTAAAAATCCGATAATACACAAAGACTCTTTTAATCTCTAATCGGTTTTGTTATTAAACGCGATGAAATGTAAAAGAAGACGCGATAATTAAGAATTAGCAATTGTAAATTAAAAACTCCGACTAACAGACCATAACGTAAAAAGATACAGCGGAGTTAAAAAAAAATAAATAATAATAATTTTGCATAAATAAATGTATAAATTAAAAAAAAAAAAAACAAAAAAACACGCACTTCAGATTGTACACTTAAGCCGACATATACTACACTCGCTCATACTGTATGTGCAGTAGTACGCACAGTATAGTCATCTCTAAGAAAAAAAAAATTTAAAATATAGTAGACGTGGAGCCAGACAGGGTTGTGTACTGTCCCCAACATTGCTCAACGTATATTCGGAAGTAATTTTTGAGCATCACGAGACGTAGGAATACAAATAGGAGGTGATAAAATTTCAGCGATTCGTTTTGCCGATCCTATCGTATCGTATCGTATGATGTTGATTTATAGATGGAGCTCTAAACGGGAAAGCCAGTCTAAACTCCCGCCGCGCGGATGATGTACACCTTCAACCGTAATCCCATTTTCCGAGTATACTTCGCATTCTTCGACGATGTGTTTTATTGTTTGATACGGCACTATCGGCTGAATCTGTAGAAGATCTGCAACGAATATTAGATACAGTTGCTGCTGTAAGCCAAGGAATGGGAATCAATATAAACATTAAAAAATCAACATCTACGGTAGCTTCCCGCCAACCAGTTACAAAAAAAAATGTTATTTCTCAACGGCAATGAAATTGAACAAGTAAATAAATATAAATATTTAGAGATACGAGCTGGAATAGACATGTTCATGAAATTCAAACACGTTCTTTGTAACCGAAAATTAAGCTTAGATGTCAAAAAGAAGGTTCCGGGTTGTTACGTGTGGTCAGTACTTTTGTATGGGTGCGCGAAACTTGGACGATAAAAGAAAATACGAAGAAGCGCATCTTATCGTTCGAAATGCGCTGCTGTTACAGAAGGATATGGAAAATTCGGTGCGCGCAAGTAAAATTAAGAACGAAGAAGTGTTAAAACTTACGAGAACTGACCGGATACTAATGACTATAATAAAAAGACGAAAAACTGCGTTTTTGGGGGACACTTAATGCGAGGATCGAAATACCACCTTTTACAAACAATATTAATGGGAACGATCGATGGTAGAAGAAAACCACCGGGAAGAAGAAGGATCTTTCGGCTTGACAACATTAAAATCTAGACTGGAATTCAGAGTGCAGCGGAACTAATCAAAGCGTCAAGAGATCGGAACTTCTTCCATCAGATAGTGGAATCCATACATGATGATTATGCAATACCCGAATCGGGTGGCTTACGCTTGTTTCAGAATTCGCAGTAACGACAAGTTTGCTGATACACGGAAGAAACATTATTTTCAAATTAATAATTTGCATCTTAAATGTAATTTAATGCGCGTATTTATTTGATACGATAAACTTCATTTGGCATAAAGCGTGTGTTTTCTTTCTTTCAAATTGCTCAATCATCCCTTAAACGAGGTGAGATATCTCCTTAAGTATCCCGTTCGATGTAAAGAAGACGATAGGGAGTTCAAAATATACTAGTGTGTTCTCGGAACTTACGAATGTTATCTAGTTTTAGATTTATTTGACAGCATCATCAAGAATTAAATATGGCGAAATATATATATATATATATATATATCGTCGGGATAGCCTATTGGCTAACAGATTTCTATACGGGAAGGACCCGAGTTCGATTCGTCAGAAAATAAAAAGTATAGATAATCCTAATATTATCATCGCGCGGGAAACAATGGCAAACTACAACACTATCAATTAATAATATAGTACAATATAAAAACACACGGGTCTGCATTGCGTCGCGACAACAAAGCGATTACAATCAGTTCTGCCGGGTGTGTTGAGTCTATCTCTACGCTAGCGCCATCATATTACGTTTCGCTCGTACACTACTTATACTGTATAACAAAATATATATATATAGGTAAGTAGTCGCCTACCGCTGAATCGGAGATGGCACATCAGTGACGAATTCTGAGAATTAAAGTTTGACTCGCGCTATTTATTTCAAGTCCTTACTACATTATAGAATAACGCGTATTACCGAGACTGTATTACAACGAAGTTGAGTGTTAGGAAAATAGCCAATGGGTACGAGGAAGTTCTGGATAATGAATATAAAGAACTGGACCGGAATAAAGGAAATTGAAGAATTGATGGAAGAAGAAGAAGAAGAAGAAGAAGAAAAGTATATTTTGATTGATTAAATTTTGCAAGAAAATAATAACTTATAATATATAGCGTTCTATCGTTCCGAAATATAAAAAATTCCTTAACCGATAAACTTAATAATAATTTTAAAAAATATACACGAGTGATAGTTATAAACATTCATTGCTTAATGAAATTTACAGGAAAAATTAAACCTGTAACGTGTAATACATAAGTGAATTTTAAAATGGTTAAAAAAATTTATAAAATTTAATGAGAAAAACAAAAAATATATCAAATAAAATTTAACTATAATATCATCGAATTTTAATACTACCCTAGTAAGATATGTTCAATTCGTCTTATATTTTTTATACCTGCGTCGTAGAGACTGATAATCGTCGTTTCCAATTTCATTGACATTTCGGTCAGCACACATTATGCATTAAAAAATGTTAAGGTCCTGTTTTTTTTATTATTTCTCGTATATAGGGATAGTTTAAAATGTCACGCATTGTTTTAATGGGCGTGTATCTGGATTTGTTCGACACTATTCTTAGGCAATGATTTTGTAATAATTTGTTTATATTACTTAGACAGGTGTTCGACCATACAGGACAAGCGTAAAGAATTTTAGATTGAATTACCTGATTATGAATCAAAAGCTTGTTCACCGGTGATAGCGTAGATTTCCTGTTAAATATTGGAAACAGCGCACTCATATTTTTTATGTCCTCTGTAGATACACACTCGTTAATTTAGTAAAAGTTAGCTTACTATCTAGTGTTACACCGAGATAATTGACTTTAGAATTCCAGTCTAGATACTCGTTATGAATTCTAAAAGTCATTTATAGCGGGTTTACGAAAATAATAGTATCTGTTTTACTATTGTTAATTTTAATTTTCCACTCACGAAAGTATTTGGACATTCTGTTAATTGCAGCGGTTAATCTGGGCCGAGAAATAGAACGTTCAAATCACCCTAATTCATCAAGAACGTATGATACCGGAAGAAGAAGAAATACTATATATTGAAATGACTGTAGTAGTGTATGTGACTAATACAAAAAAAAACAAAAAAACGTAAAACTTATATTTCAATTTAATATATATATATATATATATATATATATATATATATATATATATATATATATATATATATATATAACTAATTAAAATTAAATGTATTCGAGCCAAATTCAAAACGCGCGTGCGTGTGTGTGGGGGGAGTATACTTTTGAGAAGAAACGTAGTTTACTTTATTATAATTCTCATTTGAACACGATTTCCGTTCGACGTATCTTTGACGTTGTAATCGTAACGTTCCGAGATTTTTGCTTCGGATTTCGTTAATAATTTTCAACTTTTAGTCAATTTTTGCAATACTTAATGAATTTGTTTCATTGCTGGAAAGTAATGATCTGCCGGCGATGTTTTGTTTACAGAACTGTAATAATAATAATTTGATTAGTTTTAAAATCTGGGCCGGTGCAAGATTCTTGTTCTTCTGGTTATCCTCAATGGATGTTGGCGATTATCCCGCTGGCTTCCAGTCTGTTGGCTAAATAAGGTTTCCGTATTAAGTTATCCAACCATGTTTTTCTTCTCCTTTTTTTTTCCTCGTTTTCCAGTGATCCTTCAATAATCAGCTGTAGCATTTCATATCTGCTGTTCCTCAACATGTGTCCGAAGTAAGCTATTTTTCGTTTCTTAACACAGAGTTCTTTCTAACTCCGATCTGCTATTTAGTCGTTTTAGTATTGCAAGATATATTTAAAACTGAATTATTAGTATCGTATTCATCGGAAGATTTAAAAAAACAAAAAACTATTTTTTTTAATTAATGCGAATTGCGCTAATTAAAAAAAAAAAAAATTTTTTTACTCTCACAATAGTATCAGTTTTTAACCTGATCAAGTCGTAAAATGATATTCGTACACGTGTAATGATTTAAATTTGATATCGGGAAATAATTTAAAGTGCCGATCGAAATTATCGCGCTGTAGAAAAATTAGAATTTTTCAATCGATTCGAACGAAATCCGAGCGATAGTGTTATCGACCCCGAAATCTCATACTATCGGAACGTGTATGGGTAGACGCGCACCTTTTAAAGTGTTCATTCGCTAACTCGAATTCACATTTTTGCATTGGAATTTCGGCTACAAAACGATTATAAATTCATTACCGAAATTTCGTCAATCTTTTTACGACGATAATCCGAACTTTTTGTGTTTTTTGTAAACTATTAAATACGCGCAACATCTGGAAATGAGATGATTTTAGCGAAAACAGCTGTGTAAGAATTGGCGTGTTAAATTTTTCAAAAAATAACAGCGCGCGTTTTAATTATTCCACATCCCATTTGTCCTTAATACATTAACAAAACTGTCTATTATAAATTATCATTTATCGTATTAATCGAACGTGAATTTCAAAAAGTTCATCTTGTATAACATCGGGTAATTTTTTTAGAAATTCTTTTTTTAAAACCCGCTGTTATCTTAGATGATTTAAAAAAAAAAAAAAAAAAATTAGATAAACTTAATAATGACTGAAAGATATACATATATTCTTTAAGCAACAGGCTGCTGAATTATACAAATTCGCAACCTAGAACCGTAACAATGAAATTTGATAGTAGGAAAAGATCTCTAACAGGCTTATGCGCCATTTAACTGGCAGCCTTCGTAACTGCTTTTCTATGACATATTTCAGCTATAAACCTTTCTGGAATATCGCAATTTTCAACCGAGAAAAATGATTGATGAAATTTACAAACACATCTGAAGTTTTATTCGAAATAATCGTTACGAATTGAGTATTCGTAATTTATAGGTGTTTAATTCTGTAAGATATAGACACGCGATTAAGTGTCGTTTCGAATAATTGAAACTCTAAAAAGTGTCGAATTTTTCCGAACAGCTTAATAAAGATCTCTATATAATTAGCTCTATAGAATGTACTTTCGAACTCATTACGCCCGTGAAATGGAATTCTTTTATATATTAAAAACAACATCGATTAACGTTTAAGAACTTTTCAACGTCTCCGGATTCCATCTCAGCAATTAGTTCGTTTCAGGTCTAACAAACTTATTATACGTTTCAAACAAACATATACATATACATATATATATATATATATATATATATATATATATATATATATATATATATATATAATATAACTCACACTATTAATACCACCTCGAACTAATAGGAAGTGGTATAACATCGAACGATTTATCGTGTAGAAATTTTAAAATTATTTAGTTTTGGTTTTTTAATATATTTATAGGTAAGGCGCACACAACGATCGTGCTAGCTGCGTATATTAATGAATTGATTTATTTAATGAAGCCACACAACAGTTAAAAGCCAATTATATTGTAGGTTTATAAATAAAACAATACAATAAATAATTTTTTTTTTCTGAATTATAAAATTAAAAGTAAAAAAAATAAAATAAAAAAAAAAAAAATACATTAAACACATTCACCAGCCTCGCACCTGTTAAACACACCAGAAATAACTACACGCATTCACACACTCATTGAAACATATATCCGCGCGAACAAATTTTTAATATAATATATTTCAGTGATTGTAAGCGCGATAAAATATTACATCGTGATTAACCCGCTTTTAATCAGGATGTCCTTTATGTAATTTTAATACAGAATTCTGTATTTTCTCTGTTGACACAGAATGTATCGATTCTTAAAATATTTATCTATATGAACACGTTGAAAATTATAGACAGTCGCCTGAGAAACAGAATTGTATACTAATATAAAATTATAAAATTTATAATTCGGTCAAAGAATTTGATAATCCATCACTGTAAACGTTAAATATTTCATCTTCGACGTAAATCAAATACTTAAAAAAACGAACGTACAAATAAATATTGTTATATTTCGAATTAACAAAAAAAAAATTAATAAATTTATAGGAGGTTTAAGTAAATAAATAAATAAATATATATATATATATATATATATATATATATATATATATATATAGATAGATAGATAGATAGATAAGTAAAATGATCTATCGCGAAAGAAATTCGAATTAGTATAACCGAGGATTCGAAAAAACTTTTTTTTTTTTTAATAAAGCTTATAGATGCGTGCAATCTGTTCGGTTGAACAATAGGCAGCACTGCTCTGTTTAAAAGCTATAACGGGACGCTTCCCAACGGTCGCTATCCCTTAATTTATCTTCGTTTATACAATATACAATATAATATAATATTATATAATAATATAATATAATATATTATGATATATAATGTATAAAACTAGTTGATCGCTACGGTCGCTTTCCCAATTCGATCTGACTGCGTCTCTTCAGTCGTTGGAATTGCACACCGTTACGTAGGACATTAACTGCTGGTGGATTGATTTGAAATCGATGCAGGTATCTTTCAGCGCAGCTTTTGACTACCTCTAGAACAGACGATATACGGAGATCATTGTGTACGTCGTCATGGCGGACACACCACGGCGCTGACACGATATTCCGCAATAGTTTAGATTGAAATTTTTGTACTACGCGTAAAGAGTTGTTAGTTGTATACCCCAAATCCGGATACCATATGACCAGATTGGCTTCGAGACTGTTTAATACTTTATTTTCAGGCGACAGTGTTGAATATTTGCCCATCATCAGCCAATACATATTTCGGTATGTAATGTTGAGTTGTTTATACGTTTAGCAGTAACACGATTTTTCCAGGTAAGCCGTTTATCGAGGTGTAATACGAGATATTTTACGTTAGTGTTCGTCCATTTAGCTTAATCGGTAAATTTTTGCCTTTATTTGTGCTAAATAAAAATTGCATTTTGTTTGAATTTCCACAGTCTAAACCACTTTTCTACCGCGTAGTAGATGGTTTTGAAGTTGCTCGGGCCCCGCTAAATTATTATCGCGAGATGAGTCGAGAGAATAGCGGTGTCGTCGGCAAACGTAGCTGCGATTGTATTTTCGTCGACTGGCAAGTCGTATTACGTGTAGACCTGTGGTATAACATAGACCACTAAATTCTGAGATCAGTAAAACTCGATTTAAGAATTATAAACGATTCCGCGGTGAAAATCTTGTTCGCGTACGATGGTATATTAAATATTTATAGGTTTTATTGTAGATAATCAACCGAAATAGAATAAACGTATTCAAGACGTATAAAAGGTCGATAAATATTATTCTATTTTTCAATCAGTCGGTGGTGAATTACGGGACGACTAAATTATAAATTCAAAGTTAAAGACTCGGGTACGGAGCTTATACTCATATTGCGCTGGGGCATCCACTACAGTCGTTTAACTATACAGCTAAAATTCTAATTAGCGAGTAATTTTCGATATAGCCGCTTCAAATGTTGCTATTCGAACTATTGCACGGGTATTATCTATCGATATCAATATCTATATCTATATATATATATATATATATATATATATATATATATATATATATATATATCTATATATATATATATATATATATATAGATTTGGTCTAGAGAACGATGATAAATGCCCCTGTGGGCAAGTAGAAACAGCGCGCACATACTATTTGATTGTCCGCTGTATAACAAGGAAAGGAAGTTCAATGAAACAAATTTTAATCTAAAAAACAAGTCTATAGTATATAATTTCGAAATTTTCGCATTCCAAGTATTACATTCCCGATTTCAAAAATAACTGATAGCTTCGCGCAGTGATGCAATGTCGGTATAAAATTATATGTATATGTGCGTGTGTGTGTATATGCGCGCGCGCGCGTATAAAAGTGTGTGTAATTGTTAGCATTTGTGTGTTTATTTAATGTCGTCTCGATGATACCACATGTGAATTCTAGATCACTTATTCAAAATATGAAAATTATGTGTAAATATTTGTAAATTTTTATTGCGAATCATGTACGATATATCATTGTAAATATTTTTCTAGATAAAACTCGTTGAATGCGTGTGTGAATAAATGGTTCATCGGAAAAGTACACAGTCCGTACGAATGAAATTATGAATGTATATATATATATATATATATATATATATATATATATATATATATATATATAAATAACTTTAGACTTTGACTACTTATAATCTGAATGCTTTCGTAAGGAGCCGCGTCTGTCTGATTAAGCCTAACGGCGGTGCAGGAGATGCGGTCATCCAATAATAACATATAGTAGACTGTATTCACTAATATCTTAAGAAAAAATAAATGCATTAATCAAAAAAAAATCTACATATATATATATATATATATATATGTATATATATATTAAAAAAGTAACGCTTATTTTTGAAATTAATAGAGAACGTAAATAAAGAACATCTTTACTTGCGATTCGATCGTATTTAGTAAATTCAAACCGAGATACGATGCTTAAATTGATGGTAAATTAATTAATAATTTTTTTCCGGATTTAAAATTAAATTAACAAAAAGTTTTAAGTAGATTTTTACACTACACCGAGACACTTCTGTGATTCTATCTCGTGAATAAATTATAAATCATCGATGATTGAAAGTGTAATTTTGCAACTAATCAAATAGAGAATGTCTACAGCATTTCTAATATATGCACGTATAACCCGATCTGAGAAAATTGTATAATATCGATCGTTCATTTAGTCATAACGAAATTATTCTATTACGAACAATTTCTTTATATTTATTTCGGAATTATTTAAAACATAGATATTGATAGTCTCTATCGGTAACCACTCTCTATATATTATTTTCTTATATATATATATATATATATATATAAATGGAAATAAATACATATTTTAGAGAAGACAGCTGCATTTATTGTATACGTAAGCGTCTGGGATGCATATAATCAATTCTACGAATTTCATATTGTACGTGGAAAATAAAAAAAAATCTAGACTGGAGTCACAATGTTCGTCGGCGACATTATGACGGCGACGATACATAAATGCGCGGAGACGACGAAAATGGGCCTTACACTGGATCAGCATTAAACAATCCGAACACAACCGACTATTCCTGGAATTTATCCTGTGTTCGAGATGTACCTTATTATATTTCTGTATGATATAGCAGCAACGACGGAAAGTTTAGATGGGAACCCCTGGCAAATAAACTGTCAACGCAAGCATTGACAAGCAAATTTGAACAGTGCATATTCGCCCCTTTTTATTAAAGTTAAAAAAAAAACAAGAGTAAATAAAATCTTCGATGGTGTGTATGTCGCTACGTAGAAAAAAAAAACACGTTATAAAAATAATAGTAGTCTTATGTATTCATTATTCCAGTATCACCTACATACACACACACAAAAAACACACGTGTATATATATATATATATATATATAAATGCGTATATTATACGTGTATATATCTTCATTATCATCGTTGCTCGTTCCGAGCATCGTGATACTATTATGGATGTTTATGAACAATAATGCGTTCTGCCGTCATTGTTGGGTCCAATATATTGCCCGATCAATTACATCCCGTATTATTTTATTAAACTCCGTCAAAATATTATAATATCTCGTTGCAGGTCTCCCTCTTTTATGACGATCTTCAACAGCATACCTTCGTAGTCGTACTACGGCTTGTAATCTCTGATATCCATCTATACTTCTCGGAGTACGGACGAGTTAGTTCTTTTCGCAGTCCACTGCATTCTTAACCCTGCATTAACAACGTGACCGATGCATTACATTAACTACAACGTGGGGTCGCATGCGACCCCAATAACTTTTATTCGTTTAATGCATCTATTTATATTTATAATTATATTAAACAAAATTTTCACATTTTATATACATTAAAATTTTAATAATAAACCATTTTAATATATATATATATATATATATAAATTGTATTTACTTTTAATTAAAAAATATATAATATTTACAATAAATGTTCCATACAATCTTCACAAATACTTCGTCGATTTTCCGCACATAAACTTTTACTGCGCTTTTCGCACATGTCTCATCCTTTTCTATCCTTTGAACGTGGGAATATGTCACAACGACCGGGTTTTAATTTTTCCGCCGGAACATTAGGAATGACAACTTCAGTTCCTAAAATGTCACGTATGGCTGCTCGCAGTGTTTATTGGTAAACGTTCATTTATTTGTCTTGCCTTCAAGTGATCCATACAAAGAAGGAAAGATAGGTTTTTTTAGAAAGCTTGATCTCTCTATATCTTTTTGTGTTTTACAAATGATGTAACTGTTAATGGCTGCAGCGTCGAGTATTCCATAAAATATTCGTAATGGCCATCTTCTTGTTTTCCTAGAAACTGTATAACAGTGACACAGTTGATCAAATGTATCAACTCCACTTTTTGTCTGATTATAAAAAAGCACTACTTCTGGCTTTTTCGAGTTTTCGTCTATATCAGGCTGCGTATGCATGGTAGATAAAAGAATCGCATTTCTATTTTTTTTTAGGTATGTAAGAAACAATAAGCTTTGACTTGTCAAATAAAAAAAAGACGACTGTGCTTCTCGTTTTTTTTTGTTGCAATCAGCTCTGGAGGGATTTCAGCTTTGTATTTCCTCAATATACCAACCATTGTTAACCCTTTTTCTAATAACAAATCTGCCATTTCAACAGAACTGAACCAATTGTCAGTGGTAACATTACGGTTTGTGCCTTGTATTTTTTCAGTTAAAAGTAAAACATAGTTTGTCGGTATCTGCAAATTATTGTTTCGTTGTTGTTTACGAAATACATATAAAGGATTTCAGAAAAATATGTAGTTCAAATAACAACGTGGGGTCGGATAACTATTTTTCATATAACTTTAACAACAACGTGGGGTCCGATAACTATTTTTCATATAACTTTAACAACAACGTGGGGTCGGATAACTATTTTTCATATAACTTTAACAACAATGTGGGGGTCAAGACTTAAAAAAAACGCAATAACTAACGAACTACTTCTGGAATGGCAAAAATAATACTACCATATGCAGCTATAGAGGTATTTAGGAAGGTACATAAAATCCGGTTTTCATATTTTCAAGTGTTCCCAAACTGTGACAGATAAATTGTTCTGTGGGGGTCGCATATGACCCCACGTTGTTAATGCAGGGTTAACATTCACCTGCAGCGCTACATTTGAAAAAAGCATCAATCCGTTCTATGTCATTCTTGTTTAGAATGCGAAACATTCCGATGCATATAAGAAGTCGGACAATACCGATGAATGCGTAAGTTTCGTTAGTTTCTTCTCCGTTTGATTTCCTCCGTTGAACTTTCTCATCTTTTACAAATCGACCTTCCTAAATATACGAATTAGTCAACCGTTTATAAGTCACGTGTAGACTTTGTTGTGCGCTTTACGATTGCTATCTATAATCATGATCTTCGTCTTATTTTCGTTTACCAGTAAATCAATATTCTCTACTCGTGTTTGGCAATTTTTTAAGGAAGCTATTCCGTCTTTGTTTCAATCGGCCGATTATAACAGCGTCGTCAACATAATTATGGTAGGATATTAATTAATTTCAACGCAATTTTTATTCCACCCTCACCATTCTTCCAAACTTCTTCGGATTATCCGTTATTCGCTGTAAATGTTGAATAATATCGGAATTAATATGCATCGTTCCCGTACTCCTTTCCCTGATTTGAAATCACCCGATAGTTTATCGCCTACTTTGACTCTGCCAATATTCGATGTATATAACGCTTTAATGATATATATATATATATTATAAACCGAACAAAATCATAACACCATTAATCAGTAAAAGTTTTTTTATTGCGAAGCTTTTCGACAGTTACGTCATTTTCAAGCACCCAATGAATATAAAATATGATATATATATATAAGCAAAACAAAATCATAACACAGTTTAATCACAATAAAAGCTTTGCAATAAAAAACTTTTTAAACTGTGTTATGATTTTGTTTTGCTTATAATTCATAAAATCACTGTTCTTCGATATATTGAACATTATATATATATATATATATATATATATATATATATATATATATATATATATATATATATATATATATATGTATATATATGTATATATATATGTATATATATATGTATATATATATATATATATATATATATATATATACATATATATATACATATGTATATATATATATAAATATATATATATATATATATATATATATATATATATATATATATATATATAGGAATTTTAAAAAATAGAAGCTGGAAAATTAACCTACAAGCAAAAGTTAACGTTCTGGAAAAATGCGTCGTACCAGTTTTGTTATACGGTTGTCAAACGTGGTCTATGAAAGCAGCACATATTGACAAAATCAGTCGTGTACAGAGAGCAATGGAGAGATCTATCCTTGGAATTCGAAGATTGGACCGAATTCGTTCGGAAACTATTAGGTATAAAACTAAAATGAAGGACATTGCGAAGTTAGCAGTCAGCCTGAAATGGAACTGGGCCGGTCACATGATACGTCGGGATGGTTTGGCCGCAGATGCAACCAGGTGGATTCCATATTACAACAAACGAAGTGTAGGCAGACAACCGTTACGGTGGGCAGATGACTTCAGACGGCGGATGGGTTCTACTTGGTTGCGATTAAGCTCCGATAGAGCGGAATGGAAGAAAATGTGTCAATTATATGGTGTCCTTAATCATGGTTAATTGTATGGGTATATGGTATTTTTGTTATGTGTTTCATCATTTTATTAATAGTTTCATGGGTGGGAGGCCTTCGGCCAATAATTGGCGAAATATAGGCTTATTTATTTTATTTATTTATTTATTTTTATATATATATATATATATATATATGTGTGTGTGTGTTTAAAAAGCCCGATAAAGGCATGTTTAAGGAATTTGATAAATTGTATTATTTATCCGACGGCTGGCGATTGGTTACATCGACTTCGAAACCGGAAGCAAGTGAACACAATCAATAACCGACAAGCTGAACGATAGGAAGCGATAGAGTAATTTATAGAAAAAAAATGTTTAAAATATTACGGACGTTTGAAACATCAAACTAAGAAGTCTAAGAAGTCTAAGAAGTCTAAGAAGTCTAAGAAATAGCAAAGTCGAATGGGTAACGTAGAAAAAAACGTCTATAAAATATTATTTAAAATTCTGTCACCGGATTTCGCGGTTTTCATCCGTTTACTTCAATCGATAAAGGGACGGTTTCAGTTCGTTTAATTTGACGCCGATTTCGACTTCTTGTCGTTTAGACGGTATTAAAACGGCAAAAAAAAACACGAATAAAATGATGTTAGCCGTTAAGATACTGACGTATATATAGCCTAAAAATTTTGAGTGAAGATTATAGAGTGTATAACGCCCATACGAAACTGCACGTGATAAACACGTCCAACGTCTTCTATCAAGTACGGCTCGAATCTAATTCCTGTCTATTTCACAATATCATCACTTCCCCGACTATATTGATTGCCGTCGTTACGTTTTTGCTTATGTTGAAAAAATGACGAAGAACGACGTGCTACAGAAAAGTCTAGCTGTAAAATAAATGAAAAGTACACTATGCAGATGACCGGGTATTAATTGTAGAAACGGAGGAAAGAAATGCAGAAGATGCTGGATACAATCGTCAACGAGAAAAACCGAAATAATGAAATTTACAAAGCGGGTAGCAGCGACGAAAAAATGAAAATTGAGAACGAATGAATAGTAAATGTGGCCGGCCGGATTAAAATATCTTCGAGCAATAATTACCGTCGATGTACGAAATATGAAAGAAGTAGGAACAAGAATTGCGATGACAAAAAGCTTTCGTAAATCTGGAAAGCGTACTGAAGAGAGGGGAAATTATCGATGGAGCTAAGGAAAAGAATTTATACTTATACACGTGTGTTTTGTGTTAAAATATGCGGCCGAAGCGCGGCTTATTAACGCCAAATGCGAGGGATGTATGTGGACTTATCGACGATTATTAAGAATATCGCGGACAGGTATCATCTTCAAGAGGAAGGTGTTAATGCAATATAGACAGGCTGTGCCTATAGTAAATGATATTACGAAAAGAAAATTAAAGTTCATAGGTCACAAACTCCAAAAAGAGGTGCTGTTTATTTTACCGGTACAACGGGAAATACTTAGAAAAGCAACGAGAGCGAAGGAAATAATTGGAATATGTGACATCAAACACTAGATTCAACAGAGGGGAAGTGGTAGCTGCAGCTAAACTTAGGAAAATATGAAAAGGCCAACCCCCTAGACACGCAACCTCCTTTGAAGACCTCCTTTGAAGGAGATGCAACTTGATGATATATATATATATTATATATATATATATATATATATATATATATATATATATATATATATATATATATATATATATAATTATGTATATATTGTACACGCTACTAACTAAACGGATATATATATTTAGGCTAAGAAGTTTTTATGGAAACGAAAAATATCACGTTGTATTATTTTTCCCTTTGATGGCATTCGAAAAATCAATCAACTTTTTCAAAAATATAAAGCAACCGAACAGCCTAAAAGGGATATTGTACACTCAATTGCGTGCGCGTGTGTGTGTGTACATGTTACTCTAACATATAGAGTTGAAGCAGGAAGACTGAAGGAATAGATAGAAAAGTTACGAAAGCTGAAACAACAAATGAGAAAACTATTGCTGGTATCGGACGTAAGAATTATACGATCGGGATCAGACAATAAACAATATTGAATCGATAGCCCGGTCAAAGTAGAGCCGTGCAAAACATTGCAAGCAAACAGTAAAGTAGATGGAATACGCGCACACTGTCACGGTGGTCGAGATTGATAGTAGTCGTAAGCAAGATAAAACGGATAACGGGATAGTATCGTGAAAAAGACATGAATAAAGTGGATCCAACGAGCATCAGATAGATAAATTTTAGACATGTTTGGGTAATCCGACGCATTATGTTTATGCAGACACATCGTGTATATGAATATATAAATTTAAATTAAAATAGATGGCGAATATTTGTGCCACTTCAGCGGACGATATGGTTCTGCTTAGCACAGTTGTAATTGCAGTCGATGATAACAGACCCAAACGAATTTTCAAAAACAAAATACGACTAACGATAGATAAAACAAACTTAACGAATAATATAGGAAAAAGGATACAAATAAGACAAAAATTCAGAACAGAAAAAGTCGATTCTTACGTCTAGTAAGATCGGAAGATAACGATGAATAAAGAAATGATAACGAAGGCGGAGCTAACGAGGAGAATATCACTGTCATAAGTCACGCAAGAAAAATTAAACATAGTACACGCAGTATGCGATTTGTTAAAAAAAAACAACGTTCAAGTCCTCATCTAAAGCACCATCGAAAACTGTCCGCGTTTAAGGGTAAAAACGTCAGATTTAAAAATATCCACTTCGCGTATACATTTGCCGTCGTGTTCACCTGATCTAGCGATTTGTCACTATTTCAGCGGGACGCGTAAAATTAAAAAAGAAAGACCAGCTACTGGTGGAAAGTCAAGTAGACGATTCCAGCAGTCACAGGACGATTTAACTCGAAGAGATAGGCAACTTGAAGCAAAATCGTATGACTGTCTCGTAACGAGTTTTTGTTATGTTACCAAATCTCCGCAGGTTACCTCCTCGCTAGTAACCGGTTACCGTGTTGTTAACGCTTTCATTCCCGGCACTAATGAAACAAACATCGATATAAAATGGTTGAAATACGACCTTACTTATCAACCTACTCCAGCAATGAAAGCAAAAATTTCCAACATATAAAAATCGATATCATATATAATGTAATCGTAACAAATGAAAAAGTGAACGTTGGAAACACGAAAATGCTTAAGCCTATCGTTTTGCCAGTTTGATTTAGTTCTTCTACCTGTCTAACTCATCAGTACTTTTTGCTATCGAAACTATGTCATCGGCAAACCTTAAACGATTTAAATATTCCCCCGTCGATGTTAATTCCTAGGTTTTGCCAATTCAACCGTTGAAACGCTCTTTATAAAGCAGATATGAATAACAGCGCGGCGAGAGACTATCGCCTTGTCTCACTCCTCTTTTTTATTCTAAATTCTGGTGTAATTTCACATGTAATCTTACTGCTAATTTTGCACATTATCCATAGGTGTTCGTCGATAGTTCTAAGTACGTTTCATCTACTCCTTGTTCTTTTAATGTTTTAATTATCTCGCTCGTCTATACGGAATCAAAAGCTTTTTCATATATGAAAGCCTAGTGGTTGTTCATATTCTTCGTTTTTACCGATTATTTCCCTAATGACGTGTATGTGGTCGAATCTCTGAATCCAGCCTGTCCTCTTGGTTGTGCTACGTCGAATACCTGTTTTATTTTCTATTATTTATTATTTTTGTAAATATTTTATACACCACACATTTAGTAGGCTAATTGATCTATAATTTTTTATCTCGTCGTTATGATAGTGGCATTGTTCCAAGCATCTGGAATGTTACGTTTGCTTAGGCACGTGTTGTATACATGTGTAAGGTGTGTAATGTTTCTGATCCAGCTAATTTTATCGTTTCGATTACTCTACTGCATCATTTCCCGCCGCCTTTCCATTTTTCATTCCCGTTAGCGCATATATTACTTACTCCGTTAAAATTGCTGAAGATGAGTTTCCTAAAGTTGGATATTCCGGAAATATATATACACGTACATATATATAAATATATATGTATTAAATGCTTACCTAACTCGATCTTTTTTCTTGGGATCCTGGTATATTATAATTTTACATAATTTTTCTATCTCACTCATTTCTCTAAGTATTTTCTCGCTTTCTATCTGTGAATTTCCCTCTATGTTTCTCTATTCTATTAATATTTTCTTAATTTTCTCGTCTCTCTCGTTTTCTAAATATTCTGCTTATTCTCTTTCTTGTGCTCCGTGTGTTTTAAATATTCTCTTCTAGAATTCTACGTTTTCTTTTACGATCGTTTCTACGTATGTTCTATAAAGTATGACGCTTTTGTTACAGATATTAGGTATTGTTTATTGAATAAATGAAAAATAGCTGTTGAGCGCCTCCCGCTCGAGTGTATATCGACCAACGTGCCAAGTTCTAGTTTCCACCAAGCGCTAAAGAAACATTAAGACAAAGTTGGTTTCGTGCTGGGATGTCTGTACGATAGTGGCTTATTCAATCAGCTGTAGTATTTCTGAACCATGCCTCCGGGGCCCTGTAGCAGTACACGGCACGTTAAAGAAGTCAAGTCAATTAAAATTTCTATGGTCTCGTCGACCGTTAATTCTTGTTACATTAAAAAAATACTGAAAATCAAACTAACCGGTTTTGTGATCTGCTTTAATTTACCTGGTTACGACTTCAGCTATCTGCCGTCTTAATGAATTTATTCCAGATCGGAAACGTTCATTATTATTACTTTACAATTTTCAGAAAATTACTCTACTTTCTAATTGTTGAGCTTAAAAAAAAAGTTGACGATTTCTAATTTTCAATCTTTTCGGATTTCTCACGTGACTTCCTTGTGGGTTATTTCAGATTTAAATGTTTTTTCTTACGTAAACCTTCGTGGGCAGTTCAAGGCACGGTGCAAGTAAGTCCAAATTACGGTGTTTTTTTTTCGTGTAGCCTGTGCGACCTCTAATTTTTCATGAAACACTTCTTCCAGTTCGAGATCTAAAGCAGGAGTAATGGCTAAAAATCTACTACTATTAATAGTAGTGATTTCTTGTATGTTCGAACCTGTATTTATACGCCAAAATGTTATCGAAAATCGTGAAAAAACGACGATCACTCTTAAACCTTTCTTTGTTGACCTCCGCTCTAGACCTCGAGACGATCCGGCTCTTTTCTTTATTTTCATCAAATACTTGAATTTAGCCTAACATCGCTATCTTTATTTTATCACGTGTCGTATATTCTACATTCCTCAGTTCATATTGTTGCGATCGTACTTTTGGTCGGAATTTCGCGCAAGCAGCTTTTCCCTCTTTGAATATTTCGTTTATTACTCTGCCGGAACACTGGAACTGATGTAAACTTACAAGGCGATTTGGTCATGCGCAACTTTTAATTCTAACTCACCTTGTAATTACAGAGGCGTTTCAATTTTTGTTACTATTATTATTATTATTGCTCTGTTAAAAGCCGGTTTTGACAATATACAATAATAATTATAATAATAACTGTACTTGTATGCATACGTTTGTCGTCGAATTAAACTTTGACGCTATTTAAATAAACAAATAAAATTAAATATTTTGTTTTTGCCGTTATATCGAAATTAATATTAATTATTCTCTACTTCGTATATCACTAATTAACTTAGAATAGAGTTTGTGTCGAGCGATCATTCTAAGACATACATACACACACATATATATATATAATTATTTCAGGCAAACAAGAAATCGGAAGATGTAATTGCGTATGCGCGCGAGAAAGTAAAAAAGTACATAGGAATGAATATATATATATATATATATATATATATATATATATATATATATATATATATATATAATGTAAGAAAATCGATTTAAATATATATTAGATATCGAGAAAGAATGTGGATGTATCTTATTTTAATTTCTTCACATCTGGACCCCGTATCCACAGTTTCAGTTATCAGTGATGTTCGGAAGGGAAAGAAAATGTATATTATTCTCAAGCTCCCTTTGACCTTAGAGCAACAGTTTTACTGTGACTTCGGTACGAATGCCTTTTTGCAGTTTATGATCTGTTTCTATTTTTTGTTATATCTTTTTAGCATGATCTATTTTTTGCATACTTGCTTTAGATACAAAACAATATATATATATATATATATATATATATATATATATATATATATATATATATATATATATATATATATACACAAAAGAAAAACTAACCCCTACATGGCAAAATATGAGTGAAAATAGGGGTTCGCGATTGAAGAAGAGGTTTCAAAGAACTGTATTAATTTTCATCTTCTTAATTCGGATTTTTCCGTTAAAACAAAATTATACGCACAATATATGAACAAAAATGTAATGTTTAACAATTTATTTACAGTAAAATAACGTTTTGTTTGTTATATAATTATTAACGTTTCGTCTGAATTCAATTAAATCGTAAACCTTCTGCTCAAAATGAAACGTGGATTTACTAAAAATAAATTTTTAAAAATGAAAAACAACCGTGATAGTTTTCAAAAATATATAACACAAATTTATGAACGTATTAATGTACAATTTTGCATTTTAAAAATTATTTCAATAAATGGCACAGTACAGACATTCTCTCTCGTTCTGAACGGAACGTATCTTTCTTAATACATACACACACATACATACATATATATATATATATGTAATATAAAAAAATTCGTACAGTTAACAAAAATATAGCAAATAAACGTGCTTAATATAAAAAGTAACCGTTCAACGTATGATTTACCGTCTGATAATCTAAATGAGCATGTAACATAGCCGGCAGGGTAATATAGAACGATTAAAATTGTTCAGATTAATTTATCGATTAGCTAACGGTCGATAGGCGACATAATTTTATATAGTAAAACGCCATCTATCCTCTCAGTGGGTTCGTTTCATTTGTAGGAAAAATATATTCAGAAGCGATATGATATGCAAACACCGAATAGATTGGTTCAGTGGGCACAAAACCGGTGTATGCTGTTTAATCCCGATAAGTGCCAACACGTTATATTTACAAATAAAAAAGTTAACCGTCTCTGTAAGAATTGACAACGTTTTAGTTCCTAAAAAAAAAAAAATTCAGTACGTTATCTTGGCATATGTACGTATAGAGGCTTACACGGCGATCAGGCACGCACTAGAACAGCCACTATATTACTCGTGTGGAATCGATACGACGTTATTGAGACAGAAATCGGTTCTAAATGATTTATCTATCTTGCGACAATCGCTCTCATTTCGGCGCTACGGATTACAGTTGTACTACGTGCAAAAGTAATTTTCGAAGAATACAGCAACAGTCTAACATACTCCGTACGATTATTTCTTCCGCTTCTAACTTTCTAATTTGACACTGCATAATGATGTCGAGATTCCGTACGTCGGCGATACACGCACGTTATGCCGTATAAGAGGTTATTCGATAAGTTCGAAGTGAGCACAGCAATCCTGACATCCGCAGAATGCAATCAAAACGTCTCCCCGGTAATCCGGCAAGGCGTCTGCGGACAAAATGGTGTCGAGATGAAATTCTGAGATCGCTCTAACAAATTTTGATTGTCTCCTTGTTCTCAAAAGGATAAAACATGTTGTCTTTTTCTAATTATCGTATTTCATCATTCCTATACTATTCCTAATTCCATTCTCATCATCGAGTTATTCCTTTCCCTTCCTCATAGTTTAGTGTCTCACTAGACAAACATTAATGTTCTATTTATGCGATGATTGTTATTTGCAACAATTAATGTCGATATCGTGTTTTAGAAAAAATATATATATATAAAATAACGAAAAAAAATCGATTTTCTACTCGCTTTTTAATTCTGAAATAAATTATAGGCCGATCCAAAGTTTTATTTTTTACTTTCCTAATAATAAATTTCACTCGATAATCAAAAAAAAAAAAAAAAAAAAGGAAAATAACTAAACAAGTGTTTATCTCTAATTTACGACGAAACAATAGTCGGAGGAGGCGAAACATAATTTTCATATTGTTCCCCGCTATAAAATAAATTCCGAGAAATATATAAATATACAGTTGTTTTTGAACGTCAAACTCAGTACTGTGTTATACGCGAAGTTGTTTCGTAAAAAACGTAGAAAACTGTATAAAAATACATTAAGATAAATAGACGCGTATATAAATAAATATACATTAAATGAAAATAGTAAATTGAAATTAATAGTGAAAGTAAGATCTGTCTGTTTTACGAGTTAACGATCAACTGATATCTGAGCGCATCCTATCAATTGCCTACTATTGAAATTTTTGTTACCAGAATTACGATCGGATTCCTGTAATCATGTTTAAATAAAGAAAATTAAACAGACGCATATATTCATTTTCACGCTACATCATTTACGGATAAACATAGAGAAGCGTTTCGTTCGGTGTTATTAAATTCAATCGTGACGTATTTACCGCGAAAAACTTCGCAATTTATTTAAACGTAGTAATTTGCATAATAATTATTACGTTCCTTATTTAGCCTACGTAAATTATACGTACACTTCAATCCGTCCTCTCTACCAGTAAAGTTGGGGGGGTCCTCCGTCATGCTTCCATATATGCTAATAAACCGGGTTTTAGTAGGCTGCGTTACTGTTACGCTGCTATGATTTACATTACATCGAAACGCTATTAGTATCACGTACTAATCGTAAATGTTATTTAGTACGCATCATTTTTATGTGCATGTCTACTCATAAAATGCATTAGAGAAAATGTGTTTTTTGTTTTTGTTTTTTTTACAAAATTATAAATACGGCAGTTTATTAACGCGTATGTACCGCAATTTTTCTTTAGAAAGAATAATTCTAAATCGTTATTACGCTTAAATTTTACGCCGAAGTTACACGAGCAATTAACAGAATTTTTTTAACCGAAATATTTCTACGCAAAGAACGAGCATAATAATAAAACATACGATTCGAGGCCGGCTTTTAGATAATCAACAAGGACTCGGAAAGTAATGCAGTTAGTGTAGATCCGTCGACAAGCGTATGACCGAACATATATTATCTAAGTACAGAAAGGGGTATATGAGTGTGTGCGATTGGGTTTACTTATTCTATTTTTATGTTATAATAAATATGCGCTTTTTGAAAAAAAAAAAATTATATGCGGTGAACATTAAAAATAAATAGATAGAAATAAAAAAATAATAAAGGCAGGGATTGTTAGAGGTTTTAATATTATTTAATTAAAAATTACTTAGATATGTAATTTTTATTTTTCGGCTCTTTTTTCCGTGCGTATTTTACGCGTTCCTCTACATTTGAGCGTAATTAAACTAAATGATTTTTTTTTTTCATAATTAAATCTATTCCTAGCCAATCGATTATCAGTAAATGTTATACCAAAAGATCATGACTTGAACGGTATATTAGTATCTTATGTTGAATAATTTACATAATTTTCATTACTATGCCACGTCTAACGGCTTAATTCTTCTCAGGCTGCGAATTTGCATCCGCGATGAATTATCCAATAAGCTAAACCAGTTATCACGAGTGTGCAACCGTTCTTGATGTTTGATTGCCATCTTTTTAGTTACGTCATCTATATACTACATGTCGACGTCATCACGCATAGTTTTATTCTTTACGTACTATATGAAGTACCGACCGATTAACCTAAAAGTAATATTCTGATATCTTTGTATTTTCATTATATTACTGTTTTTACCATAATTCACATTCGTACCTCCATATTGGTGCGAGTATTTGATTGTATAGTAGTAGTTTGTTTTTTAAGGTAAGTTGGGATTGCATATTAACCGATACAGTTTTTTAGTTTTGATTCCGAGTTCAGTCCTTTTTGCATCAATATGCTTACACATCGTGTTAACTTTTGGTCTAGGTGCAAATCTAGGTATTTAACATCTTTTTTAAAGCGTACAATTTTATTATCTATTTCGATATTTAAACTAAACGAATGGGAAAATTAATTTAATCGACGTGGAAATGTAAATATACGATTTATTATAAATAACGTCTTGCAAAGTTAAAAATAAAGGTCGTGAACAAAAATGAGAATTAAGTAAACTAATGAAACGCGAAAAAGTTACCAATGTCTACCGACACAGGATGCTCTGCAAAGTCTACTCTTCTAGGGTTAATTTACATTTATATTAGCTCACATTAACGGCACACGGCTAAATTTAACATATTCTTCGCTATTCACGAGGCTAAACGAATCGACATGCTGGTTTTCGTACATTAAAGGATAACCAGATGAATTACAGACTAATGACTAACGGATGTGACGTAAGGAGACTTTAATTGAATTTGACACGTCTGCCACTTACTGCCGTGTTTGTTATTCGACATTGATCCGCGATACTCTCGTATGTTCTTCTACCGTATACTTCGAAAAAGCGCTATTTTATTTCTCGCTTTGGGATCGTTATTCAAGTATTTTTATCTTTTGCCGACGTTCGATAACTGCCTTCATTTATTAGCGAACACACTTCCTACAAACAACAAGGTGGTTTCTAAGTTGATTCCCGGACACGTTGGACTCTATGAAAATGAGACAGTTGACGCCTTTACTGGAAGTGAACAGAATAATATAATAGTAGCCGGATAAAACTAAACTGGGAGGATTATATTAAAATTGTCAAGGATCGGTTGTACAATGGGAACAAATATATAGAGCGGAAACACAACAGAAAAGGAAAACATTATATATATATATATATATATATATATATATATATATATATATATATATATATATATATACACATATATATATATATATATATATATATATATATATATATATATATATATATATAAATTAGTAAAACATACTGTCGATAATAAGAAACCACGGTATGTTGACGAGAATATATAGAGATGGACTACATAAAAACGATATGCAGATTACGTTTTAAACATCATCGAACACTATCTCATCTACGGAGTTTGGGAATTATTGATAGCTCGACTCGCGATTATTGTGACCTAAAAGATTCGAACCAGAAAGAAGATTGTTTTTGAAAAAAGTATTACCGACATTAAGATTTGAGTATTATTGATATTCTGGAGATAAATCCATTATCTCCAGAATGTATGAACTTCTACCATTTTATAAAGAAAGCATATTTGAAACTAGATTAAATTGGCTAAAAGGTGAAAAACCGACCAAAAAAAAAAAAATAATAAAATTATAGTTTCCTACTCCAGAGGTTGAGACAAATTTCTAACAATTTAGACTTGATTTTGTTTGTTGTTGGTATTTCCAAGAAAAAAAAAAAAGGAAAAAATATATATATAGTTTAAAATAGGAAAGGCCCCAGAGTCTTTCAATGGTTGCGCGAATTAGTTCACCCGTTTGAATTTACGATTATGGAATATGAAATTAAAACCGACTTCTGCGGCATGTTTCATGCAGTATTCGACCATCTGGAATCTCATTTAAACAGTTGCGAATAAAACTGCGCTTATGTTGCAAAAACTCAACAGCGCCAGTATACTCAGTGCAATAGATCTGTCGCGTTACGAAAAACATGTTGCGGCAGTAGAACCTAACTAGTTTATAAAGCAGTGTGTAAGTCCGGTTTATTCTCTCATTCGAAAAAGTCTTTCGATCGAGCATTGAAATTATGTTCACGGATCAACTATTACTGAAGAAGTAAGGTTAGATCATAATAAATACAAGATTTTGTTTATTTAAAAAAAAAAAAAATAATTTTAAAATAGGAAAGACCCGCACACTCTTTCAATTGTTGCGCGAATTAGTTTTACGATTATCGAAATTAACGAAATTAACACAACCGACTTCTGCGGCGTGTTTCCAGCAGTATTCAACTATCCAGAATCTCTTTCAAACAGCTACAATAAAAGTGTAGTCGACTATTCCAGAATCTCAAACGGCTGCAAATAAAGCTGCGCTTGTTTCGCAACAGCGGCGGTATGCTGAGTGCAATAGATTTGTCGCGTTACGGAAAAAATGTTGCGGTAATAGAATCCGATCATTAAGGAGATACGGCCGGAGAATTTATCGAAATGTCCTTATTCATATTATACGAGATCGAATTATACGGGTTTAACCGGTTCATAAAGCAGTTTGAAAGTCCGGTTGATTCTCTCATTCGAGGATGTGTTTCGATTAAACATTTAAATTATGTTGACGTATATATTACTCAAGAAGAATTATCACATTTAAACAAAAATTACAAAGTTTATTTTTATCGTTTTTCAACCGTTCCCTAAACACAGCAGCGTTCATATCTGTGAGACTTCGAAAGACATTCGCTCAGAACGGTCAAATTTTGAATAATTTTAAGTCGTTTATTTCACCTCCATCGTGTGTATAGGTAAAACTTTAGAAAATCGATTATTTTTTAATAGATAATAACAATAATCTTATTTTCCTAATTTATCTAAAGACGGTCCCTTTATTTTGTTAAATTCTGCCATTCTTTCATTTATCGATATTCTTTCAATTATCGTCGATGAGATTGCGAACGAGTATCGAAATTGAGAAATATTTTACGTTATTTTATTTTATACCATTTTATTTTCACTTCCTACGAGTTTAATTACAGTTTTTTAATAATTTAATATCGAAACTAAGTTGAAAATTTGTTTATTATTATGCAATTAATTTGTTTCTACGTTATACAAAAGATACAAATACAAAGGCATCCTCTCCAGGTTTTGTTTATCGTGACTGATACTCTGTCTACGACATAATCGCATAGAAGTATGCATGAATTAAATAGAATTTCCAGAGCGACTATTACTTTATTTGCCAGATTTTTTATCGTATTTATACTAATTCGAACTTTTCTGCTGAGGTTGGAGATAAGGCTTATATAACCTATTTCGGTGTTATGAGATCTACTGGCGAAATCGTAACATCAGATCATTTGACTATGAACTGCGCCGAAATATTCGACTAGTATCTCCGTTTTATCTTCAACTGAATAACCCACATTTCCTGTGTTTTTTGGGTCTCTAATTTCGGTTTGTCTTCTACAAAAATATTTATTGATTTTCTCGATTGGAGAGAGATCTTTAAAGAATTTATCATACTGCAAATTTCTTTCATTTAATTAAGAAACTAGCAAAAAAAAAAAAAACAAAAAAACTATAGTATTATTATCGTTTATATATTAAGCAATTATCAGAATCGGTTACTTTCCGATTGAATGGAAAGTCGCCATTATAATACCAATACAAAAATCAGGAATCTGAAGATATCGCGTCATACAGGCAAATAAGGTTGCTTCCAGTTTTCTCGAAGATATTTGAAAAATTATTATTGAAAAGAATAAAACCTCCGCTAACCGAAAATAAAATCATACCGGATTATCAATTTGAATTTAGGGAGCAACATATAGCACCGTGGAACAAATACATAGAGCAGTTGATGTAATCAAAGTTTTGAAGGAAAAAAATTTTGCACGACACTATTTTTAGACATCGATAAAGTGTGTCGCAATGGGTTACTATTCAAAATAAAACGCATATTACCCTACCAATATTAGCTATTAACCAAATCTTACCTCGAAGAAAGATTTTTTCAGGTAAACTTTAACGGTTCATACTCCAGCATTCACTCTATCAACTCGTGAGTTCCTCCACAAGGCAGTGTGCCTGGACCTGTGCTGTATCAGATATACACTTACGACTTTCCGCTCAATGCGTACACAACAACGACAATGTTTGCAGACGATACTGCGATATTATCAACTCATCTTTACGTGTCAATAGTATTTGCAATTCGCCAGAGTGGGATTTCATAATAGGCTTCAACATTGCCTTATAAAGTAGCACCTTGTTTTCCAAGGATAGCGGTGAATCAAGCAACCGATACATTTTTCGAAATTTAATATTAATTTTCGTTTATCTTCTAAATGTTTTCTCCAAGTTAGTTTTTCATCATAAGCCGAGGTATTTAACGCTATTCGAGATATTTGTTTTTTTTTTTTTTTGTTTAAATTTTTGGACAAATGCCCACTTTCTACAGAGTAAATATAACTTGTGTACACTTCGATTCGTTAATTTCAATCCTCCAAGATTTATACCATTTCTCCCCAAGTCATCTAAGTGGTCACACACACACTCTTAGCAATCGTCCGAAGAGCCCAATCAAAAATACAACGATCTCGATAGTCGATGGTTTGTGCGCAATGACGGAATATATAAAGATCTAAAAGTATCGACGGTTAAAGAAGACATCGAAGCAGTCAGAGCACGATATACAGAAAGAATAATCACTGTAACCAGTTGGCGCACGGCCTTATCAAGAACGGTACCCGGTTCAGGCGACGAAACAAGGAATGACGACTATTCGCAAGCAATTAATTTATGTGTAAATTGAATCACTAACACTGCCACTTATTGTCTTCAAAATTTATTGAAAAAAAAAAAATAAATAAAATAAATTATGTAATATTTATTAAATACGCGTATGCGTCATAACGTACCAAAGAGAACGTAATTGTTTTTTGAGTTGGATTGTCGATAATTTTCTGTATATAAGCAGAAATAATCGCTCTATCTTTTTCATTTACCAGTCCAACATTAACAAGCTCCGATCCAATACCTTCCGATGTATCTTTTCCGGTTAAAAATTCAAATCTGATATCGTTCAAGTCGTTTCGAGAATTCCTGCGCAAATATAATAAGAAACCGAATTAATTTATTTTTATCCGAAATTTCTAGACGGGAAAATTCTTTACACGGCGTTGTTTCTAAAAAAGAAGAATATCAAACTAGAAGATATAAAAAAATTATTTTAAACGTAATATCCGCATATAGAATAGCCCCTTATATCGTTTGCCACGTCATATCGGGAATTACGCCGACGGACTTACAGTTGAAAATGATAAACGAGATGAAAAAAAAAAAAAACAAACAAACGAAAAACATAAAGTAGTAGTCTCGATGTGGATGCCGAGGTTAAAGCACGGTGCAGTTACGCACGAGTAGCCTTCAATAATATGAAACAATTATTATGTGATAGATCGCTTAGTCTGAAGATAAGACAAGATATAGTTCGATGTTATATCCAGTCAATTTTGTTATATGGTATTGAGGCTATGCCTCTAAATAAAAAACATTTTAACCGATACGAAGCTGTGGAAATGTGGATACATAGAAGGATGCTGAGGATACCTTGGACAGCAAAAATATCCGATAAAGATGTCTTAAAGAAGGCGAATACAGATCGACAATTACAGAATATTATTATAAAGAGAAATGTGTCATACTTTGGCCATATCATTAGAGGTGCAAAGTATGAAATTTTACCGATTATTATACAAGGACAGATAGAAGGAATAAGAAGTCCGGGAAGAAGGAGGACAGATTGGCTGAAAAATATCAAAAACTGGACCGGCGCATCTTCAATACAACAATTAATGGCAGATGCGAGACAACGTAAGATCTAGTTGGCACATTGGTGACCGCCTACGCTCTCTTGAGTATGGCACATAGAAGAAGAATAGAAAATAATGAGAATAGAAGAAGTGAAGCTAAAAAATATCTGCAGAAATGACAAAACGTTTATGAAGAATAACTAGCAGGTAGAGATATGTACGTACGGAATAGTAACAGAATCGAGAATAGACTGAAGAATCAACTAATCGGTTTTTCCTTCTAACACAGTTTCGACACGAAAATTTCGCTGAATAACCTAAAAAAATTACTCTTTAATGCAGAAAATGCAATATCGGAATTGATTCACCAGATCATACACATTTCTATGCTGTACCAAATTCGAGTACACAAGAGCGGCTGAATACGACATCGAAGGAAGCCATTAAAAACAATACAATTAATACATTAAGATATAGAATCATAATATTAAACGAAAAATTCAGCGCGAATCTATGCTGGAAAAAGTCTTCGAAAATTTTGTAAAGACTGAATGAACGTATTATTGCAAACGGCGGTTACCGGAACGATATTGCGTTCCGCAAATGATTGCAAGCTAATATCTCGTTTCCCTATTATTAAATAAAATTTCATTCAAAAATGTTGGTAGAGTAGTTTTTGAGTTATTAAAAAAATATCTTCTCTGGGTCAGATATTCCTATAAAATTATACGACAAAACGAGGCAATTAGCATTATTTGTATTAAATTCACGTTATTAAAATCGATAAAAATTAACACTAGATTTAAACTGAGAACGGAAGATGGCAGTTCAACAAATAAACCATACAACAAAAGTCGCAAGCTGGGTAAAAAAATCTTAAGATTCTATATATCAGCGATGAACAGACTCAATAATACAAGAGATAATTCGACAAGTTCGAAGATAGCAACAATTTCATCATCCGCAGGATTCATGTAACAAGTCTTCTAGATAATCCGCCAAGGCGCCTGAAAAAAAAAAAAAAAAGTGGTGCCGAGATGCTATTCCGTTCACCTAAAAGACTCCAGTTTTACTCCTTCTTCCCCAGACGATAGCGTGTTTTTTTTTTTTTATTAACTAAAGTATTCGATCATTCTTATTACTATAATTCCTTCTCAATTTCATTCCCATCGTATTACTTCTTCGTTTCTTACAATCTTGTGCTTCGAAGGACTATTTTTGGTCAACTTCGACGCGTTCATTAGCAAAAATTTTTAGTTAATCAAATATTTGAAACGTATTCGAAATATATATATGTTATATATATACATCGTTATAGATGTTTCGCAATTAACATTTTATAAATGTGTTTTACTGAAAAAACATTTTCAAATTCAATTACCTCAATCTAAGCACCAATGGTAAAGTTTTTAATTGAGCAGTAGCGGCATCATTATTAATTTCCGTAGTTAAAGGAACAGCGGACGTATCCTTCGAGGGTAGTTCGACGCAACAAGAAGACGTAGTATCCTTCGAGGGTAGTTCGACGCAACAAGAAGACGTAGTATCCTTCGAAGATGGTTCGACCGAGCAAGAAGAAGGCGTTGTCGAAGATAACGTTAACGACGATAAATCGATCATTTCGCAGGTTACTGTTTCCTTGGCAACGAGGACAGACGTTTCATCGATTTTTGAACTGTGTTTTACTTCCTCGTTAATAGTGCTGACGAGTGATTTTTCATCGCTCTGTTCCGTACAATAAACACGAAACCAGCTATTTTATTATAGAACGATACATGCGAGAAAGAAAAAATATAGGGTGACTCAGACGGACGGTTTTTATTTTTCAAATAGCGCAGTTGGTAACACTGCTACAACGCAAACCGCGTGCTCCGTGTTTAGTGTACAACCGAGAGATTCGTTTTTATTTAGTTTCAGTTATCATGGCACCCTGTAACGAGAAGTAGTGCACGTTTTGCGTGGAACGTTATTTGCATCGTAAATCGATCACGATAGTGCAAAGAGAGTTTTGGACAAGAATTCAAAGTTAAGCGATATATTTTTTTTTTTCTCGCGAGAATACCTTAAGAGCCGCGTTTGAGAAACACGTGCACGAGATCTGAAAGACCCGAAAACTCGGATTTCTGTAGAAACTTATTCAGAGACCTACTCGAAAATGTCTTCGAAAATTTTGTAAACACTGAATGAATGTATCGTTGTAAATGGCGGTCATCTGAACGATATTGCGTTCCATAAATGATTGTAAGCTGATCTATCGTTTTCCTATTTTTAAATAAAATTTCATTCGAAAATTTTGATCGAGTAGTTTTTGAGTTATTAAAAAGAAAAAACTTAAAAACCGTCCGTCTTGTCTGGGTGGTCACTCTATTTATTACGAAATCTTACGAAATATCTAACTTAGGTATAATTAACTAAACTAAACTATCTTCAATTACAACAGCGTGTGCCATTTTAATTATACACGCATATACAGGGGCAAATAGCGAGTGTAATAAATATATAGATATATCATTTTATTGGATATTTTAGATATAATACCTTAAAGAAAAAAATAATATAAAACGACTAAACTTTGTTTTCGTATTCTCGGATTTTTTTGTTACGATAAAAATGAAGATAATCACATCGAAGATGAAGATAAAAATGGAGTAGACACGAAAAATAACGATGATTTTATAGTAAAAACGAAAAAAACAAGAAGGTACTGCAGATAATACTTATATCATAAATGATGATAATGAGAGAGAAGACAGTAAATATAATAATAATGACGATGATGATGGTATATGATCGAAAACTGGGCAACAGTGTATAAATTAAGACGGTGTACGTTGAAAATAGTTGAAACGATTCTAAAAAATTTTAGAACGCACACATTCGATCAATAAATCCAAAACTCTACATCGAAATAAACGTTATATGTATATTAAACAGAAAATTGTAGCGTACTCGTGTCGAGCAAATTGGTAAACGAATCTTGGTGCGAGCCAACATGCTTTAATAGGAAGAAGATCCACTTTAAGTCTAGATCTCAAAAAGCGAATACGCCGCACAATTATAGCTCCAATTTGGAGGTACGTGATGAACTATACGGCAATATTAAAGCAAGTAATCTAGCCCTAATACAAAAAAAAAGCAATCAAAAATTCTTCTTATAACGATCGCTGTTCCTCGGTATGTCTCGAATCACGCTCTTCACAAGCATCTTGATATTCCGTTTGTTAAAGAAGTGCACGTTCAACTATATCATAGATTCTCCGATAAACTTCGCCTAAGCGATAATTTGAATATACTTAGATACACGTTGCCGGACAATACTAGAAGAAGATTAAGAAGAAGATGGTGCCGGGACGCCTTTTGTACTAAATGATGGTTCCACAACCGTACACATCATCCGCTAGGATAAATGTCCTGCGTCTAACGATGCAAGACGTCAAGCACGTGTCGATCATTATCTAGACCACGAGTAGTGAGGTAGCATTATTCTTCCAAGTATCCGAATGATAAGTGACTACGACAAAACTCAACGTAGAACGATATAAATAAGCGAATATTACGCGATAGCAGATTAGTCTTATTTTTATGAAAACATGTTTAATTTGTTTAATTTTAATTAGTCATAAGAGTTAACAATCCATTTATTTATTGGTTGTCTCCTATCCACTGGGACAAGTGACAATATATATTTGATTTATTTTAGAAGTGAGAAATGCAAATTAAAAAAAAAAAACAGAAAAGCGCGACTTGTACGAAAAAATACGCGAAGCTGTGATTGTTTTTTTATTTTAAATAAGTAACAATAAAGTTAGCAGGAAAAATTACTGATAATAATAATTAATAACTAAGCTTTTCTAAATTTACACCGTTGTGAAGTTAAAACAGTATAATAAAAATATGATAAATGATAACGATGAGAAAAATGTATCTATCTTCTGTCGCATGTAACTTTTTAACGTCTAACATTCAGATCTACAAGTAGCAATGGGCAAGACTGAAGTTTTCATGAAATACGTTTTAATTTCTTTAGTTATATTATGGTCTTTCCATATTTTATTTAGTCTCGCTCTTGCAATTTCTGCCATTCACAATCCTCTTCTTATTTCCTCTTCACACCCTCCCTTATTTGTAGGCAGTCCTTCTAGATATATCATTTTTTCCTTATGCTGTATGCCTGGTATCGTATCTATTATTTATAATTTATTTATTTACTATTTATAATTTATTTATTATAATTTATATTGTTTTAACTTGAAAATTGATTTCGTCGTTAGTTATTACAATGTTACTGATTTTTACTCGTAAATTTATTATTTCACCGAAGTTTATAATTTTCGTCAGTTACGTCATTTTCAAGTTAGAATCAATATAAATTATAATAAATTATAAATAATAACAATGGAGGAGTATTCATTTTCATTCCCTGGAATCCTAGCATGAGCTGGAATCAAAAGAAACGAAACCAATTGGTTCGATTTGACTAATAACAGCCGTGCCACTTCTTTGGCGGTAGGATGCTGATCGTTTGATAAATACATCGCATAAGGAATTGAGCGCTGAGAGGGAGTCGGAACATACAACCGATGGCTGCTGGATGTTAGTGCTTATTACGAAGTCCACGGCGAGGTAAATCGCATAAAGTTCGGCTGAAAGGATGGATCAATTTTTTACTTTTAACTGAAAACAATCTACATTGTTGGTCTGAAATTTTATATATTACTGAGATTGGAAAATCTGTTATATATATATATATATATATATATATATATATATATATATATATATATATATATATATATATATATATATATACAAAATAAAAATACTAAATGGTTCAAATTTTTCTACGAACATTTTTGAAGCGATATTAAAAGAAAATGGCCGCGTTTGTAACCATTCGTTGACATTAATATTAAAAACTTATTCGTAATTGTTGAAATATATATATATATATATATATATATATATATATATATATATATATAAATTAAACTTGATTGAAAAAAAAACAATACTTCTTCAGACGACGAATCATCATTGTTCTCTTCGTCTAAAGACCACACCCATTCACCAGTTATTGTTTTATGCAGACGACCGGATCCAGTTTGCTTGTTGGATGCCTGTAAAAACAATACCGCAACAGTTTAAAATATATGACATAGACATTCAACAATACAAGAGATTATTTGACAAGTTCGAAGATAGCAACAATCCCATCATCCGCAGTATGCATACAACAAGTCTTCCAGACAATCTGCCAAAGCGCTTGAAAAGAAAACTATTCCGATCACTTAACGGACTTCAGTTATACTCCTCTTTCCACAGCCGACTGTCTTTTTATTAACTACTGTACACGATCGTTCTTATTTATATCACTCCTTCCCAATTTCATTCACGTCGTCTTCTCCTTATTTTTCTCATAATCTTGTGCTAGACATTAGATTAACATCTGTTCATTTATCCGGATCTGCGTTGTTGGCAGCACTTAGTGATGGTACGATGTTTATATATATATATATATATATATATATATATATATATATATATATATATATATTATAATAATAAATATTAGGATAATAAAATAATTTACACTCGTAGTTTATCATAGAAAATAAAAACAACGACAAAAAATCAAATACGAACCTTTAGTACACGCGTTTCTATACTCGGACCCGAATTAAATAAGACATTTTGTAAAAACTTTTTATCCTTAGCTTTCTTTAAAAACGAATGTTTCAACAATTCAGATGCCGTAGGTCTGCAATGAAAATTTAAAAATAGTTATATTAAAAATAATCGTAAATTATTCAATTCGTTAGCCGTTTAATTATTAATTTACCGGAAAGTACATTTTTCAATTTTACGTTGTAATTTTAACATTTCTACGTAAATGTCATGTTTCGATGTCGTAGAATAAACAGATGGCATTACACCGAGTTAGCTTACGACGAAATGACACGTAAAATGTTACAGATTTCGAGAAAATAGAAATAATTAACGAGGATTTTCGTATGTAATTTAACGATATTTTAAAGGATAGCGATAGTGTTAAGAAGACAAAATTATGGTGTAATTTAACACGTTAAACTTGAGCCGTCCGAAGAAGCTACAGTGAACCCCGTATAAATTGAAATTACAAATTTTAGAAAAAGAAAAGAAAAAAAAAAACCGAGAAGAGACATTTACGAAATTAAATTTATCTTTTTAATAAAATATGCGATTATCGAATTAATTTGAGAGTTTATTACTTAAATTCGTCTAGTTTATTCAGAAATTAAATCCTCTCATGAATCGCATACAATCCCTTCTTTAGCAATTATCGCAAGATACAGATCACGTATCCCTCTTACGGGTTCCAGAGGTCATAAGGATATCGTAGGAAACGAAGCGGTGGATAGGGCAGCCCATTCTACACTATGTTCTCTAACAACCTATAAAGCTCCGCCATCACCGGTACTAAACACAGCTATCAAATAATTCATTCACCACAACCGGCAACAGAAGTGAAACTCATACCACCGTAACTTCCCAAATGTTAGCTTCTGTAAACCACCTGCCAATTTATCCCGTTCCAACTATATGGCACTCAGCAGGCCTCGCCCTGGTTACATATCTCGTGACCATCTACTCCAACGTTCCAACCTCCTTACTTTTCGTCCCTTTTGTTTACCTCTATTATTTGCCATATTTTAACTCCACCCCTATCAACTCCATATTCATCCGCGTACCCTTTTTAGTTTCCTCTCCAACGGTCCTTCGACTATTCCATCAATTATACAATTTCTTTCCTCTTCTAATCTCGTTTACTACATCTAAATGTTAAATCACCAGCGCCGTATAATCTCGGTAATTATACACCGCGCTATAAAAGAAAAAAGAAAAGTTTATATTTCACATCTAGAATTTGAAAATGATTATATTTATTTTTCGGATCTATCAACCCTTTCAGTCATACATTCAAAAATGCCGACATAATTAATTTTATACAGCTGTCTATTATACGATTTCCTACGTGAACCGTAGATAATTTTTATCTTTATAAATATTTAATAAAATCGAGATATTTCATGTTAACCGGAAAATAGAACATTTTGTTCAAAATTTGATGTGCCACACATAGTGCACATCGTGACTGAGAAATGGTTAGCTCGATAATGACGTATAGAAAAATTTTATTTATCCGTTGAAATTTAACGATTTTAACGTAATATTTAAAATAAAATCATTATTACGTTGAAAATATCCTCGTATTCGTATAATTACGTATCACATTAGATATTTATTGCACGACAAATAGGTTGTTGATTAAGATCGCATTATAAGTTGATAATTAATAAAAATATTTAAATATTTAAATAATTTTTTTTTTAATTCAAATAACCTTATTACAGATTGTTCAAATCGCGAAACCGGTTTACATCTTATATCAGTGTATTCGAATATAATATAAAGTAATCATATAAAATATATTCTAATTCAAATACAATTAACTGAATAAACAATGTAAACAGCCCCCCAGATGGCGAAAGCTAGATACGGGAGAAGAAAAACATTCAAAGATTTAAAAAAAAATTAATCGCTATTGAAATTGTCCAAAACCTAATCTGATTAACGAAACAAAATAAAATCGAAGTTAATCACTAAAAAATTTTTTATTATATAAGCGAAGCTTTTCGACTATAAAGTCATTATCAAGCTATTACCAAAAATGTTCATTTTGGCGATCGCTTGATTAATGACTTTATAGTCGAAAAGCTTCGCGTTTATATAATAAAAAATTTTTTAGTGATTAACTTCGATTTTATTTTATTTTGTTAATTCATAAAATCACTACTCTCCAATACGTCAACACTAATATATGATTAGCATCGCCGCACACTTTACCAGATTTAAATTAACGTCGAAAAATTATTAAAACCCGATTTAATAGTTTTTCTTTTAAATCGATTATGTCGTAAACATAACTAAGCGCGACTAAAATAAAAACTGAACTTTGCAACGCTCGACCAGTTTTACGATTGTAATAACGACTGTGTATAAATTTTTTGTAATCTACGTATAATTAATTCATCTTATGAGAACGAATACAAACGTATACTAACACAATCGAATACTGATTAAATCGACACGTTCACTAATCACGTGATCGCGTATACGATAACAGTCGAATCAATAACCTTGCAGAGTATATTTAACGTACGCAATAATCCGTAATAGTTACGACAATAATTTTAACATAATGTTAAGTAACTACCACTGCTCGGATTACGCTAGTTTTATTTTACGAAAGATCGTATTCCTTATTATATAATATATATATATATATATATATATATATATATATATATATATATATATATGCGTATTAGTGATTATAACACTACCTTATCAAATATTTATACTACAGGCTGATACGTAATTAAATATTATTACGTATACGCCATTATTTGCTAAGTATCTGAGATTAATTGGGAGAACGATTCGGCTAACGTTTACAGTGAGTCGCTGAAGAAAAGTATTAATTTTTTCGTATAATAAGGCATTTAATAATTGCGGTGTAACTTTTAAATACATAATAGATACTTACTAAAATTGTTGAATGGCATAAAATTAGAGTAAAAATTATTTTGATCAATTTTTTTGATATTCTAAAGTATACTCAATATGATTCCCTCAGAAACTGAAGAAAATGATAGTTACTCAGTGTTGCTAAGATACGTTTATCGTGCATTCGTAAAATTATTAGGAAATATTTCAGATTTGTTATGCAGTTATATATTATTTAGAAATAAATTATTAGGAATTAAAGATTAGTTATCTAATTAAATATTAAATTATTAGGCATTAAATGTTAGGTATTTAATTATATAAAACATTTAACGTTTGTTATTATTAGGTGTTAAAGGTTAGTTATCTAATTATATATTAAATTATTAGGTATTAAAGATTAGTATTATATTAAAATTTCAATTAATTTTTTATATTAAGGTTATAATTTTCAAAATATATTTTAAATAACACGAGTATTATAGGATCGATTGCACGATCGCTTGGGGGGGGTATTATTTTCGTTATTTTTGGTTATAAACCGTTAAAATTATTATTCTTTGTTCGACTTACCGTTGGTGTTTGCTGTTTAGTTCTGGATTTTAAATGTTTGTTGAATTCGAAGATTAAAGTATGTTATTTTAATATTTTAATTAAATCATTACAACAAAAATCATATTTCAATAGTAATGATTAGTAGTCGCTGACATCAAACTGTGCGCTGGATTAGGTGTTTTTGAAAATTGTCACTTTTTCGAAAAATTGATGAATTCATAGAAAACTAATTTCACTACTAGTCATTATTATTGAAATGTGATTTTTGTTGAAAAATTCATAAATTTCGAACCCAGGGACTCATTGTAAACGTCTGCCGGAGGGATTCTTTTACGACCGGAATTTTAATTGGTACATTCTAAAATAACTGCGACTGAGGAATAGGTGATTTTTATCGGCGATCTGTTCTTCATCGCAAGGATCGGTACAGAATGGATTGATTAGAACGTGAATGAAATGTTGTTTTTGACGTTAAACTTTAGACGACGTATAGTACGGATAATCCTGTTTTCTATGTTGCCTAGGAAGATTGAAGAACCGAGAAATTATCGGAATCGAATATTCCCGAATTGTTCGACCGAATATACACCTTCAAGCGCGGTTCCAAAAATTCCTCGCGCGAAAACTTAATTTCAGATAAAATGACCCTAACAGATGTATCGAAGTGTAGAATGAGCCATTCTCGAGCGCGATTCTAGCAAGATTATGTACGATATCGTTCCAGTGGATATTTGAATGGCTGGGAAGCCGGATAATTTTACACTAACGCGTTTCGAAGGTAGATTATAAATAATTCTCAGAATATCGTAGATTGATGGAAAATGGCGACTATTAAATGAGGAATTTATTAAAATAGCTTCGAGAGCGCTACTACGCGAATGCGTGAAAATTATTACATTCCAACTGAAATTTGCTGAAACGTGAAAGCTTGATAATGACTTAAGAGCCGAAAAGTTTATGATTTTTCACAAAAAAGAAACAAAACGTTAAATTATGATAACCCTGGTTTTTTTTTTATGTTTATTTTTTAATTACTTCATTTATCGAAAAATATATAACTCGATATTAAAAAAAAAAAATAATGTGCGCTGCTGGGAAGGAATAACAATAGTAGGAACGTAAATATCAAAATAGAATTTAATTATATCTTACTATTATTTATACCTTTTGGGTTAAAAATTTTTCAATATAAAATAACGATGATAAATATATTACTATAACAGTTCACTGTGATAAGGGGTATTTTGTACACAATTATCATTTATCTGTATTATTATGTATGTAAATTTTACTATATGCAAATATACCGTTGATTTTGTTTTTAAATTGATAACGTGTCACTGAACGGATTAATTCAATGGCACCGATTTTCTAATCGACGTTCGAGATATTTGAACTAATACTAACAATTTGGTTATATACAAAAAACAAAAAAAAAAAAAAGACGTATAAAAGAATGCACGAAAACAGTGTAATTAACTAAAAATTACAAATCTGTATTCCTACTTGTGTCACACGATAAAAACAGTCTCGATTAATTAGATAATTTAAATCAACGTTTCGTGATGGTCTTTAATAATACTGCTCAGACTATTGTTAATAATTATTAAAAGTAGAAAAGTCGAATTCGAAGGAATTTATGAAAATTTCCGAAAATACTAATAGCAAACGATATCTATGTAAGTAAATATTTATAGAGAACATTTATCACGTCCGAGAAATAAAACGACATTACAAATTAATGACGTGCGACGAATTTATACGTTTCAAATTATTCGAGAAACGATATATTTGATTTCTTAATATTTATTTACTAAGTAGAGAAACGATGAAATTTCATCACTCCAATTTGATTTCTTAATATTTCTTTACTAACTACGGAAACGATGAAATTTCATCATCGCAATTTGATTTCTTAATATTTATTTACTAAGTACGGAATGAATATCTACTAAGAATTCGTGGTTTCATTTTCGTTTAATAAAATAAATTTTGATTTAATTAATCAAACGATTAAATAGATAAATTAAGAACAGTAAGATGAAGTCAACATTTATCCATGAAATGGTACTACCAACGAAAAAAAAACCCACAAAATTTAAAAACATTCCGAATCAAATAAATATAAATACACATACATATAACGAACGACAATGTTACTTGTAAACTAGTCTGTAGAGTTACTTGATTAATATGAACGCTATTGCTAGATAAATTTATTGATCACTCCATTAATGAATTCTTCATATATAAATGACAGAATTAGTATTCGAAGTAAAGACAATAATTTTAAACATTTAATTTAGCTTTTATTATCGTATGACGCATAACAAATTAAATCGGGACTAATCCTGACTCGATTACTTACAGATGAAACGACTTATTTATTTATCTATCATATTCCACACTACCCCTCTCTAAGGTAAGGAGTCGAATTCGTTTAGTCATCTAACGAAGTCATTGTAAACAATAAAACACAACTAAATCGCGTATAAAAACTTATGTTAATTTTATCGAAAACAATAATAATCAAACGTTTAGTTAAATATACGCTGTTTAATGATATGAAAAAAACGCAAAGTTACCTTTTCGAAGGATCTTTCTGTAGACAATCAACGACAAACTTTCTAAACGATTTTCTATAAGATTTATACTGATCCTTGAACTCGGCTGAAGTGTCAATTGTAGGCGGATCATTTTGCAACGTCAATAAAAGCACTTTCATCGGTGGAAATTTATAATAAGGAGCTTTACCCGTAGCCATTTCGATTGCAGTAATACCCAAAGACCATATATCGGCTTTAAAATCATAACCATGATCCTGTATATAAAAACATTATTGAACTTTTAAAGTACGATGTTAATCTAACAATCGGAACAACTTTTTTTTCTGGACGATTTAATAAAATATTTATGCGTTTGAATAAATAAATTTTTTTTCATCTGGAAATTATAGTAGAATTAACATTTTTTATGTTACGTAAATTTCGACTTAGCAAATTATAAATAGCATTCGGGGAAATTACGTTAAGATCGATTCACACGTAACGTATTCATATAATATAGCTGTGTTTAATGTATTGGTAGAATGATTCGGTTTGAAACGAAACTGTTCAAAGGTCTGTTGACTGTTTGCATTAGTTGCGCCAATATTAAATAAACCGGGCTACTTTGTTTAACCTAACCTATTTATTAAACTAATCGGTTGTACATTCTGTAAATTGAAGTTTTAACCTGACCTCGAAAACGTTATAATCTTAACAACTTTTAGTTGTAGATCAAATTTAAACATTACATCAATTAAAACAGAACTTTCAATAATTGCTTTTAGTAGTAAGTTTTTTTTTTTTTTTAGTATTAAATCGGATATGTTGTCTATTCTCCGTTGAAATATTTCAATTTTTTGATGTTGCAACATTCTAACGTGGGAGACGTAAAAATGTTACAGTTTAGTAGTGGGTTTTTGTAATATTTTCTCATTCCTGTTTTAATTTTATTATTTTATTTTTCAGAAAAATTTGCTATTTCCATTTATTTGTTTTTTTTCACTGTATTGCTATTTTGAAATGTTTCAATATACCCGCTCCATAACTTCCGGAGCCATCCAACATGGAGTACCAACAAATGTATATCTAACTTTTCTTCTTGATAAATCACCGCCAGTTGCTAACCAAGCACTAACACCGAAATCAGCTATCTGAATCGAACCGTCATTACCTAATAATATATTTCCAGCTTTAATGTCTCTACAAAAATTAAAATCTCCGTATTATTATTGCTGTAAAAGTATGTAAAAAATAAGTCATAATAAATACGTAGTAATTTTCTTTTAGTGTATAAAAATTACAAAAAAGAAAAAATATATAACCCCGATTACATCGTAAACTAACCTGTGAATTTGTCCATTACTATGGAAATATTCAAGGCCTTTTAACACTTCCTTCAAAACCGTAGCTATAGTGATTTCATCGAATACACCGTTGGTGCAATTAGTATGTCGTATTTTGTGTTTTATAATATCCAATAAAGAACCACCTTCTAACAAACGTAACACCAGCCACAATTCTTCTTTCACTACGAAGCTCGTGTAGTACGTAACAACATTCTCATGGTTACATGACGACATTACTTGAATTTCTTTCTATAAATACACATCATGTAAAACTTTCGACATTAACCATTTTATAGTAGGATTGTTTTTCAGATGTTTAGGTTGAACGCGTATTAATTGTAAGAAAAATAATTAAATATAAGTGAAAGCGATTATTAAAATATTTTAAATAAATAAGAATTATAAAGATCTATGTTGTTTAATCATCTAATATTCCGAATTTATAATTATTCTAAATACGGAAATAAAAATAAGAAATACCCGAATTTCATCAATATTTGTGTTCCATTTTTCGAGATTAATGCGTTTTATGGCACACTTTTCTTGTTTTAGTTTACAATATGCGCTATATACAGCTGCGGTAGCTCCCACGCCTAATCAAAATATCAAATCAAATCAAATCAAGCTTAAATAAATTTTATAAATTTTCAAAAATGAACGGTACATTCCGATACATAAAATGTAATTTTATGAAAAACAATTATTGGAGGTTTATTTAAAAAAAAAAAGATTTTTTTTCCATAAGAACACACACACACACATATATATATATATATATATATATATATATATATATATATATATATATAAATGGCATATACACACCTATTATATCTTTTAGTTCGTACTCTTCTTCAGAGTTAGGCCACCCTGATAATGAAACAGCTGGTAGACTTTTTCTTCTTAACATATTTATTGAAATAGGTTATAAAATTACGAAACTAATTTCTAATGGCAGTGTATAACGTTAAAGTTATTAAAAGGAGATTACACGAAAACTACATAAACATCGTGGAACATCAGACCGACGATTAAAACAACAATTTTTTTAGAGCGTAAAACCAATGTTATGTTCCCCCTAGAAACCGCATTCAATTTGCTACCAGTGTTGTCTTTTGCAGGGTACATAATTATAGTATGAAAATTATTCTAAATTATCATGTACGTGGATCGTGTGACTCTACTTATAACATAACTGATACATTTTCTTAATTATTTCAATTATCAACGAATATAAATTAGCCCATTCTTAAAAACCGATTTATATTATTCACATTCATCTTTTTATTGCATCGCATAATTTGTTTTACTCGTAGATGCATAAAAAACGTCTCAATACCGAAGTGTCAATGCCAAGTTGTCTGACCATAATTTATGTAGGTTAATAGGAAAACAAGTAATTTATAATTGTTTTAATTAAAATTAATAACTGTTATAATTAAATTATCGTTGCGCTTTGATTTGTTAGTTACTGTTTTATATTGTGAGATTTATTAAATGAAGGGCATAATCTCCACAGAAGTCGCTCGCAAATATTTGTCCCTCGCCGAGTACACTGACGCGATTGATAGTTGTATTCAAATAAGGACATTCAGAATCATTGCAGTATATTCGAATATTGAATGTGAGAAGCTTTTTGAATGTGATTGCATGTTATTTTAATATGTTGTTTGTCGTATGTTTTCTTATCTCTTCGGTGAAGTAAAAAATTGTACATAAAGGATAATGTTTATTGTTTATTAAAGAGTAATTTTATTTATTAGATACGAAAGTGTAATGTATTATAGCGTCCACCAGAGGCTTAGACATTTTGTCGGCGATACTAGCGCCAATACAATTCTCAATATAGGATTGCTGTTAACTTATCGATATTTACATTATAACTTGATTTGTTATTATACTCCTATGATGTAGATTTAAAAACCAATTTGTACTGCGTTGTACACTAATAATACACTATAATGTTTCAAAATTTGTTTTACTAGTAGATACTATTATGTATATGTAATATAAAATAAATTACATTTAACCATTAACATGGCTAATTTTTATACGTTAATTTACTGTGACTTCGCATAAATGAAAATAGAACCTTCTAGTTTTAATGATCAATTTGGGGTATTAAATTAAACTGCAATTTAATGTGTGAGTAAAATAATTTACAGCTCCTTTCGAGATTTTTTCAATACTTGGTTATTACGATTCACGGATAAAAATCGAATAGTTGGAATGCGAATCCCAACAAATTTTACCAAACAACCTTTCTATTCTACTTTATCCTTATTTCACGTGGTTGTTTCGTAAAGTATATTGTAATTTTTCCTAGGTTATTGTTGAATAGTTTTTTATTTACCGTTTTATATAGTAGAATTAATGCATTAAACCTGGTGACAATTTGAAAATAAATTTAAAATAACTTTATTCCGTTTTGGTAAAACATATTTGTTGGGTACAAATAATGCAGGTGGATGATGTCGATATTTTTAATACGACGAAAATGTATAAATTTTCAAATGTTGAAATATCTAAAAATGTTAATATGGTAATTTGTATTGTACACAGGACCCAAATGAAGATACCGAATGGAATGATATCTTGCGCAGTAAAGGTATCCTACCTGTACGTGAAAAAGAACTAACCGAGGATGATGTAGTTAATATTGTAGAAACTACCGTAAATCAAAAAATTAACGGTAATCGATATGTATTATGTAATCAGTCGCGCATCGAACATTATAATTTTTCTTCGATACGTTAGTTTACTAATATAAGTTAATTTTCCGTGTTAAAATTTTACACGGATTATGTGTTATTTTAATTTTGTGTAATATTTTTGAAAATGTTTCAGCATCCAGTAAGGAGATAAAAAATCTGTCACTTGACGAGCTAGACGATTTAGAAGATGAAGAAGATGAAATGATTTTACGACAGTATAGAGATCGTAGAATTGCGGAAATGAAAGAACTAGCTAAAAAGTCGAAATTCGGAGATGTTATAGAAATTAGTGGACCTGATTTCGTGAATGAAGTGAATAACGCTGGCTCTGACATTTGGGTGGTTTTAGTTTTATATAAACCTGGGTAATATTAAAATATAATTCGGTATGATTAGTAGTTAATGTGGTTGTTCAATTTTTATTCTAGATTTTATGTAATGTTCTAATATTAAAATCTGTTATAGAATACCTATTTGTAACAAAATAAATCAGTACCTTTCAAAATTAGCGCACAAACATCCAACGGTCAAGTTTATTAAAAGTATTTCAACTACGTGCATAGCCGGATATCCCGACTTTAATTTACCAACGTTGTTGGTATATTATAATGGGTGCAAAATGCATATGCTAACAGCGATGGATATTAATTGGGACAAAATGGACATTCACGGTTTGTTCAATTCGATTTTTTTTCTAAATTAATTATATACGTTTTTGTAACGATTGAATGAAAAACGGAAAACTATTTTTTACCAAGTTAGTAGAAGTATTAATATAATTTCATTCTAACATTATATTCGGATTTCGCCATTTGCACAACGACGTCATATTAAAAACAATATATATATATATATATATATATATATATATATATATATATATATACATATATTTGAAATTAGTGGAATTGAAAAAATATTTATTCCATTAAAATAGTTTAATGTACATTATTTAAAATCAGCTGTACAACAGAAATAGTTTATTAACATGTATAATTTGTTATCATCAATGTTTGATTTGAGAACATTTACAGATCTGTTCTAATCATTACTAGTTTCCAATCATCCGATTTTCTGCCACCATAAACCTCATTGTTATTTATGCAACATGTAACGTTATGTAGTATTTTGTAAGTTTGCGATCATGAGTTCGTCGTTTTCATTTAGTTTCATTATGTCATTTGTCTATTATCCAAAACCAGCTAGCCTATTATAGTTTCCAACTGATTTAATTAACTTCGACACGTCAGTAATCATATAAACGTAATGTTTTAATTTTGAACGGTCTCAGATTACGACTAAACTATTACGGTTTAACTGGTTTCAAAACCAATAATAACCATAAATGTCCATAAGGTAGAATAATATGAAAACGAAATTTATTGCAAAAAACTCGCTAACATCTGAAACTGTATGAAAAATTCTGAAGAAAAATGTTAAATAAACGTAGAAAATATTTCGCGATAAATAGAAATTGAAAAAGTAAGCTGATAACTATAAAACAAACAAATAGTGTAGAAACATGAAGTATATCCGTAAAAATGTATTATACTTAAATGAAATATATATTAACTATTAAACCTCGTTAATGATAACCGTAAATGTGCGCAAAGTAGAATAATATGAAATCGAAATTAACGTTATTGTAAAAAAAAACTCGATAACATCTGGAAAATTGTATGAAAAATTTTGAAGAAATGGTTAAATAAACATAGAAAATATTTCGTGAAAAATATAAATTGAAAAAGCTGATAAAACAAACAAATAGTTCATAATCGTGAAATGTATTTACGGCGTCAGATATACATAAATGAAATATATTAACTATTTTTGAGGTATTCATTTTAGTAGAATTATAGAATATAATACAATTTGGTACAGATTAAATATGTATTTCGAGTAATTAAAATAAAATTAACTGATCTGCAACGTATTTTATTTTAAAATTCGTGACTATCAATTATTTTAGTTAATACGTTCGTAAGTTATTTATAATTTTAAAATAATATTTATATTATATTTACTATTCTTAGTCGTGAAATCGTAAATTTGAAAATTTCGCGCCTACTAAAACATTTTAATAACGTGTAACATGAAAACTAGAATGAATACTTTGAAACAAATTTCTCTTTAAAATTACTATGTAAGCTAAATCGAATTCAATTATACAATAAAATGCAATTAACGATACCGTGACCTTTGCAATCATCTAATAAGGTGTCGCCATTTTTGTCTATGCACGATACATGGTCTCTTATTTATCTTTATTTGATCGATATATCGACCTTTTGTAAAAAATGCTTTTCAAATTCATTACAGTTGGTTTTTTTTTTATTTATGCGGTCGAATAATTCGTTTAATATTATGCACTAATAGACGTTCAAACATTTCAAATTTCTTTTAAAACGAAACGGTTCGTTTTGTATACTTTTCAACGGATTCTCAGTCTTTCATTTTAAAGGATCGCATTTTCTGTCTCACTGATTTTGTTATTGTCCGCGTTTCTGATTTATATGTTGCTAACGCGGGTAATCGCCGTTCGTAATAGTTGCCGCTTAGTGGTTTTTGTGATTTTATGATCTTTCCATATGCAGTACATCAATCCCAGCGTTTACCAGAATTAATCGTCTTCTTATTTCCCGATTCGTCGTGCGTCGAAATAAATAATTTCATATTTAATTTCTATCTCTCGGATAAGTGTCTGCGATTGTTTTATTATCCTTGTCAAGAATTAGCATCGAGCATCTACAACTAGTAGGTGCCTGTTCTCGATATCAGTTCGTGCATTACGTTTTCCATGTTAGCAAATATTATTGCGCCATTGGCAAATCTCAGGTTCGTGATTTTGATAATCCTTCTCGCAAGTCCTTTTTTATCTAAAATTCTTTCGACTTTTTTCTCTCCAGTTCGTTTTTTATGTGTAGTTTTTGTATAAGATTAACGAGATGGTTCGGTGTGCACATTTCTGTTCATATTTGCTTCACTTTTTATCAGTAGGCCAAAAAAAAAATTTAGTCTCGATGATATATTATATTCGTTAAGGTTTTTTTTTTTGCATTATTTGTGTCTTACATTTAACATATTTGCTGCCGTGTTTCTTTATCCGCGGTATAAGTCTTGCTCTTTCGAAATCTGTGGTGTGAGGTAATGCTTAGACATTCTTGTGTACTTTACTTAGCGTGGCTACACAGCTATTGTTCGGTAATTCTCATATATTTCTGCGTCGTCTTTTTCGTGTAAAATGGTACGCCAATTTTGTCCAATCGTCTGCCGAGCTGGCTGTTTCCATGTTTTTTGGCAAAACATGTGCTTTGAAAGGATTTTTCTGCTGCTTTTAACAATAACGATGACATTTGCATATAAAAATTAATGCGATAGTGTATATAATATTCGATTACAATACCGCAACAACAAAATTAATCGAGAAAAAATAAATACAAATTCGACATGCAGAGAAAAACTTACGAAGAGCGAAGTAAATAAATCAAGTCTAAAATTACTGACATGGGTGGAAACAAGGAGTTTGATGGTTTGTACATTGCGTGAAAGTAAATTTTTGAATATTTCTTGTATGATTATGATTGGAGCCAGATTGTATATATAAAACGATGCCTACGACTTCGACAGAATTTAAAGAGGGGGTAACGCTTTACATCTTTAATAATAAATTTAAGCAACGGCACCGCTAACTATTATGAGAAATATTCGCGGTCTGTACACCAGAAAATGAGGAAGCTTTACATTGATATATTTTAGTTTCTGAGATATATCGATCGTTTTAAACAGACGTCTCTCGTCGCGAGAACAGACGCTGACTGTTATTAGACGCTCTACTGGTGACAGACGGTTCTGGATTTAGATTTCGATACTTCATAAAGATGCATTTCACGTTTCTTCGCCATAAATCGAACATATTCTACTGGTAATTAACGATGTATTCTTTAAAGATGATCAAAATGCGTATTTACTATATTTTCGAATTTTATACGCGATGTTAAAAATTTGTTAAAGCATCTTCGGGATATTTATGGAATTATTTTCAAGTTTATACGGTTCACTTGTAAATAGGCAAAACCAACAAATCGTGTTTATTATTTTGTTAATAACCCAAATGACGCGCGATATAGTACATTTGTATTATACGTTACAAATTTAACTTGATTTTGTTTTATTTCACGCGAGATGACATCATCATCGTATAAATAGCGAAATCCTTCCAGTATGCACTTCTTTATATTCACGCTGTTGGTGTGTAAATGTGTCAATAATCTATGATTGGGATATATTATTTGAATACATATGGTAATATGGATTTTTTTTTTAAAGCGGTTGAAAATTTAATACATCAAGTTGGAGCGTTGCCTAAACCATCGCGTGAATCGACGCCAGAAAAAGAAAAGCCGGTCGATCTAATGTTCCTGCAACTGCAAACCCAATCAAAATAACATTTTAATCATCTATTATATGGGAATTTATATTTTTCAGTTCACTTTGCATCGTTACTAACCGATAAAATTTAAATGTTTTTTTTTCCTTTTAAATGAATTAAATATGTTTTACGTTGTTTAACTGTAGTTTTCGTTCTTAATTCAACTGCAAGAAGTTAGTTTATAAATATAAGTTTTATTTTACAATTCTAAAACTGTCTTCTTTTCTTCGTTTATAATTTAGCGTTTAAACGTGTAATTTTAAAAAAAATGTTCATGCAATTACATATTTGTATTAGCATATGTTTCGTTTATTGAAATTATTTTTAGTAACCTTCGTAATTTTGAAAACGTTTTTTTTTCTTTTTTTTTTTTTTTAACGTTGAAATGTATGAAAAATTATTTCAAATTTTAAACGTAGTGCATTATACGAATGGTTTTTCCCTTTTAAAAGATATGTCTCTTGTACACGATCGTCCCGTTTGTTGAATTCATCAAATTACATAAAAGTACTAGGTGTAGTCGGGGCAAATTTTTAAATTAACTTCACTTTAAACTGAAAATTCTCTAAAAACTCAATCATGAAAACGCAAATCAATTTGATTCTTAATAGTCGATTTCATTTTATCTGTAAAATACGAACATATATTTTATGTGATGTCTAACTCGGAGTCGAAAAAATTTGACGAACATATTTAATTTCATCGGCAATCGCGATGTTGTTGTCAAAAGATTAACCTTGAATTCCGTTGAAATATGTAAATCGTTTTATTAAACTTCGTACATAATTTTTTTAAATCGTAAAATTATTAAAAAAAAATAAAACATCTATCAGAGTAAGAACCGGATAACGGTAATCTCTAGTACTGGAATATATCTTATATTAATGAATTAATCCGGTTTTCGTCTAATGAATAAATTTTCAATTTGTTGTAATTTAACTTTCAAAACGGATTACTCTCGTAATGTTTTATATCTTTCTCGGTTATTCTGCACTTATACTTTGTTGACATTCATTAAATTCAATTTAACTCTGTACAACTCGGCAAACGATAATCGAGAAGAATGTAATAATAAGATCGAGATGAAACCATTAAAACAAATAATAATAATAATAAAATTTATTTTATATTTAAATATAGATTGCTAATTTTAATAATCGGATATCAAATATTATAAACACGATCTAAAGCGAGACGGATTACATTTCGTGAGTGAAATTTGTAAAATATATAGTGAAATAACCAGAAATAGAATTCGGTATCATCGAAGAAACTAGATTTCACAATTTTTTTTTTCTCTTGACATCAAAGCATCATAAGCAATGACGATGAATAAAGTAATAAAAATGTGATTAATCTAACGTCTTGAGACTTACTCGATTATTTGCTTACTATATACATAACTTTATTATTCAACTTTTAATGGATATTCCGAATTATTTAAAATCGTTTAATTTCCTTTTCAAGTTATTAGATATCTCGGCACTATTTCCTCTTTTTTTAATCGTCTTGTAGGATTGTCCGGGAGAGTAAATAAATGCATTCTGCGGACATGTGGAATTTATCAAAAAACTTTTTATATAAACTTCATTGAGGTATATTAGTTAGGTCATTATGGAGGGGTTAAGTTAGATACACATTTTAGTGCAGATGCCGTGATACGAAGTTTTTTCGTTTGTTGTCGCTTTTACATGCACTTCCATATAATTCGATGCCATATTTCCAAGATTGCTCCAATGATAGCTCCTATCATAGATAAATAAATGTTTCTTTTTAAAGTTTAAAGCGAGTTTCCTTCATATATAGAACAGGATATAACAATATAGTTCGCGAAATCATAATTTCGCTTCAACATGAAACCGCCGTGTTAGCAGTCGGTTAATATATGCATTCCGAGTTATCTTACACAATTTGTTTGCAAAATTTCATTGCTACGGATACATATCGGAGGATATGTTACTTGTATGTTAATAAAGATGGTATGTTGTCATTTGGATGAATTAAATATACGCCGTTTATGTGCCCACTTTATGATTCGATCCACATATTTGATTTGTTATATACCACGGAACGTCGACAATAGTCCGAAGGATTTTCTTTTGAACTCTCTGCAAAATAGTAATTTTCCTTGGCACAACCATCCATAATTGGCAGCCGTATCGCCAAACTGGTTTCAAAAGTTGATTATACAAAAGCAGTTTATTATCAGTAGACATTTCTGATTGCCTAGTTGCTTTTACCGGATAAATCTGTGATTCATCTTCTCCATATTTGACACAGAAGTACCTTTCATCTAGGTATGACTGCAATATCCGAGTCGTTTGATGTGGAATGTAACAACTGATTTTTTTTGTAATAGACCTTTATGCTAAACTTTGTCAAAAGCTTGACTTACGTCTAAGAAAACCGCGTCACAAACTTTTTTTTCTTCAATGGATTTTTCAATCACATTTTCGATTGACCTGCTCTATTGCGCTATGTTTTTCCTTGAAACCAAATTGATGGTCAGGTATTAGTGACTTTGGACAATTGGTAGTATTCTTTTCAGGAGTAGTTTTTCGTACATCTTAGACAATACAAGTAATGAAATGGGGCGATACGAGCTTGTTTCTGTTGCGAATTTTTGCGGCTTTTTAATTACGATAATTTGTGAACATTTTAATTGAATCGGGAAATATATTAATCTCAGCATTATTGCATTGAAGATATACGTTAAAAGTATTAAACATTTCCTCGGTAATTCTTTTAAAATTTTTGCTGTAATCAGGTCGTATTGCTTTTGTCGGATTTATCGTTTTTATTATATTTTTAATTTCGCCAGGGGAAGTAAGTTTAATGAGTTTAGACACATCATAACATCGTACTTCTGAAAAAGTAGAAGAATTTTCAGGGCATGACTGAAATGTATCAGCCTAGTATTTTCCAAATACCTCCGCTTTCTCCAAGTCAGTTCGAGTCCAACTTCCATCTAGCTTTTTATTGTGAGATTAATTTGCTTAGGTCTTTGTAGATTTCTAGTCGCCTTCCGTAGCGAATAATCACGTTCGGCTAATGGGGACAAGTTTAACAGCTTTTCTTTAAATTGTTTTTTACGTCTACTAATAAGCGCTTTACAAGCTTAGTCTGTTTATTCAGTGCCGTCTTAATTGTCGGATTTCTATACATCTGTCAGTGATTCTTCAATTTCCGTTTGTAACTTTCTAATTTCTTCGGGTTAACAGATAATAGGCCGCAGTGTATATGTTATATAATATCGTGCCGAAAAAACTATATTGCATTGAAGCTAAAACTTTAACAACAACAATATATTTGCATATTTAAATATTTTCTGTTTACAAAAAAAAGTAAAGTTACCATTCAATAGAATGTACCGAATATATCAACGATTCTTTCCAGAAAAAATTAATACAAAATATAAGCTTATAAAATATTATTTAATTATTTAAATTACGCCTTATTATAAGATTGCAGGAAAAATTTTTAATACAAAAAACCTGCTCGTTTAAAATAACAGAGTGCGTACACTCTTACCATATTAAAAATATACTTAAAAATATCTTAGCTTATTTATTAATACTAGAACTAGAATTTGTAGCTGGCTTACTATAGAAGGATGTGTTTTATACGCCTATATATCTTTTATACCTGTGTCGTAAAGTTTAGTAATCGTAATCACCTATAGAATTTACCATTGGAATGTCGGAATATCTGCAATCGGCAAAAAAAATTTTTCGTTTTATCCTTAATCATTTCCCTTTACGTTATGGAGAAAAGACCTCATTCTAACGACAAATGTTCTGCCGGTTAAGTATGATGCGAAGAATTTATAAAGGTCTGGATTTAAAAATTAGTTTAAACAATAATCCCGAGTGTGCCATACCCGATCAAACGCCTGCGTTACATCCAGGTAAAGAGTTGACCATACATCACCTTTTTCCGACATTGATGACATCGCATCAACTAATTTATGACACGGTTGTATTATTGAGTGTTCCATTAGAAAATCCAAACTGATGATTTGGGATTGTATTTAGCGTTTTTATAATCAAATCTACACGACTCAAAATTAGATTTTCCGAGACTTTTGATAATGAACAGAATATAGAAATGTAAAATTTATGCAAAACAAAACCAAGAATGTAAATTATAAATGTAGGAGACTAATTCCAGAAATAAATGAGTGAGAAGTGCAACAATGACTATGGCGGGTAACTAAAAATATATAAAGGAATCGAACAGCGTTCAACGAAAATTAAGCGATTCGTCTATAAAAATTGACGTACATATTTAAAAGAAATTACTCATATAGTAGAAGCCGATCGACTTAATCAGAAAATCGGAAATTCTTACAATATGTCGATATTGTCGCGAACTCAAGAACGATGAAGAGCAATCAAGTAGCGAGTTGTACATTCAAATGGAATCTCTCACATTTTAAGAACTACGGTAGAAGAGTTTATTACAAATTAAAGGTTCGTATATCTACAGATGGTATTGAAGAAGTAGCGGTGGATATCATACGTGTGTCGTATTAAAAATATATAGGAAACGGGGGAAGTGACGCGAGATTCGCGTTACCAAAATAAGAGAATTACCGTACAATTATACTGAACAACGATGCAAACAAGGTTTTACTACGTATCCATTTAGAATCGACATGATTTTTGCTTCTGTACATTTCGGAGGAACAAGGAACACAAGGAAAAGGAACAAGAGAACAATCTACGAATATAAAACTAACGATATAAGAATTTAGACAATATTCCAACACTCTTCTGTTTCTTCAATGATAATAAAGTCTTTAAAAATTTCGAATGGTCTAATTTTAATTGGCATACCCAAAATAAAGCTGCATGTAAATAATAAAAATAGAAAATAACTTATTAAACCAATTTCAAGTGCATATTGTTTAAATATAAATAAAATAAAACAATACCACTGAATGCAAGTGAAACTAGATACCTACTCAGGAAAATAAATATTCCGTGTTAAAAAGTTTCTCTGAGATTTTTAGTTTTATGAATTCGAACGAGACCTATCTAAATAACTTTATTCTTCTTTATTGTAAAGTAAATATTTTACACACGATAAATGCTTATTTTTTCATTACAGTTACCGTATTCTTTGAATACACACTAAAAATGAATAAAAATGAAAAACATGCGTTATGAACACATAAGTAGATGTTTTTGATTTTGAAATCAATTTTTTTCTTTCATAATTTTTGTTCATTTATATCGGATCGCGAATTTCGAAAAATTTTACGATTCTAATTGATATCATTTTGACTGTAAGAAAAAACACGTTTTCTACAAATAATTAAATTGGTTTTCTTTAATAGTATACGACATATATAAAAAAAACGGCACACCAAAATAAATTTTTCGATTACGCGTATTATTTTTGAATTTTCAAACGCGTATAATTATGAAAAAATTATCAAAAATTGGTAAAATGACGTCAGATGAATATATACGGGTGAGTTTTGAAATAGCTTACAATTTTGGTTTCGATGAACTAATTTACTTTTAAAAAATGGAGATTTTTAAACAAACATTTCTTACACAATTTTACCGTTAACTCGGTATAGCGTATTAAGTAATAAATAACTTTATGACGTTTTTCACGAGATATTCGTGACGTAACGAAGTGCATGTATGTCAGCGTAGAATTAAAATTTCTCGATGCGGCCGGTCAGCGTATATAATTTTCAAGTTGTAGTTTGTTTTGTTTATAGTTAAAATTTAAAACGATGTTAATTGTTATGTTGGTTATTAGTAAAGTATTACATTAAGCTGTTGAATAGAAATTATGGGAGAAATTGAAGATTTCTCGAAAGTAAATTAATAGGCACATTAAAACTTATTTTATATATATAGTTTTTCACGAGTAAACTGCAATTATTTGCATTACATTCAGTCGTGTATATACGTACAATGTAATTTACGATGTTTTTTGGTTACATTTTAGAAGTCATTTAAGCCGGTAGATTTTGTGCAACAGTTAGCTAACAACGTATTGGATAAGTATAAACATAAAGAAACACTTACCAACATCGGTATTTTAGAAATAGAGTTCAAGAAGAGTACGAGGTATGTTTTGTATTTATAAACTGATAAAAATGTTTTATATAAATTTATTATAATTTTTTTTTTTTTTTAGCACGTTGAAAGTATTATCTGCAAAATGCGAAAAAGAACGGTTTATTGCAGAAAAGACCTATAACGAAGAGAAGGAATCATTTATGAAACATACAACGCGCTGTCAAAATATACTGACGGTTAGTTTTTTTCATGTTAAAATATTTCTCGTAAAAACGTTCTAATATGATACCAGAACTGTATAGTAAGTTTTTCTTCTATTATTATCTGTTATAATATGGCATGGAACAGTTTTTTTTATTAATATATACATTTATAAATTATACATTTAACATATCAACATGAAGCACGTTATCATGTAATGCAAAAAAAAACTTGTTTTTCTGATGGAATATGAATTATTTCAATTTCTTTTCTTTCAATATGTTCCTTGATGAAGTGAAGTTTCACATCAAGTTGACCTCTTCAGGGGGTTATCAGTTGAATTTGCAATTCTTATAGAACTAACATTATGCTCATATATAGTAGTTGTTCCGCATATTCAATTCCTAATTCTTCTAATATTGCTTTGATCCATATTAGCACGTTTACTGTTTCCGCGACATACTCTGCTTTACCGCTGGACAATGTGACACTGGTTTGCTTCTTCGTTTTCCAGACTACTGGTGTTCCAAATACTTTTATAACCTGATGTTGATCTTTCTATTCCGTCTAATTCAGCATATGATGCATCACAACCGGATCATCAGAACTGCCGTCAAAGACCATTTTTTGATTTTCAGTTTTCTTCAGATATCCGACAATTCGTAGTACATATTTATAAAGCTGATTATTGAGAACAGTACTCCTTGATAATAGATTTGTTGCAAAACATATATCTGGTCTAGTTCCTAAGATAGAGTAATGATCCAAGAATTTCTTTTATATTACCACTACTTTTTTTGCAATTTTCATTTGTTAATTGTAGGTTTTTTTCCATTGGTGTGTTTATATTTTTTTTTTAGGTACTGTAACTTATGTTCTAAGATTATTTTTTTAATTATATGTTCTCGGTCAATATATATCTTGTTGTTTCTTATATCAATGTTTAATCCAAGAAATTTTTTTGGTGCTCCTAAATCTTTTATAACAAATGATTTTTTTTTAGTTCAGTACTAACTTTATCACTGTCATCTCCTATAACTAAAATATCATCAACATACACTGCCACATATATGCCATCTGATAGATACCAGGTAATGATTTTTTTGAAACCAATATTCGTAAGAACTTCATTCAGTTTTTGATTTCAACAACGTGGTGATTGTTTTAGACCATATAACGCTTTTTTTAATTTTAATAGACAGTTATTATCCAAATCAAAATTAATCCTCATTTAATTCACCATTAAGAAAAGCAGTTTCAACATCTGAGTTTGTAATTTTTAGTTTTCTTTTTTGTGCTATGCTTGAAAGAATACGTATTGTTTCCATTTCGTAAGGTTGGAGAATATGTTTCACCATGTTTATCGGTTTGAAACCCTTTCGCTACCAAACGAGCTCGATGTGTACCATCATTTTTTATTTTTAGTACCCAGTTAGAAACAATACATTTTTCATTAACCGGTTTTTTAACAATATCCCACACTTTATATCTCTGCATGCATTCAATTTCATTTGTCGTAGCTTTAATCCAAATAGATTCAATATTTTTTTCCTTTTCTTTATTTAATTTTAACGTCATAACATAATCCTTTAGATGACTTGGTTTAATTATTCTTCTTGTTCCGCATTCTATTTGTTCTGCATTCTATTTGTTCACAATAGTGTTATCATTTTCATCACATGTTTCGTATATATTATTTTTATTATGGTTATCGCTATTTATAAAAGTGTATGTTCCGTATCGTTTTTTATCAATTTTTCATTTGGAAATGGAAAAACCTTCTCTATAAACTTTACATTACGAGAAACAATTATTTTTCTTTTAAAAATGCTAACCGATAGACATTGTGAGTATAACTAAGAAAAACAAACATTTTTCACATAATTCATTTAGTTTGTTCTTTTTTGTTTCGGGATTATACTATATGCTAAACAGCCGAATGTTTTTAGATATTTATATGATACATTTTTACACGTTCATCTTTCAAACGGTATTTCATTATTAATTGCTTGCGACGGAATTCTATTTATAGTAAATATTACATGAAATAAAGCTTCGTGCCATAAATTTTCTTGTACACCAGACTGAATTAATACGGCTCTTAATTTATCTAAAATTGTACGATTTATACGTTCCGCTAAGCCATTCATGTATATGGTGCCGAAGGTTTAAGTTCCATTTTTAGACATTAAATTCATTACATTTTTATTTATGTATTCACCTAAACCATTATCACCATGTAAATATTTTTACTTTACGATCAAATAGATTTTGTACTTCATTAAAATATTCTTCTATTACTTTATTCATTTTTTGACTTTAAAGGGTATGATTTTACATAGTGTATTCGTCGATTAGGGTTATAAAATATTTCTATTCACATTCCTTTTTTTTTTTTTTATTTCACAAACATCAGAATGAACGTTATCAAGTGGTTTAGTTGCTAATTTTACCTTTTCTTTATTAAAACTAGGTTTTGAAAATTTTTTGCTTTGATGCATACTTCACATATTTTGTCATTATAATAATTTTTATCGATTAAATTTCTTTCGCATAAATGTTTTAGAATATGATTTTCTGCATGATTTAGCCTGTTATGCATGTTGACATTAGCCCCATTACTGTCTAATGTGTACATTCCACAATTGGTGTCAAAATTAAATACTTTATAGAAACCATTTCCAAAGATTATTCCTTTTAAAACTAACGTTAAAACCGTTTTTATTAATTTGCGATACAGAAAACACATTTTCACGCAATTGTGGTACATAGCATACATTTAGAAATGTTACATCTCTATCAAAAATAACATTACCATATCCATAGGCTAATAAAGACAAACCTTCTTGAGCCACAGAGTTTTCAAATTCTTTATAGTTATTTAACAAACTCTTATTATTAATACAATGATGTGTTGCGCCCGAATAAAAAAAAATGCATGTTCGTTTGTTGTTTATCCTTACGCTCAGTTACATTTAACATTTTAACTAATATCGCTGCTGATTTGTGTTTAGTTTTTATCGTATTTGATTTTTTACAAAATTTGGCAATATGGCCTTTAATCTTGCAATTTTCACATATTTTATCTTTAAAATAGCATGTTATTTATGTCCTAAACGATCGCAACCATTTTAATAGTGAAAACAGGCTTTATTTGGAATGTTTTTATTTATCTCGACTTATTTTTAGTGTACTTTCTATTATTATTATTTGTGTTTTAATTTGTTCGATATCTTTTTCATTCTCAAGAACTGTAATTATTGTTTTAAGTTCATCTCGTGACTAATGCTGCGAATAAGTTCATATAGATAAACTCTTGTTCCAAATTTAATTGTAAGTTTGAAGATTCTTTTAAAAGATCATCATAACGTTTAATAAATTGATCCACACTTTCAGAACTGATCTATTTTAATATATCGAAACTTTTTATATATAAGATATTTCCTATTTTCCACGTTACCAATGAAGCGTGCTTTCAATTTTTCCCCACATTTCAGATGCAACATTTTGAAATCATTTGCAGTACTTCATCTTCGACAGTACATATTATAAGATTTTTTACCCGAGGTTCATGTTTATCATCCGATTTAGTAATACCTCCTGTCCATCCTTCGGCATCGATATACGACCATAATGTATCATTTCCATTCGGGTTCAATTTCGAAATAGCTGTTCCATATTTCAGTAATTTTAATAGACCCGTATTCTATTGAACGCTTCAACGCGTTAGTAAACCTTTTTTTTTTTCCCTTCACTATTACTATTGCTACGAACCACGGAGCTCTGCTACCATGTTATAATATGGCATGGAACAGTTTTTTTATTAATATATATATTTATTTATAAATTATACATTTAACATATCAACGTGAAGCACGTTATCGTGTAATGTGAAAAAACATAACAGATAGAAAGTTTACTTTGTATCATTTTAAGTATCGATACATAATCGATGTATCAACATAATCAAATTTTGATATTAATACAGACGGGGATTTTTGCACACTTGTTCGTATGGCGAATAGTTCGGTGATTTTAGATGATTTCTTATTCTTCACGATTAATCATCTTATCCCGACTAATTATTAACAGGGGAAGTTTTTTTTTTTTTAATTTTCGAAACATTGATTTGCACGTATCTGTGAGTACAAAGTGTTACATGTGCATTGATTAAAAAAGCGGATGTACTTATAGAATACGTTGAATTCTACAATGCGCGTCAAAATTTTAAAACTAATAACTAATTGAAGAAGAGAAAGAAAAGTATATTTTGATTAATTAAATTTTACCCAAGAAAAGAACAACTTATAATGTTCTATCGTTCTGTCGTTCCGAAATAGAATAAATTAACCGATAAACTTAATAATAGTTTTTTAAAAATATACACGAGTGATAGACATTTATCGCTTAATGAAATTTACAGAAAAAATTAAACCCGCAACGTGTGTAATTCATAAGTAAATTTTAAACATAACGGTTAAAATAATTTATAAAATTCAAAAGAGAAAAGAATACAAAAATATATCAAATAAAATTTATCTATAATATCATCGAATTTTAAATACTACCCTAGTAAGATATGTTTAATTCGTCTTATATTTTGTATACCTGTGTCGTAGAGACTGATAATCGTCGTTTCCAATTTCATCGATATTTTGATCAGCAGACATTATGCGTTAAAAAATTTTAAGATCCTGTTTTTTATTATTTCTCGTATATAGGCATAGTTTAAAATGTCGTTCATTGTTTTATTAGGCGTGTATCTGGGTTTGTTCGACACGATTCTTAGGCAATGATTTTGTAATCGTTGTAATTTGTTTATATTATACTTTGGCAGGTGTTCGACCACACGGGACTTGCATAAAGAATTTTAGGCTGAATTACCTGATTATAAATCAAAAGCTTGTTCACCGGTGATGGCGTACATTTCCTGTTAAATTTCGGAAACAGCACACTCATTTTTTTTTTATGTCCTCCGTAGATACACACTCGTTAATTTAGTAAAAGTTAGCTTACTATCTAGTGTTACACCGAGATAATTTGATTTCCAGTCTAGGTACTCATTATGAATTCTAAGTCATTTATATCGGGTTTACGAAAATAATAGTCTCTGTTTTACTATCATTTAATTTTCCACATACGAAAGTATTTAGTTGTTAATTGCAGCGGTTAATCTGTTGCTATATCAATACGATATGATGACGTCTGCAGAGCAGTATCGTCAGCATTTGACATCAACTTATTTAATTGTACTAATATCATTTAGGTAGATAATAAACAAGAATGGACCAAGGATGCTGCCCTGAGGTACTCCTGTCGATGTATATCCGATTTTTAATTTTCACATAAAATTTCCTGTTATGTAAATATGCTTTAGTCGTGGAAACTAGTTGATATGGAAAACCGCGTCTACGTAACAAAAAAAAAACAAAACAAATATATTGTAATAATACTGGCAAGATGGAATATTGCTATTCGTTTTGAAGTTAAATAATAATCCGACAATTCTCAAGTACGGTGTAACTTACGTTCTGAAGATATTAATCATTTATTATTTGGTTTGTTTTGATAAGTTATTCTCTCCTCTTGGTATTTTCCCTCCTTATATCTTATCCTTGTTATCTTTGGATGTTCGTGTTTTAATATTATTATTTAAATTAGTATTAATCATATTCTAATTTAACAGTTGGCTTTCGTTTTAGAAGTAATTTCCCTTTTCCTCTTTTTATACCTTTATTTTTTTATTTTTTTTTTTTAATTTTTCCCTCTTGTTATATTAATATTTTATACTTTTTCCCTTGCTTTAGTTTAATTCTTCCGTTTATATTTACTTATGATTTATTTTTTGTTCTTTCGACAGCCAAATGGTATGTCCAGCCATATGTCCAGCCAGGACATACAAAAAATAACTTATGTTCTGTGTTACATCGATGATAAAACAGTGTCCAGTAATTGATTTTCAGCGCATTAACTGTTCGACAAATTTATTTAAATAAATAATTTTCGAAAAGTGTAAAACTATTCGATCGATCGACTGCGCATATTCGTACGTTTTTATCGTATTTTAGCTAAACTGAGTTTTAATGAATAATAACATTTTGAATGTATTTCTTATGGTTTGTATGCGACATTAGAGTGTGATTTCATAAAGAGAACAATAAAAATGTTTTAATATACATTTTTTTTTTTTTTTTTAAATATACTCTTTATCTTCCGGCGAATAGTAATTTCAAGGAAAAATACTTATAATAGTTATAATATTTATATTTTCATAAATAAAAAAATAGTTTATCGCACGATACGGCGGTATCGAGTCGAAAAATTGATGAAATAATTTATAAATGTTATAGTTTCGTATTTTACAAAAAAATAACTTTTTTTAACATAAATAAATTTAAAACTATAACTTCGAATATTTATTCACTTCATCGTAAATAAGTGGCGTGGTTTCGAGTTTATTTATTTTTTTTTTTATTATTTTCGGATGTATTATAATAATTATTAAAAAAATTATTTATACACGTTGTTTCACACTATATATAGGAATGTCAGGATATATTGACTGGATTATCGGAAAGGATGAATTCGGTGATGAATAAAGTGGTGCCGATTGGCATACAGCTTGAAATATTAAATACTCGCATATGTAGAACTGTTGGGGCTCACAAATTGATGACGTATCCTTCGCATTTTTTAGAAGACGAAACTACGTTTTTAGATATTTTTAAAGATACAAAAGATGTAAGATGATAATTAATTAATCATAACATATACCGCAATTATTGCTTTATCTTTTCTGAATTTAGAATAATTACATGTAAAACGTAATTAACTTATATAGTATATATTTTCGAACAATATGTAAGAGAACAGCGTAAAATTAATAAACAAAACAATAAGAGAAAGTACACTGTTCGATTTAAACGAAAAGAAAGTTGTGTAATAACATTTTACAAATATGGACCACTCTAATGGATCGTGTATTTTTTCTGATTGGTTTTATCGAGTAATTTTAACCGATTTAAGTGGATTCGTACTGAACTAATAACTCTGATAATTATGTTTAATTCGAATTGTAGGATCTGTTCTTATTATTAGTCAAAATAATTTCGAAAAATTCTTGAATTATTTTTCCATCATTCTTAGAATAATAATAAATTGTGGTTTTTTATTTGACGGATATATATATATATATATATATATATATATATATATATATATATATATATATATATATATACATATATATATATATATATATATATATAGATAGAATTTTTTTCATGAATTAAAATCGAACATGGACTTTTAAATAAAACATATACCATCTTGATATGTTTATTATGAGGATGTATTTAAAACACGAATATTAGCTTATGAAAGCACGAAAGAATAAAATGTGGATATTGTAAATATACGGACATAATGTTTTAAGACAAAAATTACTTCTATTATTTTTTTTCTAATCGGTAGGTGTTTACATAAAATTTATATCATTCCGGAACCTACCCCCACTCGATGCTACAATGCTAATGTAATAAAATTACCAGCGATTACGAATTTTAGAAATATAATATATTTTATGTTTAATCTAAAATTATTTTGAAATATTGATTAAAATTTTTATTTTTTCTACTCGATCTAAAAAGAAAATATAGAGTTAAAAATCGACTGTGTTTGGATTACCAGTATACTTACGGGTTAAATTTAATGTTATGATTTTCCATATTCCTACGAAATAATTTAATTGTGCCCTCGATTTCGGTAGTACTATTTTTACATATGGTCACTATATTTTGTTATATAAACTGTAGTTTAATATTCGAAAAATGTAACAATTAAAAAGCTCTTATTTTGTCAGAAATATTTATAGAAATATGAATTTTACTTGTTTATTACATTTGTGTCAACTTCACAGGTTCAAGAAATTGCTAATACCATTCAAAAGCTTCACATAATTGCTCAGGAATTGCCATCTAATCGGTAAGTGAAAAATTGTTTACCACTCATTTGATTTTTTCTTATTTTATATATATATATATATATATATATATATATATATATATATATATATATATATATATATATATATATATATATATATATATATATATATATATGTACTAGCCTATTGTACGTCATTTTTGAATACAAAATGGGCTATCATTCAAGGTACGAACTATATATATGTATTACACGTAGCGGGATGCCGCTGTCTTCTTCATGATAATTAAGAGTTACACGATGGAAACTTTATAAACTATATGCCGCGAGCTGGGATCAAACTCTCGATCGTCGGCTTGACAGTCGAGCGTTCTGAGAGCTATTTATATTACTAGATCTGTTACACTCAAAAAGAACTATTACGAAAGCGCAGGGTGGCAATAGACAGATAGAGCAAAGACATTCTTGAATTCATTAGCTTATCATAATGACAACTACCTGGGAGATTGAACATATATATATATATATGTGTGTGTGTGTGTGTGTGTACAACAAACAATACCGAACGTATATAATTAAATCACTTATAGCTATCTTAGTCGCGTGTTTTCTCATCTGTGTTAAATTTCAATATAATTGACATGATCATAATTCCAAATTTTCCCCTTTATTTTTTTTTTCTTATTAAATTTGATTTATTTTATTATTTTTTGTTTCGTTTACGTAGATTTTCCGAGATGAAGAAAAAAATTGAATCTAAATACGATCAAATCGAACGGTCATTGATACAAGAATTTGTAGATGCTCAATGCATTGATTCTTTAAATCGAATGAAAACCATTATTAAAATTATGTCCGGATTCAAAGGATATTCTCATTGTCTCGATGCGTTCATCGAACAAAGTCAGCAGGTAACTTTTCAAGCTTATAATTTTGTTTATAGTTTTGAAGTGCAACTTCTATCGGCGCGTTATTTATGAGAAGTTGACTGGTAAAACGAGCGAGCGAGTCGAAGGCTTACACACGTAGGTACATAGGCAGGTCTATTCTCACAGTTTAATCGGGCTTCTTCACTTTTTCCCGCATGCTGTACTCATATATACGTGTGTATATGTAGTTTACACGTACAAGGGTACAAAAACACGTACTGAAATTGTGAAATCATATTTTTGCGTATTCGTATTCTTTCTCTTGAGCATGCGCGCACGGCTATTCGTTGTTTCGTTCAAATTTTCGCTGCACAAAAGATGTATGTGCTACGTAGATTTGAGAACGCGAACCCATTCCAGTCATCGCTATGTGAAGCATAGTGGGCAGTTCCTTTTCTTTGTGAAATTCGTACGTAATCGCGAGTTTAAATAAGTGTCTTTTTTTAGGAAACCGTCTTTAAGTTGTACTTCTTGCCTACGAGAATTTATCAAACTACTTGTTGATTGTTATCATTAAGTTTACTTCCTAGTACTTCAGATACTTATAAACGATAATACATTTTTACGACTGAATATGATAAATATACTGTCTATTAAAAATGTATCGTACATTTTATATCGATTTAACGTGCTCTAACTGGATGTTCATAGTTCTAAGATTGCGATTCGGGTGTATTACTTGTTGCCGGACCGCCTGTTCCTGATGGAGCTTATAGAAATTCCTTACTGCTCTCTATATACTGGACGTGCAGTTGACAATCCTGATCACGACCTTCTTTAATAACACATTACGCTCTGAACTATATCTTAAATTAGTGCGCGCGTCTCGTAATGGTTCTTCGTATAATGTATTGTTGCTTCTTCATTTTCAGAATTTACATCTATTTCCGGAAATAGCGATATTTTTGAAGAAGTTGTCCGAATATATAGAAATATGAGTTAGTAAGTAATCACGTTGGGTAGGATAAAGGCATGCCCATTATTAAAAAAATAAAAAAAAACGCGATTTGTATATATATGCTTATTAATTATTAGATTTTCAAGACTATTTTGGAGTGTGTAAAAAAATGTATCGCTCCATAGACTTAGTATTCCGATATGTACGATAGAATTTACCGGTTAATTATCCGCTTTCTCTCTTAAATTACCTTCTTGGAATGCGTAGTCTATAAAATTTATAAAGACACGACGAAAACCCAGAGTGTGATTGTGAACGTCGGTTTTTTTTTCCGTTTATTTTTAGAATTACCGATTTGTGTCGAATCACGCTAGATGCAACAACTAGTATCTATAAATTGTTTAATCCACTAATCACAACGCGTCGCATTTACATATTAACCTTCGGATTCGTTCAATAATTGTCAGTAGTTAAAGATTCTTAATATATGCATAAATAATGATAATAATAATAATAAATTGTACATTTTATTGTTAATTATATTCGTGTTTTATATGTACATTTTGTTACATATATATATATATATATATATATATATATATAACTTTAGGATATTTTTCCGGATGAAAATGTTTTTACGATAATTATACCGATATGTGAAAAAAATTTCAAAATAATATCGGAAGTTTTTCAAGACGCCGAACAAGTGAAATCGAAATTTTTGCTGAGTATGTACGATTTAAAAATTCGTGTGAGTATTAAAAATACAAATTCGAATGGTTATTTATACGTAATTTTTATTTTCATACGTAATTATTGTGAGAAATTCGAATATATTCAGTTACGATGTAAAATTATTTTGTTGTCCGGCTTAAAGAATTTCTAGTTAAAACGTTAGATATGATCTAATTTAATTTCGTTAAGAAATATTCTTCTTCTTCTTCTTCGGATGCCCTACGTCCTTGACGCGTTGGCGGATTTTTCTACTTCTCGCTGCTTCCGTTAAATTTTCGAATTTCCTTTATTACCGTTTAGTCTTTTATCATAATTCATCCGAACTTCCTTCTATACCTCTTGGTTGTTTTTCTTACATTTTATCTTCTAATACAGTTTATAATATGCGATATTTTCCTAATTACGAGTTATATTTGTTTTTCACACTTCGATAACGCATCCCTTGCTTCAGATTTTGCTTCAGATTCCAATATACAGGGTTCTTGTTCCATGTTTCTAAATCTTCTAACTTAAGCAAGTTAAAAATCTCTGTTCGTTATATACTTCAGCATAATAAACCGTGGCATATCCGATTTTGCGATCGTTTATTTTTATTCGCCCGTTTTTATTACCTGAAGATAAATTTTTTCTTATTGATTTTGTACTTTTTGTACGTTTTAGTATTCGTTGAAAATGATTTTTTTTTCCTTCGCTTCATTTTTAATACTCTTAGCCTAATCCTTATCAACTTACAATATTTTTACAGGCGACCTCAACTCGTCACGAGTAAATATAGACCATAGTAGAGAACGTAACGTTTTATAGACAGTTTCTAACTCGTCCCTTCACGCTTTCTTTTGTCCATTATTCTGTCGCCGTTGGATATATATATATATATATATATTCTTCAAATAATCGTTTCGATTATTCATCGTATTAATAATTTTGATTATATTAAATTCCGAAAAAAGGGTTATTTATATGTTATTGACCATTTTTTTTTTTTTTTTTTATAAATTTAATTTACACTCTTTTATACTACCGATGCATATGGATTCTCCACGACTTTTTCTTCTTGCTGGCTTACAATGTCCATCGATGATGACAAGTTGCGAGATGAGTAAACGAAAAAAAAAAATACCCAACGAATGAATTGAAAATCTTTCGTCAGTCTTGCAAATTAAAAAAACGTCTTCTAATTCAAATCGTTACGATTTATAATGACTATATTATAAGGACCGTGTGTACATTATGGTTTATTATCGGGCCGATGATTCGTTCGATAATTACATTATAGAAAAACAAAATGAAACGTAAAAATTTTCATCATGTTTACCGTTTATTTCTTTCGATTTCGTTTAGAATTACTCGAACAGCATATTGTCGCGTGCGAAAGACGACGAAGAATATTTACGAAATTTAACCATACTTTATACCGGGTAAATAACTATATATATATTAATATATCGCGAATCTACACCAGTGACGAATACTGGGAATAAAAATTTGGCTCGCGCTTAAACTAATGTCTAATGTGATATTTATTTCAAACCGCTACAATATTTTCAAATATCTGTAGTGTATATATGTCTAATATAAAAGACAAATTATGAATTTACATTTCAGTTTAGAAAAAAACCACAAAAAAAAACAATGGAAAACTAATTAATTAATTTAAAATTAATAATTTAAGCATGTCCGCATAATTATCTATATTAAGTGATCTCATTCCTCAAACTATCCCAAAAATTTTTTCTCAGTTGTAGTGTGCACCGTAATAATTTACTTCCGGCAATAGGAAATTACGATTCCATATGGAACTGAGTATTACATATATACTGAGTATAAGCATCGATTAAACATAATGTATTATTCTCATAACGTTATAATTTGCTTTCGTTTCCAGTACTTATAAATGATATTATTCGTTATATAATTAAACTTATTATTTTTTAAATCACCTATCGAATTTGTGATGGTTTTTTGTCTGACCATCGATACTATTTTCATCTTGTATATTTATTATTTACCAGTTTATATTATTAGTTACTTTCATAAATGGAGAGGGCATTTGTTCCATTTATTAAATATTATTATAACTTTTTAATATAATGCCAAATATACGCGTTTTACATTTTACATCATTATGTTGACAAAATTGAAGTTCTCGCTTCGATAAAAAAAAAAAACCGCAAATATAGCATCGGTTGAACGTTTCGATTTTCTTTAACATTTTTATTGCGAATGAATAAGTTACTTTTTTTAGAGGCTTGTCTAGTTCTCGATCGATTCGGGTTTTACCAAATGTTGTTAATTGCAGGAAAAATTTTATGCGGCTTGCTGTTTCTTCATGTCGGGAAATAGCTGTTATATCTAACTTGTACTTTTTTTTTCGTTAGGAATTTATTCTTCTTTTCGTTGATAACTGCGTCGTGTACTGCTGCTGAGGCCAGAAGCACGGAAGGAATTTAAATTAACGGCTAGATTTTGGATAAATGAAAGAAGGAGAACAGTCTAGATTGAGAATGTTGTAAAATATTCGAGAGAGTAATATGGTTATTGTTCTATAATGTACTCGTGATATTTTTGCATCGATATAATAAAGTTTGTTTTAATTTTGAAGGACGAATGAACTGTCTGACATGATTCTGCGGCGTGGTTTAACCAAGAACAAATTTTATCTGGACGCGCTTACCGAAAATATTTTTCGTACACATTTAGAATCGTATATCCGGTAGGTCATGTAATGTATTCATGGCTATAAGTATACATTTTTTAACGTTTTATTTTTATATATATATATATATATATATATATATATATATATATGTATGTGTGTGTATAAAAGAATAACTTTTTCAGATTGTTATATATTTAGTTAAAGGCTAGTTATTACTAGTGTGGAATGTAGTGATTTTTAAAAAAATAAACAAAAAAAAAATATACACTGGAATCCGATAGCGAATATAAAGAATTCGACGATAATAGGTGTCAAATTTAAAAAGGCGTAAAACAAGGCTATCCAAATCTTATAATGACCGCACTTTTTTTGAATAATAATAATAATATTTATACTTATACGAAGATGATTATAAAACATTATCATTAAATTACCAAATATATTTATATTTTTATAAAGCGAAGCTTTCCGATCTGGCCAAAGCGCACAAAACTGTCTTTTGAATAAACAACAAAAAAAAGTAGTTAAAATCGTCAATTTTTTGAAATACCACAAAACTTTGCGGATATTAAGCCATTATCAAGTTAATACATACATACATACATATATATATATATATATATATATATATATATATATCATCATCTTCAGTCGTAATCCCCCTAAGGGATGTCGTGACCATTTTCATGCTACAGCCTCTTCAGTTTTTCTTCTCCATTTTATCCGGTTTGCAGCTTCCCGTTTACAATCAACCATTGACTTTGCAAGCGCTTTTGTGATCGTGTCTGTCCACTTGATGTGTAATCTACCAGGAGGACGCGTTCCTTTTATTTTCCCTTCAATTACTAATCGTTGCATGGACTTCGCATGATATGTCCGAAAAATCGTAATATTCTGAAAAGAACATCGCTGGACAATCTACGCTTAATGTTGAGCTTGCGTAATATAGAAACGTTTGTTTGCTTCGCTGTCCAGGGTATTCGTAACATACGCCTCCAAATCCACATTTCGAAGTTATCGATACGTTGCCTATCTTTGGCTTTCAGCGTCCATGTTTCCGCCGCGTATGTGAATACAGAAAACACCGAACACTGCGCTAATTTCTTTTTTACCGCGTTTGTAATTGATGCGTCGCGCCATATTCTGTTTAATTTGATCATGGCATTTCGAGCCAACTGGATCCGTCTTTTTATTTCATCCGTTGAAGTGCCTTTATCATCAATAAGGGATCCCAAATATATATACTTGTGTAATGTTTCGTAACCATCGATTTGTGTTTCAGCCTCCGGTATTAAGTTTCCCCGATCAACCACCATTAGTTTTGTTTTATCTTTATTTATATTTAATCCAATATATATATATATATATATATATATATATATATATATATATATATATATATATATATATATATATATAAATAACAAATAGTAATAAAATAAACAAAGAAACAATAAAACAATTAGCAATCGATGACAATATAAGCCGACCATAGTTGATCAAATAAGGAAAATCTCACAATAAAACTACAGAAATAGAAGAAAAGAATTATTTACGTTCAATAAATTATGTAGGAATAATTTAACAAATATAAATTTAGCAAAAAAAATAATAACACATTATTGAAATCCGTTAGTAACAAAAAATAGAAAATCGAAATATATTTAAAAAATTCACGAATATATAAATTAAATTGTACTCAACGTTAAAAAAGACAACATAGGAGAAACAGGCGGAGACAATACATAAAATATTAAGTAGCATTATAAATCAGTTCAAATTATTTAATGCGCTTCTTTATTAATCTGTACAGCGTAGAATTGCGAAATTTGAAAGAAAAATACGATACTATACTTCAAAATTATTATGATTCTATCGGACATCAAAAGAAAACTATACCGAACAGAAGGTAATTTTCTTGCTACAACAAATCCTAACGTATGCGTAACATCATCCTGTCCGTTACATTTATGATTATTTTTATTCGCATTTACAAATAGAAGTCAATGAAAATAATTTCAAACCGATATTTTGTTTTAATTTATGAAACAAACAAAAAAAAAAAATGTTACAGTTTTCAAGAATTTAAAAGGGAACTACAAGCAGCGATAGGAGCTAGAACAAATATTAGTAGTATTGCGCAAGTGGTAGATTGCGACGGTAAAACATTTCTGTTGTACGACGTAGCCATTTCATTATTTCAAAAGTTTGAACATGCTTTGAAACGTTGTAGTTTGGTTTGTATTCAATATTTATTTCATAGAAATACATTTTCATTATATATATATATATATGAAATATGAAATGAATAAATATTTTTATTAGGAAAAGTTATACACAACTTATGTTGCTAACAAGTAGTTACAACGGATACATCCTTAAAATAATAAATAAAATTACCTTACTATAAGTGAAAGTTAATTATGAAATAAATATATGATATTCAAAACCCGGCAACTTAAAAAAGAAAAAAAAAATGTTAAAAATGCACAAAATAATAATTAAGGTTAAGCTCAATGCGTCTTATACTTAGTATACATAAATTTTAGTTGCCTGGAATTACCGATCGATGAAATAAGCACGTTATCGTGATACGAGCATTTATTGAAAAAATCATTCGATACACTTTTAAAATAAAATTCCTAATAAGTAAACGTGCATTTTATTGACTTCGGCGTAACGAGGCACGTTTAAAATACATCTTAAATACTTATTTTGAATGATACGCAGTTTATTATTAGATACTGAGCTCCAAGCTGAGGCAGGCATAGGTCATTAATGACTTATAAATTATCGTCTTGTTGCTAATATTGAGGTAAGCTTTACGATTAAAAATTGAGTACGTGGAACAGATGGCTTTATTTGTCTGAAGATTAGTATTGTTCACGTGTTTAGTGAACGTCAATCTGCGGTCTAAACACGCGAATAGCGTATCTGGTCGCTCCAATCTATTTCAGTATCTTGAACAAGTTGGCAACGTTGGTCTTCTACGGATGAAAAAGGTGGCCTCGTGTTGTTGTCGATCGCTTACAATCGAACTCTGGTCGACCATCTGTTTTTTTCCATCTTGTTTTAGGACGTGGCCTTCTGCCCCCCCCCCAGTATTATACTATCTACGATAGATCTTCATTTATTTCTGTTTTGTGCATTCACTTCCCAATCAGTTTTTCTTAGGTTTATTGCCACAGTTTTCAGATCATTGGCGAATACATCGTTATAGCGCAGTTTAGGTATTCCAACGTGTCTTTTTCCAGTTTCTCGATAGCATTTTCTTTGGTACGCGGACATCATGTATTCGCGAAACACGATCGACTTATTTCACGCGTCTTTCAGTCGGCATTTACGCAATAGATTTAACTGCTGCTAGAGCTAAAACTTATTAATTTAACACGAACAGTTTTCAGCTTATTTTCGGTATTCGTCTAATCATGCTCAGATGTCAGACCTTCAGCTTTTTAAGATGGTTTTTCATAATAGGCCTAATTTCGCTTCTATACATCGTTGTCGGAATTATGATAACTTTATATACCGTTAATTTTGTTTTTTGTGTCAAATCTTTGGTTTTGAAAACTATCTGAGATAATTTGCCATATGTTGCATTAGCATTTCTAATTCTATAATCAATTTCGTCGTCCAAATTTGCATCCTTATTAACATAGCTTCCTACGTATTTAAATGAGCTCGCATTACACAGCTTATTATCCCAAATGTATAAATTAGTAATAATAGCAACATTTTAGAATCTCCGGGGTTTTTTTTTACCGTTTATTTCCAAACCGAATTTACGATATATTGACTCCAGATGTATTAGTGCATTTTGTGGGGCACGGTAGGAACCTACTCGTGGTGCTCCTGGAAACGGTGATCAGTAATATTTATAACAATGAATACACCGGCAAATCCTACCAACCCCGGTTCGCTCAATCAGAACGGATACGAAAAGAAAAGGAAGAAGTGCATTTTGTAGAGTAGTGGATTCTTCGCATGCTAAGGCGCACTCATCCGCCTGTTGCAAGCTTTCAAGTGTAAATTTTTTTTAAATTAAATTTAACCAAATTATATAATTCGCCATCGAATCGAAAATTGATTTTTATACCGATATTGCCAATGTGGCGCCTAAGAACAGGGTTAATTACGCTTATGCAAAAATTGAACAATATTGGCGCAAGTACACAATCCTGCTTGACTCCAATACTTATATCGAAAGGATCTGAGGTTCCAACATCAGAAATAACAGACTCTTTAATGCTACTATGTAACTGTGGTATTTATTCTTAGCATCTTTGCCGGGCATTAAATTCTCTCGAAACTCAGCCATAATACGTCCCTAACGTGTCAAACGATTTTTTCATAACTATAAATGCGATGTATAATTTTCTATTGCTTGTAGCAAGTTCAAAATCATATCAGTCGTGTTTCTTTGCTGTCGAAAGCCGCACTGCTCTTCCGGCAAATATGGCTTTAAAATCGTTTGCAACCTCCTTGTATACACACACACATATATATATATATATATATATATATATATATATATATATATATATATATATGGTTTGATTCCCAGTTCAGAGTTATTGTGAAATTGATAACTTAGTAAACACAAATTTATTGAATTAAGCCAGGTTATTGAAAAATTAATTATATTAAGGAAAGTTGAAAATTTCTGTCGTAAGTGCCAATTTATCGTGAATTCTAATGATTTAATTTAGTGCTGTCGATTCCTAAAAATGTAATCAATTAACCGATTCCGAGAAATCGAATCGACTCGAAATTTGATCAACTCAAGTCGAATCGATTCGGAATCGATTAATTGTTTAAATCGACTCGAATCGCCGAGATCGACTCGAAAATTTAAATTCATGCAGCTTTTTTAATTTTATAAATAATTTTTTACTTAAATAAACAAAATTCTATGCTTAAAAAATTGTGAGTTTATTTAACGATTCAACATATTAAAATTTAACAATATTTTATTAATAATTATTTTAAATTTCGATAAAGAAATATCAATTTTTTGCCGTATTGGGCGAAAGGCAGAAGAAGTTGCTGGTGAGAATGTTTCCTGCTGATGAGAACACTCTCTTTGATGGCACATATGTGCCTGAAATGTAAAAATATTTTTCAACCAATACTCATCGGTTTCTCAAGCGTAGAACGAACGACGATGGTCTGGTGTCTGTCAACTGATAAGGAAATATACTTCGCTCATTTCTTGGTATTCATTATTGTCTATCAACTCATTCACTTTGACGAATCGTTTTTTCACGAAAACGAATCGATCAACTTCGGAATCGATTCGAATCGCAACTAGATCAACCAACTCATTCTCTTTGACGAATCGATTTTTCACAAAAATTAATCGATCAATTCCGGAGGAATCGACAGCACTAATTTAATGGTATTAAAAATTCGATTTATGCGTATTATATATATATATATATATATATATATATATATATATATATATATATATATATATATATATATATATGTATGTATGTATATATAAAGTATAAAATAGTCCCGGTCACGTTTTAATAATATTGATATAGATTTTGGATCATTTATTTTATAGACTGGATTAAAACGGTCATGACTCTGTACACAGCAGATAAAAGAGAGCGCGAGTGTTTTTTGATCAGTGGAATGAAGGTGAATTAGTTTGCACCAATCTGTGCGCCGTTTGCTAGTACTCCTCTCATATGTTAGATTAATGTCATGGTCTTCCAGTTTTTCGTTTTTTTTTTTTTTTCATCGTTTCCGTCGATATGCCGTCACTTCGTTCACATTTCCAATTTTTTAACCTTTTTTACCGCTGATATCGCTTCTGATTCTATTTTTATATCTGATTTGATTCTATGATGTTTTATTTCTTCACCGGAGTATAAATTTTGACAATAATTTCTCCATATTTCGGCACTAGCCGTCGGATTTATTTCACCATCATTATTATTTGCTATATACGTATTCAAAAATTATTCATTTTTTTTTTTTTTTACGCAGTTGTCCGATGTAAATAATCAACATTCGAACACGATGCAGCTGTTCGAAATGTTGTTGCAGTATTTAATCGGCGAAATTGTCACGTACGCCATCAACTTAGGAATACAATCTATACCGATGCCAGAAGTTAAACGTCAACAGTCACGCGTCACGTGTTTTTTCCGGTTAATTCGCGAAGTGACTTCCGTTGTGCAATTGTTGAACAAACAACTGGAGGATGCGATTATTCCTTCGATCAGGTACGAATGTTTAACTCGCGAATGTATAAAGAACTGCCTTTTTTGTTTTTCCAACAACCCGTAACAAAGTTGCTTGTATATAATCAAAACTGAGCTAATTCTTAAACGTGATGTGAAGCTATATGAATAAATTACAAGAAGTCGTGAGTGTAAATACAAAGGTGAATGCGATAGTTATTTCCTATATAAGAAACATGTTATAGTCGATTTTTAACTTTACGTGCTGAGATTTTGAAAAAAATTTGTACGGATTTTTTGAGTATTATAGAATCGGGGAAGTATAGAATTATTTATTTATTATTTTTTTTTTTTGTTTAATAAATAACGTCAAAAAGGTTAGATCGCGTAGAAACTTCCAGTATTTCTTATTAACAATAATAGCTAAGACTATTTGATATGTGTTGTAAGCGATAAGTTTAATGTATGAAATATTTTTGATTGATCTAGCGGAATAATCTGCAATCGTATTATTAGTACCGCAAGGTAGTGTCTTAGGGTCTATCATTTATCTTCCTTTACACAGCCGATAAAACAATTGTACAGTTATCTCTATGTTCGCTGATGACGTACATTGTTTACATTCTAATAGTGCATGTTTTCTATTGTTGAGTATTGCATGTGGAGTAGTTTAGTAGAGGATCTACATTGAGCAAGTGTTGCGATGTATGCGTCTCACACGCAATCTGGCTAATGCCTACTTCTTCTCATATAATTTTTATTCGGACGTTATATAGCGTCCTATTTTTGGTTTAAACGCACGTGTGAGTGTGCATACAGTTTTATAATTTTTTGTGATATGAACGGCTGTAAATCTGGCGCGTGTACAGATTTAACTGTATTTTTAGATTTTCTTTTTTCCCTACACGTTTTCCTGCAATTCCCGAGTGAGACGGAGTTCTTATAGAATCCAGCTAGTTGTTATGATAGAAATGTGGCTTCTTCGAAAGATGTATGTCGAATAAATATTTTTAAAAAAGACAAAAATTCTAGTACAGGCAAAATAATAAAAAAAAAAAACCCAAACACATTATACAGAAAAATGTGCCATACTTCGGTCATATTATCGGGAGTACAAAATATTAAATACTCCAGATTATTATACAAGGACAAACGGAAGGAAAGAGGAGTCCTGAAAAAAGGAAGACAGATCGACACTGTAAAATATTACAATTTGGACAAGCACGGTTTCCATACAGCGATTATTGATAAGACGGCGCAATATTTGATCGATAGATTATTGATCGCCTACGCTCTTCGGATGATGATATAGATTTTATATATGTCTGTACGTGCTTGGATTATATATAACGAATCGAGCATGATGATTTTGTAAGATGTTCCGCATAAATAAATCGAAAAAAATACTCATTACATTAACTCGAGATGTATTCATAAAATAATAATCTTGTAAATTTTACTTTTCAAGGTCTGAAGGCAATTTACAAGAGTTTTTGGAACAAAAAGAAACTGTTTTACTCGAAATTGAACTAAAATTAGATACTGGAATTGATCGGTGCGTATCGTTTTTATTTATTTATATATATATATATATATATATATATATATATATATTTAATCATAAAGCACACTAATTTAAAAGTGAAACAATTATATACACATTCTTCTCGTTTCGTTATCCGATCCGGATGTCGTGACCTTATTTGATGCAAGTTACGACGCCATTTATATCGGTTTTGCGCTAGATTCATAATTATATATATATATATATATATATATATATATATATATATATATATATATATATATATATATCTGTGTGTGTATTTGTGTGTCTGTACACCAACTTTTCAAATATATGTGTTAATTTTCTTCTCCTTGAAACGTGTATTTATCGATATTCGTTTGTTTCAATATTTTCGTTCGTAGTTAAAATTTGCTGACTTCTCTAGAAATGTTGCTATATGGGGAATAATTATAGGTTATCCAAATTGAATAAGGACGATATACGCAGGTGTAATACATGGAGAACGCAGCGAGATAAGATAAAGCTCAGAACATAAACAGCAGAGCATTTAAAAAAAAAAAACATGGATTGCGGACTGTTAAAGGGGACGGAAGGGACTTTCTCTAAACTGCATACGGAGAAGACGACCAGATAACAAATTACGTCCAAATCGTAAGCTACCGATGAGTACAATTCCTTCGCCGTTACTCTTCTTAAAGAAATAAAACCACGAAACCTCGGGGGAGAAACGGTTGAAGTTGATAGTAATTAGTATGAGGTAATTGAATAATTACTCTCGAATGTACATCAGTTCCCAAACGATCCTTGTGCTCCAGCTGAATAGAGTGATATCCTTGTGAGACACTAGGAAGGAGAGTTCTACGCCATTAGATGACGCGCGTCCGGCACCCACGAGGAATACTTAGTTTGTTTTTTTAATAACTCTTAGTCTATTATCAGTTATTAAAGTTGAACGTCCAAAAGTAACAAAGCTCCGCAAAATTTAAAAATAAAGATAATAAAGTTATGAAAAATAAAAAAATAAAAAGAGAGAACGATGCAATACGGATAGGGTGTTAGTACAGAATGAATGGAAAACAATAAGGTATAAAACGAAAGTGATAAGAATATAAACGAGAGCGAAGCGAGGAAACACGTGAGAATGTGAAAATAAGTTCTAAATAAATAAGTCATAAATACAGTAAATTATAAGACAATTGTATATTTAATATAAATATTTATATTCATCATTCTCTTACTTCTGTTCTCTCGAGGGCATGGTGATGAAAACGACGTCCTAACTATAGTTCTCCATGTTATTCTATACCAGCCAATATCGCTTAATGAGGACTGAATCCGGTTATCGCTCTTAATTGATCAACATAGCGTGTCCGTGGTCTCGTTTTTGGTCTTTTTTCATTGCTTTTGTCCAGCATTATACGACGTTCGAGTGAATCCGTATGTACTATATGTTCGAAGAATCTCCGTCTCATTATTTCAAACGGACGTATTAATTTGTTAAGTAATCGTTTGTAATTTGGTTTTTCCACGAAATCCTCGGCATTTTTCTATAAGTTCACATTTCGAACGCATTTATTCTGTTTCGGTCGGATATTTTAAGTGCCCAAGTTTCACCCGCGTAGGTCGCAATTGAGAACACTAAGCTTTTCAGCAGATTTAATTTTGTATTCATCGAAAGGCTTGCGTCCTTCCAGATTCTCGTTAATAAAATCACCGTTATCTCAACTGAAAATAATGTATTACCGTATAAATTTTAGAACCTGTATGGGCATACGAAATGTGGAGAACAGCAAGCAGTTCAAACTTAAAATCTATACAAAGATTCCAGTCCAAAGTTGTGCGAGATATTTCAGCAGGATATCGTGATTCGTGCGCAACGAGCATACACAAGGACCTGCGCATTTCAGCAGTAGAAGTAATTGCAATCTTTTCGAAAAGACATTTTCATCATCGTCTCAAAAACCACCTTAATCCGTTTTAGCAGTTGATCTCTCGCAGAATTACGATTCAGACGATTGAAGCAACTTAAGGCAGATTGAACTAGAATTCCGTCCGTAGACAGTAATTTATAAAATTCGATATATTATAATGTATAAACAAGAAATGGTAACCATTGGGAAGCGTTCCATCATAATCTATATAGCGATGCTACTTAATATTCAAACAGATTGTGTATGCAAGGAAAACAAAATATCTCGTTTGTAATTTTTGTTCGGAAATAGCGAAATAAATTTGATTCGATTATTATTATTATTATTATTATTATAAAATGTTCTTTTGTAATGTAGAATTATGTCACGACCCGAAAAAAAAAACCAACAAAAACAAAAAAAAAAGTTTATTATTATTACTGCTATCGTTATTATTTAAAAAAAAAACACACACACACACACACAATAAACGACAGAAAGGAGTTAAAATCACTGAAATACTTTTCTTTACGAAAATTACAATTTTTTTCCTGTAAACTGTGTATATGATATTTTTCACATGTTTATATATTTTCATAATTTATTTTGTATATTTGCTTGTGATAATGGCTTAACAGCCGAAAAGCTTTGCGATGATTTTTCATAAATGAAAAATATTCTATAATGATTTTAACTCCTTTTTTGTTGTTTATTTTATTTATTATTATTATTATTATTTTAAATTCTAAAATTTTCAAATTATTGTTATTTCGAAATAGGTGTCTAAATGCTGTTATTAGCTGGATTAAGATATACTTACAGAATGAACGGAAAAAGTCGAATTTCAGATCGGATACAATTATACAGTCCGTTGTAGCGAGTGACGTAAGTGTATCATCTCAATAAATAACTATAATGAAAAATGTACATTGTATCTTCTGCTTCTTCGTCGTCTGTTTTCAGACGTCATGATCAATCGTGTAATGTTTCCAGTTAAATTCCGCCATAGTCCCGTCGCGCCTTGGATGTAATCCGCAAAACGGATCGGCGGTCGAGCTTCTTTTTCCCGCTACTGTTCTCCTTGTATTATTATCCGTCGCGCCGTACAATATGGCCAAAGAACTTAAGGCGTCTTCTTTTATCGCTGGAACCAGTCTATGTTTTTGGTCTATTTCGATTTCAGATTAGCTGCATTAGTCCGATGTACGTTCCATCCGTCAAATCCTGAGCATATAGCAGCGCGTTTCAAAAGCCTTCTAGTTGTTTTCGGCATAATATTTTGTTTAATGTCGACGACTCTGAGCCCTTATTATCGAGAATACCGGTGATTTCACTAATCGTTTTTTTTCGTTGTTATTTTTATATAATGATCTTTCCGTATTAATAATCTTGCTAGAGCGTTTTTGGCCATTCCGATTCGACGCTTGATTTCATTTTGATCAATTCCGTTATTAGTGACGTCTACGCTCTCACATACGTGTCGTTTGCGTCTTTTTTTCTATATCGGGTATCAACGTAAATGTCGCAGGCAATTCGCCCGCCTTGTCGATATAGTATGGTGCACTACGATTTAGTTATCAAATTAGCTTTCTTGTTGAAATATTATATATCGTTTAAAATTATCATCCGCATATCGTAAATTACATTCCCCCCCCCTTCCGATTGTTATTCCGCTATTCAGTTGTCTGTCTCGTAATCCATTCGCTGTATATCATTGTATATAGACGATGGTACACACACTCCTTGTCTTACTTTTGTTGTTTGAAAGCTTTTTCCGAATGTTATCCTCCTATTTTAATACAAGCGGTATTTCTTTCATACAGTTTCTTTATTAAGATGTTCAGGTATTTTTAACTGTCTTAATACCATACCACCAGCGTATTCCACTCCACCGTGTCTCGAATGCCTTTGTATAATCTAAACAGTTTTTTTTCTATTATTTGTCTTATTACGATCAGTGGTTCTCAAGTGGGGATATAGACCGTTTGCTTCGCCGCAATTTATAGAATTATATATAATATTTCAATTGAATTACCTATAATAGTATTTTACTAGTACGACTACTAATAAGCCTATATAATTTTTGTCGACTTTGTCTATCGCCTTATAAATCGGTATAAGTATTGATTTAGTTCAGTCGCTTGATCATATTTATCCATATGTTATTGCGCAATCGCTCTATTAAAACTATCGCTTTTTTCTCGACTGTCTCGATCATGTCGTATATTATCGCAGTCTGCTGTTTATCTCGATTTCGTTTCAGCGTATATGTGAATACTGTTCGATTGTGTTGGTCTTTTATACATTCGCCTTGTGTTGTACCACCTAGAAGTTAATTCTATACAGCGTTGTTTTATATTGGAGTAAATATTAAATACTGCGAACAATAAATTTTTTGAAAAAAGAATATTTAAACGTACTGTTGAAGAAACTTAAGCCCAGAAGCACTTTAGCCGATTAATCATCCGAATCAGCTGGCAGCGTCACTTGTACATTACGGACGTGAAGTCTACGAGACTAAAATGTACTTATATAATTTTAAATAATTGGTTTATTTAAAATCACGCGTATGTAATTTTGTTATATAAGCCTGATTGACTTGAAATTATGTCACTAGAACTAATGAATAGTACCGCGATTCGTATGCGCATTCGTATCTTTTGATTGTGAAAAAATAGAACAAAATAAACCGTATTGAACATTATTACTATTATTAATTATTATTATTTCGTCACTTGTCTGTACACGAAACGATAAGTGTGACGGAAGGATGATCTCTTTTTATCTATTCAATACCGGGTCGAGGGTAAGGGAGGGCCCGTGTGGCCTTGATCTAGTTTTATAGTTTCATATAGCGTGTAAATCATCGTCATCGTCGTCGTATTGTTCGTTGTTGAACAAGAGCACGTTTATTTATTTTTAATTTTATATATATATATTTTTTTAAATCTTTATCGATTGTTATTAAAACGAAATAATTAAAATGTTATATATAGATATATTTTTTCAAAATGTGAAATTCCGCAAAATTTTATTCGTAGACTTGTAAATACATCATCTCTTATATTCATAACGTCATTCGAGATGTTCGGGAATGTTTGGACAGTGTTAATCTTGAAAATGTTTTGATGGAATTAGCCGGAAGATTTCATCGTGTTATATACGAACATTTACTTCAATACAATTACAATGAAGCGGGTAAGTGTATTTCGCACTTAATTTATCTATAAATAAAAAAAGAGTATAATAGATACGCGTCGTGTTTGCGGTTTGTCATTATTTTCTATTATAATTTTAAATATTTTATCGAGTAGCCATTAAAAAAAAAAAAAAAAAAACCCTAGAGTTTCAAGATGGATGAAGAAATGAAGAATAAAATTAAATAAGCATAAATCCGTTCACATTAATTACACTCTAAAAGAAATGAAAAAAAAAATAGAAAATAAAGTTAATCCGTGCAGACCGCCGAAGAAGAATTCACCTAAACATCTCCGACCGCATCTCGATGCCTATTTGAAAAGCATCGCGCGAGAGTCAACAAGAAGAACAAATCCGACTTGAACGTCCGTCGAATGTGGCGGCCCATTAGGAAGAGAAATTCGTGATTTCTACAATAAACGACTACTCTAAACCCATCTCTAAACCTATCGGATCCAACTTTAGGTTTACGCGAAGACTGCTAATCGAAATAAAGTTTTACCAATGCGGGCTAGAAACGAGCATCATCTGCATGCAGATGTGAATATTTGAAGCGCGTACACGCGAGATGGTATGTAATTTCGCGCGCCCGACTACGAAAAGCGACTCTACGAACGTCCGAATATCGATGCAACACTTATATGCTCGACACACTAGCAAATGTTAACACGATTAATGGCAAAACGATTACAATACTTACGTGTATATAAAAAATAATAGGAATTATTTAACGAACTAATAATTATACTCGTTTAATTAAGTCATTTATATATCGATTAATGATGAATTATCCACAGCATATAAATCGGATAAAAGCGGGCGTTCCACTGGGACGTGTCTTGGAACTATTATTGTATCTTATTTTTTTACAGCCGATGTGCCTGTTGATGATCTATCCTTAATTAGCGACTTATGCTGATGATATCAGAGCGGTGGATAAAATTATGTCATAGAGCGAGAAATTACGAATTGAAATAAATGTAATATATAATATTCTCAAATGACCGTATGGAGCCATTAAACGTCAAAATAGATAGGCTTATATTATATTTAGATCAAAAGTTAACACGGTGTATTGGTAGAAAAAGAGCTGAACTCGGAATCAAAATTAAAAAGCCGTATCGGTTAATGAGAATGCAATCCCAACTTACCTTAAAAAACGAACTACTACTATACAATCAAATGCACCAATATGGAGGTACGAATGCGAATTATTATGGGGCTAAAAAAAAAAACCAAGAGCAACATAATGAAAATACAAAAGATATCAGAATATTACTCTTAAACGTCGGTGCTCTATAGTTCGTAAAGAATTCAACTACGCGCGATGACGTCGGCATGTAGTATATAGATGACGTAACTAAAAAGATGGCGATCAAACATCAGGATCGGTTATATAGACCAACTGGAATGCAATTAGCTTATTGGCGATAACTCGTCACAGATGTAAATTCGCAGGCGTAGACGTGGCACAGAAACGAAAATTATGTAAAATTATTAAACTAATATCGGGAGACTAGTCATTTAACTAATTCACGTCATGATCTTTTGCTATGCCAACGTATAAATATATATATATATATATATAATTATCCAACGTAAATAAAGTTCTACACGCGCGTTCTTTAAATAAGAATAAATACATTTTTTAATATTTCGCAACGTCGATAATAATTTTCGTCGTAATTAATAATTGTTAAATTTTGTTCGAAACTATTTTCTACTTCAGGCGCTCTACAGGTTATTTGCGACGTGAACGAGTATAGGAAATTTATGAAACATTTGAATTTTGCGATAATCGACAAAGTTTTCGATACACTTTACGCTTTATGTAACCTGTTGCTGGTGAGACCGAATAATTTAGAAGATGTATGCGGAGACGAAACTTTGGTGAGTACCGTCGTCATCATCATAATTAATCAGGTGACCCAACGAGCGGGTGTAAAACGACCTTTATTTGAACGCATCCGATGCAATTTGATCCTTTAGGGTGACCCGAAGAACAAGGTGGAATTTTTTTAATAATTCAAAAAATACTCGATCAAAAATGTTGAATGAAATTTTATTTAAAAATAGGACACGAGAGATTAGCTTACAATCACTTGTAGAAATTCATTCGGTCTATTTACAAAATTTTCGTAAACTTTTTCAATCATGTGGTTACCAAACGCTTCTTTCAGTACTGCGAGCGTTTCTGCCGAACAGCGACACGTCGCGCCATCTGATTGAAACCACGTACGGTTCAGACGACGACGACGATGTGAAGAAAGCAGAAACGAGTTTATCATTTCGATATAGCGCGTCTGTTGACAGTATCAGCGAAAAAATAAGGCCCCCACTATTCCCCACTACGCCGCTCCAACCCAGACGGTTACTCGCTGGAATTCGGATTAGATCTGTTTGTTTACGAATGCAGATAGCTGAAAATGAGCTCCATCGCTCGTCAAAATATTGTTTAAATCGATCTCTTCCTCTTTGATTTTTTTAGCGTCGTTTCATGAAACAATTAATTCCTGATTTGTTACCAGTTTATAAGGATGAAATTTCAAGTTGTCCAGCAATATACGGCGGACATTTAATCATTTTGTATAAAATGCCCGCGTGCCATGCAGTATCAGATGCTTTAGCAGCGTCAATGAGTACGATTAAAGTTATGTGTCACAAACTCGGCTACGTTAGATATTTGATGAGACGTACAAAATATTGACGAAAACCAAATTGTATATTGGGAATAATATTTTTAGCATGAGAGTGTTTCGTTAATTCGATTAAAATCTTTATATATATATATATATATATATATATATATATATATATATATATATATATATATATATATATATATTCCATCGCGTTTAATATAACAATCAATAATTCTTATTTTTTTAATGATTCATGTTAATAGGCGATTTTAGAAGATTCCGTATTGCTCGGTTTCATTCAGTTAAGAAGTGACTTCAAAACACTTCAGTTGCCGGCATCGTTCAAACAACAATCTTAAATTTTTATTTATTTGTTTATTTTAATCAAAATGTTTATTCCTATTATTTTATAATAATGCGGCCATTATTTATACTTTTTTTTTCTTCTTCTAGTCGGTCGAAAACTCGCGTTGAATATTTATTCAGTTTATTAACCTAACGCATTTTGCAAAATATTATTATCTATAGGAAGGAGTAATAGAAGAAATATTTATATATATATATATATATATACTACAAAGGTCATTTGCGTTCACGGAAATTTTATTTACACAAATTAAACAAAAGTACAATGAATGAAAAATTACGCGTACCGGCTTTATAATATCCTTACCGCTGATAAACTAAATTCTTTATATGTAATAATTCTTATACATATAAATTAGTATATTTACAGGGCTGACAAATATAAATTGCGGGAAAAAATATGAAAAACCCCACTCCATAAAACACTTTGTATCACATTAAGCATACAAAAAACAAAAAAAGTATATTATTCGATAGAAAGCAATAATAATAATATAATACACATATACATACACCTATATATATATATAAATATATATATATATAATTTATTTATTTATTTAATGAAGCCAGACAACAGCTAACAGCCAATTATAGTGTAGGCTTATAAATAAAATAATACAATGAATAATTTTTTTCTGAATTATAAAATTAAAAGTAAAAAAAAATAAATAAAATACAAAAAAATATATTGAACAGATTCACCAGCCTCACACCCATTAAACACACCAGAAAAACTACACGCATTCACAAGTCTCACACTCATTAAAACATACATCATTCACACAGTCTTACTCGAAATAAACGGACGAATAATCTTATATATGTATGTATATATATATATATGTATATGTATATATAAATATACGTACACACAAATAAAAAATAATGTTAGCAGATTACATTTAAATAAATATTAATAATTTACAGTATATTATGTTTAAGGCGTCTATACTTGTATGTTGAATATATTGGAGAGTAGTGATTTTATAAACCAAACAAAATATAACACCGTTGTAATATTTATTGTGTGTGTGTTTGAAAATGACGTAATTGTCGAAAGGCTTTGCAATAAAAAAAAAAAAACCCACTTATAGTGTTTAAACTGTGTTATATTTTGTTTGGTTTATATATACTTCGTGTACATGAACCGTAGTTGCCTGGAATCGTAATTTCTGATCGTTGAAATATACTGATTTTCATGCAATATAGAATTAAACTTTTAAGAATATAATCCCGAATAAAAGGTAAATTTAATATCTCGCGCATGTCCACTATTCTAGTATACCTCGGGAGGACACTTAATACGCATCTTAAATGCCTATTTGTAATTGATTAAAGCTCGCCTTCGACATAGAACACCATTAGGCGGTAGTCATCGCAGGACGAATAATAATAATAAGCGCTTTATAAATGTTTAGCTTATTATTAACGTTAAGGTATTACGATTAAATAAACTGCGCTTACTGGTCTATTTCTTTTTAGAGCTGCGTAATTTACATGCGCCGAGAAGGTTAACCGTTTATCTAATAAAACACCCGAATACATCCGACCGATTTAATATCATCGACTAGAAGTTCAACGACTGAAAAAGATGACCTCAGTGTTTTTAATTAATTTCGATTTGCCATTCGCGATAATAGTTAAAAACGAGACGTACGCCGATTATCTAATTGATTTTTAATAGCAGTCGGTTTGTCAAATATTTCTATATCATCCGCATATAATGCAACCTGCGTATTTGTCAATTTTGAAAAATCGTAGAGAAACAATGCGAATAAAAACGGACCCAAAATACTATCTTGTGACTGCGGCATAAGTTTTCATAGTCGATTTTCAATCATCTATAATAAAATGTTCTATCGGTTAAATAACTACGAATTAAAAGTACCGAATAAGAAGGAAATTTACACAGTGTATCATTTTATACGCGATTTACACCGAGTTGTGTCGAATGCCCTTTTTAGTCGCAATCAAGTAAAACCAGACCTTATTATAATTATGGCTGACAAATTCTGCGATTATAGATATTCGTTGCGTAGTGGAGTATATCTCGGACGAAACTCAAATCGTATGTCGGATAAAAGTTTGTATTGCTCGCGAGAGTGATAATGTAATCTAGACGAAATAATAATAATTTTATTCCGCGATTTTACTCAAATTACTTAGTGCTGAGTTAATATGTTTGCTACTTTCCATTTTGAAGAGCAATGCTCGTATTTAAACATTGCGTTTAATATGAAAATTTAACTACTTCTTTCGAGGGAAGATTTTTTATAACGATAGCGGAGATATTGTTATTATCGACGGAATTTTTAGATTTGACGGCTTTTATAACGGCAGAGACACGCTTAGGACTGGCATAAAATCGACGATACAAGTGTATTTTTACTTTCGTTCGGATATTTTGTCAACGGGCCGTTTGAACTTTGTTTACCCGATAACCGGATGAAATATTACCATTATTACGTGTACGACGAGTTTTGCAGAAGCAAAAAGTACAGCTTTCCCTTACATTACTATACACGTAACTAAGCGCGAATCATGGAGAGAAATGTAATTTATCATTTTTATTTTTGTTCAACAGCTAACGTACTTATTAAAAAAAAATTCTTTTAATAATTGACGATCGGTTCGAGTATCTATTTTTCAATCTTCGAACGTGTGGTTTTTAAATTTAATAACACCTGCAGCATAGGACGGAATATGCGCGGAAAATTATTATACGTAGTTGTTTTTTTTTTTTTTTGAGGGGGGGGTATAAAACGTTCGTCCGAAACACTAATCCCAATTTGTGTACGCGGATGACTTTCAATGTCTAGAGAACTCGATATCGACGCGTTTAAATTAATATTTCGAGATATGAATTTTCTGAATTCGCGACCCAATTTACATTTTGATAATCGAAATAGTGGTAGGTATGCGTATCGACTAATAAACGCGTCTACACAAAATGACGAATAAATATTATCAACATAAATAAATCGATTTAAAAGTAATTAATTAGCGGGGAAAAAATTTAAAACAAAATCTGCGATCCTTGAAAATAATATTACTGAAATAAGAATTAATATATATATATATATATGTGTGTGTACACGATAACGATATTAAGAAAAAATTACAATGTAAAAAGGAACAAAACGAAATTTTAAAATAAAACGAAACAGTCTTTAATTCGATCAGCTGCATTGAACTCTAAAGAAAAAGTATACCTCGTAGTAATACGGCTTATAAATAAAAGGCGGATGCGAACGTGAAATAAAAAGAGACTGGGGATGGGAAAAATGGCAATAACAAAGATTAAGTAAAATATGTAGAGAGAGCAAAGTATATTAATAGATATCAAAATTATATATAACGAAAACGTTAGTACAGAATCGTGTAAAGGCAGCCTATGTGCAAAATAAATTCCTTTAAAATGACTGCTTATAGAATTATGAGAATTTCGTTGAAATCTTTTCGAATAATTTCATTTTGCAAGAATTAAACAACCACATCGGATATTAGTAAATACGATGTGTCTTAAATTTTTCCGGTGTCATATTGTAAGACGGAAACACAATTATTCGAGACAAAGTTAAGAGAACCGGACCACCATCTTACATGCGACTATATCAAACGGATAACGAAATTAGTTAATGGAGATTATTGAGACTGAAAATCGGCTTACGTGGAGTTCGAACTAGTTTTTTTTTCACTGCATACGAGATAGTCAGTCGTGACATCTGAAATCAGATACACTATTATTACATAATTTAATCAGTATACGTAATACGGTTCGAGTGATTCATTATAATTCTGAACTACCATCGAGTAAATTAAAGCGCATATACAATGAGATAATTAAGGAAACTTAAGCGAGCTCCTACTTAATACGACACCCAAGCCAGCAAATGAAGTCGCTTTCACCGGATCGAATCAATTTACGCAGAGAATTAAGATTGAATGATCTTATTCATGTTGTTCGAAGAAAAAATATGTCGTCTTCTAGAAATATTACTCAGCGTTTAAACCTTAACTAGTCGCGTGTCTTCGAATAAGATCCAATTAAAAAGTTTATTTCATTGTTACGGTAAATATATTTCGATTAATGAACTCGTTTTATTACATTTATGTTAAAATATATATATATTTTTTTTAACATAGATTTATTTAAAAATGTGCAAGTTTACAACATTATATCTTGGGTCGTAATAAGCTTTTCATTTATATGTAGTATGTCATCCGACAAACTGAACAAATTTAGAAATAAAGACAAAGTATTCGAATGTTTGAATTCTGAACAGCCCAGTATAGTCGTTTATTAGATATTAATGACAGCGTCGCCATTTTCAAAATCTGCCCATCAGCACCATCGTGATTTTATTTACCCGAACCTTCACGCTAAATAAATGACATTTCCCCTTTTCAATCTGTTGCGACCTACTGATTATTGTAGAAGGATGTCCTTCCAATCTCGACTTGATCGGCGGCCGCTAGTTTTATTTCTTCCGGCGAAGAAGAAAACTGTCTCAACACAGATTAACCACCGCAAACAGAGAACAATAGAAATAGCCGTGGGAAAAATATGACGGCGATGACCATCTGTTCCAATTGTAAAATATTTACGCGCATTTATAAATGCGAACGCTGTGTTTAATAGTGATGTTTCTCTTTTTTTCACATTATATTTCAATATAGGATATTACATTTCCCAGATACGATGTCATTTTTATATATATAATTCATCTTTATATAACGACCGATTAACACATTTTACACTGTAATAATTTTTTTTTAAATAAACCTCACATATTTATACATAAATAAATAATTAAAAATTCTGGTTAACGACTTTTACGTTGTCGTTGCGCAAAGTGCAACGCAAGAATTAAATAAGGGGTAGGGGGGGAGACAGAATTTCTATACTTACAGGATTACGTCGACTGCACATTGAGTCATTCCCGTTTTTTTTTTTTATTTATTAAAAAGCAACCTATATTTATAACAATAAGCATCAGTGAAGACATGTTATTATCAAGGATAGCCTCCCCCAATGGATATGCTGATCCTACTTATTGATTACTTTTACGCTAAATTAATCTACAATTATATGATCTGTCAGTAATCAGAATCGACGTTGAATCTGCGTATTCGATTGAATTTTATACAGGCTTTTAGCAGGTTCTTTACTAATATATTTGTTGGTCGAGTCATTCCTTATATCTTGCACTTGAGGCTGCTGATCTCTTCTTTAACAGAAATTAAGTCATTCGAAATGTCGTCGTTCCGTATAAACCAGGGTGCGTTAACTATCTCCTATACGTATATAATTTTTGCTTGTTCTTTCTATAACAGTTATATTGTAGTCAATACAGCCCGATGCCGTACGTCCAAATTGGCGTTATTATTGATTTACAAAGCACAACTTTATTTTCCAGCGAAAGAACTGAATTTCATAATCCAGTCCATATTTCTCGATTTCAATCTGATCTGTGTACGTGTTTGGAGGTTATGTGTTTATTACAAGTCAATCTCTCTCTGGTCGAGATGTGTAAAGTATTTCTGGAATTGGGTTTTTGTTGAGGTATATCAGACTGGTCGTTCCGGTTTTCAATAGTACATCGAGGCATTTTTATTTTCGTTAACACTTTTATTCTCCGCCGTTTGAATCAATTTGCAAGATGGTTTAAGTGTTCTCGAATGTAACTGGCTGCAGTACCGTCATTGTGTATTGCTAAAATTGCACTATCATCGACGAGTAAGGCGATTAAAGTATTATATCATTTACCGGGAAGTCGCTGGTGTAAATCTGATATAATGTAGGATAGTGCCTTATAGAACTCTTATTTTGATCGAAAATATGGATGATAATTTCTCTGCGAGGTAAGATCTTATTATTAGGTAGTACTGGTAGGGCAATTTAAGTTTTAATTTGTATAGAATATCTTTGTATATACATATATTAAAAATAAAAGAGAGATTGAAGATGCGGCCTCGCTAAAACACAGAATTAATACTGATCCAGTTGTTTCATTCGTCGGTTTCAGTTTACACACGAGCATTAAAATGTCACGGTAACATAGTTGCTGAAGCGCTCGACCGTAAACTTACAGTCGAATGTTCGATCTCCTATCGCGACGTCGACAATTTTTTTCATCACCATTTAAGTGGCGAACATTAATAGTAATAAAAAAAAAAAAAAACAACAAAAAACACTAATTGTGATGTGGACCTAATATGAATTAGTTGTGTCACATATTGTTTCCCCGGTAGACAAGCAATCAAAAAATAATATATTGTAGACAAAATAAACAGTGTACATTAGTTTATAAAAAGTGAAAACACTAACTCGTTACAGACTCGCGCATAAATATTAAAATCTGTATTATCGATGAAAATTTAAAACTGATGAAAAATAAAACGCACATATAAATCAATCGTATATTGACACGATTTTTTTCTTCTCGTCATTTTATAATGAAAAAAAAAAACCATATCAATAAATAAGTAGTTTAAACGAGTAATTTCACTTTTCGGAAATGTGATTCCATTAAGGAGTAATTTAAGTATTTCAGCGCGTGCATAATTTTATAATCGTTAAATGTAAAAATTTGTTTCTTAGAAGTTAATAATTATTACGAGCGAATAATAATTAATTAATTAATTAATTTTATTTTTGAAATAATTTTGAACGGACGATAAATAATAATTCAATGTTTGCCGGGAAAATTATATACATGTGTCGGATCGTCTGAATATTGCATTTACTCGATGCCCAGCAGTTCCACGTCGAAAATTAAAGTTGCATTAGGTGGAATAGTGCAACGGAGTTAAGGAATATTTTACTCGGTAATAATATTAACATACACCATCATTTATACACGTAATAAATGTACATTTTTATGGCGGTAAAAATAAAAAAAAAAAAAATCAAGTTGAAAGTCATTCAATAGTAACAAATATAACAAAAACCTCATTATTTACGGAATATTCAATTTAAAATTACTAAATATACTTATGCATAATTAAAATATGATTTAAAAAAAAATAAAAATAAATTATACTTCTTTCAAATGTTATGAAATAAACAAACGTTAATAATTCTACGAGATCGGTAACAAATATTACCGATCGGAGCGCACTAGTACCGATGATGAAATGAATATTTTTTATTTTTAAAATTAATTTGTAAATAAATTTTATAATGAATTGCATTGAAAATTATTATAATTAATTACAACCTGTTTCCCTTGTATTCCAGTGTGACTTTTAATTAATTTCGTTGTATATTGAAATTAATACTATTCGATTAAAAAAATTTAAAATAATTTATATATAATTTTTTAGCTTAACGGCCTATTGGTCAAGATCAAAGTGTACTACTGTCTGTTCTTATCAGCTTAATATCTACTAAAAAATTATGTTTTAAAATTTTTATAATTATAATAATTGTCAAATTCATTATAAAATTTTAATTTTAAAAATAACAAATATTTAATTCGTCAACGATAAAAAAAAAAAAAAAAAACCCTAAACTCATATCTAATCTAAACGAAAAGTTATTCTTAGATGAAAGAGAAATTGAAAATACGGAAAAATATAAATATCTGGGCAGCGTAACATAATGATGCTGATATGGAAATATACGAACTTGTATTGAATTAGCTAGTATACATTTACAAAATTAAAAAACACCCATTGTGATGGGAAATTAAGCTTAGAAAACGAAAAAAAAAAAAAAAAAAAAATGCTAAGTACGGTTAATGCTTCTATATGAAAACTGGACTACAAGAGAAAACATGAAGAAGTGGATATCAACATTCGAAATGAAGGGCTATCGAAGAATGTGGAAAATACGTCGGATTAAAAAGATCAGAAATGAAGAGGTTCTAAAATTAATAGGAACTGGCAGAATGTTAAATGGCAACAGTGAAAAAACGAAAGATAAGTTTTTTGGGACACTTTATGAGAGGCGAAAAGTACAAACTACTACAAACGATAGCAACGAATTAAGGAAAAATAAAACAGGGAGAGGAACGTATATATTGCGGTTCAATAATATAAAAAAATAGACCGCAATCGATAAAATGGAAAAATTAATTAAAAAATAGCGAGAAATAAGAACCGGCTACAGCAGATATTCGACGGATAATTGTTAAAAAATACCCTAATGAAGGGGGACTTTAATTATGCGCAGTACTTTTAATAAGTATATTTAATCATTTTAAATTAAATATCCAATAAATAATGGGATTTTTGTTTTGATTTTGTCGATTTAATAAATTCGGACGGTTTCGAAAATTAAATTTTTTCGCAAACTTTGCGATTTTTTTTTTCATCACTAATCATTTTTATATACGTGTACCAAAAATGTCAACTATGTGTATAAACTCAATTTTAGCCCGCATGTATAAATTATAAGAATACATATCAAATATCAGCAGTTTACGTTCTTTTGTTTCCTCTTAAGAGAAAATTATACGTGATACTAAAATAAAACCGATTATTCGATAATTTTAACAATAAAATTTATAAATACGAAGTTATACGAGGAAAATTAAAATCCATTAATAATGATAAATGTAAAGGATATACTCCAGGATGTCCGCGGGAACCGTACGCGTAATCAGGGCTACAAATAATACGAGCACGTTGTCCAACGGTTAACTGTAAATTCAATTTATAGATGAATAAATGATTATATTACATTCAACGAATTGAGTTTCACCACGATAGTGAAACCGAAACTAACCCCATAATTATCGCTCAACTGATAAATGCGCGCAAATTTATATTTGAAATGCCGAAATATAAAACATTTTTTTTTTTCAAAATAGCGCTGAAATATTAAAGAACATTACGTACAATCGTGTTTGTGTCGAATATTTTTTACTGAAATAGTATACGTTTCGGGTTGGTTCAGTTACAAGTAAAATTAAACAACGCTAATATTAAATAAATAACGAGAAAATGTTTTAGTTACACTTTTATATTTTTAACTAAAGGATAATTCTTAATTTTGAAACACAATGCTTGAACGAAATAAGAAAATGGGTTAAAATTATTTACAGTAACTTTAAATTATTTCAATTTAGTTTGCAATTTTCGTAAAAGTATGGATTTATAAGACTAACCTGAGCGACGCCTTCGTCCCAACCGCGGATGACTTCTCCTTCTCCTAATCTAAATCTGAACGGAACTGCTCTATCACGAGAAGAATCGAATTTCATGCCACTTTCTAGAATACCTAAAAATATGAATCATACTTTAAAATCGGCAAACGATCTATTCTGCTCGGTACATAACTCTTATTTTTAAACGTAACTAAATGCGAGCATATTTACACGTTACACAATAAACGAGTACTGAAAAACAATACATAACGTATTTATTAATAATAATAAAAAAATCTAAAGTTATAATAAATACCTGTATAATGCACAACAACAGTTTGTCCTTGTTTTGGATATGTTTTACCTGTTAAAAAGAAGAAATTAACAAGAAAAAAATTATTCATATGAATTAAAACTAAAATGAAGTAAAAAATTAACAAAGTATGATTATACAATAACTAACATTATTAAAACAATGAATATTACAATAAACTTGAAATAATATTACAAAACAATATTACATGAATAGCAGATTAAAAACGAAAACACGATTAATTACGAATTAGTCGCACAATTTTAATTCTTACATCATAATCACTAATGTCCGATTTAGAATTCAGTTGAAACATCTAACTAAATGCTAGTAAACTAATTTTCATCTGGTTGTAAAACGATACTAGAACGTAATTAACGCTAAAAATTGATTTGAATTACTAATTTTCACATGTCGAATAAAGAGCGCATATCTCGTTTTGTACAAATATTTAACACGTATATTCGGGTCAACCCTTTTATATTATTAGAAACCTATGAAAGATTTATCGGTTTTATTTATTTTTGCTAGGTGTTTACATTTTTAAAATTTTCAGCAATAATTCGTTGCACTTCCGACACATCGTACGTTTATTTTTGTTTTCTGAAAAACTCAACTATTAAGTATCATGTTTTTGTGTACCGTTATAATGTTGATTTTTAGTTAACACGCAGGTATAAAATAATTCCTTGTAGTAAACATCGAATTCCGAACTTAATCTTAAATCATCATGAACAAATTTTATAAAAAAGAATCGTGAAAACTCGGTAAATTCTTTCTACAAAGCAAAATATAAAATTAAATATCATACTACGAAATAAGACAAAAAAAAAAAAAAAAACCTAATTACGAAAATATTTACATATAAAAAATCACCATGTAAATGCCTAGATAAAATATGGGTAAAGATCAAATAGTCATAAATCAAAATTAATCCACATTAAAACTGAATTTATATTGAGAAAACGCAGATATTATGTTACGATTAAAATGAATACTACAATAAGGCGATGATCAACATTCAGTTTACACAAAAAATATACTTTATAAAACAATTACCATCTCCGCCAGAAATCACTTCTACTTGTACACCCATATTAATTTATATTATCCGAAAAATACTATACACTGTCGTTCCTCAAAATATAAAATTTGTGCACTGACGAAAAGAACAAATTAAACCCAACAACACATAAATATTAAACAATGACAATTCAGAATTTACACATTTATTTTTATAGATAAAACATGAAGCACGTTTATAATATATTGGCTTTCTACTTTGAGATAAATTGACGATGAAGTTGTGAAATATTACAGCCAGTTATTATTTGCGAATAATTACATAGGAAAAATATTATTAACATAAATTAATTATTATAATTTTAGTTTTATAAAACAAAATGAACGAAAACTATTCGTAACCTTGTTAATATTTGAAACCGTAAAATACACACTGATTATAATAGCATTTTTTATTAACGTTGATATATCGGTGAGTAATGATTTTATGAATTAATAAAATAAAATAAAAACAAATTTAATTACAACAAAAATTTTTATTAACGCAAAGCTTCCGGGAAGTTACGTCATTATTAATCACTATAAAAATGTTTATTAATGCAAAGCTTTCCGAGACCATTACGGCATTATCAAAATTTGTTTTTATTCATTTTTTTTTTTTTTTACGAATACTAAATTTATTAAAATATTTTTAATTCATAGTAAAGGTTATATTTGGATAATATTTTACGGTACGAAATACAGGGACAATTATTGAACATTTATTATTGGATAAGCTGATTCTATGCTAAGTTAAACATTGGCTCGTGTTTGAAGTTTAAATGTTGTATGTTTCGATTAGAATTCTAGTTCCTTTCCTAGTGGTTGTATAATCCAGTATAAACTTAGATGACAAATAATTAAATAAATGATGAAATACTTGAACAATTTATTCTAGTCTTATGGTTACTTAGACTAGGTATGGTATTATCTAAGTAATAAATATATTTCATTATTTTTTATTATATTTTAAAATGAAATTGTTTAATGAACAAGGTAGAATAGAAACGTGTATAACATGCTTTATTGATTATAAAAACTCTATGTAACATAAACGACCTACGAAAGAAGGTAAACAGTGCCGCCACTATTAATACATAAAATTATATGATTGTATGCAGAGTTTGTTACACTTAACACTCCCCTTCAAACTCTGCACGCAATAATTTATATATTATAAACAATAACGAATTAAAAACCTAAGCCCATTAAATCACGAATTTGAACAAATGTCAACTTTGGCAATGATTTCGTTAAACCATCAGCCTTGTTTAGTATTAATAGATTTAACTTCTATAATACCTTTTTCAATATAATCACGAATGAAATTTTGATTATCTTACGATCTGCATTCCATCACATTTTTGCAATTATAGCGTCCTTTCCGGCTGTTATATTGTTCTTCAACTCTTTAATAATTTTTTGACTTTCATATATATATATATATATATATATATACATATATACATATACATATGTCTGGTGATATTGAGTTTGGTGGATTTTGTTTCGAAAGCGTCTTTCTCTCGGTTGTTCATGCACACACACACACATATATATATATATATTATATATATTTGTTTTAATAAAATATTCATAGATAAGCCAAACTGCTCGACAAATATGTAGATATTATTAAGACTTTTTTTAAATTAATGGATTCATGAAAAAAAATATTCAAATAGACGTTTTTTTAGAAAAAAAAACTCTGATAATAATGGGTAAGTCAAATCATTGGATAGCGTGACATTTTAAACTTGTTTCTCAAATTCAACCACTGTCATCGGCAGATGTGCAATTGTCAGCTTTGTGTTATTAAAAATACGTTTAACGTTTATGCGTCTGTGATAATTAATATTGTGATAAAATACTATTTTAATCCTTACGCAAATTATTAACTATTTTACATGGGTAGCCTTACAGACCTGTGAGTGGTTTTTAATTAATATGTAGGTTTGTGTAGTCTACTTTACTCAGTAGTGCATTGCGGAATGGATTATTTTTATAACATTTTTAAACTAACAAATGTCCTTTAATTATTATCTTTATTTGCTCATCATCCTACGTTGAAGCTCTATGTTTGAGTTAAGTTTGAAATATCTGTGGGAATCTTTTGAGTATTCTCGATTTCGAAATATAATTTTTCTTTGTAACCGTAAAATTTTTTGCTAAGTGTTACTGCGCTATTAAAAAAAAAAAACAAAAACCCTACAATAATTAAAACTTTATACTTCCAGCAAAGTAGTAATAATTTTTATTTGTTCTGTTTTCAAAATAAAAATCTAATTGAAATTTATATTTATACATGCGTATTTCTGAATTATTCTATTTGACATGTTCAATTTAAAATCAAAATATCTAGATAAAATTTATAAATAATTCGGAAATACGTTGGAGGTTTCGACGATTATTACTTAAGCACCGGCCTCGGTTCGATTTGCAGTTTCCGGGGTTGCTCCGACAGTTGTCGGCGTATCTTCCACGTACTCAGCGTGACATCTAAAAATAATTTTCATTAATTATCTCTTAAAACGCGAATGAAAATGTTTTATAATTTAAATTAGTATCAAGCGGGAGAATTTTTTGCTGTTTAACATACGACATTTTCATTCGATTTTTACATGTCTTCATCGAAATATATTTGAAGCGTGTTCGTCAATCATGTTATTTGAATTTTGTTTTTATATAAATTGCAATATTGATCCGTGATTAATTATTATTATTATTATTATTATTATTATTAGCCATAAACACAAAAATACTATAATCTATATTTATTAACATAAAATTATCTTTAACATATGTTTTAGCCCTGAAAACGGGGAAAGGCCTCCCTCAACCGAGCCCATAAGCCACCCTTTGATAGTGCTTATGTCTTAACATTTTGGCGAAATCATCATCCTATTTGATTTCAGGTCTTCCCCTTTTCCATTATATATAATCCAATCTGTTATTTTTTTAGTACATCTTTCAGAATCCGTTCTCGCAACATGACCTGCCCAATACCATTTCTTCCTTCTTATTATCCAGTTGAAGTTATAATTAATTTTTAATTTAGCTTTAATTATTTTCATATTAATTTTATCCATTAATCTAACTCCCATCATCGATCTTTCTATTACATTCTGGCAAGTTAAAATTTTGTTGCTGGTAATATTCGAATTTGACCATGTTCGACATCCATAAGTTAGGGTAGGTACAACGCGTAGGTTTAAAATTTCTCCTTTCAATCTATTACTGTAAGATACCTTAAAAATATATTTAAGCGACCAATATTTTTTCCAGGTAAATGCAATTCTACGGTCTACTTCTCTTCTTGTTTTATCCTTTAGGGTTACCATCTGTCCTAAGTACACTGTACTATCTACATTTTTTAATTTCCTCATTATCTATTAAGACTCCTGTTATTTTTTTATCCGCAGACATTATTTTAGTTTTATCGAGGTTTATATTTAAACCAGTTTCCATCATCTCATTTAACTAATTTAACATGAGTTGCAAAAATCACTACATCATCAGCAAATCTAAGATTGTTTAACCTTGCTCCGTCGATGTTAATACCTTCATCATTCCAATTCAATTCTCGAAATATTTCTTCTAAAGCTGCGTTAAATAATAACGGAGATAATCGATCTTCTTGCTTTACGCCTTTTTCTACAGCGAAGTATTCCCCTTTTATCTCTGTAACTATTCTTGCCCGCATATTATAGTATACATATCTTTTATAAGTTCTCTATAATTATCCGACACACCCTGATTCCTCAATGCGCGGTCTAGATATTTATCATCTAAAGAGTCAAACGCTTTTTTAGAATCTATAAACGCGAAATTTATTCCTAACTGAAATTCTTTACATTTCTCTATAATCAGATTGTAACACATGTAGGTGATCAATTGTAAAAAATCCATTCCGAAAATCAGCTTGTTCCTGAGCTTGCTCAAAATTTAATGCTTTAGTCTGTTAGTACTTTTGATAATAATTTAGGCTTATTGGGCGATAATTTTCTAATCTTTACTTCCCTTCTTATAAATTAACACTATGTCCGGTTTTTTCCACGAATTAGGGATTTTCCTATTCTTTAGAATCGGATTAAATAAAGCTTCGAGCAAACCTACCATTCTTTCACCTGCGAATTTTGATATGTTCATTTGTTATTCTATCCGGTCCAGGTGCTTTCTTGACTTTTAATCCCTTAATAACTTCCTCTATTTCTACACTTAAAAATGCAGGTTCCTCTAATACACCCCCTTTTTTTTTTTGTAATCCGCATCATTATGTATCTCTCTATTTTTATATACCTGTGAGCAGTATTCCGTCGCAATATTTATAATGTCTATCCTATTGTGTGTTTTAATTCCGTTTCTATCAATCACCTTTTCTTCCTTTCATTTGTTATATTCAATTCGTATTTTATTATTTTGCATAATATATTTAGTTCTATTTTTTCCAGATTTATATTTTTTATTCAATAGCTTCTGTCTTACCTTAATTTGATCTCTTAACTGAGTCGGGATCAATCCTATCTTCATCGTCGTAACGGACTTATTAATTAATTTAGTAATTTTTGCATATCCAAATCATCTACCTTTTTTACATTATTTCCTCTTTTACTAAATCGCTAAAAGCATTAAAATAGTCAATCCTATTAATTTTTGTGAAATATTCGGTTTTAATTTATTATTCGCCTAGTTGGTTTTAATACATCTTACTAGTTAATGATCCGAGTAATATAAGAAGTTATACATTATATGTAACAATTTCTTATATTTTTACAATTAGCTACAATATAGTCCAGTTGGTTATTATATTTTCCATTTGGAGCGGTCAACGTCTCCATAATCTACCTTTAACGGTTTTTTTAAAGAAACTATTTATAATCTCGAAATTCTTTTCTAAACAAAAGTTAACCAATTTTTCGCGGACTGGTACTCCCCACGTTACATATATAGCAAATTTCTGGCAACTCGCACATCCGTCGGACACGCCTCTTTCAGTATTCCTCAGAAATCGTGAGATCGACGTCAGTATAGAACATGACGTGTTTTGTGTTAGTTGTTTTTGAATTAGGTGCATTTGCGGAGCAGGAGTCCGCGGCTAGTAATCTATCACGTTTTCGGACGTAGTGTGGCAGTCCGCAGCCAGTAAACTATCAGTTTTTTTACATATATAAATTTACTTCTGCGTCATCTTTTACCATAAATTTTACACGGTAAGAATAAACATATTTAAAGTTTTAGGTAATGTTACGCAAAATAAGACACAATAAAATATTAGTATTCATAAAATTTTATTTTGTTTTATTTTGAAGATGGGATCTTATGAAAAAGAGTAAAAAAGGCTTCATAAACTCATGACAGAGTGCATATGAATGAGGAAGAGATCGAGGAACTGATGATAACGGACGACTCTGATGTTGACGATGAGAGGAGCTATGCAAACAAATATTCCTAAGACTATATCTCTAAGAATAAAAGAGATACTTGGTAAATGAACCGGTACCTGATCCGCAGCCAATGAATGTTAGAAGACGATGCTATGTCGATTGCGTAAAAAATTTATGTACTTTGAACATATAAATTGTGTTTGTCCAAATTGTTCCCAAGATTAGCTTTTAAGTTATATTTTATTTTATACTAGTACGTTACAAAATTTTTTGATTTCATTATATGTTAATATTTTTATTACAATGTACGTTTTGTTTTAATATCAAATAAAGAAACCAAAGAAAACCCTTTTGGTAGTTTTTTAATGTTTGAATATTATTAATATTATGTGAAAAAAAAAACAAGATATACGTGATAATGTAGTATGCGGACTCATAGTAACTCATAGTCCGCCGCCAGTAATGGTTTACGGAACATGAACGCCAGTAACGGAAGGTTAAGTTCCGATTTCCGTAATTATACGGACCCATTACTTTGTTTTCATCCGTTCTCCTTTCCTCTATTTGACTATTAAAATCTCCCATTATTATTATTATTATTATTATTATTATTATTATTATTATTATTATTATTATTATTATTATTATTATTATTATTATTATAATTTGATGATTAATATTACATTTATGTTCCCTTAAAACATCGTTAATATACCTATAAATTTCACTCCGATTCCTCAGAAACCGCCGTTGGGAACTGTATTATTGTTAATATTTGCATATTATTCATTCTAATCTCAACAGCTGCTAGTCTATCCGTGTAACCTACAAATTCCGGTAAATTAATCCTCCATTTGTTACTTATTAAAAAACCAACTCTTTCCTTTTTCACCTCCTTTCCAGCATAGCAACTTCCTTGATTTTAACTGAAGAATTTTCTCACCCGGTCTTCTATGCTATACCGAACAAGTCTAATCCGCTTTTATCAAATGCCTCTTCAAGTTCTAATAAATTATCATTATTTATTAGAGTCCTTACATTTAGGCTGCCTATATCTAGACATTTCCTAACCGTATTATTATTAATATTATTAAAATTATTACACTTAAATTTAAATTTACTTTATCACGCTGGTATGAGGGTTTGGGAGAAACGCCCTTGCTGACCAGGCATTACTGGGCCTGTCCTCTCCAGCAACTAATCGATCGAGCTGTTCCTCACTGGTTACACGATGATATCGTTCTCCGATACTTTAACGAATATCGTCCTCAATTCCACACGTGTATTAATTTACCCGCGTTACGTGTTTGCTTTAAGCTAACAAGACGTGTTACGTGTAGTAATGTCCTCGTTTACGAAAATTTTGTTGCTGCTTTTAGCCCGATATCGCATTTATATTATTTTCTTCCTGCTTGCGTTTATAAATAAATTCCTCTTATTATCTCTCTTATTTAGTTTCATTATAACCGCTGCAGCGTTGTTTCTTATAATATGTGTGTAACGTTTTAATCTTCCAATTTGACTTCTAATTGATACGTTATTTTTGATATTTTAGATTTTCTCCTTCTTCGAAAAGTGTGAATTATCACGTTTGCGCGAGTATATTCATCTCCGTCTTAAGATATTCGTTTTCTTCTTCCGACCGCTTTACTATTAGTCGACTCGTTTTCTTTTTTCAACCAGGCTATTTCCGACGATATTATACCGTTCAAAGTTCTGTTCTATTATCGCACGTCGATTTAATCGTTTCGACACACTGGCACATAATTCATTAAACTTATCGAAAAACACCTCGTTCATTATTAGGATAAATTAAAACAACACAAGTAGATATATATCGAACGCGATATATATCTACGTATCGCATATATCGCCGAACTTGATCAGTAATTAATATGTTTGCTTTATCGGTTTAATCTTTTTGAGATAAATGCTTTTTAGAACCATTATCGCAGATATTTGATAAATTTCATTATTCTCGCTGAAATTTTTAAAATAAGTTTAAAATTATCTCGTAAACAATTGAAATTTTTACACTGTTTCTTTTTAATATGATTTATGTAATAATGAAATTAATAAAAGATAAAACGGTTACTTAGTATAAAATTCATTATGACTTGTTATTATTCGTGTTTAAATTTTGGAAAATAGGAATTAAAATTAATTTTTTATTATAATTTGAATTATCGTATGTTTTTTTTTTTTTTACAAATACCGATATTGCAGTTTGTTTTTTTAATTAAACGTTCAGCATTAAAATTATTATTATTTTTTAATAAAATATATCTTCTATATTTACCATAAATTTAATTACGAATATCGGTCATGTCGTCATTGAATAATACGTAATTTAGTAGTTTCGTTTATTATTTTAAAATAAATTTTAAATTACGTTAATAGATCAAATAATGACAATATTGATGTTTAGAAAATGATCTGAAAAATAAATTTGTACTTTCGGTGATGCTATTACGGAGTGGGTGTTCAATATTCTATCGGGAAATTCTTCTTTCATCTTATTAATCAACAAGGTTCCCATACCGGTTCCACCTCCTAACGAATGTACTATTTGGAATCCTTACAATCTGCACTTTCAGCTTGTTTTCTGTTAAATAATTAAAAATGACTATAGTACCGGCAAATTTTAAATATTAATAATTTATCGGTAACTACCGAAGTGTAAAAATTATATAAAAAAAAAAAAAAAAAAATACTGTAAAGTGAATGTTGTTAAAAAATATTCGTTTTCATTATTCAGAAGATCGTCTAAATTTATTATAATAATAGTGATAATATAAGAAAGCAGTGACTATAGTGTTGTAAAAATATAAAAAAAAAAAAAAAAAATATTATATGGAAGTATAGAAATAATAATCTCAGCTAACTAATTCGAGAATTACACCGATGAATTCTTGTCCGTCCAGTAATGATCTTCAGCCCAATTGTTACCAGCTCCAGTTAGTCCGCTTACGAAATTATTCGGATTAAAAATCTGTCCAAACTCGCGATTTCTAATAGATTCCAACACTCCCGGCTCTAGATCGGCTAATATCGCTCGCGGAGCCTATTTGCTACCGATATAATAGTACGATTAATTCGGATAGTTTGAAACCGTTTAGTGTGACAATTAATTAGAAATAAAGTAGTAATTATAACGTCACGTTCAGAGTGACCAATAAACAGAACTGATTTCACATCGACGCTTCTACAATTACTATTAGAATTTCTTACGCATTATAGAATTAAAATTATAAATGAAAAACGGAGCCGTTACACCGGTAAAATACGTGTAGTCCGTAATAAATATTTTCCTAATAAATCGAGATCGTCTTCTAATAATGGCTGGATTATAACATGAATTCATTATGAGAAAAATACATTATTTTTTTAGAATTTCGTAAATAATGATTTGAAAATAAATTACACCTTCTTTTAAAGTTTACTTTTATGTTTACGAACGTGTGAAATCCGCTATAGCGGTAATGTTGATTAGAATTTGCAACTTTCTCCGTGATAGCGGTAGTGTCAATTAGGTATATAATTAAAAAATAAAACTTATTTTCTCTAAAAAGAAAAAAGAAAATATATCTATAACGAAGAAATAAGATGAAGGCATAATTGATGGTAATTTACCGTCTCGTGATTAAACGTTAAAAACTTTATATAGTAGAAATAACACAGTTTCTCCCATTTGAAATTGCGGCGTATTCGTGTAAACGGGCAATTTTTGCCGACTTGGTTACTTTAAACGGCTTGAATTCGAGGCAACTTGTTCTTGAGTAAGTGCTCGTACATTGAATGTTCTGTTACTACTCCTTCCCAACATGGGTTAATGCGCGGAATAACTATATTGGCCAGCAAAGGGCGTAACAGACAAGACAGGAAAATTTCACGAGTATATTCTCATCATCAGCTTGAACAAAAGTAGTCTCGGACAATTCTCGCATCTTATAAAAATTTATTTTATTAAAAAATTGTAAAGCTTTTAATTTTATTTTTAAGATAAAATAAAGGACTTAAAAACTATTTTTAAAAATAAAATAAAAGCTTCAGTTTAAAAAACCGCCAATTTTCTTAAAAAATAAAATTTAATTAAAAAAAAATTGACCTCTTTAAAGAAATTTTTCTTTTAAAGTTAAAATTTATTATTTTCTAAAGAATTATTCGTTTTTAAAGCTAAAGCTTTTAATTTACTTTTCAAATTATTTGTTTATATTTTTTAAAATTTACAATTAATAGCTTATGAACAATTTAAAAAAAAAAAAAAATATACGTTAAAACGAAAAATTTCTTAACCTTTTTTTAAAGAAATTTTTCTTTTAAATGTTTTCTTTAAATTATTCCTTTTTTTTTTTTAACAAAGATTTTATTTTTAAACTAGTACTTTTAAATTATAATTAGGATATATTTTTTTGTTTTGTTTTTTTTTTGTTTAATAAAATAAACTTTCTAAAATTGAAACATTTTCTTACGGATGATGTGAAATAATCCAAGCATTATATAGAATACACGGTATCACGCGCATACTGGCTGTCAACTACTGCGTCATATTCAACTCGACTCCGCCTCTGTGTAGAAGATACACGCTTTTGGGTTCAATTTTGGTTTTTAAACTTGTTTAGTTTTTATTTTTTAAATTGTATTTTTCGTTTTTTTGGCCCAGCTTGCGCCATTTGTCTTAAACTTTTATCTAGTTAGTGTATTTTAAATTTCGATGCAACTACGCTTGATAAATTTATATAAACTAATTGTAATAGGGAGACAATGGTTCAGAAACAATTAACTCAATACTCACAGGTAGTAATGTGTGCCACTTTTGTAAAATACTAGAGAACAGCTCATATGCTTTGGAAATTTCGGACAAAGCCAAATTTGATGCTCAACACAGTTGTCGTATCACATGTACCATCCGGAATTATGCTTAATTTAGCGAGATTTATGCCCAGTACGTAGTCTAAATAAAGTTGATATATAATCCCTCGAAACGTTCTGGTATAATTGAAACCGCGGCTTACTAGAAATACCGTATGAACCAAAGCGAAGTACTTTTTACCTTTATTCTGACTTTCGGCGTAGTAATATTGTTGAAAATCCATTAGTAAAAGTTGTTTAATCTTTGGTATTCAGTCCAATTTCACTTAATGTTCTCGGAAGGTTGATAAAGCGTTAATTCATCGACCACCTCGTTAATACCACAATGAGAAGGGACCCCCACTTAAACTTCACTCTAGACCCAACGATTATAAAGCTGAATAAGATGTCTCATATCAAATTCCAACTTGGACATATTGAGATCTGGGAATTTAGGACACTCGAGGAATCAGAGATGATTAGAATATTCTTTTTCCTCAAATCTTTAACTAGGTGCAAAGGTTTGTAAATGGCAAAACAATTCTACAACAAATGAGGAACCTGCAAAGGATAATGTATACCCTCGATATGCCTTTTTTCAGGTAGTATAAAGCCGAAGTTTCCACGTATTTTATCTACCGACCCATCTGTAAATATGATTTCATAGTGGCTAAATTTTTCATTAATTGCTTGCCCAAATGCAGCATTGTTAACGCTAGAAGGAAGAGTTTTAGCGATATTATTATCAAAGGAAATTAAGTCGATGTCTAACGAAAAAAATAAATCCTGAAAATAGAATCGGCAGAAGGGATGAGAAACATTTTGGATAATTTCAATTGTTTCCAGTTTATCACGGCTGGAAAGAAGAGGTGGAAGACTTTTATTTGATCAGTATCTATTATGGCGCAGTCTCAGTAAACATCGAATTTGTTTATTAATCACATGGGTTTTTCTCTCTTTCACTTTTAGATAAAACTTGTTCGCTATATACTCCTGCCTAAGTTTTAATGGAGGTTCAGCCGTCTCCGCGTTTAAAGTCTGCAGGGGCGTGGAGGATATCGCTCCCAAACATAATCGAAGAGCCTTATTTTGTACAACTTGTAATTTTTTCACCTGTGTTCTGTTGAGATTTATGAATGGCGATATATAGTCCGCATGGGATCTGATGAGGGATCGGTAAATCCGCGGACTTATTAATGGATGTGCTCCCCATTTAATACCTGCGATTGCTCGGAGCAGATTTAGACACACTTCTGCAACACAAACTCCAACTTTGCATTCCATAACAATTTGCTATCAAATACCACTCCTAAGTATTTTTTATTGTTGTATCAAATTTTAATATTTTTTTCCCCCCAGACGAAGTAAAGGGGAGACACGATTTAATTTCCTGATAAACATTATTCCATTAGATTTGTCTATATTTATAGACAGATCTAGATCTTGTAGAATCTCCTGTAGGTTAAGAAGCGCCTTCTGAGCTTTTTCAACCACAGTTTCCACTGATGCCGCGGTGACACAAATAGCTAAGTCATCGGCAAACTGAAACATTCTAGCATACTTATTTTGAACTTTTTCTATTTCGTTTGTGTATAGGCGGTATAAAAAAAAAAAAGGACTCAAAATACTTCCCTGTGCTAATCCTTTACCCGAATAGACAGAGTTGTACTTTTTACCTTTATATCTGAGACTGTTAATTTTCTCCCATTGAAGTATTCAAATATCCAGCATATGTTTTTATTAATACTAAATCCTACTAGTTTATTATATAATGTTGAAAGAAATGCTATCTTAATTTTTTGTCTGTCGATTCCTGAAAGAAGTAAATGATTTTGTTGTAAGCGAATTCGAGATCTCCTTGCGTCTGTAATTCTGTTAATTTTATAAAAATATCTTTAGTTACAACTTCATCGTCAGAGGTGGTTTCTCAATAGTTTCAACGCATGGGGAACATCGTAAAAAGCCTCCAGATGTTGTTCGCAAAGTGGATGCGTAATGTGTGATTTATCACGATTAATGCTAAAATCGACCGCGAGTTTTCTATTTGACGAGCCCATGTCGCGTAGAAAAGCTCGTGAATCTCGAACTATCAATTGTTTTTATCAACGGCGCAATCAACATTATAGTAATAAGGATTGTTTCCACTTTCCGACAAGACTACAAACAAGCATAACCTGCACATTAGATGAAGATCGAGGATTATACACTGTCGTATCGTATGAAAAAGATTTCGCTTTCATTTCATCGGAATGAAAGTACATCTTTTTCGAAGTCGGCTAACATTGTCGAATGCGATTTCAAAATATTCAAACTTAGATTTATAAAACCATGAATTCGCTTAGGCGACGTTTTATAGTTACATCACTAGGAATGGTGTACTTATAAGTGTCCTTTACAAATTGGAAGGATTTTCTAGAAATGCATCTTAAAGATCTTCGATAAATCATCGGAAGCCCGCCTGTAGCATTTTTCATTTACCTGTTGCTGACACGTCGAGGAAATACCATCAAACATCTTTAGTCTATGTTTTAAATTCGCCCTTCCTAAATCGTTTGAAAGACTTTCATTAGTTTGTCTTAAGCAATTATTTTCTAATTTTAATTTAATTAATTCCTCGTTATCGCTAACATCGGGTAACGGACAGTTATCCTCAGTCCGTCATTTCCATTATTCGTTAAAATTATCTCCCCCCCAATTGTTGTTTCCTAACAAAGAACCGACAATTTTTTTTTATTTCGTCTTTTTCACTGCGTTCATTTTTCATTATGCGACTTAAACTCGGTCAAAGTTGGTATTGTTAAATGAGGAATGGAATCCTTTTTCAATATATTTTTTGTCTTGTTCTCGAGTAATTCTGATTGCAGATCACGTTCGAAATCATTTTCATTAAAATAGCGTACGCGAGCCGCTATTAAAGTTGTCAGCCATTTTGCTCGTATGAAACCGCTACTTTCGAAGTAACTTTATCTTTAGGAAACCGATAAAAGCTAATACCTAATCTATTAGCATGTCGGAGGATACGATTACGAACAGCCTCTAATATCGTGCGCTAAATTACTCTGATGTACATACAGTTATGTAAATTTAGTTATTAAACGGTTTTTGGTTATAATAATTTTTATGTAGAATCTTCAATAAAACCGCGTCTAAATAATGATATAGGTTTACTGTATATAAGTCTGCCGATCGTAACTGTAAGTTAGCGTTAAAACCTTTATTCGATATTGTAATTTTTTAGTTGTAAAATCGTGTTTTTTCAGAAAATACATTTAGATACTAACCACGGATACCACTATAAAAAACCATTATATAGCTATAATTATCGTGTAGAATTTCGTTTTGTAAATTTCCACATTACTAAAAGTGTACCTTAATGTTTTTGGGTTTTTTTTGTCGGTAATGAATTTTGGAATTTTTCAATAGGATTTTTTCTTTAAAATAATTCTTCTATAGATTCAAATTATTTCAGGAAAATCCGATAATTTAGATCAAAACCGGACATATATGCGGTAAAAAAAAAATAAAAAAATTATAATGTTCGAACGGTTAACGCGATTGGGATAAAATTTTCAACGTATATTTCGGTAGGTACAAAGAGAAAAGGACGACTTTAAAAATTTTTATAAGGGATGTACTCGTGGTCGGGGACTAAAAGTTCAGAATTTCTCATTTCCATACAGGCTATTTTCAGTTACTTAATAAATTACACTCTTATATAGAAAATTTCATCCGAGAGCCATTAGAGCCGTTTCCAAGATGGCCAATATATATATATATATATATATAAGAATTGCTCGGTTTAATTATATAAGATGTATGCGCGCAAATATATTTAATAATTTATAGATATTAGAGTGAAAAAATGTTGCGTGGAAGCAGTTAAGAATTCAGAAAAAAAAAATCTTTCGATTAGTGTCGACCGTAATTAATTTTCTATATAGATTTTATATGAACAAGTTCGAAATGAAACATCTCATTAATAATTCGTTATTAATTAAAATGTATATTTATTTCATTTGAACTTTTTTAATCGCGGTATTAAATATATGAACTACTTAAAATTTTACTTTTCACGCACGCTTTACCAAATATAATTTCGAACAGTATGATGGCGCTATCTATATGTACTGCGCCAAATGAATTCATTTTATACCCGTCAGATATCGCTACTAGTATCATTAACCGGCAGAATGATTTTGCGTAGTCGGTATATAAATTCGTGCGACGTAATTATATAAAAGCGTCGCTCGTTTAAAAAACCTTAAACGCTCATCTTTAATAGAGCCGGTTAGTCAAAAAGCAGTTTCTTCTATAATTGAACTCGTTCGCACAACTCTTCATCCTTAGAATGAAACAAACTGGTCAACATCGTTCATTCGTTCATTTCGTTCATCTTCTTCTGAATGTGACGACGATGTTTTAGCTGATGAAAGCGTGAGAGTGATGTTTGAAAATGAAATGAACGATGGCTAAATTGTCGAAATGATTTTTATCTATCATCGTATACGCACACACAAAAAAAACCACGCGTAAGATGCAATACTCATTTCTAGTTATTATGTAAAATCATTTTCATAAATATTTTGCGAACGAATTTAGTTGACAGTATATATTTTATTTCTGTCGTACAATATTTGATCAATATCGGACGAAAAGTGAAAATATTTCTTTTCTGGATATATAGAAAAACTAAAATCTAAACGCTAGGTTTTTGTATCCGTTTACTAAACTCAGTCAGAAATATCCGTTATATTTACAAAAAAAAAAATCAAATAATATATTAAAATTATATGTCCGTGTAAGAAAATTTTCATACAAATTAGATATTAAAAGACGATTTATTTTAAGCTAACCTGCCTTTAGGAAAATCTTTCGATCTCTTGCATGAATTATTTTAGGCTCGAAAAATTAATTCTAATTTTTACGCTTAAATTTAAATGTGTACGTTTACGTATCAAAAAAATTTCGAACTACTCTGTTGCTAAATCGAAAATTTTATAAAGAGTAATAATTGTAAAGCAATACTCTTAAAAAATTAACGTCATTTTATAAAATATCACGCTCTAAAAGTGTATCAGCCGGGATACTCTTTAGAACGTTTGAAATGTGTATGACGGGGAACTTTAATGTATGACCTAAATTCGACAAAAAACCCTATCCATTAGGTTCGCCGGTGGCCGTGATACAACGTCTCGGAAAATAAAATGATAAAGATCGCGGTAAATGATTTTTATTTCATGCCAATATTTGTCTATATTAGATCTGAGGTGATGCGATAAATCTATTGACAACTGTGTACATACGTAGTTTATTCTTTCGAAAGCTCGAAGCTAAATGTATATTGGACATCATGTTAGCGCGCAGTAAACAATTATGCTTTATGGGTGTTACCGTATGCGTATGTGTCAGTACGGAGGATCTTACATATTTTTCGAAGGCTATTATTTTTAATATATAGTTTTTCAAAAAGACAGAGTGTAGTACAGCGAACGGTGATTGTTTTAGAAAGAATGTTCAAGTGATTAGAAAGAACGTTCAAGTGACAGTTTCAGACAGAATGCTTAAGCGACAGTTTAATATCCGGTAAAGCAGATATAACGTGACTGACAACCTCACTCGCTGTTTCCGTTTTTGCGTAGTATTTATAAACGAAAACGAACCTCAATACGATTACCGGGTGTGTGTGTATACTGTGTTTCCTTTCTGTTATGCCCTTCAGCTGAGTATAACTGATCTTGTTGATCAGCTTGTAGTAAATATGAATGTGGAAAAACAAAGATATCTAAAAGAATTGAAAATAGAGGTAATTATTTCTAAGGTTGCGAAAATAAAGTACACATTAGAAAACGTTCTATTATACTTCAAACTACCTTACACTGCAGCACTGTACATGATCTTGATCGATTGGTTAATCGAAGTTTACGTCGTTCGGCGTTTAATTTAACACCGATTAATATATTGCGTTCGTGTTTGTGGAAGGCGGTGCGGTAGGTTTCACGCTACTATGAACCGCACTCTCCCTACCAGTTCAAAAGCTGCTTGCTCGTCTCATAGCGAGATAGAACAGCAGCAGGCTCATGCTAGCTGCGTTGATCCAATGGCTAATTAAGATTATGATAATTACGACGAACGATGATAATGAATGACAGACAAATAGAAATCTAAAATAGAAGAAAGCAGTTCTACGATAAACTATCTGATAACGATAACAGCTGCACTCGAAGTTGACGAAGCTGTTGTGCATCAACAACAGCAATCGATAAAATTTCCACCGATTACAATACTTAATCTTCCGTTGGTCGATTTACGGTTGTAGATTCAATTCGAACGAGGAATTAGCATTAAAAATCGGAGGTAATCGTATTTAAAATTTTTACGAATGAAGATGGTGATTACGAGAATGTGTTCAAATATTTGAGAGAAAAAAGTATACAAAATGTTACAACTGCCCAAACATAGGAAGCCTGTTAAGTTGATGTTAAAAGGTCTCCCGTTCGGTATAAACGAAAACGATGTCAAACGCGTAAATTTTCCCGACTTAAAAGGTTGATATAATATTGTGCAATTTAACAAAAATAATCATAACGTATTGTCGAACAAATTTCATTAGTAATATTCCGTGTTTATTTCCCTAATAATGTAAACATTCGAAAAATCTTCGAGATAAAGAAAATTCTTCACTGTACGATTACGTGGGAAAAATATAGACCTAAACGAAATATTCTGCAATGTTTTAACAGGTTTTGTAAATTGCACCTTAACTCGTAGATGTTTAATTTGCGCTAAGAATCACAGTACTAAAGAATGTAAAATGATAAAGTCTGTTGCGCTAACTGTGCTCAAGAACACATTGCAAGTTCAAATGACTGTCCTAAAATACAAAGCTTTGTCCAACGTACATCACATCGGGCGAGTGTGTAATACGTATAACGTAAGTACGTAACCGTACGAAATTTTCCGGACCGAGTAGAGGTACTTTTGCCGATGTCGTACGCGGTACAAATAACACGCAGCTAGATAATACTGAAGAATGAGAATTCCTCGGACATATCGTTAATATTTAGCTTATTTAAGGCCATTAATTTAAGCAAATTATTGAACGTTGCTAAAATTATAATACATCAATTCAGAACGTGTAATACTAACGACGGTTTTTGGCAAATTAATGTTAGCGATAGAAATATTCGCTCGACGTTACTTTTAATTAAATTATTAACCAATGTATAACGTACCCCCTGGTATTAAACTAGTTGCTTGGAACCGTTGTTTTCTAATACATCAGGAACTACATAATTTTATAATTAACGACCAAATTGATATCATAGCCTTGACGGAAACCAAGCTAGACGTATCTTGTAGATTTAACTTTCCCGGGTACCACATTTATCGAAACGATAAACGTCGCAGGAGTTGCCTTATTAGTAAGACGTGGTATACCGCATAATTTGCTTCCTATACCTTCTTTAAACTGTATGCAAATCGGTATATATTTCCATACTAATAATGACGTACGCGATAATAATAATATATATATACGCAGTATACAAAACCCCCAAGAATGATGTGCAAATTTACCAATGATATTCGGTTCTTGACTAATTCTAACGACGAAACTATTCTTGCGGGAGAGTTGAATGCTAGAAATAAAATATGGAATTGTTTTAGAAATAACTCAGCAGATAATCTTCTTTATCAAGTTTGTAACAATCTTCAGATCGTTGCCCCCGCGGGAACCTACTTACATATTCCTCGTCCCTAAAATTTCAAACCTAGCGTTTTAGATTTAGCCGTGGTTAAGAATGTGAATATTATGCCTGTTGTTATCTTTTGACCATACTCCGATATATACTGTTATTTATACACCAATAATAGTTATCAATTCGTTCAGGATAAGTTCTCTTATAATTATCGTAATGCTAATTGGACTTCGAAAGATATATGTTTCTGAACATGTAAATTTGAATCAGTCTCGTAGAAATCAAAAAGATATCGATGATCGCATTTCCGAGCTTACAAATTTAATTTCTGAAACCACTGATCTATTTGTACCTAAAAAATATGCATACCAATTTGTCGCTAACTTCGGCGGCACCGCGTTATATTGTTACCGTTATTAAATTTAAAAATTATGTAAGAAGAATTTTTTATAAATAACCGCAACACTCGTCGCCGTGGCACTATTAAGAAATTTCTTAACGTTTTAAATAGATCGGTACGGACGATTTTAAAATACCGCGATAATAATAAGTTTAATAATAAGTTCCTAACTATAATAAATACTAAAAACAACAGTCTGCGTGGAGAGTGCGCAAATACTATAAACCACACGGAGCTTTTCCTCTCGCTAACCAATATTTTAAAGCGCATGCCCAGCACTCGTGGGGGGGGGGACCAGTTATCATTCTAAGAATGTTAGAAGTGCAATCTGTAAGTATATGAAGGATAATCGAATATATTCATTTAAATGAGTCGATAACGAGTTCTCTAGATATCGAAAGACATTTGTCTGCATACACAAAAATTTGATTCCGCCGAACGTTTTATACCAAAAAAACCCTGCGTATAACTTTCCACACAATGTTATTCCTTCTTATGTTGTAGGTATAATTAAACTTAAAAATCGAGTTCGAAGATTATACGTGAAAAATAGATACCCATCGCCAGTTATTAAAAGAATGTTAACTTTTCTTAATAAACTAGTACGTTTAAACAAAAATAAAAATGATAAATTTAATTCACTTCTCTCAACGCTTTCACCAAAAGACAACAGTTTAAATCTGCAAACAACATACAAGGCAATATACATTTCTCCCACCTCTTCATGACTCACACATAAATAGTTATGTGTATAGTAACGTAGGGAAAGCTGAACTTCTTGCTTCTGAATACTGCAAAGCTCATACACGTAATAGCAATATGTCTTCCAGTTATAAACAAAGTTCATACGGCTGTCAAAAAATATCTGAAAGAAAATAAAAATACTCGTATTGTCGATTATGTCAGTCCTAAGGAAGTCTCTGCCGCTATAAAAACCATCAAATCTAAAAATTCTGTTGGCATTTACAATATCTCCACTATCGTCATAAAAAATCTTCCACTGAAAGCAGTAGTCAAATTTTCGAATTTATTAAACGCAATGTTTAAATGTGGGCATTATCCTTCAAAATGGAAAGTAGCAAAAATTGTCACTTAAACCTGGTAAAGATGCTTCCGTAACTAGCAACATTCGCCCTATAAGCTTATTAAGTAATTTGAGCAAAATCGCAGAAAAAATTATTTTGTCTAGATTATCAAACTATTGACATTCAGTTTGGGTTTTCGCCCAAGATATTCTACTACGCAACAAATATCTAGAATAATAGAATTTGTCAGCCATAATTTTAATTCTAATAAACATACTGGTTTAGTTTTGCTCGATGTTGCTAAAGCATTCGACACAACTCGGTGTAAAGGTATCACGTATAAAATGATGTAAATTTCCTACTTATTTGGTTAATATCATAGTTATTTAAGCGATAGAACATTTTATGTAATGGTAGATGATTCGTAAATCGACTATTTGTGCCGCGGGTGTTCCACAAGGTAGTATTTTAGGTCCGTATTCACATTGTTTCTCTACGATTTCCCAAAATTGGCAAATATGCAAGTTGCTTTATACGCTGATGATACAGCAATATTTTGCAGCTCTTACGTAACCAACTGCTATTAAAAATCAATTAGAAAACGGTGTACGTCGCGTTTTAAAGTATTATCGCAAATGGCAAATCGAAATGAATTAAAAACTGAGGCCATCTTTTTCACTCGTCGTCGACCAATTTTGCCATCTGAACTTCTAGTATAAAGTTATACATTGGTCGGATAATATACGTTATTTGGGAGTTTTATTAGATAAACGATTAACCTTCTCGGCGCATGTAAATTACGCAGCTCTAAAAACAAATAAAGCAGTAAGTACAGTGTATTATTTAATCGTAAATCGTACCTTAACGTTAATAATAAGCTCATCATGTATGAAGCGCTTATTCGTCCTGTGTGATGACTTATGCTTGTCCCGCCTGGTCTTCTATCTCGAAGGCGAGCTTTAATAAATTGCAATTAGTACAAAATAGGTGTTTAAGATACGTATTAAGTGCCCCAAGGTATGCCAGAATAGTGGACATGCGTGAGATATTAAATATACCCTTTATTCGGGATTATATTCTTACTATAACTCGTAAGTTCTGCGATAATTGTGTATTGCATGAAAATCAGTACATCTCAATGATCGGAAATTACGATTCCAGGCAGCTACAGTTTATGTACGCAAAGTATAAGCATAGACGACTTAAACATAATTTACTGTAAACGATTAATATTTAATGTATCTGTGTATATGTGTATGTACATGTATATATATATATATATATATATATATATATATATATATATATATATATATATATATATATATATATATATATATAGGTAAGTATATGTGTATTATATTATATATCTTTATAATTGTTATTATATCGAATAATATTCCTTGTTGTATGCTTAATGCGATACAAAGCGTTTTATGGAGTGGGTTTTTTTTCAAATTTTTTCCCGCGTTTTATATATTTATAATCTAGTAAATATACTATCAGATATATTACGTATAAAGAATTTTGTTTATTAGCGGTAAGGATATTATTATAATTCCGGTACGCGTAATTCTTATTATTTTGTACTTTTGTACTTTTAATGAATTTACGTCAATAAATAAATTTCTTTCTTTCTTTCTTTCATCCGGTATTAATTATATAAAACCTAGACAGGTTCGTACTAGTATAAAACTGTTAAAAAATAAAACTTCAGTAGGTAACGACAATATTTCCTCTATATTAATTAAAAGATGCGAAAGCTATAAGATTACTAATATTATAAATGCTACGATTAAATACGGGCACTATCCACGTACTTGGCAAAATCGGTAAAATTATATCGCTTACAAAACCTGAGAAAGATTCTTCTAAGATCGATAATATCCTATTACTTTACTCGGTAATCTAAATAAATTGTGCGAAAAATTAATTTTAAAGAGGCTAAAATATTTGTTCATTCCTAAAGTACAATTTGGATTCAGGCCAGCTCATTTTACTATACTCATCAAATCGCGACAATCGCAGAACACATTACAGATAATTTCAACCGTAATAAGCACACTGGATCGGTTATGTTTGACATCGCTAAAGGGCATTCGATACTACTTGGCACAATGTCATTATATATAAAATGATCGTAATTTTCCATCGTATTTGGTTAAACTCGTACACTAAGTAACGGGATATTTTATGTTGAAATTAACGAAACGCGCTCTTCAAAGACTTGTCTAGCTGGTGTACCTCGGGGCAGCGTCTTAGGACATCGTTTCTATTTTCGCTTTATTTTTACGATTTTCCCAAATTAAATAATATCGAAGTTGCTCTTTACGCTGATGATAGAGCTTTATTCGGTGTAGTTCATTTATACCACGCGCAATTAGTAATCGGTTACAATAAGGATTTTCGCGAGTTTTGAAATATTTCACTAAATAATTGTCATCAAACCTTTAAAAACAGAATCGATACTTTTTACTCGCAGACGACCTACCCGAGAAAATTTATATTAACGGCGATCTTATCGAGTTGGTTATATGTTTTCGTTACTTAGGCGTAATTTTCGATAAAAAATATCGACATTTACTAAACACATTAATATTACAACAGCGAATAAAACTATATGTTCAATTTATCATCCGCTTTTTAAAGGTAAATCTCACCCGAGTATTGATAATAAGTTAATTTTATATATAAAACTATTATCCGTCCCACAATGACTTATTCTTGTCCGGTTTGGTGTTCTGTGTCTAATTCTAAATTTAAGAAATTGCAACTTGTACAAAATCAATGTTTCAGATGACATATTTAAATACATCTCGTTATACGAGAATAGCAGATATGTGTTAAATATTACATATATATTAAAGACTATAACATATTTAAATTGGCGAAGAAATTTTTTCAAAACTGCACAGTATACATATGAACGAATCAATTGGCAACTACGATTCCAGGCAACTTATTATGTTCATAGGTACAAACATGGTCGTATTAAACATAATTTGTTGTAAATGCTATTAGTATATTTGTAATATGTTCTATTATTCGTAATTATATAGTTAAGCTTAATACTTATTTATGATACCTCTTGTACGTTTTATCTTTCATGCGCTTCGAAAAGAGTTTATTTTATTTTGTATTTTTTCTTTCCCCCCCCCCCCTTTCTCTCTCTCTCTCTATATATATATATATATTGTAACAACCATGCTTGTTACATTGTTAGTAGTAGTGAGTGACTAAAGTTGGTAAATTGAAATTTGAGTTAAAATGTATATTTGGAAGATTAAATTTAATAATATGTACGTAAAAGGTGATGAAAGAAAAAGAAATATTGTATATATATATATATAGGTATGTGTTTATACATCCGGTCGGCATTGCGAAGGTGACTTTCCCAAAGGAAATATAATAAAAAGAAATATAATAAAAAGAAAATAGAATAGTTAGACTGATATAAATATAGAGATATATGTATTGGGGAAAGCACGCTGGCGCCGATAAGATTAGAATTGTAAAAGATCTGTCAGAGTTAGTATAAAAAAATGCTGAAGGGAGACATATATAATAAATTAAGCATTGTCATGGCAAAAGCGAACAAAAAGAATAAATATAGCATAAAAATGGATTCAGTCGGTATTTTGGTCGAAGACCAAAAGAAACAACTCCGAATTTTCTGATTGGCTAGCCTAAAAGAGAAATCGGAGGGTTCCACCGAAAACCGTCAATTTAGGAATTTCTATATCTGTAGAATTCCTAGAAAGCAAGTATGTGGAGTGTATGAGTATATGTATATGTTACCTGCTGCTGGCTGCCGCACTAATAAGTAAATATATAAGACTATATATGTATGTATATGTATAAGTATATAACCTTTAAGTATAAGGGACAATGGAACTTGTCCTTGGTTCAACTATGTTCGTCGAAAACAGACAAAAACCCATTATGGAGGAGAAAAAGATTTAAGAAACGATCAAAACAATAATTGCAAAGAAACCGGCATTTCGTCGACAGTAAAGTACATAATAAGTATAATAATGCTAAGATACCTGTGTCGCCTCCAGAGTCCTGGAGTGTAATAAACAGACGAGTTTTGTCGGAGTTTTAGTTCACGAATTCGCCAGTGGAGTGAGTTAAGTGAGTTGAATCTTGTCAGTCGAAAGACACAGTCAGTTGAATTTTAGTCGAGGTGGAGAAAAGTCAAGTCGGATAGGTTTCGAAGAAGTTAGGATGGATCGTCAGGACTTCGACCGTGAAGTTGGTCCATCTAGGCTAGGGACGGTTCCGTGTATTATACTATATTAATAATCGTTCGAAAAGTTTCAATATATATATATATAAAAAATTTTGTATACTAAAAATAAACGTAGCCGGATATCGCACGCGTTCGATTCGTAATTTTATTTCTTCCGAAAAGTAATAAATTTTCAATAAAAATAAAAACCGCATTTTTATTCTTGTCATTTAATTTATTTTATTATAATAATCGGTCATGGGCCTCTCCCATGTGGCATCCCTGGCATACCTCGAAACCAGAAGTCGGTAACGTTATATTTTAATATTTATATCCCTATATTTAAGAATATAACGTAAAATAAATATATGTTAGCGATCTGCATGTGTATATGTATTTATATGTATACATCGTGCGGGTCGTCACATAAATTGGCATCCCTGGTGGGGAACAATTAATTATAATTGTTTCTACTCGGGATCGAGCACTCGATCTTTGGATTAGAAATAAAAAGATATATTTAAAAAATTTTTTTCTCATTCAATTTAATATTTTAGTATAAAGGTATATATATATAATTTGTTTTATCATAATATCGAGTATCAAATTGTAAATTGTAACGTAAGATATAAATACATATAAAATAAAGATGGACGGAGAATTTAGAGGTTTTCTCGGAGAGAGTGGAGAAGGTAACGAAAGAAATGCGACAATGATGGTGGACATCATGAAAATGATGATGCAACAGTTCGCAGAGGAAAGAAGAAGAGAAAGGGAAATAGAAAGGGAAGAGAGGAAAAGAGAATTTGAAATAGAAAGAGAAGAAATGAGAAGGGAATTTGACAGATTTATAAGTGAAATGAGAGAGGGCTCTCAGGTCAAGGCGAGACAATTAGAAGAAAAGATAGATTCAGTGGAGAGAAAACTAGAAGATAAGTTATGTGATCAAGAAGAGACATGTAAAAAGGAACATGAGGAACTACGAGTAATAGCATTAAACAAGGGAACGGAAAATAAAAAGATAGAGAAAATATGGGAAGAGAAAGTGGGGAGATTAATGGAACAAGTCGAAAAGTATGAGGAAAAGTTGGAAGCTACAAGCAGTGATCTTACGAAAGAAATATCTAGCTGTGTCAAGGAAACACAAAGGGTGCAGAGCAACGTAAATCAGATAAACAAAGAGGTGGAGAAAAAATTAGAAAGTAATGGGAACAAGAATCAGGCGGTGATAGATGAGTTGAAAGAACACGTTGATGAACAAATAAGTAACTTTGCACGAGAAAGATGCAGCGTATCTAGAGAATCGTGCAGTAAATTTGGTGAAATATATACAGTTCCGAAATTAGATCGGACGATAAATAAATTCGACGGTACGAGCCAGAGCATACATATTATAGAATTTTTAAACGAGCTAGACATGTACTTCACCCGTATGGATATATCAGAAAAGGAAAAAATAGACATCATGATCCACCAATTAAGCGGGAAGCCAAAAGAGTGGGCTAGTGTGATAGTCAGTGTTTGTAGAACGTGGGAATTAGCGAAACGGAAGATCAAAGAAAAATATTGGAGTCGTGAACGACAGGAAGACCTAAGGAGAGAATTCACTGGGCTAAGGGGTCAAATGAAACGATGTGAAGAAATTGAAGATTTCATATTGAAATGGAGTCGTAAACTAAAAAACCTAGACCAACCGATGCGAGAAGAAGATTTTGTAGATCAAGTGTTATACAACCTACCGATACATATGAGGAGAATGTTGATTAATGTGAGAATTATAGATAGAGAACAATTACTAAGAGAGATAAATAAGATAATCGAAATCGAGAATAGTTGTACAAGTACAACAAAGGAGATAATGGAAAGAAGTTCATCAACTAAGAACACAGAGAGACGAATATTTCAGGTAACGAAGACAGACATGGAGGATCAATCAGGACCTATATACAAAGGGTATCAAATACTAGGGGATTCCAACATGGTACGATTCAGTGAACGTATTTTGAACAAGTCGGCGAAACTTATAAGTGGAAAATGGACGATCGGCTATTGTAGGGGAGGTCAAACGATCAATGGATTAACAGAGACGATTGAAAAGGATCGAGTGCCATTGAGCAAAAAAGTTATGATAATGATTGGTACCAATGATATAGTCAGAGGACGACCAGTGTACCAATGCACGAATGATTTGGACCAATTGCTCCATGTACTACAAAACAAGGGATGTGAGGAAATTATAATGATTACAATTCCTCCAATAAGTGATAAAGAGAGACCAGACAAATACAATGACGCAGTCAAGGAATATAATGCGTATATAAAACAATTAAATGGAAATATAAAAGTGGTAGACACAGAAGATGCCTTGTTTTACCGTGGTTTACGAGCAGATTATAAAGTCATGGAGAGATCCGATAGGACAAGCCTACATTTGAGCCCACTAGGGTATGCAAAGATACGAGATTGTATAGAGACGCAAATTTTTTAGCAGAGCTGAGAGATGCAAGTCCCACATCCTCAGCAAGAAGTAAGAGGGACAAAATAATAAGATACAGTACGAAATAATAATACGTACATGTTAAGAGATCAAGAAGGTACAATTTTTGGGCCACACAACATACGTCGGTTAAAGATATTTCAAAAAGTAAAATAATTCCATGGAATATGCATAGACAAGCATGTATGTATATAAATAGGTAGGTAGGGTAAGGAATAGGAATAATTTAGAATAGCTGAATAAAATGTACGACCATAATATATATATATATATAGATAGGTGCAGGGGAATTATATAAAATAAGAAGAGTGGTATGGATAATGGTAATAAACAAAATTTAATCAGTTATTGGTTTGGTGCAAATACGAGGAATTAAGATAAGTAAATATAAATATTAAAAGTAATTATAAAAAAAAAAAAAAAAAAAAAAAAAAAATATATATATATAATTGTAAAGACGTTTATAAAATATGTGTACGTTTAAATAGTAGATATAGGAATTCGCGTTGTTATATATATATATGTATATATAAAGTAAATTAAAAGTGAAACGTATAAGAGGATGTATGTGTTGGTATGCGTATAAATGACGGTACGTGTGAAAGATTTTAAATACACCTATGAGTATAAGTCGTAAACATGTAAACATCGAGTATATTAAGTTGGGGTAGGATTAATTACGTTATCAATGATATAATTTATGCATATAAATGCATGAGCTATTAAAACTTTACGAAACGTTTGAATGTGTAAAAAATTAAGGTAGATGATATAAGTTAACATGTATATATCAAGTTAAAAAATTAAAATTATTTATAGTAATATAAGTCAATGATCCCAAACGCCATCGACATCACCAGCATGACAACTAGCGACAGACCAATATAACCGCCAGTAGGGGGTGGGTGATTTGGTTTGTGTGCAGGATGTGGGGATGCTAGGTCACCGGAAGAAGTAACAACCAAATGTCGAAATAATAGTAATAATAATAATGAAAAAAAAAAAAAAGAAAAAAAAAAAAATCCCAGATGAAAATAAAAAGGAGATGGCAATATTTATATAACGAAGATACGATATATACCAAAAGGTTGTCCTTTTGTCCAAGGGACGGGTCGATAACCTCCCTATGGTTACCAAAGTTCGAAAGGAAAAGAAAAACCGGTTATTGTGATCGTTCCGCATCCGAATAGCTTAATTCGATAATGTTGCCGGACTACTATATATATACTAGCAAGCGGTACACCTTCTCGCATTCCATGCACGCGGCCAGTCATCCCTCAACTACGAGAAAAGTTATATAAACGAAGAACGCGAATGAATACAAATCGAACGCGAAATTATTGATAAGTATTATGTAAATAGTTATTTAAGAAAAGTCGGATGTCCGGGTCAGTGACCCTCTCATCCAATTTTTATTTAGTGCGGCGGGGCATATGTAACAACCATGCTTGTTACATTGTTAGTAGTAGTGAGTGACTAAAGTTGGTAAATTGAAATTTGAGTTAAAATGTATATTTGGAAGATTAAATTTAATAATATGTACGTAAAAGGTGATGAAAGAAAAAGAAATATTGTATATATATATATAGGTATGTGTTTATACATCCGGTCGGCATTGCGAACGTGACTTTCCCAAAGGAAATATAATAAAAAGAAATATAATAAAAAGAAAATAGAATAGTTAGACTGATATAAATATAGAGATATATGTATTGGGGAAAGCACGCTGGCGCCGATAAGATTAGAATTGTAAAAGATCTGTCAGAGTTAGTATAAAAAAATGCTGAAGGGAGACATATATAATAAATTAAGCATTGTCATGGCAAAAGCGAACAAAAAGAATAAATATAGCATAAAAATGGATTCAGTCGGTATTTTGGTCGAAGACCAAAAGAAACAACTCCGAATTTTCTGATTGGCTAGCCTAAAAGAGAAATCGGAGGGTTCACCGAAAACCGTCAATTTAGGAATTTCTATATCTGTAGAATTCCTAGAAAGCAAGTATGTGGAGTGTATGAGTATATGTATATGTTACCTGCTGCTGGCTGCCGCACTAATAAGTAAATATATAAGACTATATATGTATGTATATGTATAAGTATATAACCTTTAAGTATAAGGGACAATGGAACTTGTCCTTGGTTCAACTATGTTCGTCGAAAACAGACAAAAACCCATTATGGAGGAGAAAAAGATTTAAGAAACGATCAAAACAATAATTGCAAAGAAACCGGCATTTCGTCGACAGTAAAGTACATAATAAGTATAATAATGCTAAGATACCTGTGTCGCCTCCAGAGTCCTGGAGTGTAATAAACAGACGAGTTTTGTCGGAGTTTTAGTTCACGAATTCGCCAGTGGAGTGAGTTAAGTGAGTTGAATCTTGTCAGTCGAAAGACACAGTCAGTTGAATTTTAGTCGAGGTGGAGAAAAGTCAAGTCGGATAGGTTTCGAAGAAGTTAGGATGGATCGTCAGGACTTCGACCGTGAAGTTGGTCCATCTAGGCTAGGGACGGTTCCGTGTATTATACTATATTAATAATCGTTCGAAAAGTTTTAATATATATATATATAAAAAATTTTGTATACTAAAAATAAACGTAGCCGGATATCGCACGCGTTCGATTCGTAATTTTATTTCTTCCGAAAAGTAATAAATTTTCAATAAAAATAAAAACCGCATTTTTATTCTTGTCATTTAATTTATTTTATTATAATAATCGGTCATGGGCCTCTCCCATGTGGCATCCCTGGCATACCTCGAAACCAGAAGTCGGTAACGTTATATTTTAATATTTATATCCCTATATTTAAGAATATAACGTAAAATAAATATATGTTAGCGATCTGCATGTGTATATGTATTTATATGTATACATCGTGCGGGTCGTCACAATATATATATATATATAAAATTTTTATTTTATTTTTGTTTTGTTTTAACTTTTATGTGTGTTGTTACAATTTTTACCTTTGTATCCTTTTTAAGTTATATGTGTATACGTGTATGCATGTACGTATATATTTGTATGTATATTTATGTATATATATATATATATATATATATATATATATATTTTTTTTTATTTGTTTGCGGGTTTTATAAATTTTCCCCTGCTTATCATACTTACGTTTAAACTATGGTGTTGTTATTTTAATTTTAATACTGCGGTCTAGGCTCATGCCGGAACTCTACTATGTAAACATTTGTGTGTACACGTTGTAATTTGATGAAATACATCTTTCTTTCTTTCTTTCTTCTTTCTATATATAATATATGTGATTTACGATTTAGCCTATATATCTGTCCACTACTGGACGTAAGCCATATTTCGACCTTGCGCCCATCTAATCCAGCTCTTCCACACAGGATATACTTGTTATATCGTCATAATGACGAGTTAACAGTCTTCTCTTCATCCGCTGCATATCCATGTGTCACTATTAGAGATGGGCATTCCCGTTCTTTTAGAAGAATGTGAACGCCCGTTCTATTCCACAAAAAGAACGGTTCTTTAAAGAACGGGCGGTCGAACGGTTCTCTAAAGAACGGAGAGTTCTTTAAAGAACGTAGGTTCTTTAAAGAACGCTTTAAAATATCCGGCCTTGGATTTGTTTTACGTTTAAAACAGTGAACGGCAATCTGTTAATATTTGTAGTTCTTTTCTAGGTAAAACGAGATTGAATATACTTAAATAAGTTAGACAAGGAGAAACTGCTGATGTAGTAAAAAATAAAAATAAAAAATTCTGCGAAAAAAATGAACAGTTGACCGCGGATCACTGCCATAGTACTTTACTATAGAAGTATTCAAATATTTAGGTTCTAATTCGTCATTGACGTTGTATACATTTCATACACTTATGTATGTGTGTGCGCCTCTGCTATCTAAAGAGCAGTGTTTTATTTCCGGACGTGCGCAACACAACAACGCATGTAAGTAAAATTAAAATGAAGTAGAGTATAGTTAAAGCGCAGTAAGACAAGGAGAAAGTTCGAACAAACTCGAGAAATTAGCCGAGAATAGCCGAAAGGTACAGAAAGACGTTCTGTATTTTTACTGAACTGGCAGACGTTCTTTAAAAAAGGCGTTCTTTTAAAAAAGGCGTTCTTTAAAAAAGGCGTTCTTTAAAAGAACGGTTCTTTTTTGTTCTACAGAACCGTTCATTCATTCCGCTTATAAGAACAGTTCTGACTGAACCGTTCAGTTCTTTTTCTCCCAACACTAGTCACTATTGTAGAACACGTTTTTTTATCGTGTTCCTTCGGGCAAAGCTTGGCCATTTGCTTAAATGGGACGTCGAATTTACTTTCCTTTTGTATATTTGAATTTTTTATCCGATCTGAACGTCCTTCTTGCGCTACTTGCGTTTTCCTTATTTTCTATAAATTTGTTTTTGTTAATGGTCACGTATGAGAAATCCGTACACTAAGACCGCGGGCAGGACGCATTGGTTGTAAAGTTCGCTTTTCAAGTTGATCGTCGTTTCTCGATTTTTAAATATGTAGCTTAATTTTCCCGAAGTTAGAAGTATTCTATTTATTTCCGCTTCGCGTTATAAGCTGCTTGTTCGTTTCAATTCTCTGTCCTAAATATATAGGAAGGCTTTCACAGGCTTAAGCCTCCAGAGGGCTTAGAAAAGTATGAAATACATATCAAGAAGGCAAGCTCCAAACAATTTCGCAGAGCTAAAATGATAGTTGAAACGGAAGAGCGTATTTGAAAGAGCTCGCGTTAACATTGATAACACCTCATCTTTAAGACTGTGCAAAACAACCTAGATTGCAAAAAGTACCGTTAGAAAATATTCCTTACATTCGGTCCGCTAATGACATTGAAAATTCAGCTGACTGTGCAACACAAAGGGAAAACCTATTCAGCATTCAAATCTGACCCAGGTTGTGACCTGAGTGGGTTTTCGTCGTTGTTGTTTCGTTGTTCGTGATCGTTTATAGTTTGTTTTGCCCCGCTGAATTTTGTTACACATTCGGCTGTGTATATTTTATTCATTTTTATTTGGAGTAATAATTCTCTTTAAATTCCATCCCGGTTTTTTACAAACTACAGCGTGTCGTTAATTAAAAAGGGAGAGGAGGGAATAGATTAATACCCGTCTCGAAAATAGAACTGGGATTGTGTCGAAGAGTTTAGATTTTTATTCTATTTCGTTATTTAATTATTCTAATTATTATTATTATATATTTCATTATTTTCATTATTTATCAGTTTTATAGTGCATTTTTACTATTGTAAGAGCAGAGTAGTAAAGCTGCAATATCCTGTTTCCTAATTTTCTGTCGGAGTTTGCTCCCTTACCCGAAGTACCCGGTTTTAATGTGCCTACTCGCTTCAGATTAGTATTCACCAATCCGACTGAGATACATTATCATGAGCGAGCTGCTGATAGTCTGCTAGATAAATTCCTACTATTCACGACTTGAACATACGGGGAATCACTTGATTATTGTTTCGTTTCTCCGTCGGTGGGTCTGGCATGTGGACTACTTAACAACAACCTTACTGTTATTTATATTTTCGTTATTGATTGAATTTCTGAGGGAGACATGTGGGAAAGTCTGCAGCCAGTGACAGAAATTTTAAAAAATACTCGGACTTCAAATTTCGTAAATGACAAAACTACATTTCTTTCCTGTTTTATGATTTATTTTATGTAATCATAACATACTTTATATGTGTATATATATATGCGAAGCCTTGGGTAACTATATATATATATATATATATATATATATATATATATATATATATATATTTATGTGTGTGTGAAAACATTATAACGACACATGTAATAATTTGAGGTATTGTTAGAATTTGTTCATTACCGTACTGTTATAAATTAGTTACATCCTTTAGATTCTTCTACGTTCAACTTCGTAATTCGTTTCTCGTCTAACCACCTCGTGTCTTACATTTGGTTAGGTTAATTTTTGTTTATTCATTTACATTTTTAAATTAATCCTTCCGGTACATTATGACCAATATATTTTCTAAGCTGCTGAAAGGCTATATATATATAAATTATCGCTGTAGTGTGGATTCCAATATATATATATATATATATATATATGTGTGTGTATATATATATATATGTAATTGGTTAGCTCCCGACAGAGTAATAAAAATATTCCCGTAGGACAAGTCCCTTAACGAATTTTATTCGTACATGTATGTATCGGGATGTAAATTTCTCCCGGTGTGTGTGTGTGTGTGTATGTATGTATGCGAGTGTGGCGCGCGCGCGCGAGTGTTTTTTTATTCGAATGTTTTTTCCTGTAGCTTATTAAGAAAAGTATACGTATTACATTTTAATATGTCGTCGGTGTCTATTATTATTTTGTGCGTTGTTTTTTTGACTATCGGTAAGTACTGAAAATTTTATTTAAAAAGTTAGACATTAATTTTTTATATATAATAATAATCTCTACGCCGGATCGAATTGGGGCGGGTGGGTTTTTTTATTCTTAGTCTTAGGCGGCTATATAATAATTTAGTTCATACTAAATATGAAAGTTAAAACAATGCGTGTTTGTGTGCGTGTGTGTGTATATTTAAACGTTACAGACGTATCTTAACGAATAAGTAAGCAGTACCGAGGAAATACTAGTCGGATAAATCTTTTCGATATAGATAATATTTTTATCTACCAGCTAATAAATCTACCGGGGATTTCGATTTGCAGCCGTTGGATATTGTACGACTAATAGTATCCAGAAGTCTATCAAGGCTTTAATGTTCTCATGCGGATGACAATTCTATTCTAACGTACCCATACTAGACAATGACGTCACGTATGATAATATTCCCGGCCGACCTACTTATTACTTTTCCAGCAAGCTGGTGCCCACTTACCGACCAATTGTACGGGTAACTGAATTGGATTCGAGCCGTTTGCATTATGAAATTTTCGTCGTCTAGTAAAATACTTCGCTGCTACGTCATGAGGAGGTCATATATCTATATATATATATATACATATATATATATATATATATATATATATATATATATATATATATATATATATATGTATATATAAATATATGTATATATATATATATATATATATATATATATATATATAATGTTGATGGTGAGTAGTGATTTTATGAATTAACAAAACAAAATAAAAACAATGTTAATCACTATAAAATTTATTTTATTTTCGCAAAGCTGTTCGATTTTTACATCATTTTCAAGCTATACAAAAATTTTACAAATAAATTCTATTTTTTTTTTTAGATTTTTACACTATTTTCAAGCTATATAAAAACTTTACAAATAAATTCTATTTTTAAAATTTTTGTATAGCTTGAAAATGATATAAAAATCGAACAGCTTTGAGTAAAATAAAATAAATTTTATAGTGATTAACATTGTTTTTATTTTGTTAATTATATATATATACATATATATATATACATATATATATATATGTATATATATATATATATATATGTATATATATATATATATATATATATATATATATATATATATATATATATATATACATATGCATAAACCTTAGCAATTCTAAATATGTATAATTACAAAACTTATAGTACACTTTGAAATTACTTTAGAAATAGTGCAGGAAAAAATGAAAAAAAACCTACAAAAAAGACACACCCTGAAGGTAACAAAAATTAAAAAGTCAATAAATCAACAAAACGAAAAGCAGTGTTTTTAGACATAATTTAATCTGTACTTAACAATAGGTTAATAATTACAAAAATCGATGTTTTAATCTACGATGCTTATACTTAGTATAACGTATGCGTAGATGTTCCATATTGTAATTTCCTATTACACGTATTAGTTTATTTTGATGAGTTTTACAGTTTTCGTAAAATTTTTTTGAGATTTTACTAATAAACGAATGTATGTAAGGGATATTTAAATGATCGTGTAGATTAGAAATTTTAGTATATCGCGTTGCATTTAACGAAATTCTGCAGCAATGATTTTGAACTACTTGTAGTTTCCTGTATGTACTATCAGACACTGATGACCATACAGGGCAGCATAGGTTAATCTAGGGCGTATAACAGCCGTATAGATTAATTTTTTGTTTACGTAACTAAGACCCGATTTTCTGTTAAATAATGAAAAAAGTGTATGCATAGATTTATGCGCTTTATCTATAGCGAAAATAATATGGTTATTGAAAGTTAATCTGCTATCTAAGATAACTCCTAGATACCGAACCTGTTTGACCCAACGAATTATTTTAGTTGTAATTTCAGTTAGCGGTAGTGGTCGTCTCCGAGTAAATAGAATTGCTTCTGATTTTTCTTCATTTAATTTTAAGTTCCATCTGTTGTAATATTTAAATATTTTTTAGCTTTAAGTTATGAAAGAAAATTGTTTTCGGTTTATGTGTAAAAATATAATAAAGATTTTTTCATTTTCATTCATTTTCATTATACATATGCATGTATATATGTACGTACATACATCTAATATATAAAATTCTCGTGTCACAGTTTTCGTTGCCATACTCCTCCGAAACGGCTTGACCGATTTTGATGAAATTTTTTGTGCATATTGGGTAGGTCTGAGAATCGGACATCTATTTTTCATCCCCCTAAATGTTAAGGGTAATCCACCCCTAAATTTTTTTTATTTTTTTTTTCAATTTTAGATACATTTTTTTTTAATTTTTTAATGATACAGCATTAGTAAATACATATAACCCTGAATTTTCAACCCTTTACAATCAACCCCTATTTTACCATCGCGATTTTTATCTATAATATAAAAATGAATCGCTAAACGTTGTAAGCGCATAACTCAACAACGCCCGGACCAATTTGGTCAATTTTTTTTTTAAATGTTCGTTGAAGTTCAAGGATGGTTTTTACGGCGAGAAAAATTCGGAAAAAAATTCAGGGAGGTTAGGGGGTTGAAGGGGTAAATTATTTAAATTTCGATTTTGGAAAAATTTCGATAGAATCGATTTGGTAGATATTAAAATGACCTATACGAAACAGAAAACCGTTTTTCGTTACGATCGATAGGTGTCGAGCTACGAATTTTTGAAAATCGATGACCTGCCACCTTTGGCAAGGCATAGCGAGCGACGTAAACATTTTTAAACGATTCCGACTTTACAAATAGTCGTTACTATATAAGATCTGTCGGATGAAATGAAAAAACTGCGAAAAAAATTTTTAAACCCGATCCGAAAATTTCAAAAGGGGAGACCCTTGCGATTTTTTCGAAATTTCGATTTTTTCGCAATAATTCTCGAACGATTCGAAATTTTGGAAATAGTGTTTTAATAAAAGTTATTCGTCATTAAAAGACGCGTCTAACGATGGTATTGCCATATTTTTATATCGAATAATCGCCGAGAAAATCGGGCTTAAAGGGTTTTGGGGTTTTGGGCCCTTTTTGAAGCCTCTATGGTAGCTAAAGGGTTTGGGTTGGTCTTAAAACAAAGTAGACGTGGAGATCTATAATCTATGTTATTAGATCAATGTTTTAAAAATTAACCGGTATCGAGAAATCGCGAGTTGAAAATTTCATTTTCGATTTTTAAAAATTCTGCCGGCGATTTTTGGCCGGCCGGTACTACAATGCATTTAGCACGGGCCAATGCTAATTATATAAATTTAAAAAAAAGATTCAGGGTAGCTCGACATCTATCGATCGTAACGAAAAACACGCCTGTACCAATTTGGCCGCAATGGCAAAGGTTTAGCAGCAATGTAAATTGATTGTTTGGGATGAATGCACGATGGCACATAAAAAATCTTTGGAGGCTTTAGACAGAACCTGAAAAGATCTACGGAACAATAATAACCGATTTGGTGGTGTCATGATTTTATTAGCAGGTGATTTTTGTCAAACATTGACAGTGATTCCACGATCAACGCCAGCTGATGAACTCAATGCATGTCTAAAGTCCTCCAATTTGTGGAAACATGTCAAAGTACTTCATTTAAGCAAGAATATGCGTGTCGAATTGCAAAATGACCAATCTGGAAACATATTCTCTAAACAACTCATTGACATTGGTAATGGCAAATTTCCTAGAGACATGTTGACTGGCTGCATTAACTTTCCTGAAAGTTTTTGTCAATTAACTCGATCAAAAGATGAACTTATTCAGAAGGTGTTTCCAGATGTTGCTGAAAATTACAGAAACCATGATTGGTTGAGCGAACGAGCTATATTGGCTGCAAAAAACATAGATGTAAGTGAATTAAATTTCAAAATTCAAGAACAAACTACAGGCGAATCGAGGATATATAAATCAGTTGATTCAGCTACTAACCAAGATGATATAATCAACTATCCACCGGAATTTTTAAACTCGCTGGATTTGCCAGGATTGCCACCTCACAATCTTCAATTAAAGGTTGGATCGGTAGTTATAATGTTGCGAAATATCAACCAACCGCGTCTTTGCAACGGCACACGTTTAGCGATAAAAAAATTACTAAACAACGTGATAGAAGCAACTATACTAAAGGGAAAGTATAAAGGAAAAGATGTTCTCATACCGCGCATCCCAATGATTCCGACTGATGTGCCATTTGAGTTTAAACGACTACAGTTTCCAGTGCGGCTTGCTTTTGCTATGACCATAAACAAGTCACAGGGGCAATCATTAAGTGTTTGTAGTATTAATTTGGAAAACCCATGTTTCTCACATGGTCAATTGTATGTTGCCTGTTCCCGTGTTGGAAAACCATCAGATCTGTTTGTCTATGCGCCAGGTAATCAAACGAAAAACATCGTATATCACAAAGCACTACAATGAAAATAAAACTGATTTTTGTTAATAATTATGATTCACATGATTAACAATAAAGCGATCTATCGGATGAAACGAAAAAACCGCGTTTCAGCTAATAAATTTATACATTTATTGATTGTGGGGCGATATGAAGTTCGCCGGGTCAGCTAGTATACGTATATATTTTTAATATTATTTTCGCCCTGAACTCATCGTTTTTGTTTTAGTTCCCCCCTTGTGTATGTTCACATTTATTAATTACTCAGTATTCGTAGGGCATTAGTTATTCTAGGAGCCAACAAATTATTCAACAGTATATATATATATATATATATATATATATATATATATATATATATATATATATATATATATATATATATATATATTACAAACTATATATTACTAAATGATTTGAGTACGGATTTTTTTGCTTCACGCTACAGAAGATCCGACAGCGGATAAATTCGAATTGGATGTCACTGATTCTGCAAACCGAATTTTATTGTGCCGAAAACCAAATAAAGACAGAAATTTACCGAAAATGATAATTTGTACCTTTTTAAACATTTTTCTTAAATTAAAAAAAAAAAAAAAAGATTCAAGTAGAAAAGTTTGTAAGGTCGTTCGTTATTTTATGTTTGTGACTAGAATAATAAATCGTGTGAACCGCCATTTTGCTTTCTTTCAAAAAAACGTTAACAACATAGCGGCTGATTTGCCATTCATCAAGTCATATATGTTCGGCTTAGAAGTCGCAATTACGTGTAATTGGAAAAGCGAGGATTGTCTTTGAACAAATAGAAATTGCCGAAGGTACATTTAAGGCCATCGACAAAATTCTGTACAGAAAGGGGCAAATTCTTCGAGATATATCGGATATATCGACTTACAGAAAATAAGGTAATTTTTTTTTAGTCGAAGGGTAATGAGAAATAAGGACACTTAGCGCTGTACAAATACTTGTGTCGGCAGATGCGGAAAGAAGTTTATCTTATCTGAAAAATATTCTAATTGATAAATGTCACAGATTTGGCGAACTGAATTTTTGGGAAAAAAAAAAAGGTTTAATTACTTCTGATGATAACGCTGAATTATGTCAGTAAAAGTGTCATAGTTGTATGTGTACAGTTAATCAATTCGTAATTTTACTGTTTTACTATCGTTACTTAGGCTCTCGATATTGATAGTTTATGATATAAACAAATTTTTATAGGAAATATAAGACTTTTATTATTATTATTATTTTTTTAAAATGACTTTTTAAACGTCGAAAATTTAATTCCCATTCTACTAATGATCAGCGCATATATTCGGACGAGTTCGTACTGTGTTTGTTTTTTTTTTTTATAATCAATTAATTTATAAATTAACCCTTTCGGTCGTCACAATGTCCGCTATATGGGACATGCTTAATGTTAATAAATTTTTTTTATCTATATCAATTTTAAACATATTTTTTATAAATACATTGAAAATTATCAACGGTTCGCCCAAGGAGCAGTATTGTATAATAAACACCCCCCCCTTATAAAATGTACCCGCCTGAAAGGACTGAAAGGAGATTAAAAATGATTCGTATTTATAATTACGTGATATACTTTATAAAATGAATAATTTAATTTAAATAAACTTCAGATGATTAAAAACCGATTTTATTTAATGCATCCTTATATGTTGCGTACGTATTAAAATATTATATACAAATATGATAATTTTAATAAGAAGATTAGGGTAAAAATTATTTGTTTAATGATCGAATAGAAAGTGCACAATGTGAGTAAATTATAATCTTCGTTGTCTGTTAATAATTACTAGCGTTATGTTTTCAGCGTCTTGTTGAATTTTGCTTTTATACATACATATATATACATATATATATATATATATATATATATATATATATATATATATATATATATATATATATATATACATTACTCCACTCCGAACGCTTTAATTAATTTTCAGTGTTTTTCTTCGGATCCGATGAAAAGTTCTCTTTATCTTCAATCATCGGGACAAGACTAACGAAAGAATTAAATATATCTTCAGGATCAGCCAACTATAGCTTTTAGCTTTTAGCTTTTTCTCGCAGATAGCTTTATATTTCCTCTATTTTTCAAATACTCTATATAGCACCCTTCTAACGTGGTTTTCCGTTCGATTTTCTAGACATTTTCACACATATATAATATTCGTATAAAATGAAAACCGTTTCAGTCGCGCATGAAATTTTAATAAAAAATTAGTAATTTTATACATCCGCTTCTTAGATAACGCTAGACACGATTTTCAATGTGTTCGTATAAATATTATCGGATGTGAGACATTTCACGGTCAGCCATCAGAAAATTTATAATCGCGTTATCGTTAACGTTCTATGTAGCATATACATCGTGACCGAAAGGGTTAAAACGAAGACAAACTTCCGAACAAATTTTCCTTGATCAAAATCACGAAGCTAACTAAGCCCCATTATCGACGAACGTCAGTAATAAAATATAAAAGTATACAGCGGTGTAGTCAGGGGGGACGGTTTTAGGGGTCTGACCTCCCTCCTGGGAATCTCAATCTGATAATAAGAAAATACTATACGCGTTGTTAAATTTTGCATTTGTTAAACCTATTTTGTTTTTTATTTTATTTTCATTTTATTTAAATTTCGTCGTTTTCGAAGTATATAAATAGTTTCGTAATATTATAGGAGGTGTACTAGAAGAATTTTGTTAGGAAAACGCGAAGAATAATAGATTTTAAATTTTAAATTTACTTAAGTATTACCACTATGTATTATTCCGTCGAAAAATGTAAAATCATTATTTATCGTTTATATTTTATAACCCTCTGACCTCGATAACATGCTATTAATGTGTTTCAGTTTAAACATTTCTACCGTCTATCGCTTCTAATAGAATTACATATTCGACGCCTAATAAGCATAAAAATTTATTTTGTAGGATTGCATTAACCTACTTGAGTTTTGTTTACTTTTCAATATTTAACTCGGGTTTACTGTTATAATTTAGTTTGGTTTGAATCCGCCTCTCCAACCGAGCTACGCCGCTGAAAGTATATATATATATATATACAATTTATAAAAACGTAAAATATAAAAAAAAAACAACTTAATTTACATCGTAATTTACGGAAAATTAGCAAAGTGAAAAAAACCTGTATTTAATAAAGTAACGTATCTGATAGATGAATTCAATACCGTTTTTTCACTTTGCCAATTTTTATAAATTCTAATAAGAATCGATGATGAAAAAGGAAGTCTAGTAAGAACACTTAAAACAGTCTTAAATGGATTGAACATATTATATACCGAAACGATGAATAGTACAAATAATAGTAGGAGTCGCGGAAGGGGAAAGACCAAAATATGGAAGTATGAAGAAAATGGCTCTATTCAGAAACTTCTAATCATGATTGTCTACCAATCTATTGATTTTGAATTTTTTATATAAGGCCGAATGTAGTGATTTTTTACAAAAAATCAATTGAAAATTAGTTAAATCGCTAATATTTATTTTCCTATATATAGAAAACACAAAGCTTTTCGGGGCATTTACGGCATTTTTAAAAAATCATAACTTTAAAAATATAAATTAAATATAATTACTTAAAAATAATATTTGATAGCGATTGTGAAAATATACTCCAAAAATGCTGTTCTGCTTCTGTTCTGTCTAATTTTCGAAATTGTCGAAATTTAACATCGATATATTTGTTTATTAATTTAGTTTTTTTTTTTTTATATTAATTTTTTCTTCAATATTATTTTCACGGATTCTGTAAAAGTTGTATACTGTTGAAATTTTCAATTTTTCATTTACTGTTGCCGATGTACGATGTCCAAAAGTAAAATATAAAATATAAAAATATACGAACACAAAATTTTTAAAAAACACAATTTTACAATTAAAACGAGAATAAATATTAACAAATCTGATAATGAAAGCTTTGCGTTTTCTATAAGAAAATAAATATTAGTGATTTAACTAATTTTCAATTAATCTATTAATAGATTGAGGAATTAATAAGAAGAATTTAAATTAATCGATTTTTTATTTTATATTTTTGTAAATCGTATATATTTTTATATTTTATTTTTCACGTCACCGGGTTCAGCTTTGCGATTTTCACACGAAAAAATTTTTTTTACTGATTTTAACTACTTCTTTTTTCGACAGTTGTTTATTTTTAAAAAATTGCTACATTCCACATTTTTCGCTGGGAGGGGGCCAAAAAACTAAAATAAAAACGTTCACCTTCTCGAACGTTTTAGAATAAAATTGAAGCTTTTAACGACTAATTATCGTATCAAAATTCTATGAATAATTGAATAATGATTAAAAATTAAAATTTAAAAATTAAAATTTAAAGTTTTAATACTTTTAAGCACAGGAAAAAATTAGAAAAAAAAAAAACTGCAAGAAAACAATAAAAATAAATTATAATTAGAACTTAACTAAAGAGGGAATAAATAGGAAAATAATTCTTAAACATGTAATCTATAATTCTGCGGTGTTTGTATTTAGCGTACGATGAGACTACGTCGTAATCGCCTATAGTGCTAAATTAATGCGCTGTCACGCATTATACAATTATGGTAAAATTTACTAGATAATTTGCTTATATAAGTAAGTGTATCTAAAAAAGGTTAAGCTGCGAATGCACATCACGCAATTTAGTACATATCTACGGGTGTTTAATACTGCAGCAGTGGTTTTGTAACAGCTGTAATCTTTTACGAGTACTGTTGAAAACCGAAAACCAAACTAGACGTAAGTTAATCGGGGTAGAATAATAGATGCGTATAATAACTTTTCGTTTGAAAAAATAGATAAAGAAGGATGACGATTAAAAATTGACGAGAGTATTGAATGCAGTTAGTAATATTGTCATTGAACGATAGACGAGAATCTAATATGACTTCTAAGTATCGAACTTGCGTCGACCACTGAATACATTTACCATCGATTGTAAAATTATATCGTTTAATAGCTTATACGGAATGGAATAAATAAGACGGTTTAAATAAATAAATATATACAAAAATTATATCGTTTAATAGCTTATACGGAATGGAATAAATAAGACGGTATAAATAAATAAATAAATATAAAAATTATAATAGCTTATACAGAATGGAATAAATAAGACGGTATAAATAAATAAATATATATAAAAATTATATCGTTTAATAGCGTATACGGAATGGAATAAATAAGACGGTATAAATAAATAAATAAATATAAAAATTATAATAGCTTATACAGAATGGAATAAATAAGACGGTATAAATAAATAAATATATATATATATAAAAATTATATCGTTTAATAGCGTATACGGAATGGAATAAATAAGACGGTATAAATAAATAAATAAATATAAAAATTATAATAGCTTATACAGAATGGAATAAATAAGACGGTATAAATAAATAAATATATATATATATAAAAATTCATTTATAGTTTTTCCTTTATTTCGCGTCGTCTCATTTTTTCAATAGAAAATACTCCGAATTTTATCGATATTTAGTTTTTTTTACTCGTTAACTAAATAATAATCTGTTTTTTTTTTTTTTTTTTTAAATATTTTATCTTTCCTTATTAAAATAAATCTAGATATTGCTTTTGGAGCGGTACAATCGCGGAATTGATAGGTTTGTTTTCCTATATTAGTATCTCGCTATTTAAACGCAGTTTCGAGATGTACTTCTTCTAGACGATAAGCATTCGTCTACCAATGACGGGCGCTCGTAGTTAAAGAATCTATTAACCTCACCCCTACACAGAACGTAAACAAACAATTTTTTTCCCCGTTTTATATCGCGAAGTAACATTAATAACATCTCAAAGTCAGTCAAAGTGTAATCGAAATACACGAGAACCGTTTAAAACCGTTTATCAGAAAAACTAAAAATTACCAAGTTACATTATCAATATCCGGGGATAAAAATTTGTATTGAAATATATTAAATATTTATTTGAGGCACGAATAAGTACGAAATTTATTAAATTAGTATAAATATTTTGACAATACTAAAACGAAACAATTCGATAAACTCTGCGTATAATAATTAACTTATTTTCTCGCAATTTAGACAAATGCTCCGAAAACGAAATGATCAATTGCCGTATAAATAATAAAGCTTCGGTGTAAGGTCAAAAAAAATCGACGTATATCGGTCGCAATAATAGTAAGAATATAAACCGGAAAGAGAGACGATGAAACAATTTGCACGTGGAAACGTACGCAGTAAGAGAAACAAGGATAGAAATTCGAATAAAAAAAAAAAAAAAAAAAAAAACCACCCCGAGAAAAAGATGAAATATAAGTCGTCGATTCGTTGTAGTACGAACCTCATTCACTTGTGATGAACCGTACAATGAGAAAAATCTATTCGGCCGCGTCACACGCACTTTAAGAACTCTAGTTAGGAAATGATCGCAACCAGCAGTCGCTAATACAGCACTTTATAAAACACTCATAGTAGCATTAGTCGCAGAAACACCGTATAACGCTGTATACGACTATGCCTTCTTCAGGTTGCATCGAGCGTGCAATCACACCGATCGTTGAAACTAGACTTTTCAAAACAATTTTTTTTTTTACGTCTTATTATAATATATTTTCTATCCGTAAAATAGTTAGTACTTTTCACTAATCAATCTTTACGCTGTTCTAGATATTTCCGATGGCCGTGCACAACCGTAGTGCAACCTTTATGTATGAGCCGCCACTGCTTTTTACACTAAATCATTGATACTATCTCCGATTAACAAAACTAAACTGTCGTTACGTAATAAATAATTACACTCGTATTAGGAAAAAGATTATTAAAAATTTTCTCGATGTCGATTAGCGCGTAACAAAATATACTATATAGAATCGACACGTAATTGACGTAATATAAATTATTATCATCGTAGAATTATTGTATATAGTATTTTTTTTTTTTTTTTTTTTATTAAACGTAGCCGACTTGGAAAGAAATATCAGTCGTAGACTCGTTCGTCCGTTGGCCGATAGTTATGCGCACGTTACGAATAACAGAACGAGAAGTGCTTCAATGACGCATTGCAACGAACACTAATACAGCCCTATAGAATCAACGCATAATCCTGTATACGACTTTCCTATGATATCTTCAGGTTGCACAGAGGCCATCGTTGTAAAACTAGGCATTTCGAAGCGTGTTTTTAAAGATTTTTGACATTTTGTACGATATTGTACGGAAAAATATAATTAAAAATTCACTTATTTTGTTTTTAATATCCATAAAATAATGATTACTTTCGACTATTTTATTACATCGTCAATTTTTATGGCATATTTCTGGCGCTTGTACAACCATGATGCAACCTTTATGTTCGAGCTGCCACTACCGTCTCTATATGATGCAGTTTGTTTCTTTTTTCGTGCCCGACGTCGATCTTATAGAAAAAAAAAAGTATAACTATATTAAAGAGGTGTCACACAAGGATGTCTGCTCTCGCCACTTTTTTTTTTTTTTTAAATTTTTATATACAGAATATATCACGAAGAGAGCACTATATATTACGATGATGGTAAAGAAACCGTAGAGTGGAATGATGGTTTTTCAGTTGGTGGATGTAAAATATCAAACGTCCGATATTACACTGACGATACTATCCTAATAGCCATCTAAGTACCGCAAATATAACATGTTTACTGCAAAGATTGTAAAAAATCAGTATGTGGTCTGATAATAAATAAGAAAAATACTAAAATGATGATAGTTAACCGAGCCCAGCATAGACGGTATAGAAGTGGTGAACAAGTTTACATACTTAGGGTCAATTGTCGAGAACACAGTAGGATGTAAAGCTGAACTAAGACGCCGCATACAAATAACTCGCGATGGGTCATTTAGTAGAAGTTTGGCGTGACCAAAATATAAATAGGAAGGTTAAACATTCGACTCGTCAAGTCGTTGGTATTTTCGATATACCCGAACAGTACACAGGACAGAAGGCAAGCGCATCGAAGCCCTTGAATTGTGGTGTCGGAGACGTATGCTACGTGTTCCATGGACGGCCGGAAGGAAGGACCAATGAATCAATATTGAAGGAGGTGGGCGAACCTAAACGTCTACTAACGGAAGTGCGGATCAGAATTGCACGGTTTTTTGGCTGTCCGCGCAAATGGAATGCAGGCACTGTCCATCGAGGGAAAATTGAATGGAAAACGACGTCGCGATCGTGTGCCTCCAAGATGGTCGGACGAGATTTAAAAATTTACCAGGATGAGTTTCAGTGACTGTGTACATGGCGCACGCGACAGAAATGGATGGCGCAAATTACTGAAGTCTAATTTATAAAGCATTTCGATCTCACGATGTCCCTACTAGGGACCAACGATTCAAAGAGAGAGAGATATTCAAAGTATGAAGCTAAAATGTTGAACAATAGATATATATATATATTAATAATTTCACTAACGTACTACTACTACTACTACTAATAATAATAATCAAATCAAATCAAATCAAATCAAATCAAATCAAATCAAATCAAATCAAATCAAATCAAATTTATTTGTATTCAATACAATACAATACAATACAATTTCAATTTCAATTACAATAATAATAATAATAATAATAATAATAATAATAATAATAATAATAATAATAATAATAATAATAATAATAATAATAATAATAATAATAATAATAATAATAATAATAATGATAATAATAATTATAATTGTAACAAAAACCGATTCATAAAACCAATTCAAACTTGCATGTGAACACTAAAAAACTGGTTATGCGCATAAATGCGCGAGTACCAGCTCTATTTGTAATTTATAACTTATAAAATACACAGGGTTACCCGAAGTAGAAAAACGTAACATAAAGCGAACGCAAAATCTTATCTTCTATATGTATAAAATTTAATGATGAAATACTTAAAAATTTAATCATCGATACAGCAATAATGATATAAATGATTTAATAAAAATCAAGATTAACATAAATAACACACAACGTAGAAAATATTAATCTTACTATATACAAAAATTTATGATAAAAATTTTCTAAAATAACGAACATACTAAAAACAAATTTTCCATAAATCAAATAATAATAAAGTAGTAAATAAATGATTTAACGAAAAGTGAACGTCATGTTATTTCGAACGATGAAATTTAAAATAAGTAGAGTAAAAAATAAAACTCAATCAAAAATTTTAAATAAATAAATTAATTATCAAACAATAACCACTTAAGATAAACATTTCAACAGACTCTTTAGCCGTTATTTAAAACGTAAGAAATCAAGGTTTATAGTTTATTAAATATCGTTTAGTAGATTCAGGTATTAAGTTATAAGCCACCGGCCCAGCATAAATTGCTTGTATACGACAATGTGTCTTATTAAAATTCGGCACCGTTGCTTTCTCGGTGCCAGCGGTTCTTGTTTTCCCACTTAAAATTTTCACCATGAAATAATCCCTATGCTTTATAACAAAGTCTAGAATATGCAGTTGATACAATTGTCGTACGTTTAGAATTGTTTTGTCAGAATTCTTAATAATAGTAATAATAATAATAATGAGATTGATCGCGAGTTCTATTTGAATTCTTTCAGAACGTAGCGTTACTAGTAAAAATCTGACGTCTACCATTGAAACGAATTCGATAAGATGGATAAACCGAACAAACGAACACGCGACCGCTATTCCGGATGAGAGACCGCAGTTTGTATTCGAGGATGATCGTAATATTACCGTAGTTAAGGGTAATAGCGCTTACATTTACTGTAAAGTGAAAAATCTTGGAAGTTATAAGGTACGCCATTAAGTGAATTAAAACTACTAACCTACGTATTAGTAATTTTAAGCGATTGTATTTTCATACCAAAAATACAAAACGACTAGAAAATTATCCGATTTTTTGAAAAGTGTCGAATGTAGCGATTTTTTTTAAAAAAAAAATAAACAATTTAAAAAAAAATCAAGGAAAAAAGTAGTTAAAATCACGAAAATTTTCTTCGTGAAAAATCACAAATCGTAGAATAACGACATTAACACTTTCGTTTATTTTAAACGTTACAAAAGTTCGAAAGAAATATATTCGATTTCAAAAAACCGTTTTTTCGCGCTTTAATTATCGAGCGATACATTCAATAAGTATAATTTCAAATCGAACATCCGAATAAATAACGGGGTTTTCCGTTCTAATTTTTTATTCGTCGATTTAGTAAATTCGGAAACACAGTTTCGAAAATGATTATTATTTTTCTTAAAATTTTTACATCACCAGTCGTTTTTACGTAAACGTGATTATGGCGAATATCGAAGATACGTGTACAGCTGAATTCAGAGCCTATTCGTGATATTGAGTTGAAAAAAATCGCTACACTTATCGATTTTAGACGTTGAAATCGAAATTTGTAACGCGTTAAAATATTTCCGTTTCGATATTTTAATTTATTATTCGTTTACGATGAACATGTATAATATTTGGCGTTTCACTAAAAAAAAATGGATGAAATCGTTTGTTTCATTCGGATACTATATAGATAAATTAAATCATTCGCTTATCACACTTTAACAACAAGAATGTATATTTCTGTATATAAATAAATCGACATGCATAAGTGAAGATTATGCATCCGTACCACCGAGTAGTATTACCAAAAACAGAAAAAAATAAGTGAAGATTACGTTTCCGTAAACTATATATATTATATATATATATATATATATATATATAACAAAAAAAAAGGTAAAAGTTAAGAATTTCCTGAATTAATTAAATTACATTAAATTCCATAATAAAGTAACAGAAAAAAACAAAACAAAAAACGCTAACAAAAGACATACAATTATTTCATCTTTAGCCTATATAAATAAATAAAAATAAATAAAAACTTTTTTTCAAGTAATCAACTATAACATGAAAATCACAATACAGCCTATATAATTCCACTGCTGGATGTTGTAGGCTTAGGCGCAATCGTTTTCAGTTATTACAATCCTGAGCTATTATTATCCAATTTTCGTTTCTAGTCATCACACCAACGGTTTAGGCGGGGGGGCTGTCTAACCGCGTTTTATTTTCTCGCCAATTGTACCAACGTCCATTTTGTGTGCATTTGTTATCGATACAGCCTATATAATTCCACTGCTGGATGTTGTAGGCTTAGGCGCAATCGTTTTCAGTTATTACAATCCTGAGCTATTCTTATCCAATTTTCGTTTCTAGTCATCACACCAACGGTTTAGGCGGGGGGGGGGTCTAACCGCGTGTTATTTTCTCGTCAATTATACCAACGTCCATTTTGTGTGCATTTGTTATCGATACAGCCTATATAATTCCACTGCTGGATGTTGTAGGCTTAGGCGCAATCGTTTTCAGTTATTACAATCCTGAGCTATTCTTATCCAATTTTCGTTTCTAGTCATCACACCAACGGTTTAGGCGGGGTGGGGTCTAACTGCGTGTTATTTTCTCGCCAATTATACCAGCGTCCATTTTGTGTCCATTTGTTATCGATACAGCCTATATAATTCCACTGCTGGATGTTGTAGGCTTAGGCGCAATCGTTTTCAGTTATTACAATCCTGAGCTATTCTTATCCAATTTTCGTTTCTAGTCATCACACCAACGGTTTAGGCGGGGGGGCTGTCTAACCGCGTGTTATTTTCTCGTCAATTATACCGACGTCCATTTTGTGTGCATTTGTTATCCATTCTCTTCGGACTCGGTCCGTCTCAACTTTCCACTCTTCAATCTAATCCATTTATTTCGGCTTTCGGTCGGATAGTATTATGTAGTATCTATCGCGCTATTTGTGTGTCTTCGTTATCTTCCTTACGTTTGTTTGTGTAAACGTCCATACGTTTTGCTGACCGTATATATGTGTAAGATCCGATAGTATAATTTCCTTTTCAAACATATCGGAATTTTCTTCGTTCCGAATACGCTGTTTAGGTTTTGCAAAATCTGCTACTACCCGTGACATTGTCCTATTTATTTCAGCCAGCGTTAATCGTGTCATTCTTTGTCCGAATATACATTCGCTGTTTCCATTATGTCGTCGATTTTTTTATTCTTAGTTCTTATTTAACGTTTGTTTCATGTAAATATGTTTTTAATCCTATTTTATTTGTATAGGCTTTTAGTTTCATTATCATCCGCTCGTAGTTCTTCTGCGCTGCTGTTTTCGCTACGTCATTTTCAAATCTGAGACGATCGAAATATTCTCCGTCCATCTCCTTTTATACTTTTTAAGTTTCAATCTATTCTTCTGAATATAATTGTTTTTTTGTTTTTTTTTTAATACAGCAATAAACAGTTTCGGTGATAGTTGTTGTTTAAAGTTTTTACAGTATAAATTTATTATATCGGCCTAATTTGTATTTTCACTACGAAAAACTGCTTCGTCAGCTAGATATGCGTAGTTTAAAAGGATGATTTTTTTCCATTTTAATTCGTATTAGGTCAGGACATAATTCGCTGCCCAGCCATCTCCAGCGGATAGGTCTGGTTAGTTACTTGCCAGTCCCCGTTGGACTATGGTTCGACGGCAGACATTAATCATGTCATTTTTTTATGCAATCTATATAGTGCACGCAGAGAAACCTTAATCAAGATATTATTACACTTCCCTCTGTACTCTATTGCACACGTCCTATGATTAAATAATCCTTTTGTATGTTAATATGGCCTCTTATATATGTATATATATAAATCTAATATTATTTTTGTAATTTTTACATTCATGTACAGCGTATTATCCTTGTATGTTTTAGTTTAGTTATTTATATTTTATAACTCATTTGTTAGCGTCAGCGTTTTATTTTAATTTGTATGTACAAATGAGTTTATAACCTAAACTCAGTTTGTGCGTCAATAAAGAATACAGTTTACAAGGATGGGAGAAAAGAAATGGGGCTTCATTTTTTTTTTCTCCACAATTTAATCCACGGTAAGATAAATATTAGAAAAAATTCATTTCAAAATCCTTGCGTTCGTCCCACCTGTACGCTGACGGTATAGTTTGCAAAAAACTAAACAGTATGCATGTTCCCCCCATTATACTCATTAATTATACTATACAACAACCTAGAGAAATAATATCCCGAAATTCCGGAGAATTCTTACAAATCGTTAAGGATTTAAATTCTCCTTTCTTGCACAGTTTGATACATTGTATAAGATAAATTTTCCCATTCTATTAGAGAAAATTGTTCCTGTTTTACGACGTTCGTCCCACTTGTACGCTGACAGTATAGTTTGCAAAAAACTGAACAGTATGCATTTTCACTCCGTTATACTCATTAATTATACTATGCAACAACCTAGAGAAATAATATCCCGAAATAGATATATATTTCATAATTATTCCGGAGAATTCTTACAAATCGTTAAGGATTTAAATAGCCTGAAGTTAGACCACCCTGTCTCATCTAAGTGATAATATTTCGCGCGTGTGTGTGTATGTCAGAGTGTATCCGAGTGCGGTCTTGCATATATATTTATTATATTTTCGTACCAATGAGAAAGTACGGGATTATTTGTCTGTATGTGTACTTGATAGATTTACATGTACGCGTGACGCGTGCATATGTATTTAGGTTTGTACATGTGTATATATATATATATATATATATATATATATATATATATATACATATATACAGTCGAATCCGCTTATAAGGGACTCCGGATAAGAGGGACATCCGTTTATTAGGGACAATCAGCAAAACCCCGAATCAAACGTATGAAATTAAGGTTGTTTTAGTTCGCTTTAGAGGGACAACGCCTCGGTTATAAGGGACAAATAGACTTTCAAGGCAATAAATAGGGAGAGGGGCGATAAGCCAGCCGATATAAAATGACACTTCCGGTCGTAAAACGAAAATATTCACATAAACAAAAATTGAATAAAAATGTTTTAGTCATTTTTACAATTCGTTTTTGTTTAAGTGAACATTTTTGTTTTTTCTTCATTTTGTTTGAGATGTCCTTGTGTTGACATTCTTTCATTGACGCTATATGGTTTTTTGCTCTGTACGTTTATTAATTATGCACTCTCCGATAGCTTATTATGTTCTTAGTTCTGCAAAAACTGTAGTGCGTCTGAGGTTTTATTTTTTTTTCTTACGAAAATTTTCGTTTTTTTTTTAGTTCTGGTGAATTTTTTATATGAATAAAATGACGGGTAAATGTTTATCATTAAAGGAAAAAATTTCTATTTCAGACAAAATCGAAATTCAACCTCCCAATATTATGCCTATTCGGGAGTTAGCAAAAATCATGGGCGTCTCCAAAAACACCGTCTCCCGTTTAAAAACAAATGAACAGAATTTACGTAAAAAATGGAATAGTACTGAAAAGGGCAGTCATTATGTATGCCTCCTGAATTTTTTTCTTAATTTCCATATAAATATTAAGCATTAATAAGGTTATAAGTATGTTAATTGTTTATTAAATTGTATATATACTCGCTTCAATAAGAGATTTTAAAAAATTCGCTTAAAAGGGACAACCGGTTATAAGGGACAAATGACTTCCGCCCGATGTGTCCCTTATAAGCGGATTCGACTGTATATATATATATATATATATATATATATATATATATATATATATATAAATATACATATATGTATGAGTATATGATCTTTGAAGTAAATAACTATTAATTAAAACTATTAATTAATAATTTCGTTGCCCACGTATGTGTGGGATATATTTATTGTTTTTTCTTATAGTGCGCTATGCAGTAATTGGCGAAAGCTATTATACTGGCATATTGTAAAATTTAAATAAATAAATAAATAAATGATTTAGTCAAAAATCGTGCGATGCACTTGTAATAAACACACTTCATATCTACGTATCTAAGTGATAATATTACGCGCGTGTGTATGTCAGAGTGTATTTGAGTGTGGTCTTGCATATATATTTATTATATTTTCGTACGAATGAGAATTATTTGTCTGTATGTGTACTTGATAGATTTACATGTATGTGTGCATATGTATTTAGGTTTGTACGTATGTATATATATATATATATATATATATATATATATATATATATATATATATATATATAGGAGTATATGATCTTTGAAGTAAATAACTATTAATTGATAATTTCGTCGCGCACGTAGGGTATGTTTATTGTTTTTTCCTTGTACTGTGCTGCGCAGTAGTTGACGAAAGCTGTTGTACTGGCATATTGTAAAATTTAAATAAATAAATAAATGAATGAGTCAAAAATCGTGCGATGCACTTGTAATAAACACATTTCATATCTACGTACAATATGTACACTTAATCGTCGTCTTTCGCTTTATCACCTCTTCAAAGATGACCATGGATTTTCTAATCACCTTCCTCCACCGGTCCAGTCACTTTTCCTCGATCTAATCCTCTTATCCTATCACGCCTCTAGCCTTAGCTACTGTACACGTTACGTTAATTTAAATTAGTAGTAGTAGTATAGGTATGTGTGTGTGCAATAAATAGAGAAAGTGATCAATTATAGTAAATATTTCACGTCGGAGGTAAATTTCAACTTGTACGAAATTCTTAATTATACGAAGAAAATCGTTCGATATTGTTAATTTATTTCCGAATTTTTTAATATAATCATTCATTTTGGTTTTAAAATTTTTAAATTTTTCTTTGGCCGGATGTGGGAGCTTCTATTACGCGAATAATGTGAATTAGTAGGGCGTCGGTCATCGATCTCCGTTATAAATGCGCGTAAGGAAGAAAATACGAGGTCATAACGCGTGTGCATTCAAGTTCCGACTAACAACAAAGGGGAAATAAAATTGACGAGGGGGTTTTCAGAAAAACCTTTTGAATGTTCCTTTTTGAAAAGGCGACGGAATAATGTTCTAGAATTTTATTTTTATTTTTTCAATTTTTTTCCGATGGGTAGAATGCGCGGGAGCTTCTATAGTAGGGCGTTACGTCCCTTGTAGATGGGCGCCGATAAGAATATAGTAGGCTATAATAGAACATCCACTACGGCTGGAAATAAAATTTTTGTAAAACCTGACGTTTGGATGCTCATCTTTTTCGAAAGAGGCTACCTACCGTTATAACAGTAATATGCGATATACACGTACAAATAATACGATATTAAACCATTTCAGTCACAATGTCCGCTATATGGGAGATAAAATTTTAATATTAACAACAATCAATTTTTATACATGAAATGTCTCGAAAATATTTCTATAAATACATTGAAAATTATCTAAGGTTCGCCCGAGAAACGATATTGTATAATATAAACATCTCTATAGAATTTATAATTTATTTATAATGCGTGACTGAAAGGGTTAAGAAGAATCCCGAAAAAAAAAAAAGTAATTTACCATAAAAAATCGGGAAAAAAACGTCTCGAATTAAAAAATAAGTAATCGCAAGTTATATATAAATGTTCGACTTAAATAATGACGTTATAAAAATGAAGTCTAATGCTTTAAGATTAATATGACGCAGAATCGAATCGCAGCGAATAACGATATGCTAATATTTAACGTGTACATGTAGAGATTAGCCTTGAATCGTATCTACCGATTTCACATTAATCAGTTCGTTCGGACGTAGCGTAGAATTAATTAGAAAATTTTCGAGCGAGGAAAATAAAATAATTTTTCAGAAATGGCAATTCGTTATTGATAATTTTCGGTGCGAGCAGAATCGTTAGGAATAATCCTGCAGCCGTCACCGGTCAGGTTAGGTCGTCAAAAATTACGCGTATAGAAAAGTAGCAAAATGAATTGTGCCGAATAAAATTGTAGATGGCGTATGTAGTAACGAGAAGGTTAGTTAACGAAGAATGTATACGCGATTATAATAAGATGTCTTGTATTGTTTCTGTTTTATATCTTAATGGGGTAACTATAAATCGGACAGTTATAGGTGGATTGCGTGCGCTGTAGAAATTTTCGAAATATGCGCGCGCAGTTATCTTCTAGTTCTTCTATAAATAACTAGTCTTATTTTATTATTCCGATAATTGGTCGATATAAATTGCCATTACGACTATGAACGCTGAAATAATATCCTTCCAAAAATTCTGCTTTATCCGTATCTGAATACACATACCTATCAAGAAGATTGTCGTAAATTTTTATTCAATAAATTTTGCACCAGCTTGGTGAAGAAATTTAGTATTGTTTTTCTTTTAGAGAACTGCAATCAAAGTAGGAAGGATGTGACGTTTTTTATACATTGTACGGAGTTTATTTTTAAGCCCGATGTGATAGCAATAATGAATGCTGGCAAAGATCGAATAGAAATTTGGCTCGATTCTCTGATAAAATTTGTAAGGTCGCTGAGGTTGTTATTAATATCGGTAGAGTTTTTTATAGAGTGAACTAGTTATATGTTATTCCTCTTTTTCATAGTGTCATCTAACGAAGTTTGTCTACAACGAGTGAGAAACCTGTTTCTGGCCGAATGTATTTAGTTCGTTGGTTAAGCATCCCGTCCAATTTTCCCTAATTTTTCATCCACGACATTCTTCCGCGTCGTCTACATTCTTCTAGTTTGCCTCGTATAATTAACTACATGACACCTATATCGTGCCTTATAATGTGTGCACCGAAATACGCCAATTTCTTTTTCTCGATGATAACGGTTAATAGTTTTTTATTTTGCCCTATTCTTTCCACAACTTTTCTATTCGATATACACGGTCAGTATCTTCAGCATTCTCCTGAAAATCGCTTCTATACAGGTTGTAAATAGTCGCATTTTTCGAATTTGACCATATCTAGGCGTATTTAACCTTTCCCAGACTGCGTCACTGAATGTTTTAGAGCGATTCCTATATTTGTCGTAATATATTCCACAGTCTTTTCCTTCCTCTGGTTGACTAACTATCTCGCCTCGTACTACCGACAAAAATAACTTACTTTATCCAACCTTTGCTCCCTCTTAATACTTCCGTGAGGCACGTTAAATAAAAAAAAAAAATAAAGTAGTAATAATAATAACTCTTCTTCCCCCGTAATTTATAGCCGATGTATTTTCTCTTTCTTTGTTCGATATCCTTTACGACGGACAGCTCGTTTACATCGATTCAAGACTATTTTATTTTTTTTGTTTGAAACTAAATCTGTTCATGATATTCCTGTAAGTGCACATTTCAAATGCGTCCAGTATTTTCTGGCACTCGATGTCCACGATTCGCACGCATATTTTAGTACGGACCACAAATATAACGTCGCCTAATTCGTTATCTTAACTCTAACGGCACTTTATTCAGTACTTTTTCCAGATGATTAAAAAACCGCTTTGCCATGGCTATTCGAGCACTTTTGTTGTATCACGACTGTCGTTCGTAATTATCGCTTCCAAATACTTAATCTGTTGTACACTTTCTATTTGTTTATTGTAAATTTTTATATTATTAATAATCTTCGCATTATTGAATCTTATCATCTCTGTATTTATTTTCATTCCGAATATTTCATCCCTTTATCATTCATAATGTTCAACATTTTCTGCATTTCTTCAGCTGATTCGGCTATCATTACCTTTTTATCCGCGTAACGTCGAGCTTACGTCCAAATTGATCTAAATTAGCTCTTTTCATCGTCGTAGCAAATCTATTATTTATTCGGCATTGCGATCTTTCTGTATTTGTGTTCTTAATTTCATTCGTGTACTTCTTTTTCTCAATATTGGCTTGTTTTCGCGGGGTCATTTTTTTATTATTTTTTATTCTATCACATTCGGTTATAACCGTTTCTTATTAGCTTCTCACAGTTGCATAAACTTGCTTCCGCCGGAGAAGTGTGTGCAAAAATCATTCGGAAACTGCAAAAAGAATTACTGTCTTTCTAAATATATATATATATCATCATCATCATCATACTCTGGTGCAACAGTCCGCTGACTGGTTCGTCCCTATGCTTGTCTTTTTCCACTCGTATCGGTTATTGGCCATTCTTTTCATTTCCGGGAATAACTGGAGAATCGGGAATCCCTCTTCAGATTGTCTATCCAGCTTAATCGTGGTCTTATTCGTTTTCCTGGTATATATCCTTCAATTCTCGCAGCAATCCTCCATGTCGTAACACATGCCCCATCCAACATAGTTTCCGTTTTTTAATCTGGTTCAGCATTTGCCGCCTTTCACTGACCCGTTTTAAAACTTCTTTGTTTTCTCCGTCCAGCTTATTTTCTCCATTCGCCTCCAGCACCACATTTCAATGCTTCTATCCTATCCTCTTCTCGTTTTGTGCACGTCCATGTTTCCGATCCATAAACTGGTCACACGTATGTTTTTATAATGCGTTCTCGCAGCTCTACGGGCATTGTTCTGTTGGTTATTATTTTTATTTTTTTCAGCATAGCCTGTTTCGTTATGCCAAGTCGTTCCCGTATGTCTTGGGAGCTACATCTTCAGTAATGATGCTTCCCGGGTACTTGAATGATGAAACTTGCTCTATGTTTGTTCCGTCGATTACCATATTCATTTGTTGCGGTTTTATCCCTATTGTCATTACTTTGCTCTTTTTAGTATTAATCTGCATTCCGTACTTTTTTGCTGATTTATTTACTTTAATTATCATTTTTTGAAGCGTGTGCGGGCTATTTGCTAATAAGGCCAAATCATCAGCATATTTGATAGTTTGTACGTTTCGTCCTCCTACTTTTACACCATATCTTGTATCTTTAAAGGCCTCTAGTAGAATTTGCTCTGCTATGATATTAAATAAATCCGGTGACAATGAGCAACCTTGTCGCATTCCTCTTTTGATTTTGACTGGTCTCAAGTCGCCCGACAAAAATCCTTCGTTGCCGGCCTCCTACAGACCGATTAGCCTGCTTTCTTGCGTCGGAAAGTTATTCGAGCAGATACTGGTTTCTCGCCTTGAGCGAGAGTTAGCCGACCGCTCGTGGCTGTCGCCCGCCCAGTTTGGGTATACCCGTGGCGTCTCTTCGGAGAGTGCGGTTGTATCCTTGCTGGAGTGGGTGCAGTCCCGGCGTGAGAAGCATGTAGTGGGGATCTTTTTAGATATCACGGGTGATTTCGACCGTATGGGCTGGAAGGAAGTTCTCGGTGAATTGTATGCGGCTAAAGTCTCACGGTACATAATAGAAGTACTGGAAGACTATTTCCTTGGGAGAACTGCGGTCATAAAGGCCTCTACCTTTTCGGTAGAGAAAACCTTGACTATGGACTGCCCCCAAGGAAGTGTAGTCGGACCCATCCTTTGGCGGGTTTTTATAAACCCGCTCCTCAAAGCCGATTGGCCTGAGGGGACGCGAGTTTTTGCTTATGCGGATGATGTTGCCGTACTCGTTGCTGGCGACAGTCGGAAGCAGTTGGAGTTACTGAGTCTGAAGGTAACGACGATATTATCGACGTGGGCCGACAGCTCGGGCATGGCCTTTTCTGCGGGAAAAACGATGTACATGTCCCTTAAAGGGAAGCTTGAACGTCGTCCGACAGTTAGGCTGGGGAATAATCCAATACGCTGGGCAACGTCTGTGAAGTACCTGGGGGTTACGCTGGATTCCAGTGGTAGCTTCTCGGGCCACCTTCGCAGCGTTGTCGCAAAAGCAGTATCAGCGTACCACGGTATAGCCCGAGTCGCTCGGGCTGAGTGGGGGATCCCGTTTGCTCCGGCAAAACTATTGTACAAAGTGATAGTAATACCGATCGTTACATATGGTGCGGCGGTATGGGTTCATAGGGTCACTAATGTAAAGATAGTTGACCTTATACGGAGCGCACAGAGACCGGCCCTTATCACGATGACCCGAGCTTACCGAACAGCCCCGACGGTTGCTTTGATCGCCCTAGCAGGAGTACTCCCGCTAGAGATTGAAGTTTACTGTCGCGCTGTAATGTTCGCATTAAGGTATAACGCGAGGGTCACCTGGGAGAGGGAAGTATTCTGCGCACTCGACGATTTATCGTTGGTGCGTACGAATATAACCCTTGACGATCGGGGAAGGATAACGGTTCGTGGTGCGGGAGCTTACTCAGTTAGTAGCTTGGTGTGTGCATCCATATTGAGTAAGCGCACCGAGTTTGCTACAGCAGACGTCTTTACAAAGGGCCGCAAAATAAGCAGGTCCCTGCGTAATCTAGTATATGACGTAGCTCTCGCGAGATGGCACAGGGCTTGGGTGGAATATGACAGTGCTGCGAAGTCCCTACTGCCTGAACTGATCGATCGGAAAACATGCGAATGGTTTGTGCCCTCACGGGTGCTAACATGTTTTGGTATGCAGCACGTCCCGTTCGCGTGCTATGAGCAACGTTTCTCCTTGCGGGAAACGCCTCGGCAGTGCGTGTGCGGTTCCGGTGCGTGCACGATCGATCATTTGTTGAATGCACAAACAGATGTGCCTAGGGGTACTTGCCGCCGAGCAACTTCGGCCAGGGTAATTGCATTCGACCGGTATCGTCAAATAATGGGCGTGCCGGCCGAGAGCTGGACGGACTTTTTCCGTCAAAAGTCTACCTGGTCCGTTGGCCTAGATCTCCTGCGCATTCTTTATAGAATAGCGCTTGAAAGTGGAGAAGAAGTTGCTCTATGCAGGCCGCAATTAGGGCCGCAACTTTTTCACCCGAGATGAATACATCTAGTACCCGACAAGTTCGCTAGCTTGTTGGGGGGCAGTGGCCCCGTCTCTGGGGTTTCACTATATGTTAGTAGTCGTTTTTACCGGCTCGGCTTCGGACACCGAGAACTATACCGGTAGGTGATAAGTTGGACGATGACGGCTGCCGCGACCCCTCAATCGCGCCACCAGATCATCTGGCTGGAAGTCGTCTAGGTCTTTGGAAGGAACGGGTCGGTGGTATAAGCATTGGGCTTGTCCCGCGCTGAGGAACACCGGCTCGGGGAGGTGGAGGGACCTTTCAAAATCAAAAAAAAACACTGGTCTCGTTGACTGGCGCGCCGGCCGAGAGCTGGACGGACTTCTTCCGTCAGAAGTCTACCTGGTCCTTTGGCCTAGATCTCAGGCGCATTCTTTATAGAATAGCGCTTGAAAGTGGAGAAGAAGTTGCTCTATACAGGCCGCAATTAGGGCCGCAACTTTTTCACCCGAGATGAGAACATCTAGTACCTGACAAGTCGCGCTTGCGCTTCCTTGTTGGGGGGCAGTGGCTCGGTCTCTCGAATTCATTATATGTTAGTAGTCGTTTTTACCGGCTCGGCTTCGTACATCGAGAAATAGACCGGTAGGTGATAAGTTGGACGATGACGGCTGCCGCGACTCCTCAATCGCGCCACCAGATCATCTGGAAGTCGTCTAGGTCTTTGGGAGGAACGGGTCGGTGATATAAGCATAATGGGACTTGTCCCGTGCTGAGGAACACCGGCTAGGTGGAGGGCCTTTCAAAATCAAAATACACTGGTCTTGTTGACTATTAAACAGCTGGTAAATGATATTAATGATCGTACTTGGACAGCCGATGGGTAGAAGAAGCGGAAACAGCCGATCCCAGTTCACCCTGTCAAAGGACTTTACATAGTCTACGAAGCATAACATATGTCTTCCTCGACGTATATAACGTTCTCCCAGGACACGCATGATCGCGATTGCGTCCCGTGTTGATATTCCAGGGCGGAATCAAAATTGAGACTATCATCTAAGTATTGGTTGATGTATGTCGATATTCGTTGTTTTATAATGCGCAGTAGGATTTTTGATGCGTGGCATAGCAGGCTGATTGTTCTGTAATCTGTGCAAGTTTTTGCCATGTATTTTTTTGGTATTAGGATTAGTGTAGTTATGCAAAATTCCTTCGGCCATTGCTTCGTTTCCATTATTTTATTAATGACTTCATACAGTCGTTTTTTTTACACCAGTTCTGTATATTGTCCATCCCTGGTGCTTTTTGTAATGGTAAGTACTTTAGTGCAGATTCGAATTCTTCATACAATATTGGGTTATTCTCTGCTTCTTCATTATCAGTGTGTTGAAGGGTGGAGGGGGGTCCATGCTGTCGTACCTGCATAAAGTGTTTCAACATAGTTTCGCCATATTGTTGCTTTCGCTGCGGTATTACTGATTACATCGCCATTTATGTCTATTAGTGTCCTACACTGATATATGATTTGATAATTGTTTGATTCTTCTATTCGATAGATCACTGCGTCCTTTGCTTTCCAGGTTTTCAATTTCCTTACATTGCTTGTTCCACCAGTCTTCTCGCGCTTTCCTACATTTCCGTAATATCTCATTTCTTAGTTGTCTAAAGATTTTTTGCCCATGGTTAGTTTTGTCGTTCTTATAACGTCGTTTCTTATCCATTATTTCAAGTATATCATCGGTAATCCATGGTTTCCGTATTTCACTCTTCTTTTCACCCCAAGTGTCTCCTTAGCTGCGGACCTGATGGTCTCTCTTATTTTTGACCAGTTTCCATTAATATCTTCGTTGTCTGTTTGATTTTTCTTATCTAGTTTTTCTAGCCATAACTTCTGTTGTATTTTTAAAAAGATTACTTATTATGTCGTCTTTCAGTTTTTCTGTATTCCATTTTGAAGGACCTGTTACTTTTTTACTTCATCTGTAATCTTGTGTTCATTATTACAAGCGAGTGATCTGTATCTGCGTCAGCTCCTATATTAAGGACCCGTTGTATCCTTTCCGCGGAAGTTGTGGCTTTGCGCAATACCTGCTCAATAAATCGGCGAATCTACGCAATATGTGATGTCGAAACTACTCGCAAATTACAGGTTTGAAATCGACCGCGGAATCGATTGTTTCGGATGTTAGACTAGAATATAGTAATATATTATTCATTTTATGTATCACGTGCACACGGGTTACTTTAAAAAGTTCATTATTTTTCGTTTGTATATACTTTCTATTGTTTCTATTTAGAATAAGATTAAGCAAAAAAAAAAAAAATTGCAACTATGTTCTAAAAGTAAATGCGCATTCGCTAACAAACGGATGATATACACCATTTGGCAGGAATGTAAGTAGAAAATAATGATTTCTCGGGACTGAGGACGGTTATTTTCGTTACTATTTTCGGTTTACTTATCCGTTGGGCAATAGAGAAAAATTTCCACAGTTGGATGAAAGAGTGAACAGATTTATCATACCGCTAATAATAACATCTTTTTTTTTTTTGTTAAATGAATATATTTATTAATAAAATATATTCGATAGTATGAAATTTAAAACGATAATCCAATTAAGTTTTACGCTACTTCAAACTCCATTTAAAATCAAACACAATTATAATGACAATGAAAATGTGATAATGTTAATATATAGTAAAACAGATTAACCCAACGTTTAATACTTACATTCTTAATTAATTGTGTATGTTAAATCGTAATATTTTCAAAATAAAGTTTCGAATAAATATGATTATTTTAATAATATAATCAATTATAATTTTTTCGATTATTTATTATTTCTATAGTTAAAAATGATTGAAATCGTTAAATTTATCACGCCATTAATTCTCTCCAAACTATATTCTAACGGCGAATTTATTTCACTATTGGAAGATCGTCTATCTTCCCCGAGCCGGAGTATCTCAACTTGGGACGAGTCCCTTTATATTTATACCGCCAACCCGTTCCTTCCAAAGACATAGACAGTTTTCCAGCCAGATGATATAGTGGCGCAATTGAGGAGTTAAACTATATTCTAACGTTTAATAAGTGGTAACGAGTGTCCCCGCAAAATTACGTGTAATACAATTTTCTGTTTCCGCTATGCCAAATCTTCTTAAATACGTTTTAAAGCTACCATAGTGATAAATCGTACGTTATAATAATCGCCGGTGAAATGTTTGATTTGAAGTCTTTCACTTAAATCTAGAAAGTATTTGTACAGCTAATCCGTTATTATACCGATTCTACATATATATATATTTTTTTCATATAATATAATATCGATTTAGTATAGTTTTGAACATTTATTTACCTTCGTATAGAAAATTTTTTTTCTTAATATGTCTTACTCGATTAAATTCGTGTTCCGTTTTAATATATTATATTTTTAATTAAAACAAATACGTTTCTTTATGTCTATGGCTATAATTGCTGCAACCACACTATCGATGACCAGTAACTTGTTTTGTAATGCTTCGATCATACTGATAGTCTTAATTTTTAACATATCTTTTTTTTTTAAACGTATATTTGTTTAAATTTACAAATAGAGTACACGCACATTTATATAGGTAACACATATAATTAACATTTCTCAATTGTCCCGTCAAGCATTTGCTCGTCGACAGATTTACTTATATATACACAATTTACATCCGCTTAATATAATTATGTAATAATTTTTATAACTTAGAGATATTAAATTACACTTAACACTTGTTCCCACTTACACATCATTTGCTCACATTAATTTCCACATTTTCACTCACACTTATTATTTTTAATTTTCTTATTATGTAATTATTCTAATTCCTTATATATATATATATATATATATATATATATATATATATATATATATATATATATATATACATATATACATATATATATATATACTTTTTTTTTCTGCACTAGTATTTTTAGCAGCACTTTCGTAGCGTCGCTACGCTCAATCCCCCATGAGTTTTGTTTTTACAATGCCCTTTTTCCAGTTCTTCTTTATTTTGATTTATTATTTATTATTTTATTTACCACCGTTTCAACAAACTTTTAATTTTCTGTTTTTTTTTTTTTTTTTTTTTATGTTAATGTTTGTCTCTTTTAATATGTCTTGTCATTATATATTTTTGTCTATTTGTGCGCCATATTTTGTCCTCGGTGTACTCTGTATTTTAATTGTTTCCTCAGTATTTTGTCTGTATACTTTTCTCATATTTTATATCGCATTTTTCATTTATGATATAATTCGATATTTTCACTAACAAATATATATAATACATTTAATTATTTTTTTAATTCACTCATCGATTTATCCTCACGTCGTCGAGTTATTATTAACCTCGAGCATTGTTTCTGTAATCTTTCAATTTTTTCTGCGTATGTTTTCTTAGTTAATCCCCATGCTCGGATGCCATACCTCAATCTTGATTCTACTAAAGCATAATATACCATCTTCAATGTATCATAAATATTACTATCATGTGGTATTATTAAAACGGATTAATTTCAATTTCGGCTTCTCTTCAGATGCGAATAAACTATGGTTAACATATTAAAACCATCGATGCTATATGGAGTACCGTGCGCTGTCTGGTCTACGAAATGTTAATATAATTCGGGTACGGTTATTTCGGATTATTTTTAATATATTTATGTGTTTTCGTTAATAATTATTCGTCACAGGTCACGTGGGTTAGGTTAGGCGCAAACAGCAGCCTACCCGAATACATAGTGAGCGATTACAGCAACGGTATTAGTCAAAATTCGAATAAGTATCGTCATTATCGTAATCATCGAGGCGACGGAATTGACGAAAGTTATTTAATCGTATCGAGTACCGAGCCGTCCGATTCCGGAAATTATTACTGTCAAATCTCGATCACTCCGTTCCTGATGGCTTCTTACTATTTGGACGTTATAGGTTAGAAAAATTTCGTCACGAACAATTATTTATTTTATACGCGGATAATGATAATAGTAATCGAATCGATTAGATTTTTTTTCGCTAATAAATTGGCTTCTTGGCAGGTACTCCAGTTTTTTTTTTTTTTAAAAAATCTATTTAGATAATAATTCCGCCTCGGTTCAAAGTTATGGGGAATAGGTAGTAATCAAAAAAGAATACACTGTATATAGTTACAGTTCAAAATATATATTTGTATGCTTGTGGGATATATGGTAATTATATAAGTAAAACTGCATATAGAAGTATAATATCACATCAGAGGAAATTTTTAATATCTCTGCTGGATACAGAACAACATCAGCATTACAAAAAATAATACCGATCGATTTAATGATAGAAGAAAAAAAAATGCAGTTGTTAAATAAAAAAATACAGGTACGTTATCATCAATTGGAAAGAGAATGAAGAAAATTGTAAAAAAAATCCATTTAGATTGGAAATATGGAAAAAGTGGCAGAACAGGTTAGAAAATGGAAGATATACTTACAAAATAATACATCAATATAAATCAGTATAATAAAAACAAGAAAACATATTTAAACTACTTTATAACACAAACATCGAACACGGGGATTACAATTAGTATTTAAATAGATTTAAAATATCAGAAGTGGATACGTGTGAAATGTAAAGTAGTGGAAAATATGGAACATATATTGTGCCACTGCCAAAAATATAATAAAAGAATTAGCGACAAAATGGATATTAATAATTTTTTTTTTTTTTTATTGTAATTGTTAATATAATACAATCTTATCTATGAGATAAATAAGTATTAATTATGAACCCGTAACTTTAGATATTTATATATACGTGTACAGTTACATACGAACTATTAAGTCGTGCGATATTATTCGCTAAAGGCGTATTAAATCTAACTATTATAAATCATGTGGTTTTGTTCGTTGAAGGCGTCTTAATAATTCCGATTGATTAAATCTGATGCTTCAGGATTTGCATGTTGGTGAAGTCGGTTTGTATGTTTCTTTGCGAAGCAGCGAATTACATCGTCGACCCAATGTTTAAGTCCGAATGTATGTCACGATTTCGTTGGTACCAGCGAGCCGCTGTGATAGTCCGCAAACAGCTGTTTTGAGCTCGCTAAATAATCAAACGATTGCTCCGCTTTGTACAGCCCCATAGCTGGATGCCGTATGTCCAGATCGGCTTAATCAGCTGGTTATATATTAAAACTTTGTTAAATAAACTGAGTTTTGAATACCGCCCTAACACCCAGTCTATTTCCCGTAACTTATGAAAAATTTGTTTTCTTTTCATCTTGACATGCACCTTCCAGTTCAGACGTGTGAGTCTAGATGCATGCCAAGGTACTTGGCTGAATCTGCCTTGGGGATTGCAATGCCATCAATATATACTGGTAAAATATCGTCTGAGAGTGAATATGACATGAGCTGATTTCTGGTGATTAACTAAGATTTTCCAAACACGCATCCATTTACTAATTTTGTGTATGGCTCGTTGCAGGTTAGTTGTTGCACTTTCTATTGTATCACCAACTGACAGAATAGCAGTATCATCAGCAAATGTGGCAATACAGGTTTCTGTAGTTGGCGGTCTGTGTATAACAGGTACAAGGTAGGTCCAAGGACGCTACCTTGTGGCACTCCTGCCTTTATTGGATACGGTAACGATATGGCCTCTGCCAGACAGACCTGAAAGCTTCTCTCTGCAAGGTAGGATTCGAGTAATTGACACATATTTCTTGGAATGTACTAATTTTCTTAATTAGTCCTTCATGCCATACCTTGTCGAAGGCTCGCGATACGTCTAGAAACACTGTTGCACAATATTTCTTTTCCTCCGTAGCACGTTCGATGGTCGCAGTTACCCGATGTAACTGATCGATCGTAGAGTGCTTATCCCCAAAATCCAAATTGATGATTCGGAAAAGGGGCTTTGATCGTTTCAACAGGAGTTTTTAAAATAATTTAGATATAGACGGGAAAAGTGAAATTGGCCTATATGATGTCATATGTTTTAACGGTTTTCCCGGTTTTGGAATCATAATGACTTGCGCGATTTTGCAACATTTAGGAATGCGCCTCAACCTGAAGCATGCGTTGAATAGATACGTTAGCATGATGGTCCCCTTACGAGAAAGTTGTTTAAGAACTGCTGGCGAAATGTTGTCTATACCAGGTGCTTTCTTTGGATTTATGTTTGTATCGATTTCCATGGCTACTTCATATGGAGTAATGGGTTTTATTACGATTAATAAATGAGAAGATGTTGTTCGATTTGTTAATGATGCATTAAAGAAAAAAATCAATTCCAAATTTAACTGCAAAAGGTGATGGATTATGAAATTATTTGGGTTTCCGGATTGTCATAATGATATTTATGTAATTATAGATAATTGTCGGTATTGTGTTATTTCGTTTTAAATATTTCAGCCATTATTATAATTATCAGAAAATTATTGTATATATATATATATATATATATATATATATATATATATATATATATGTATATATGTGTATATATTTATCTTTATTTTATTTTTATATTTATATTTGTTAGGGTGTACAATGATGATGGAAGACTCAACATAATAGAAAACCAATTATAAGGCCACTACGGTCTTTAGCCATGGCCTCTTGGTTGTTTTTTGAATACATCTGAAAAAAAAATGTACTCCAGTTTGTCATTAGAAAACAAACTTCTAGTTTATAAAATAATTATACATGGTTTTGATCTTTTCCTTTTATTTTTAACTACCTGCCAAGGATGCTTATTTAATTTAATGTTTGATATATCATTCGTATTAGCCGTCGTATTTTCAACATTTCTCGATGTAAAACAGCCGTTCGATAGAGTATGGCACGAAGGATTGCTTTATAAAATTAGGTGCCATCTTCCGTATCAGTTATTTGAAATAATCAAATGCTACCGTGACGAACGTTATTTTCTAGTCAAATATGGAGATGAAGAATCTCAACTTCATCCAATAAGTGCCGGTGTACCGCAAGCTAGCATACTGGGTCCGATGATTTACCTAATTTATACAGCAGATATACCTGTATACTAAATAATACAGAAATCGCTACCTTCGCGGACGATACAGCTGTGATTTGTTCTGACTGGTCTTTTGAAAATGCAGAAGTTAACTTACAATCAGCAGTTAATACTATTTCAAAATGGTTCAGGCAGTGGCGAATAGAAATCAATGAAAAAAGTCAACTCGTGTAATATTTACAAATAAGAGAATACCCAGCGTCAAAAATCCAGCTAAAGACTCAGTAAAATACCTGGGAATCCATTTGGATAAAAAACTAACCTGGAAAAACCACACATAGCAGCCAAACGAAATGAATTTAATATAAAGTATAGGAATATGCTTTGGCATATTGGAAGAAAATCCGAATTAACGCCGGAGAACGAGTTATTATTGTATAAACAAATTCTATAAGGCCTATTTGGGCGTCAACTTTGGGGCTGTGCTAAACAGAGTAATTATAATACACCGTTTCGAAAATAAAGCATTGAGAATCATAATAGATGCCCCGTGGTAAAGCAATCTTACATTACACACAAGAAGTCACATCCGTTAAAGATAAAATTCAAGAAACGGCTCGTAAATACGACGACAAACTCTCTTATCATACGAATACTTTAGCTGTTGTTTTAACAACTCTACAGATTCCCGGCGTTTAAAACGAGTTAAACCTACAGATCTATTTTGAATAAATAATATAAAGTACTAAAATACAATTAGCGAAAGTCCTTACCGTTGGGTAATTCACAAGTCAATCGCAATTTCTTTTCAAAAAGATTGCTAGATAGCCTGAAGCTAGTGGCATAATTTCGGAAGAGAAAAAAAAATAAATAAAAAAATATATATAAAATAATTATAAAGCCTGTTCGGACGTACGGTTTAATGTTAAGGAACGGTTTCAGAGCAATACGTGCTCACCTTCATACGTAAACCGTACGTTACATCGAGACTTAAATATCCCGTACGTGAAAGATGAGATCAAACGTGCTGCAAAACAATATGTAAGCCGTTTGGAGGCGCACACAAACGTATACTGGCGATCAATCTACCTGACACTAGTCTGGATGCAATTTAGTCGACCGTTATCCGAATTTCTCAGTGTAGTACATCGCTGGATGCTAACCCCTAATAAGTTATTTCGCGTTTCAATCCAATTGCTGGGTGGCTACCTGGCCAGTTTTAATTTTGTAAAAATATATATAAAAAATCCGCTAGTCGTAAATATCTCTCGGTGAGATATCGTCATTATGAAAAATCCATCCGCTGTACAAGATGCCGCCATAAATCGACAATCATGAAGGAACGCTACCGCGTCTTTTTTTTTCCTTCTACTATTCCTTCCAAAAATTCTCGCCTGTAGTCCGTCTGCTCTTATTACAAGGCCGAAGTATGTTAGTATTCTTCTGATTACTATCGAGGATAATCTTATCGAGCAGTTCGTTTTCTTGTCCGCCCACCGAATTCTTAACATCCGCCTCCGAATATGCATTTGTCTTTCGTCGCTCACCATAATGTTCACGTTTCTCCGCCGTACAGAAACGCCGAGAAGGCGAGACTATCTAGTTTTATTTTCACCTTTTTCGATACATCAGCCCATTTTAAACGCAACATAATGCTTTTTCTTGTTTACTTTACGTCTAATTTCTGCTTCGGAGCCCCCTCGATTTTCGGCTGTCGAACCCCCAGATATACATGTTGTTTCACAATTTCCACGCCGTTAACATCGCGTAAACTTAATTATCGTTCCGCCTGTCGACGATTATACAATATTCGTCTTATCTTTCTTCAAACCGTATTCAGTGCTGCAAACTTTCCAGAGGACTTAGAGTTTGCGTCGTACTACTTAAGCTATTAGTTAAGAGTGTTGTGTCGTCTGCATACCCGAGGTTTGATATCAAATAATGCCGTACAAAAACGAAATATGTAATATATAAATCACGACGATGCCCAAATTAGAGAAAGTCGGGTAAATAATACGGATAAGAAATATTACTTCTGTTGGGTCGAATTAAAATAATCTATTATTAGTGTAATGATAATTAGTAAATAAGAATTTTGCCAAAAATTAAACGATTTTACTAAAATTCAATATCTATAAATAAAAATCAAATTTATAAATATAAAAATTCCCATCAAATTTAAGGAAAGTTATAAATACATAACACGTCGGAACTTTAAAGATCCCTTAAAATATATACATTAGGTTGATAAAATAATAATTAAAAATAAGAATTTGCTAAAAATTGAAAAATTTCATTAAAATTTAATTTATAAATAAAAATTATAGGTTGGAAACTGTCTATAAAACTCTGTCCCTAAGACTGCCCATTTGGCCGAGTTGAGGCCTATATAAATATGGCTCACCTGCTATCCGAATAGCAAACTACTGCCTTGCAGTTAGGGTTTTTTCCCTAAAGGCTAAGAGAAACAACCCTGATATAAAACAACCCCGATGTCTTTTGACATTTAGCGTAAAGATAATTTCGTAAAGATAATTTAGCGTAAAGATAAAAAGACACATTCTTTCGATCAGCCAGAACTAAACTAGAAATTTTAAAACCTCTAGCATTCAAACAAGCTCTAGAAGTATAGTAGAAAATGCGCATATACAAGCCAATGACGCAAATACATGATGACGGACGTTCAAAAACAAGACCATTAATGCCTTAGCGAAATCGCAACCACGCGAAAAGCAGAAAAAGCGGAGCCTTCCACATATCGGAGGAAACGTTTAAACTGATTGAAGAAAGAAGAAAATTAAGAAATATATTTGAGCCAAATGAAAAGGAGTTAGCTGAAATAAATAGGAAAATACGTAACTATTGTCGTAAAAAACTCCGCGTACTATGAAACTGCAAAGAAATCCGAGAATACACGGAAGGAAATGAACAAAATTTCAAACGATCACCCGCGATTTTAAAACGAGAAACTGTGCAGTAGAAAATGAGGATGGTTGTATTAAACAGGAGAAAAATTAAAATTTGCAGAAATCCGGAGAAATTATTGTCAAAAGTTATATTGCGCCATAAATAAAAATTACAACCGTAATAATGAATCCGTTAGAGAAACCAGAACGATCTATTCTAGAAAAGGAAATTGAAGAAGCGATTAGTCACATAAAAAAGAAGAAAGCAACTGGACATGACGGGGTATCTGTCGATGTAATTACAGAAATGGACTAGATTGGAGTAAAGAAGATACACGAAATATGTAACAGAATATGGTCAACCGCAGAATGGGCAGAAGAATGGTGTAGAACTACATATATATAATACCTATTCTCAAGAAAGGTCAATTCTTAAAATGCGAAAATTAGAGAACCGTATCACTCATACGTGCCAATAAAGTAATGCTAAAAATTCTTCAAAGTAGACTAGCAGGATACGTAAAAGAACAAATTCAGAAGGAGCAAGTAGGTTTCGTTAAGGGGAAGAGGGACTAAATATGCGGCAACTAATTTAAAACGCCCTCGAATACAACACTGCGATGATTTTATGTTTTGTTAACTATGCAGAAGCGTTTGATAGCGTTATTTGGGAAAAGATGTGGCCCGCTCTGATAGAAATGGGAATCCCAAAACACCTGGTTTACATTATTAGTCGACTATATGATCATGATAAAACTATCAAAACCAACAGTCGTAAATTTCATCTACAACTGCCAAACAGTTACACCACACAGATTGAAAGACAAAATAACAAAATCTTCTCAAACAACCCTGAATCAATAGTTAGAATGCTGGGTTTTGCCAGAGAAAGCAACCTCATAGCGTACATATAAATTAGACACATGTCTCCTTATAAAAGATTCGTAACATTTCTCCACGCTAAGCGATCTCTTCAGTCTTACGCATGATTTAATTTATCCGTAATTTTTCGATTCCGACTTCCTAGTACTTTTCCTTGAATAATTTGTTTCTCTGAGTCAAAATTTAAGGCACTGACGCTGTATTGTGATTAACTAATCTCCGACATAGTGCAATGTTTAATTCCTGCGAATTTTTCGTTCGAAACGCGTTCCATGATATTCTCATCATTTTTTGGTAGGCTGTCATCTCGAAAGTATTTATCTTCTGTCGCGTGGATCTTTTTAACGTCCGAGATTCAGATCGGTAAGTAGCAACGGGAAAGACTAATGTTTTCATTAAATACTTTTTAGTTTCTTTAGATATATTATGGTGTTTCCATATTTTATTTAGTCTCGCTATTGCACGTTTTGCCATTCCCAATCGTCTTTTTATTTCTTCTTCGCGTCCTTCCTTATTTGTAAGCAGTACACCTAGGTATATCATTTTTTCCTTACGCTGGAGATTTGCATAATTTAATAAATAAATGAAAAAAAAAGTAATAATATAAAAATTATGAATTTTATAATATACTTCTTTGAACTAATTCTCGAACAAAAATTTATCATTCAGTTTAATAAATTGTGGTGTGGTTTGTAATTGCGGAGGTTATTTCAGTACTAATGCTTAACTCTGTTAGATGTGGCAAATGAGGTTAGAGAAGGAAAATAATTTTGAAGGAATAATTGAAGGTGATTATTGGAGAACTAACCAGATAGAGCATGCGAACGGATACGAGGTAAATAAGGATAGAGTGTAGGACAGGTTAGTAAAATATGGCGAATAAGAGAGGGATTCGGGAGTAGACAAAAGAGACAAAAAAAAAACAGAGTGATATGGATACATTAGAATAGATAGTCACGAGAGAGTGATACATATGTGACCAAAGCGGAGCCTGCTGAATTTCTATATAGTTGGAACGGGACAAGTTAACATTTGATTTCCAGAAGTCGAAATTGGGCTTAATAGCGAGAAGAAATTTTGTGGTGGTACGAATTTCACTTCCTGTTGCCAATTACGGTTAATGAAATATTCGAGGATTAGTACTGCAGATGGTGGGGTGAACGGCTTGCCATATCCACCGCTTCGTTTCCTACGATTCTCTTATGAGCTGAAACCTATAATGGGACTACTATGTAGTTGATAAAGCAGAGATTCTACGCGATTAACCAGATAAATTTTTGTTGTTGAGAATACGGCGAGAGAGTCTGTTATAATTAGTGTTTTCGTATATCACTAGGGTTTACTACATTTCAAATTGGTTTTATTATACGATTACAATCACAGGTCTCCGTATTTGAACAAACGCTGTCGCCTCTATTGAAATTTTCATTTATTTTTATTTTTTTCATCGCAACAGCCTCGCGTATTATTTTTTCAAGGTAAAATTGCTCGAACTTCATCACATGCACTGCGTTGTTTAAATATTAAATACCAACGGCCATGTGGTCATCTAGCAATTTAACGGGAAAACGAAATAACTTGTTAGGGGTTAACATCCAGGGATGAGCCCCACTGTATTATAGTAAAACTAGGCTAGATCAAATAGTCGATTACGTTTAAACCTACGAACAACGAGATTGTTGTCAAGTAGATTAATCGCCAATGAGTTTTCATGAGTCTACATAAACGACTTATACGTTTCTTAACAGATCGTTTAATCTCGTCCCTCGCACATAAGATATTCAAGTGTCGGTATAAAGTATAGTTACATATGTAGCAGGATGACGAGGCGATGCATCTTATGGTCTGATTCTAAGATCGTTGTATGCCATTTATGCTGGTTGTGCAAACCCACAACATTAATAAATAGTGCGTCTAAACGGGCTTTATAACTATTCTATATACTAGAAGTTTGTTTTCTAGTGACAAACTGGGATACCTGCTAAGAAATCAATTTAATTATTGTAATTTTATATTTGGCTGTTTTATTTTTTGAATAATATGCTTTCGCTACGTTTTGTGTTCGCTTATTACAGTCTACCAAATATATATTTTTTTCTAAGTCCAACATTAATCAGCCTACCTGTTTTATTCTGATGATGAACAGTGTTCGAAACGTTTAAAAATTGACCACGTGATTTTTATATATATATATATATACTGGTTGAATTTTAATTAAACCGAAAATTATTTAACGGTCAAATATTTAATGCACTTAAATGTAAATTTATACACATAATTCGACAATCATCATCTACTCTCCGGTCTTATGTACTCAGCGTATTACTCGGATTGTACCGTTGCAAGAAATAGGAAGCCTTTGTTTATTAAGATGCACCGTTGAATGTTAAAAAAGAAACTTTGAATATTAATGTGATGAATTTCGAGTGCTATGTTGCCTGAAAAATAAAAAAGAAATTGTTAGTAAGAAAAAAAAAACAATAAATGAATACATACGACGCATAAAACAAATACAAATTATCACAGTTATTATTAGGAGGCAGGAAAACTGATATGTGTGGTCATCACAGGACAACGGCGTTTAAAAAATCGATACAAAGGAAGAATCGAATTTAAGACGTAAACTGACGGTAGTATTAATTGAAAATTGAAAAAGTCTTTGATACAACTTAGCATGACGGCATAAAAAAATGCTGCGCTACCCCTAGCTTTCTTATAATAATCATCAAATCCTATCCTTCTGCTAGATCTTTCACAGTTAGACTAGACGACATTTATTTCAATCCTGGGATCCTGCCTATTGGTGTTACACAGGGTGGCATTGTCGGTATATTAATGGTCTGCTACGATTACAAAATATCACCGCTTCCCTTTACGCTGATGATACAACAATCTACAGATGCTCGTATAAAGTTAATACCATTAGGAACATACTCAAAAATAGTTACAATATAATATACAATATTATAATGAAAAATGATCAAATTTAACACTCAAATAATTGAAGCTACGTTATTTTCCCAAACGTAGGCCTCTGACCACAGAAACACAACATTCCGCTGTCGTCACCTATCACCACCTTGCGAGCAGCCTTCGCACCATCGGCGCTAGAACATATTCTAACAAACAAGAAACAGTTTTATGTCGCGCCAGATTCAACCACCATTATACCTGATACTTTAGTAATCACACATGACAACACCACATACCGGATCTTTTTAGCTGAAGAAGGCTCGATATGCTACCGATGTAAACTCAGAGGTCATATAGCAGCCCAGTGTTCAGATTTATTAACGGCAAATAAGTCTCCTCCAGTTATAGATAATGCAATGGGTGAATCCAAAGAGGAAGAACTGATGGACTCCCAGATCATCGACAATGGTAAATGTACAGTTCCTGCAATTCCAACTTTCAAAAGAGCGATTTCTTCTTCCACTTCCGCTTCATCCACTGAAGCGACCTGTGATACAAATGTTGAAAAACATCCACCTGAAAGAAGCTGAAATCAACGGAATTTAAAACCGATCAGCTTTTAGATACGATTAAAGCAGCAAAACAGGAAATGGAACAAAACCCAGACAGGTACGAAGTCACACCAGACCAGTTTGAAGACATAATGTTTGCAATTCTTACAGAAACGAATTACATCGAAGCGGTGAAGCAAATGAACTTTGACCCAATACAGCTTACCAACTCGCTGCCAATCCTGAAAAAGTTTATTGTTGGACAAGGCGTAAAGAAGAAATTAACCAGACTGATCAATGCACTTTGTGGCAGTACCACTGATTCTGAAACTGAACTAACGAAGAATGAATAAAATCCTGCAATGGAATATAGATGGTACATTTTCGCACCTGGCCGAATTAAAATTATTGATAGCACAATACCAACCTCCGGTGATTTGTATTCAGGAATCACATTTGAAGACTAACCAACTGTTCACAATCCATAACTACAGTTCATTTAGGTTCGATGATACCTCACATTTGATTGCAGCTGGAGGGGTATTTAGTCCACAACTCGATCCTCCAAGCAGTGCCTTTATCAATTACATCCGACTTACAAGTAGCTGCAGTCTCAATATTAATCCCAATAATCCACCGTAAACCAATCTCAGTATGCAACATTTATATTCCACCCAACTATCAAACATCAAAGCATGATTTTAATCATAAAACAGCTACCAACATATTTTATCATACTTGGTGACTTTAATGCACATAGCCATACATGGGGGTCCAGACGTCAAAATTCTAGAGGAAATCAAATCGATCACTTACTTATCAATAACCACAGTATCGTTTTATTAAACAAACGAGATCAACCAACTTACTGTGATCCAAAAACAGGGCAATTTTCCTCTATCGACCTCACATTTGTTTCCACTGATCTGATAAATGAATTGAAGTGGCAGACATACATGGACTTATGCGATAGTGATTATTACCCCATCTCTCTCTCTCTCGTATAAGTTATCTAACTTTCACCCTTCATGGAGCCAGAAATGGAAAATAAAAGAAGCTAACTGGCCCTATTTCACCAACAGCACAATAATTGATTCCTATCACATGGATGATCTGGAAAAGGATGTCGGATTCCTAACTAGTATAATCATACAAGCTGGACTGTTGACAATACTCGTGTCCTCAGCTAACCCCCGCTCAAGAAAACGAGTACCCTGGTGGAACAACAAGATTGCAAAGGCAATCAATATGCGGAAAAAAGCATTAAGAATATTGAAAAAAAAAATTCATTAGTAAATCTTATTGAGTATCGTAAACGTCGGGCGTACGCGCGCACTCTCATAAGAGCATCTAAAAAAGAATGCTGGCAAGTCCTCTTCCATCAATCAATATGAACCGATTCCAGCAGTGTGGAAGAAAATACAGCTGATCAATGGGAAAAATTGTCAATCAAGTATCTCTGCATTATACAAGAACGGTTCTCTTATTACAAATACCGCCGAGATGGCCGATCTGTTGGCTTCCCACTTTTCTGCTGTATCATCTAATTCCAGTTATAATAAAGAATTTTTACATCTAAAACAAAGAACAGAAGCTACACCAATCAGTTTTGATACTTGCAATGATGAAAACTACAATCGTCCAATATTGTTAGACGAGCTCGAATACTGTATTCAATACCACATCCGTGACTCCTTACCAGGACCAGACAACATCCACCCTATTATGTTGAAACATCTTCATGCATCAGCCAAGTTATATTTGTTACACATCTTTAATAGGATGTGGAATGAGGGAACTTTCCCGGCAAAATGGAAAGTAGCCATAGTAATCCCTATACTAAAAAATGGAAAAAATAAAACAGAAACAACTAGCTACCGCCTCATTGCATTAACAAGTGTACTTGGCAAACTATTGGAAAAAATTATTCAAAAGAGGCTAACCCGGACCTTAGAAATGAATAATATGTTCACTCGAAAGCAATATGGTTTCCGAAAGCATCGATCAGCAATACAAGCTATCATTGATCTCCAACTCAAGATCCAGAAGGCATTCCATGATCGCAATCATCTGTATGCTGTCTTTTTTAACCTGCAAAAGGCATATGATACTTTATGGAAATATCAGGCGCTTACTAGCCTACATAAAGCAGGAATCCATGGCCGCATGGCCAATTTAATTCAACGTTTTTTAATTGGCAGACAAATCAAGGTACGCTTAGGCAACACCTATTCAAAATTTTTTCATATGGAGAATGGTGTACCACAAGGATGCGTCCTTAGTGTAACACTCTTCCTGCTAGTTATTAACGATATAATGCAGGCAATCCGACCACCGGTACAATTCAGCCTTTTTGCAGATGATTTAACGATAACGTTCCAATCGTCTTCGCCAACCAGAGCTGGTAAAATCATACAACGTTGCATCAATGAAATAGTCGAATGGGCATCTGCACGTGGATTCAATTTTTCAGCAGAAAAAACAACCTGCGTTGACTTCCACCGAAACACCAAGTGTAGTCAACGACCTAAAATCTTCCTGAATAGTTTAGAATTATGTTTCCAGGATACAGTGCGCTACCTCGGAGTAACTTTTGACAGAAAACTGGTATGGAACGCGCACATTAAAAACCTCATGAAATCAGCTATAAAAGGTTTAAACATATTGAAGAAAATTAATAATAGACGTAACGGAGGCGATCGAAAAATGTTATTACTGCTATATAAAGCATTAATTCGTTCTAGATTAGAGTACGGTTGCCTAGCATTCGGCTCTGCGGCCCAGGGGTTACTGAGGTTCTTGGATACCATTCAACATTCAGCCGTCCGAATAGCCACTGGAGCTTTTCATACTAGCCCTACAGCTAGTCTTAATAGTGAATCGGGATTACTTCCTTTATGCTACCGAAGGCAAATCCTGACAGGTAACTTCCTCACCTCCACACTTATCTCTCCAAACCTACCGTTCAATGATCTTTTGTACAATATTCCAAGCTACAATGAAATATCCATAAACATCGCTAAATATGCAATTAGCATCAAAAATAAATTCTCATCATTATTTCCTCAATTTAACAAATTCATTCTTAATCCCCCTCTTCTTCCAATATATACTGACCCACCACCCTGGCTTTTGCAACCACTCCATATAAACTTGAAACTTACCCACCTTTACAAGCTTTTATGCTCACCCCATATACTTCAAAACTATATTGCTCTTGAAATCTCCAAATATAAGGACGCTGTGTGCTGTTTTACTGATGGCTCTAAATTGGGTAGACGTGTGGGGTCTGCCTTCTCGGTACCCCCTGTCACTCATCGCTTTCGACTTCCTAAGTCCTGCTCCATTTTTTCAGCTGAATCTTTTGCTATATTCAAGTGTCTAGAGTTCCTGTCCATGACGCAGTCTTCTTCTAAATTCCTTATTCTTTCTGATTCACTCAATGTTTTAAAGTCTCTCCACAGCCTATATACGGATAATGCACTTCTACAACGCATTCTGCTTGTCCATGACTTCCTTACTAGATCTCAAGTTTCCATAGCTTTCATTTGGATTCCCAGCCACATCGGTATTCCTGGAAATGAGGCAATTGACCGAGCTGCCAGAGAGGCGTCTTTGCTTCCACACATATCCGGTCGTCTCTTTCTCTATAGTGACGTTAAAGCTTTCCTGAAATCTCTCGTAACTAAATCTTGGTATCGTGCATGGAAGTCTAATGAACAAAACCACCTCCTTTTAATCAAACCTAATCCACTATCCCAACTGCCATTTCCTTTCCAAACAAGAAAGAAAAATGTTATCCTTACAAGACTCCGTATATCCCACTCAAACCTTACCCACTCCTATCTTCTTCATGGCACAGACCCGCCACTCTCTCCCCTTTTCCAAATGTCTCAAGTGCTCATACCCCACATACTAACATCCTGTCATGCTCTCACAACATTAAGAATCCAGCACAGCCTTCCTCCTTCTTTACCTCAACTTTTATCTGAATCTACTGACCATATTCATAATGTGTTCCTGGATTCACTGAGCCTCTTAAATCAGATCTAGGACCACAGTAAGCCTGTGGGCGCATATGGCCCGTTAGTGCAGCCGGCGCCCGTATAATAATAATAATAATAATAATATTTATTTGATTGAAAATTGAAAACTAGTTCATTATTAGTCCATTAATTCGTTTATACGTTATAACAAAATACAAAAATAGTTCCGTACCGAATGTTTATATCTGTCTAGAAAACGCATTGTTAAAAGTATAATCAAAGTTAATAATTGATTAATAAAGAAAGAACTTATATGTAAAATTGTAGGAAAAATTTGAAATACAAAAAAATCCGTTCTCTTAAAAATAACAGAACTTTTCTTATCAAAATGAACTTGTTAGGCTATTTGTCGACATTTAGGGTTTATAGCTGGGCTTACTGGAAAAGGGGGACATGTTTTATACGTCTGCGCTTATATCTTTTATATCTGTATCGTAGATTTATAGAATTTACTAACGGAATATTCGGATGTCAACAAATGTCAAAAAAATTTTCTGTTCTAATCATTTCCTGTATAGGAGGAAATTTTAACATATCGGCGCAGAAATTTGATCGAAATAGATGTAGGTTTATTCGTTCGAAGGTAATTTTGCAGTCTTTGCACCTAGTTTATATTACTTCTGCTAGTATAATACTAGATTGGGCAGGTATAAATAATTTCGCTTAAAATTAAATTTTTTCGTATATTAAACATTTGTTTTGCATATATATAATGCTGGCTTTTTTGTTAAATACAGGAAATAGAAAACCCATTTTTCCTAGTGTTCTATTTACGCAATTATTAATACGATCTATATCGTCTATCCACGATGACGCCTAAATACTTTACACGTTCGTTCCAGTCGAGATGAACCTTTTTAATTAAAAAAAAAAAATGATTTAAAGAAGTTCTGCGCCTAGTAAAAATCATTTACTCGGTTTTCTCATCGTTAACTTTGATTTTCCATTTATAGAAAAATTTGGATATTTGATCATCTGTTGCTTATTGTGTCTATTCTATAAGATGATACAATTAGAACGGTGTCATCGGCATAGAGATTTATACCTACTCCCGACGTTGTCGCTATATAATTTTAACATATATATATAATAAAAAGTATCGTGCCTAAAATACTTCCTCGAACTACCCCAATATGTATTATATGTGTACTATTTAACGCGATAAATTATTATTAATATATAGCGTGGACTTTCCTCGGCTACGCGAAGTTTTAGTATTGTATTTTTCTTCTGTACAATCGTCTATTTCATAGTTGTAAGCTAACTTTAAGACGCGTTCAATAACTCTAAGTCGCGTAGTGAAAGCGTTGGTTTACACATTTTATTATTTGCATATACACACACACACACATATATATACATATATATATATATATATATATATATATATATATATATATATACATATATATATATATATACTCTGCTTTGTAAACAATTGACGTTCTGCATAAAATTAGAAATTTTCTGTTTTTTTTTAATTTTTTTTTTTTTATTTTTTGTTAGATCCGTTAGTCAAAATTGAAGGAAACAAAACGAGATACTTAGAAAAAGGCAGTTTACTGAATTTAACGTGCAGCATTACTGATTACTCGACTAATAATGTTTCAGTCAATTGGCTACGAGATAACGAGGTAAAGTTGTATGAATATAATATTAATAATAATAATAATAATAATAAAGTTTTTCGAATTCGAATCACAATTAGTAGAATACTAAGCAGGGTTAAAGAAAGATCGAAGCTGAACTGAACAGATTATGAGGTTAAAATTTATTTTATCCTACATGAAATTAAGGCAGAAATAATTTCTAGCGACTTTTGTTGATTTTCAAAAAGCATATGATTCGGTCGTTAATTTTGAAAGAAATGCGTCTAGACGATAAAACTAGAATGATACAAACCCCGGTCTAACACTGCGTCAAACGTCAAATTCCGTATAGTAGTATCTGAAGTATTCGAGGTTAGAATTGGTGTTAGACAACGGGATGGGCTATCGTCGTTTCTATTTGACTACGTATTAGAAAAACTCATTCGAGAATGACGGTTAAGTCTAGAGAAAGAAAAAGTAGATAGCGGAATTAGATTTGGGGCGGGAGAAAGATAATTTAACAATTGATTGTCTAGCTTTTGGCTGATGATATAGTGATCCTTGCTAATACAATAGAGGACGCGATAAAACAAAAGCGATTTAAACGAAGTTGGCATTGAACCGAGTGACATCGAAGACCGTTATCTATCGAGGAAAAACTAGCGGAAAATGACAAACCGAAATTGCGCACATGCAAAAAAGTGAACCGTAGAAAGAAGATAGCAACGTCGACAGCGAATGCGGCAATTATGGATTTGGAAGAACCAAAATTAAATAACAGTTGAAATACCGTGGTCCTAAGTTAGCCTATTCGAAAAAAAAAAAATAAATAAAATTTTTAATTGCTACTTAAATTTTTTATTATTATAATTTTTTTTTTTGAACGTATATACTCCAGTAAATTTTACAATTACGCGATCATATTTACGCGTGTATAATAGACACACAAACAAATAATATATATATATGGCATACGTAAGGAATAATAGAAAAATTTATCATACACACGGGCGAACGTGGATATGTAAAGATGTTATTCGCTTGTGCACAGGTAGATTTACAATTTGTTCGATTTCATATATTCATCGTCGTTATTAAATGCCGTTTCCGTATCGGAGCTAGGCAACTACTTACCTATAGATAGTTTGTTGTGTACATCGTAAGTAGCGTACAAGGCAATGATAATATAGCGCTAGCGTATGGATAGGCAGATACACACATACCGGAGAATCGATTGTAATCGTTTTTTCGTCACAATGCAGCCCCGTGTGTTTTTTACTGTACTATATTGTTACTATAGCGCGCATATTTATGCATGCTGGTTTGATATTGCCTTCCACGCGATTATAATATTTAGGATTATTTATATTTTTATTTTTCTGATCGGTACCTTCCGTATGATCTAGCCACTATATCCCGATGACTTTTAATATTATTACACATTATTAATCGATGGCGATAATTATTAATATCAACTAATTACTTTATAATTTACAACTTATTTTTACATTCGCCTGTATGCTGGTTACAATCTCGCATGTATATATTTCCCTTTATTCCGTACTAATATAGTACCTTGTATATAGTATCCGTATTGCATCCCTCTTTTTTCATTTATTATTATTATTATCATTTTTAAATTTTTACATTAAAAAATACCACACGTCAATATTAGCCCGTTTTTTTTTTTTTTTTTTTTTTTTAAGCTTAGTTATTTATAGATTTTTTAGTAAAAACCATTTGAAGAGTCGATATGTTATGACACTCATTCTAAAAGATGACGTGTACAGAGCGATACGATCATCAATATAGAGTGTTGTATTCATATACACCTAGACGTGTAGGAATGTCATCGATATATATATATATAAGATGAATAAAGATCGATCAAGTATGCCACTCTGAGGTAAACATGCGGGAGGATAGTTTAAACGAAATATATATATATATGGACTTTAATTATAACACGGAAATTACAGCGATCTAAATAGCTTTTTGTAAGCGGTATTAATGCAGGATCAAAGTTCATTCCGATCATTTTATAAATAAGATCAATATGCCAAACGCTTTCAAAGTCCTTCCTCGGTTTCAACAAGTAAGAGATACATTTGTTAAGATTAAAATTATCAATTATAGCAGGTACATCTTGAACAGTTGATAAATATTTTTCTAAAAATGCTTCACCTCAATAAAACTGACTGGGAATAGTATAAATATCTTTTACAGCAGGAAACAGATTTATCAATGAAATTAAAAACATCAGTACAAATTGAGCAGGAAGCGAGACAGTTTACTGAACAATTGCAGAATGCAGTCATCAATTCTACTTCAAATGAAGCAGATATTCACATTGACAGTTATCCTAAATATATAAGAGAGCTTATAAACTAGAAAAAAAGGAGCGCGTGCTCTATGGCAAAGTATCAGAATACCAGAAACACAAATTAAATATACTAACCAGACGAGTTGAAAGCGCATTACAAGAAATTAAAAATGTATCATTTTCCGAATCTACTCTAACACCAACCAAAAATCTGATTACAACCTTTGGAAAGCGGTAAAAAACATGAACAGACCAGTGAAAGAAAACTTACCCTTGAAACAGAATGATGGGCAGTGGGCTAGAAGTGAAAAAGGCTGACGCGTTTGCTAAATATCTGTCTAGCATCTTCAAAATAAATAATATAACCACCAGTTCACCACTTCCCGATGTACAACCAAATAATACAAAAATAAAAATCATCTCTCCTGCAGAGGTTAAAAAATACATTAAGCTCTTAAATAATAGGAAATCTCCTGGATTTGATATGATAACTGCTAGAGGATGCTAAAGGAATTGTCAAAAAAATTAGTAATCTTGTCGACATATATATATTTAACGCTATTACGAAAATATCATATTTTCCGTCTTAATGGAAGTTCTCACAAATTACTACGATCCTAAAACCCGGAAAGGATAGTACACAACCCTCATCGTACCGTCCAATCTCGCTGTTTTCTATAAGTTAACATCAGTCAGACTAACTAATATAATGGAAGAAACGAAAGTTATTCCAAAACACCAATTTGATTTCAGGAATGCTCACTCTACGGAACAACAGATCCATAGAATTATAATTGAAGAATGTATTAAAAAAAAAAACCTATATAACAAAGCATTGCCTATAGATATTACAAAAGCATTTGACAGAATATGGGACGAAGGTTCGTTATACAAAATCAAAACAGTATTTCCCGTGCAGTATTATCAACTTATGAAATCGTATCTAGCAGACAGTTTCGTGTCAAATGCTCTGATGACTACTTTGAACGGTGTTCCTCAGGGAAGTGTACTGGGGCCACTCTACTCTGTACAATACAATCTATATACAGCGGACCTTCCAAACGTGGATAATGTCAAAGTGGCTACTTTTGCCGATGACACATTGCTCATTGCTCAAGACAAGAAGCCTGAAGTGGCAGTTTCAGCGCTACAGAAAAGCTCGGACGCTGTTCTACAGTGGGCTTAATACTGGAAATTAGAAGTGAATCCTGATAAATGCGCCCATATCACATTCACCAATAGAACAGATCATCATAGTTATCTGTCACTAGGTACCACATGTTGTACCAATAAGCAACATCATCAGATATCTAGGAGTGGATCGTGCACTAAGCTGGAAGTTGCATATACAAAAAAAAAAAACCACACGAAAACGACTAAATATTAAATTAAGATCTCTCTACTGGCTAATAGGCTATCATTCGAACCTCTCCTTAGCTAATACAGTATTAATATACAATGCAATAATAAAGCCAATACGGACTTATGCTGCACCAATGTGGGGCTGTGCGAAAAATACTAGCAGAAATATAATACAGCGCTTTCAAAATAAAACTTTAAGGCTGATATACAGAATGCCGTGGTAACCAATGAAGCTATTCATCGTGAACTTGGCGTTTGTATGGTCGACGAAGCAATAGTGTAGCGGGCTCGAAGACATGCAATACGCATACGCGGACACTGCAATGAGCTATGCGCTTCCAAACGTCACGACAAAGCTTGTTACGTATTGCAGTAGGCCTGTATGAGCTACAGAAAAGTGCTGTATCATCGGCATAAAGAGCAACCTGAACATTTGCAAAGGTGGGAAAATCGGAAAGATATAAGATAGATAAAAAGGGCCCCAATACACTTTCTTGTGGTACTCCTGCTAAACACGTCTTCACAGTGGATTTGTCATTATTAACTATTACATAAAATAATCTGTTGCTTAAATAATTCGAAATTAATTTGATTAAGCATGGGGGAAATTGGAATTTGCGCAGTGGCAGTATCGTAACCTATGAAGTTAATCTGAGGTGCGATTATTGCTGGTTGAAAACTTTTAAAACGAAATTTCCCTGATATATATGGTAATTTTAAACGAACGTGTATTTTATCGATTTTCGTGTAACGAGGCGCATTTAAAATACATCTTAAACATTTATTTTGAATGATTTGCCATTTATTAAATGTAGCCTCGGATACCGATGACACGGACAGGCGTAGGTAATTATTGGACGGATTAATGATTTGCATAATCTTGTTGTTAATATTTAGGTAAGATTTACGATTAAAAACAGGGTAAAAATGAAACGGATGACTTTATTTGCCTTAAAACTAGTATTATGTGTTTAGTAAAGGTCAATCTGATGTCTAAAGTAACACACTCAGATAGCGTACCTACTTCAATCTATTTGTTGAACAGGTAGACTATCTGGCAACGTTAGTCTGCTACGGGTAAAAAAGATGGCTTCAGTTCGGATTGATATTAATTTGCCATTTATTTTAATAATTAATAATGTACTTTATTCCTAGTTGCAATCTACCGTGTATAGAGTGTTGGGTCTATATGAGCTGCAGTAAATTGCAGCATCGTCTGCAAAAATAGCGACTTGCATATTAGGCAAAACAGGGAAGTCGCATGTAAGTACAATGAAAATAAGAACGGACCAAGTACGCTACCTTGCGGCACTAAACAGGTTTTTATAAGATGAACTTGCCTCGCAAGCGTTACCATCGGTAACATAGTATGATATACAAATACAAATCATACTATGTTACCGATTAAGAAGAATACTAAAAAGTAATTCTCGGTAAAAAAAAAATCGGGGAAAAACCCTTCTCGAATTAAAAAAAATAAGTAATCTTATACAGTTCAGTTAAAGATGTTTTAAAATGATCATGAAACAAATGAAAACGATATATAATGTTTTGAAATAAGATACAGAATTCATATATATGCAAAGTGAATCGCAACTAATAGTGTTTTAGTCTCTGCGATGCTAATATTTAGCGTGTACACGCGCGGTCGCCGTGAATTGTATCTAACAATTTTACATTGATCAGTTCGTTCGGATTGTAAATTAATAAACAATAATTCCGAACGAGCAAAAGAATATCTTAAGAAATGGCAATTCCTCACTCGTATCCGTAATTTTTGTTCTATGGAAAAACGTTAAGAATAATCCTACAACACCGATATTGTATTATCTGTAAGTGATTAAAATTAGTATCTGAATTATGGCACCAATGATATTTCATAGACAATTTTTCGTTAGAAATAAAATTTTATGCGCTATTGATGGAAATGTGTAAGTGACGTTTACCGGTGTATAACATTAAATGTCGAAGGTAATTACAAAATATACAAAAAAAAAAAAATATGGGAAAAAATTAACGTAATAATCTGTCGAAATTCCTCTCTATACAAAAACGCATGCACAAATAAAATAGAACTGTCCATATTTTTATGTATAAATTTATATACTCTTCGACCGCTTTATATATATGTATATATAAATATATATATATATACTACTTTTTCTCCAGATATAGTATATTTTAATAGCTGGTCAACGGTACAAATTAAAATCTGTCGCTATTTCGACTATACTTCTTAATTAAGACCAAATGTTTTTTTGTTTTTTTTTTAAATCATATCTATACAAGTGATACTTTTTCTGTCTGAATTTCATCTACCTTCTTGCATACCCAATGTTATTTTGTCTAGGATAACTTGCATTTTTCACTTTTCGCGAAATATAGGGTGTCCCAGAGCAGACGTTTTTTTTTTAAATCATATCTATACAAGTGATACTTTTTCTGTCTGAATTTCATCTACCTTCTTGCATACCCAATGTTATTTTGTCTAGGATAACTTGCATTTTTCACTTTTCGCGAAATATAGGGTGTCCCAGAGCTGACGTTTTTTTTTTTTTTTTTTTTAAAATCATATCTATACAAGTGATACTTTTTCTGTCTGAATTTCATCTACCTTCTTGCATACTCAATGTTATTTTGTCTAGGATAACTTGCATTTTTCACTTTTCGCGAAATATAGGGTGTCTCAGAGCAGACTTTTTTTTTTTTTTTTTTTTTTAAATAGCTTACCTACTTGATAAAAATTTTTAAACGAAATTTTGTTTAAAAATAGGAAAACGAGAGATCGGCACATAATACATTCAGTTTTTTTACAACATTTTTGAACACTTTACCGAGCATAGTTCGCTGAATTTTGAAATTTCTTCAGAAATTCCACTTTTCAGCTCTTCCAGATGTCCTGGACGTGTTTCGAAAACGCGGCTTTTAAGGTATCCTACTAAAAAATAATCTGACGATCCTGTTAGCTAAGCGAAATCCTGAGTACCAAGAGGTTTTTTTTTTTGTACAGAACCAGTGATGGCATTCAAGTGCCCCAGTTTATTTCGTTTGCAACGGAAATTTCTCTCATATACAAGGTTCATTTTTAGAGATGTATATAAGACATCTCGGTATTTTCTTCGATGCAAAATTAACTTTTAAATTTCACATCATGTAAGGCGAGAAAATTTTTAGGTTAATTATTCTAAACAGTCAGAATTTTAAACATATTGAAACACGTTTATTTCTATATAGTTCTTCAGCTCGTTCGCATTTTTCGGTACGCTAATTTGGAACGTTGCGTCTGATGATTTCATAAATAGAATTGAAAGCGTACAAATGCGCTTGTTAAAATTCTTACAGTACAAATTGATTAGATTAGATTATTTGTATTTTGACTATGAAAACCTACATCGTCAGTTAGATATGTGCAATTTGCGAGGGCGGAGAAAATAAATAGCGCTTCGTTTTTCGCACAGTTTGATACGCGGTAAGATAAATTGTCCCATATTATTAGAAAAAATTCATACCGAGGTTTTCGTTTGCGGCGTTCGTCCAAATTATAAGCTGGAAGTACAGTTTGAAAAAACTAAACGATATAAATGTTCGCCTGTATACTCATTATTTATATTATCGAACAACCTAGGGAAAAAACATCCAGAATTAGATTTATTTCACAATCATTCCGGAGAATTCTTACAAATCGTTAAGGGTTTAATTGAAGTTGGACCAACCTGTCTCATCAAATACTCGGGTGTGTACGTCAGAGTGTATTCGAGTGTGCTATTACATATATATTTATTATACTTTCGTTCCAATGTGAGAGTACGGAATTATTTACGCGTATGTGTACTTGATAGATTTACATGTATGTGTGCATATATATTTCGGTTTGTATGTGTATGTATATGTGAGTATATTAATAATTGCTATATTTATTGTTTTGTCTTACGCTGTGCCGTGCTGTAAGTGGCAAAAACTGTTGTACTGGCGTATTGTAAAATTTAAATAAATAAATAAATGATTGAGTCAAAAATCTGCGATCCACTTGTAATACACACATTTCATATCTACGTATAATATATATATATATATATATATATATATATATTTAATCGTTCTCCATCGCTTCATTTCCTCTTCAAATATTTGATTTAATTTAGTAGTTGTAGTATATGTGTGTGTGCAATGAATAGAGTAGTGATCAAGTGATAAATCATAGTAAATATTTTACATCGAAATTTCAAATTGTACAAAGTTTTTAATTAAAAATAATATCGTTTGATCTTATTCATCTGTCTAACTTATTTTCTACTTTTGTTTTAGAATTATTAATTTCCTTTATATTTAACGTGTAACAGTTTCTTTTTTGTTTTTTAAATTTATGGGTGGGTGAATGCGGGAGCTTGTACTACGCGAATAATGAATTAGTAGGGCGTTGGTGTAATCGATATCCGTTAGGAAAATACGAGGCCATAACGCACGCGCATTGATAGAACTTCTGACTATGTAGGATGGGAAATAAAATAGTTTTTTTAAAACCCAAGGTTTGGATGTTCAAATTTTAAAAGCCAAGGAAAAAATGTTCTAATTTACCTATTGTCTGAAAACCGCCATTTGCTATCCCGAACGGTTTTTTAACGCGTTCTACGTATGCAAACCTTACACAAAACGTTTATTACACGATATCGAGATATAATTTTCGAATATATTTGTATAAATATAAACAGACAAACAAACAACAAAACTATATTTACAAAGTATTGTGGCTCGAGCATAGCGCGGCACAATTTAAGGGGTGGAAAAAATCGGGGGTATCAAAAAGTTTTAAAAACAACTCAGATTTTATAGATGAAAAAAAAAAATACGTTAAAAATAATTCAAAAATTGAATGAGTCGTCGAACTAGAAAATAAATTTTATCGCTTTCACTTTAACTATTATTAAAGAAATGTTAACATTTCAAAAATATCATTGTTACGTTTGAAAACTTGATGATATTATCGATGTTTTTTCTCTCAGCCAAAGCGTGGAAAAATAATTATAGGGCCGTGTAAATGAGAAATAAATTCCGATCGTTACTGAAATTAGTTGTACATTATTATTGCGAGTTTCCACGCTGATGTAAGAAAATTTTACATTTTAATATTTTTATAAATCTACTTTATAACGGGCGACATCTTGAACTTAAATCGGCCACAGAATATGTGATGTGCACGTACGAATAACTAAGAAAAGTACAAAAAAATAATTTACGGTAAAAAATAAACCTGGAATTATAAAATAAGTAATGGTGTAAGTTACATATAAATTTTGAATTAAATAAATATGATATAAAATGATCATTAATCAAATGAGAACGATCTAATACTGTTAGGGTAATAAAAATACCTTCGAGCGAGCAAAAGAAGATAATTTTTGAGTAACTCGTTATTGACGTTTGTAATTTTTGTGTATGGAGAAACGTTAAGAATAATCCCTACAACACCGATATTCTATTATCTGTAAGTTATTAAAATTAGTATCTGAATTACGGCACCAAGCGAGAAACGAGATATTTCACGTTAACTGGAAAATAGACAATTTCGTTAGCAATAAAATTTTATGCGCTATTGACGGAAAGGCGCAAGTAACATTTGTGGGCGTATAAGATTAAATGTCGAAAGTGAATACAATGATGATCCATTTACGTGTCGTATACTGCTATGAGGCCGGAGGCACGGACACGGAAGCTATAGTTGTTGAAACATGCCGGTTTCAAGTAGGAACGCTACTGTTGGACCGACTGCATTTGGCTGCAAAAATCGTGGTAATGCTTTTGGCAGTGTAGCAGAATATCGTTAAATTAACATTGCTGCAAGAAGAAATCGGTGATTCTCTTCTGATCAAGCGACTATGAGTGAGAGTCGTATGCTTTGGTAATGACTATTTCTTCATGTCGCGTCAACGAAGGGGGAGATCGCTATAAATTAGTATCAGGTTTGAATGAGCATTTGTTTGTAGTTGATGTTGATAAACACATATATTCCATTTCGCGCGGAGTTGTTCGTTTTTTATGCTGCGGATATCTTTTGAATCTATTGGAAGATCGGGAGAAGGCAGCATCCTCTTTAGCTGATGTGTCCGCTAGATCGTTCCCAGCGAGGCAAGTGTGACTTGAAACCCATATAAGTAATGGTTTGGGGAAAAAACGGTAGATACGATGCCGATTATTTCCCCGGCCACCGGATGCTGATTTTGCGCTTATAATTACTGAAAAAGAGTCGGTGGCAATGACAGACTGCTTAGAATGTCTACCAACAGAATCTTGTATACAAATTACAGCTAGTTTTATAGCATAAAGTTCAGCCGAGAGGATTGAAAAATGTGGAGGTAGTGGAAATCTGATTATTATTTCGTTGGAAGGATGCTACTGCACATTCTACACCGGAATTCGACTTTGAACCATCTGTGAAAAGCAATCGGTGGTCGTTGTATTGATCTAATATACTAGAAGAATTGTTGCGAAGATCGGTTTGCAGTAACGAAAGATTTCCATATTCAGTTAGATCAACGGCGGCAATGCAGGCATAGAGTTCTGATATAGAAGAGTATTGATATTGGTTGTGTTCAACGGCTGTTTCTGGATTTACCGTTATGATTCATTGCAGATCGATGGATTGATTCAGGCAAATTTGGAATACTTATTACATGTGTGTAAAAATATGACATAAATTTGGAACGACGAAATTCGAATGATGTTTCGCCGAGTATGTTCAGCAGGCTAGCGGAGTGAGTCGTACAAAAAGCACCTGAACATATTCTCAGGGCGGAGTGGTTAACACTTTCATTGTAAAATAGATCGTTTTGTATTTCCATAAACTACAGCACCGTAGTCAATTTTTCGGCGAATTACTGTCTTGTATATTGAAATAAGTGATCTCGTGTCCGCTCCACATTGTGTATGAGCTAACTTTCGTAATTAGTTTAAGTTTAGCATAACTTTTTTCTTTTACCGTTGTCAAGTTCTGATTAAAAGTTAGGCCCAGATACTTCACGGTAGTAGCAGATGGAATTATTTTGTTATTTAAATAAAATACTGTATCATGAGGACAAGAGCGTTTTCGACAGAAGTGTATGGCTGTGGATTTTTCAGCCAAGAACTAAAATCCGAATACATCCGTCTATTTTAGAAGTTTATTTAAACAAAGTTGCAGTGTTTCTGATCCAAGTCATAAATTACTACAGGGTAGGAAGATAGCCAAATCATCTGCAAATAATGATGCTTTTACTGGTGTTACTGTATCAGTTAAGATATCATTTATGGCAATATTAAATTGGATTGGACTAAATTCTGCAGTGTTCGCGTAGTGGATAAAGTCTTACCAAGGCGAACTTGGAATGTTCGGTCTTTGAGGAAACTGCTGATGACAATTGGTAGTCTAGCTCGAAAATTCCGGTTGTCGAGCGAGGTCAGAATCTTGTGCCTTCAGGTCGTATGAAAAGCCTTGGCTGTATCTAAGAAGAGCGCTAATAAGTGATGATTATTATTAATTATCGAATTTGATATTTCATAAACAGCTCGATCGATTGTTGAGCTAGATAGACGACATGCGCATTGTTTACTGCTTATTAGTTGTTGATATTTTAACTGCAACATCAGGCGACCTGCTATAAGTTTTTCAAATATTTTGCCTAGCAGTGAAGTCAGAGAAATAGGTTGATATGAATCTATGGTTGAAGGATTTTTGCCAGCCTTAAGAATGGGCAGTATCAGTGCTTTTTTCCTTAAATCCGGAAAAACACCCTCATCCAAAACAACATTAAGTATATGCAAGAGGACTGTTATGTTGTTATCTGGTTAATTTTTCAGCAGACATTTACGAAAACTATCTGGACCGCTGGCACTGTCCTTCAAATTGCATATTGCGGATTTCAGCTGGTTTAAGGAGAACTGTTGATTATATATGATTGTTTTCTGAATTAAAGTTTAGTGGAATAAATTCAATAGCGTTTTTAAATTTAATGATAGTTGTATCTAGATTTGAGTCGCTCGAGTTATCTGAAAATAAATCTGCAAATAAATTTGCTAATTGACTGCGGTTCAGGATAATATTTCCGTTTTTCCTAACGCCCGAAGGGATATATAACGTTGATGAGCTTCCATTGATTTAATTTCATCCCAAACTAATTTAGGTGGAGCTGACGGAGAGATTGAGGAAGTGAATTCGTGCCAGGCAGATATTTTTGGCCTGTTTTAAAGTATAGCGTGCTTTAGCACGATATTTCCTAAAGAGAGCGTAATTTTCATTCGGGGGAGCAGCTTTCAAATTTTCCAGCGCCCTACGACGATCGCGAATTGCAGCTTTACATTCTGCAGTCCACCGTGGAACAAATTTCTTGCAAATAGTTCAGGTATTGTGAAGTGTTGTGGAAGAGAAGGCATGTTGTAATAATGTTTTAATAAATATATCCACTGATAATTCGGAGGAACTATTTAAGTTTGGCGATGGCTTCTTAAGCGTAATTAATTCAGTCAGTTTTACGCCAGTTCCAGCTAATAGTGGTTGTTACATGTTTGCTTGGGATACTTATAATTACAGGAATATGATCGCTTCCTGCTAAATCAATGTGATTAAATAAGTGTAGAGAATTTGCTATTGAGTGAGATGAAAAAACTAAATCTAAAGTTGACGAGGAACGATGCGTAAAACTAAAATGAGTTGGCAATGTGGTATGAAGGATTAATGCATATTGATCAATTACATCCTGTATGATTTGCTACAATGTGATGTGTAGATTACATCATTTGCATGAGAGCTTGTATGTAGGTTGTAAATTCTAAGGTAATATCGGATAATATTTCAGAACCTCTGCACATGTCAACAAATAATTAAAATTTAGTGAATGAAATTGGGTAGGTTTCTTGAGTTTGCTTGAAGGCATCTTCCATTGGGCTGAATACCAGTTCCCACGAAGGAAGTGAGGTTGCATGCTGTTGGACTCTACTTGCGTTTATAGCGGACTGTTCTTCATCCTTGTAAATTCAAGAATCAGATTGTAAATTAATATCGTCGGATGAAATTGATCGATTTTGTTTTATAATCTTTTTGTGTTTCTTGGTTCCTTTAGTCGTTTCCTTAGGTACGGCCGCTATTTCAGGATTTTGCTTTAATTCGTTAGTTGCCGTGGAAGGTGATAAATGTCTTTTAAGTGGTTGAGTAAGTAAAGATAAATTTTCAAACTCATCAGCTGAACCGAAAGGAGGCCCCTTTTCGGGTACAAGTTTTAAGCGCTTGGAAGCTTCCTTATCAGATAATGGTGGGAATGCTTCATTCACCACGATGTAACATCTGAAAAAAAAATATGGGTAAAAATTAACATCTGTCAAAATTTTCCTCCATACACACATACACAAAACAAGAACTGTCCATATATTTGAGTGTATAAATTTATATACTCTTCACCCTTATATATATATATATATATATATATATATATAAAATGGGTCTCACAGGGAAGACGGTCGATTTTATTCTGTGTTGTTTCTTTAATTTAAAACCACTCGAAAAAAATATTTGAATGAAATTTTATTTAAAAATAAGAAAACGAGAGATTCGCTTACAATCATTTGTGGAACACATTCGATGCACAATAATTAAATTCCACATCATGAACACAATTCGTAAGGCGAGGAAATTTTTAGGTTTAATTATTAATAGAAGTCAAATTTTGAACATATTGAAACACGTTTAAGTCTATATACTTCTTCAGTTCGTTCGCATTTGGAATTCGGTGCGCTAATTTGGAACCTTGCGTCTGATGATTTAATAATTAGAATCGTACAAAAGTGTTTTTCTAAAGTTCTTACAGTACAAATTGATTAGATCAGGTAATTTGTATTTCGACCATGAAAAACTCCATCGTCAGTTAGATGTGTGTAGTTTACAAGAGTGGCGAAAAGAAACGGGGATCTGTCGTAAGCTAAATAGAAAATTCATATCGAGGTTGTTGTTTTCGGCGTTCGTTCCGCTTATAAGCTGGAAGTACAGTTTGCAAAAACTAAACGGTGTAAATGTTACCCTTTATACTCATTATTTATATTATCGAACATACCAGAGAAAAAACATCCAGAATTAGCTATATATCACAATCATTCCGGAGAATTCTTACAAATCGTTAAGGATTTAATAGCGTGAAGCTGGGTCACCCTGTCACATCTTAGTGATAATATTACGCGTGTATTTTTATGTCAGATTGTATCCGTAATTATTTGCGTGTGTTTGTGTTCTTGATAGATTTACACGAATGTGTGCATATATATTTAGGTTTGTGTGTGTATGCATATATCATTGTGTGATCTTTTTAAGTAAATAAGTATTAGTAATTTCATTGCGCAAGAATTTTTGCGGTATACTTATTGTTTTTTCGTATACTGTTTAAATAAATAGATAAAATAAATTAATAAATAAAAAATTGAGTCAAAAATCTGCGATGCATTTGTATTATGCACAATTACATATATATATATGTATATATCTTAATCGTCGTCCTTCGCTGCTTCGCCTCTTCAAAGATGACCATGTTTCATCACCCATCCTAATTATCATTATTCCGCGATCTAATTCTCTTATTCTACCGTGCCACTACCCGAAGCTGCTGTACACGAAGTAGTAGTATATGTATGCGTGTGCAAATAGAGGAGCGATCAAGTGATCAATTATAGTAAATATTTCATGTCGAAAATAAATTTCAAATGATACAAAATTTTCAATTAAAACGAAATTCGTTTGATACTATTCGTACGTCTTTCTTCGTTAATTTATTTGCTACTTCTTTTATTTTTTGAATCATTACTCTTCTCGTTTGTATTTAATTTATAACAGTTTTTTTTTTTTTTTTTTAAATTTTTTAATTTTTGGTAGAACGGTTGCGGGAGCTTGTACTACGCGAATAATGAATTAGTAGGGCGTTGGTAATCGATGTCCGTTCTAAATGTGTGCAAGTAAGAAAATACGAGGTCATAACGCACGCGCAATGATTGAACTACTGATAGAACGACGAGAAATAAAATAGTGGAGAGCTTTCTTCTTTTTAAAAACTGAGTACTTACAAAAAAGTCCGGGTAATGCAAAACCGGTATTGCAGAATATCATTAAGTGCTCCACGAACGACTAAAATACAGTACACGCACTCCACGCTAAATATTCCGCATATTTATTATGATTTTTATAAATTATCGAAGAAATTTTATGATAAATATATCATGATAATAACTTAATTCATCGGGGATTATGCTCGAACTCAGCATGCGTTACACTACATAAATAAGCATTGCAGTATTAAGCGCCGATTTCTAATGTATACTATTAGATTTGTGTTATGATTTTTTTTATTCTTATTTATTTATATACAAGTTAAACTAAATTTAATATATCAGCTAATAGTTTTTTTTTGTTTTAATTTTTCCTATTGTTATTTTACTGCTATTTTCTTTATTATTTCTTTTCAACGATATAACGACATGTATTCCACCTCCACTGACGTACAGATTATATGCGGGTGATGTTAACATCTCTTATAAAACCCGATATCCGGAAAGTGCTCAACAAATGCTTCAGATAGCCATTAAATAATCTAGAGATTTGGTGCCAACAAACTGGATTCAAATTCTCTACTTCCAAAACACACTGCGTAGACTTCCATCGTCGGAGTGGACGGCAACCGAAACTACAGCTAAAATTTTGTATGACAATACACTTAAATTTCAACGTCGAGTAGCCTTTCTTGGTGCGCGCCATTTTTGACTCCAGATTGCGTTGGGCGGACTGTATTATAGAACTGCACAGGAGATGCGCGACGTCCTTAAACATACTAAAGATCTTAAACGGAAAAAAGTGCAGACCGCATACGGACATGCTTTTGAGGATCTATCGCGTAGTTATCCGGTCAAAAATGGACTATGGATGTATACTGTATCGTACGGCGTCGAAATTACTACTTCAAAAAAACTTGATACAATACACCATACCGCAGTACGAAAAGCGTTAGGTGCGTATCCTACTAGTCCTTCATCCAGCATACTAGCGTTTGCAGGAGAACCACCTCTACAAATCCGAAGACAAGTACTTACCGTTAACTACGGAGCAACCGTGCTGACGAAGATAAATCATCCTAATTTAGCATTTCAGGTACGGTATGGCAGCGAGGGTCCGAGCAGATCTCGCTGATCTGAACCTTGAAATGACCAGACTTCTCCATCTGCCCCGGGCAAAGATCGGTTCGATCACCATGGACTGCGAGGAAATGGAACGAAATATGGATCAGTTCCGATATAACAAATAAGCTGAGGTCGGTTAACAATAATATATATCCTCTAAGGACGACGACTCGAGAAAGTCGAATATATGAAAAAGTACTAGCCCGGCTCAGAATAGGACATACTCAACTTACGCATGCATATATTTTCGAACACGACGAACCTCCAGAGTGCGAATTCTGTGATGAACCTGTTACACCACCTGTTATTGAAGTGCAACAAATATGTAAATTGCAGAGCACTGAATAACATATCCACAGACGACATGAAGGATGTTCTTCAGGACAATGTATATACAACACGTAAACTGTACGAGTATCTTATTTGTACGAATTTAATGCCTTACATTTAATTAATTTAAATTAAGATGCATAATCTTATTTGTACGAATTTAATGTTTTATATATAATTAATGTAAATTAAGTGGTCATGAAAGGCAATAAGTACTGCCATAAAAACAAATAAATAAATAAAAAAATTAAAAAAAAAAAAAGTTATTTGGTTGTATTTAACTGCTAAGGTAACTTTAAGGATATACACTTGGTATCATATAAATTCTTCATAATTTATAAAATTTTTTAGTGAAATCGACTATACTACTACTACTTTAAGTAAATAAGTATTAATAATTTCGTTTGCGGTATATTTATCGTTTTTTCTTATACCGAGTTGTGCAGTAAGTGGCAAAAGCCGTTGTACTGGCATATTGTAAAATATAAATAAATAAATAAAAAGAATGAGTCGAAAATCTGCGATCCATTTTTAATGCACCCATTTCATATCTATATATAATATATATATATATATATATATATATATATATATATATATATATATATATATATATATATATTTCTTAATCGTCCTCCTTCGCTTTATTTCCACTTCAAATATGAACATGTTTCATCGCCGATTCTAATTATCTTCCTCCAACGTGCCGGTCACTATTGTTGGACATAATTTTCCTTTGCTGTACGCAGCACGTTGATTTAATTTAGTAGTTGTAATATTTGTATGCGCGTGCAATAAATAGAGTACTGATCAAGTGATAAATTCTGGTAAATATTTCACATCGAAATTTCAAATTGTACAAAATTTTTAATTAAAAAGGAAAATCGTTTGATATTTTATTTATTCGTGTGTGTCTCTCTGTTAACTTATTTCGAATTTTTTTTATATTTAATGTATAACGTTTTTTTTTTGTTTTTTAAACTTAAGGGTGGGTGAATGCGGGAGCTTGTACTAGGCGAGTAACGAATTAGTAGGGCGTTGGTGATATCCGGCAAGAAAATACGAGGCCATAACGCACGCGCATTAATATAAATTCCGACTACGTAGCATGGGAAATAAAATAGACGAGAGGTTTGCATGTTCGTATTTGAAAAGGCAAGGAAAAACTGTTCTAATATGCCTATTTTCTGAAAACCAACCCCTTAGCTATCCGGAACGATTTTTCTAACGCGTTATTAACTTTTTTTCTTATTATCGATTAATTTAAATTTATAAAATTTTTGCTGTAAAAATATGCAAACCTATTTAACGTTTATTATACAATATCGAGATATAATATTCGAGTATATTTATATAAATATTTTTAAAATCGAGCAAACAAACAAACAACAAACGTATATTTTTACATAGTACTGTGGCTCGGGCACAGCGCGGCACAATTTAAGGGGTGGAAAAAATCGGGGGTATCAAAAAGTTTTAAAAACAAGTCAGAAAAAGACGTTTAAAATAAATCGAAAATTGAACGAGCGTTTCGTCGAACTAGAAAACAAATTTTATGACTTTCTCTCTAACTATTATTATAGAAATTTTAACATTTATCTTTGCTACGTTTAAAAAGTCGATGACATTGTCGATGTTTTCGAAGCAAGAAAAATAAGTACAGTGCTGCGTAAATGAGAAATAAATATCCGATCGTTACTGAAATTAGCTGTACATTTTTATCGCGAGTTACCACCGCAGTGATGTAGTAAATGTTTACATTTTCATATTTTCATAGACATATTTTAAAACTAAGTTAAATATACATTTTCAATCAAGTAAATACGAAATAAAATGATGATTAAACAGATAGGAACGATCTAATGCTTTAAAATAAGATTAAATATATATATATATATATATATATATATATATATATATATAAGTAGTAAGGAGGCATACTGAGTACACTTCTGTCAACTTGCCCTTATATTTAATCTCTGTCAACTTGCCCTTATATTTAATCTCTGTCAACTTGCCCTTATATTTAAACTCTGTCAACTTGCCCTTATATTTAATCTCCGTCAACTTGCCCTTATATTTAATCTCTGTCAACTTGCCCTTATATTTAATCTCTGTCAACTTGCCCTTATATTTAAACTCTGTCAACTTGCCCTTATATTTAAACTCCGTCAACTTGCCCTTATATTTAATCTCCGTCAACTTGCCCTTATATTTAATCTCCATCAACTTGCCCTTATATTTAATCTCCGTCAACTTTGCCTTTATAAAATCCAAAAAGCAAAACTAAAGGTTAAAATTTCTAAGGGTAATTAAACAAATTAAAAAAAATACTTTTTTAAAAGTTAGATTAAAAAATTGTCAATACTTTTTTTAAAAAATTAGATATGTTAAAAAATTGCATAAACATTTCTTAAAAACAAAATTCCATAAAAATAAATTAGCATTAAAAAATTGTCAATGCTTATTTATGTTCGATTTGTTAAATAATCATTTTGGTCAAATCCTATAGCACCCCCAAAAATGTAAATTCATTATTGGAATTTCTCTCTAAATTAGCAGCTTCTTTAAAAATATCAAATTCATTATTGGAATTTCTCTCTAAATTAGCAGCAGCTTCTTTAAAAATATCAAATTCATTATTGGAATTAAGTTTTAATATTTTTTATAAAGAAAAATTTTTCTTTATAAAATTTCAGTCAAAAATTTGAAATCATCAACAATTATTTCACTCCTTAATCGTATTATTAATTATATTATTGTGTAGTATTTTTTCAGATACTACGATAACATAAGCAATAACATTCGATGTACTAATAGATTGAGAAAAGTCGACATTAATTAATATATTTGATTTTCCACTATAAATATATTCAGGGTGTTTTGTCGTGTCTATTACATAAACGCATTTATTTCCAATGAATTCTCCAGGCTCGTAAATCACATCGCTATATCCGTAATAATAATTCTGAAAATCTTTGTACATTTGGAATAGAATTGCGTAAATTCCTTCATTAATATCTATATTTTGTAATTCCTCAGGATAATTTGTATCATTAATTTTCACACGAATATTTTTGACTTTCATAGAGTCAAAATAAGACGGATCTTTTATTTGTTGTTCACAACGATCGTCCTGAAAACCTACAATAATAAATTTAGGATTCTCAATATTTCTGTAAATATTTGTAATATCATAATTTAAAGTCGATCCTGTTACACTACGTTTTTGAATACATTCCCATTTATTAAATTTGTAGGTTATATTTTGCAAATTTGTCAACTCACTAATAAGTTGAATTTCTTGCGTTGGGCGATATTTAATTATGGGAACTCTAATCACAAATTCTTTTATCGTTATTTTCCCCTCAACAGGTAAACTTGCCTCATCGTGTGTGCCATCTGCTTTTTTTGTTTTCCATCTGAATAAAGCATCTTCATCGCTATTTCTGGTAAAAGTTATTGTAAATCCACCTTTGTAAAAAATTGGTGTACTATTATTGTTACTGAAAAAATCCAGTCCTAATTGTGATAAATCACCGATAACGCAAAATTTATTAAACGAACCTTCGTGTTGAGAAATAAATCCACTATTTTTAAACGAATTTTTATCAGATTGTCTGTACGAAACGATTCCTTTTACAGTAGATATAATTCCAGGATTTTCAATGTTATCTATTATTTGGTTATGTTTTTTCACAACTATTCCAGAAAATAAAAATGGAATAAAATTATCGATTAATTTTACATTAGATTTTGTCGGAAAAGTAGTGCCATCTTTTTTCGTAAATTCACCAGTAATATAATACTGATACTTTGACGTTGAAAATGAGTCACCGTAATCGATATTAAAATCAATTTTTTTGTTGGGCGAATTAAAGTTTAAAATGCTCGTAGGGTTATAATTTTTGTATTCGTGCCGAATAATTTCGTTATAATATTTTGAATAAATTTCATTTTCCATTTTTTATTACAGCAAAAAAAAAATTTTTTTAAATTACGAATATTTCTTTTCCTTCATTATAGATGGAAGACCCGACTTTTTCTAATGTCTTTTTTATTAGTCTAACTATCTAATATTTCTTTACAATGATTAGCAATAAAAATCTTTGAAACATTTTGATATAAAATCACATAATCCCAATCGACGAAATCTTTATAAAAGTCAATAAACTTTTCCGACAAATTCTGATATTTACTGATTATATCCCAATCAACACGATCGTTAAATTCTTTGATATTATTTTCCGTTAATTTCTGAAATTTAGAAATCTTGGGCCAATTTACTTTATTTTGAAAAATACGCAAATGATCGATAGTTAAATTCTCGTGTTCAGACACATAATTCCAATCAACATTCGGCGAAAAAAGATTAGTTACCATTTTAGGAACTTCAACGCAATTTATTGCTGAAACTAAATATAACAAAAATAACTTCATCATGTTTACTTATTAATAAAACTCGTTTTTTTAATTCCACACACAGAACATTTACTTTCCAAAATAACTTTTCCGTTCGATGTTTTCCTTTTTTTCTCGTTAAGAGATTGTGTTTTCTTTTTACATTTTAAACAATATATTAACGTCATATTTATTACATATAAAATAAAATTTTTATTGTTTCTTATTTAGGGCATCTTTAATACTTTGCTCCATTTGTTTTTTATTTACAGCATCTTTTTCATTTAATCCTGTTGAAACTCCAACTAATCTTCGATTATTGAAATTAACGTAATTTTTCACAATATTTAATTGTTGTTTCAAATATTCATTTGTTAAATTTCCAACATAAGTTTTCATTTCGATAATAAAAGGCATTAATATTGCGCTCACTTTTTCGTTAATTTCTTGTTTATTTCTGCTTGAAATTGTCGATTCTTGTTTTTCGATCTGATTGCCGAATTTATCAAATTTATTCATTTTTTATAATACGTAATATTTTATTATATTTAATTCCTTGAGACAATTTTTGTAAAACATCTAGACATAAATAACCACAAATTGGTGGATCGTCAAATTGCTGAATTTGTTCGTAATTATAATACAAATTATCGCTTCCTAAATATTTCACTAATTGGATCGGTGGATTCGCATTTCCGTACGAATCGAAATAATATTTAATATCTTTTTGTTTAAAATACGCTGTCCAATGAGAACCAATTTGATAGGAATTTTCTAAGTTAATAATTCCACATTCATTTTCCCAAGGTTTCCCTAATAATTCATCTTTCATAAAAACGCCTCTAAAATTTTTAATTTTCAATTTTTTAGCGTACTTTTCTAACTCTACGTTTGTTAGCGCTTTTTTTTTTAACGTTACTTAAGCCTGAGCCTTGATTTATACCGTGAATCACTTCCTGAATTTTTTCTAGCGCTTTATTGTGTCGAGCCATTTCTTCGCGTTTCGCTTTTTTGTCTTTATAATCAACGAATGTGTTTGCAACAGCAGCTGCACCACCACCGACTCCACTGATTAAAGCTCCAATAGCTGCAAGTAAAGGTAAAATTCCACCTTTGTGATTTTCCTGTAATTGTTTGTATGTTAAAGTAAGTCTGACGCCAGTGTTATTTTTACGATGTTTATCAATGGCGTTTTTTTGCCTATCATTTAATCCAATTTTGTCTTTTCCTGATTTTATTTGATCAGAAGATAATTGAATTGTTATGTTCGATTTTCGCTTATAAGCTCTCTGAATTTTTTTTTTTTGTCCATCAGTAAGATTTATATTGCATATATTCATTTTATAATATAGAAAATAATTTTTTAATTTAGATTTTTAAACCTAGACCAAGATGCCTTTTTGCTTTCATTGCATTTGTCGTTAAATATCCCCAAAATCGTTCATTTAAATTTGCATCATTTGACTTAAATCTTTCCCACGCTTTGTGTTCTAAAATTTCATCAGCTTTGTGTCTATTCGCTGTATCTTTATATTTATGGTAAAATAAATCATGTTCTTTCGCTGCTTCGTCTAATGGATTTATACCTATATTTCCATCTTGAATTCTTTCTTGTAATTTTGTCCCTGGACCTAAATAATTATATCCTGGTGCGTGAATTTCAAACGGCAAATTATTCAAAATACCGTTGAATAAACCTGATCCGATCTTTTCACCACGTAATATTTTTGAAGGTAAAGATGACACAAATTTAATTAAATATTCAATTCCCTTATTTTCGTCGATATGTGCTTCTAATTGTTCCTTTAAAAAATTAATAACTCCAATTTTTTCGTTATGAAAATTATTATTACCGGCTTTTTCCTGAGCATAAATATAATACAATCTTTGTAATAAATTTTGTAAATTATCGACATATTTATACTCGACAGAATTATCGGAATATTTTATTAAACCTTTTCCTTCGTGTACCTCTTCATTCTCTATTTTTGCCCAGGGTGGTACAATATTTCTGCTTTCAGGTTTTTTTACTTTATTTTTCCAAATTGGCTTAATTATTGTGTTGTATTTTTCACCTTTGCTCGATTTTGGTTTATTGCTATTTTTATCATTATTATGGTATATGCAATCTGTCGTCAACAAAATTTCCTCATAATTTGCATAATCATCCGATGTGAAAGAATTAGGATCAGGTTTTTTCGATGGCTCTAACGTTAATAATTTCCATAATCCTTCAGTTCCTTCGTACGTTTTTCCTGCTACAATAATGTCGTTGTTATCTAAAGTAACTATTTCCTTTCCTATCATATAATTTTTGTTTTTTTTGTCATAATGTATACCAAAAGTAGAATCTTTAGCATCAGGTAAAAATTCGGTTGTTATTTTTCCTAGAACAATATTTTTTTCATCTTGAATCATACGATTTTCAACGGGAGATTGATCAATGTAAGAAGGCACAATTACAGGTAAAATTTTGTTTTCGTTTAATTTATTAACAGCATTTATAATCGGTTTAAATTCCTCTTCTCTTACCTTTTCAATATTTTCCTTGCCTCTACGGGCTTGTAGAAATTTTTGTTTTAATTGTTTTTCAAGTTTACTTAATTTAATTGCTTTTTCAACAGTTATTTTTTCCATTTATATGTAACAAATATAAAAATTTTATTAGTTAAACACCCACTTAAACCTTCGTTGAACATGATTTTACGTTCATTTTACGTTTCTTTAACGTTGGTGAACGTTCATCAAATTGTTCTATCATTTTAAATTGATTTTTATATCTCCCAAAATCTCGTTTTTTAGTTAAATCTATCGTAATAAAACCAAAATCTTTTTCCCAACATTGGTTACAAATTTTACAAAATTTATCGTAAGACATATCCCCCATTACATTGTCTTTATATATTTTTCTCAAATAATGGTCATTTTGTTTAAAAATACACAGAAAATTAGCGTTACTACGAATTGTTTGCAAATTAACCAAAGTATAGCATTGTGTAATATAAATACAAGATATATTTTTATGTCTTCCACTTGTAAAATATTCTTTAATTATTCTCTGATTTTTTTCCATAATACAATCGTCAAAAATAACGAGAGAATTTGGTAAACATTTATTTACAGAAATTAAATCATCGTAATTATCGCAAAAATATGCAATTTGTTCGCCAACATTTTTTTCAACATTTTCGTATCTTTCCTGTAATTTTTGATACGCCGGTTGTTCTAATGTTTTACTGAATATATAGAGATTTTCAAATTCTAACCAATTTCGGTATATAAAATTTAGTAATAACGTTGTTTTTCCACAGCCACTAGAACCTATAAAAATGCCTCTAATAACTGGTTGAATAGTTCTGTTATTTTTATTGTTATTTAATTTTTTGTCAAATACGATAACTTCCATTTTTATAAATATAAATATATTTATAAAATATAAAATGCAACTTTTTAAATTAAGCGGTGATAAATCAACTTTAACACTTCGTCTTGAAAATCCTTTACATTTAGATAAAGAGAAAAATTACAAATTAGGATTAGTCGCTTTTTACGGTGATAATTATATTCCTAATATTCCGCATAATTTATACGTAGAATTAAACATATTAACAGAAACATACGGAGTTAATTTTCCGAAGGGGTTTTATTCGTTATCAGATATAGAGGAAATAATACAGTTAAAATTAACGCAACTAAAATCTCGATATGATAATGAAAAAATAAACGTTAATTTTTTGACTGAAAATTTTGGATTAAAAAGTGATAAAATTAGTAACAAAATTCGAATATTTTCTCCTGTAAAAATTAATTTAGGTACGTTAGGTGAATTTTTAGGATTTGAAAATCACGTTAATTTAGAACCTAACACATTATATAGTGCGTCTAGTTTTCCAAAATTAAGACCGTTAGATGCAATAGAAATTCACTGTAATATTGTCGAACCAGCAATTTTAAATCATTCATCTAATCCTCATTCTCACGAAGAAGCCGATATTATTTATACATTTTTTCCTGAAATAATTTATGGAGGAAAAATATCGGAAAAAGTTTCACAGATTATTTTTGTTCCTATTAAAAATCATATCGAAAAAATTGACACAATTATTGTTCATATTACCGATGAAAACGGAAATATACTAAATATGGCGTCATCAAATAATATTATATATCTCGGATTAATTTCATCCGAACCTATATATAAAAATGAATCTTAAAGAAGCGAAAGAATTGCATAAAAATGTTAGAAAAAAATTTGCAAAAAGACACATTGTAACATATGGAATTGACGATTTATGGGCAGCAGATTTAGTAATTATGTCGAATTATGAAACAGAAAATAAAGGATATAAATATATACTAAATGTTATCGATACTTTTTCGAAATTTGTTTGGTCAGAAGCTCTAAAGAAAAAAGACGGAATTTCTGTGACAAAAGCTTTTGAAAATATCGTAGAAAAAGCGAGAAAAGTAAAACATGATACTCCAAAATTTTTACACACCGATAAAGGTCTAGAATTCAGGAATAAAATATTTTCTTCAATGTTACAAAAATATAGCATAAAATTATATCACACTGAAAATGCTGAAAAATCTTCGATAATAGAAAGATTTAACGGAACTTTAGCCAGAAAAATGAAAGTTCTCTTTGAATGTCAACAAAATTTTAAGTGGATAAATATATTACAAAATTTGGTAAATGAATATAATTATCACGATTTTCACAGAACAATTCAAATGAGGCCGTGTGAAGTTAACAAAAGTAATGAACACGAAATTTACACAGTTTTACCTATTAAAAAAGAAATACCGATATTTCAGGTTGGAGATCGTGTAAGAATTAGTGTAAATAAAAAAACCTTTCAAAATAAATATAAAAATAATTGGTCCAAAGAAATATTCGTAATTAAAAAAATTCTGTTTACATCGCCTATAACTTATAAAATTCAGGATTTAAATAAAGAGGAAATTATCGGTAGTTTTTACAGACAAGAACTTCAAAAAACAATTTTCTAAAAATTATTTTTTTTTTTTGTAATAAACGAAAATGGATCACGAGCCTTCGGCACCAGAATCTTTATTTTTTCAGGCTTTATATCCGAAAATATCGGCGCCTGAATTTAACTCCAGCAATTATAAAATTAACCACATAATGATGCATTATGATTATTTACAAAAAGAAATGAAAAATAGATTTCAACAAAAAAAGAAATACTTAAAAATAGCGAAAATTATGTATGGAACAGAATATGTACTTATTTTGTCGGATATCGGAACTTTGACAACTTCTGTTTTTGTTCCCGTTTTGATCCCCTTAAGTACACCAATTTGCGTTGGATTTACAACTTTGTCAATATTAGTAAGAGGAACACACAAATTTTGTACAGAAAAAATTAATAAACACGCTGCAATCGAATTATTAGCACGCACTAAAATAAATTCAATAGAGGAAAAATACGCTAAAGCGATTAAAGATGGCGAAATTACTGACAGTGAATTTGATGATATTGTACAAGAAGTAAAAAATTACGAAAAATTAAAAACCGATATTTTAAACGAATATAATAAAAAAGTAGAAATCAATAATAATTTAAAATTATCGTTAATAGAACAAGGAAAAACAGAGGCGAGAAATGAATTGAAAGAAGCACTGTTAAAACACTGTTAATTAAAGGCGACACCAGTTCATAATATTATTATTTTGAAAGAAAAGAAGTATATTTAAAAATTTTATTTTTTCTAATATAAACATGAATACTGAAAATAAAATAAGAAAAAACTACAATTCAGAAAAAAAGTATTGCAAGAGATGCGATAAAAATATTTTACAGCATTATTGGTCAAGACATAAAAAATCGAATTTACATGCAGGAATTAAAAAAATAGAAAATAAGTATTGCGAGAAATGTGATAAAGAATTTTCGTATAAAAATTGGGCGCGACATTTAAAGGCAAAAAAACACACAGGAGTCGAGAGAAAAATGAGGGCAAAAAAAACATTGTGAAAAATTCGATGCTCACACATTAGCGGCAAAATATGTATTATTTGATTTTTATTCGTAATAAATCTTAAGGCTTTTATTGATCTTTAAGTTAAAGATCAATAAATTTATATATTGAAGATGATTATAGAAAAAAATTTATCTTTTTCTAATATAAACATGAATAGAAATTATAATTTAGAAAAGAAGTATTGCGAGAAATGCGATAAAGAAATTAATTATAAAAATTGGGCGCGACATCAAAAAACAGATCTGCACACAGGAATTAAACAGCAAAAACTTGGAAATATATTTCCGATTAAAAGTACTTATTTTGAAAAGGAAAAGAAATATCAATTTTGCGAAAAATGTAACAAAAATATTTTGCAGAATAATTGGACGAGACATCAGAAATCAAAATTACACACAGAAATTAAACAGCAAAAGCTTATTGATATATTTCCGTTCAAAGATATGCGTGTTTTTAAACAGAAAAAACAACAAAAAAATGAATCCTTTTCTATTATTCAAGGAAAATCTAAATATAGCGAGAAATTTTTAACATGGATTATAGATTATACAGTAAAACTAAACTATTTAAGAAAAACTGGAAAAATAAATAATGCTATAAAAATGATGATTAATTTCAGAAAAATGATAGAAAAATTAATTCATATTGTTAAACAAAAAACCGATTTCAAAGAAGGAGACAAAATGAATATAATCGCGTTAAATGAGAAATTTAAAACAACAGCAATATCTACAGGATTTCAAAAAGATGTAAATGCGACAACTCTGTTAAATCAAATAGAAAAAATTTTAACATCTGATGAAGAAGTTGACATAAATAAAACAACGTTTAATTTTCAAGTAATTAATATACCTAGAGGAAAAGGTTACACTAAAAAAATAATTAATCTCGCTAAAGATATACGAACAAAAAGATGTATAACACAAATACAAAATGTCGATAATTTATGTTGTCCTAGAGCAATAATTACAGCTTTGACGTATCATACGAACACCATTTTTGACAGAAAATTAGATAAATCAGAAATAAAACAAATTAGAATAGGGAGAAAAATACAGGCAGATTTAGCGCAAAAGTTATGTCAAGAAATAGGATTTTGTAATGACGGAGGGTTTACATTTGAAAATATAAAAGATGCCGAAAATTTATTAAATATCCAAATTAAAGTTATTTGTAGTGAAAATTTTAACACTATAATATATTCGGGTGAAGAAAATGAACCAAAAATTTATCTATATAAAAATAGAAATCACTTTGACGTAATAAATAGTATGACAGCATTTTACGCAAAGTCTTATTATTGTAAAAAATGTGACAAACCGTATCAAATTAAAAATTCGCACAAATGTAAAAGTGAGGTAAAAATATGCGAATTATGTATGATGAAAGAACACTGTGAAAAAAATAAAATTTATTGCGAAAATTGTAACAGATATTGTTACAATCAAGAATGTTACGAAAATCATGAGAAAGTCTGCAAAGAAATATATAAATGTTTGAAATGTAAAAATATATGTAAAAGAAATGATGAACACAAATGTGGCTATAAAGTATGTAAAAATTGTGGTGAAAACGTTGAAATAATTAAACACAAATGTTGTATGCAAAAAATAAAACAAAAAGGTGGAATTTGCGATATTCCTTGTTTATGTAATGGAAATGCGGACAAAAAAGTCCAAAAATGTAACTATTCCGAAAAGTATATTTATTACGATTATGAAGCAAATCAAGAGACAGGAACTCACGAAGCTAATTTAATTATCGCTCAATATTTTAACGGTGAAACTTTCAGTTTTAAAACAAACGATGAATTTTGCGGATGGTTGATTTCTAAAGAACACAGAGGTTATACAGCAATTGCTCATAACGCAAAAGCGTACGACTTGCAATTTATCTTAAAATATTGTGTTGAAAATTCTCTGAAACCTTACACAATTTACAGTGGTGGAAAAATAATGTTTTTAGAAGTTGCAAGAATTAAATTTATAGATAGCATCAATTTTATTGCATCGCCGCTTTCTGATTTTCCAAAGATATTTGACTTAAAAGAATTGAAAAAAGGTTATTTCCCCCATTTATTTAACACAAAAGAAAATCAAAATTATAAAGGGCCAATTCCTGATAAAAAATTCTACGGTATAAATACGATGAAAATTAACCCTAGAAAGGTTTTTCTTAAATGGTATTCTGAAAAAATTAACGAAAATTATGTATTCGATTTTCAAAAAGAACTTGTAGAATATTGTAAATCCGATGTAGATATTTTACGTAGAAGTTGTATAGAATTCAGAAAACAATTTCTAGAAATTGCAAATATCGATCCTTTTCAGTACATTACAATTGCAAGCACTTGTATGAGTATTTACAGGTCAAAATATTTACAAGAGAATACAATCGGTATTATAAAACAATCTAAAAAAGAAATGTATAGTAAAGATTCAATTGCGTGGTTAAATACATTTAGAAATGTACAACACGCTTTAAACGGCGGTGAAATGTATATTTATGGTGCAAAAGTAGATGGATTTGATAGTGTAACGAAAACAATTTATCAGTACCACGGTTGTTTTTGGCACGGTTGCCCAATATGTTACAAAGAAAGTACGATAAATAATGTAACACGAAAAACTATGGGTGATTTATATGACGAAACTAGAGAGAGAAGCAAACTACTAAAAGATAAAGGATATAATTTGGTAGAAATATTTGAATGTCAATGGAAAAAATCAAAAAATTACAAAGAAGCTTTAAGAGAAAATATTACAATTATTGAACCGTTAAACCCTCGTGATGCTTTTTATGGCGGAAAAACAAACGCGATTAAATTAAAGTTTAAGAAGTCTTATTAATAGAGCAAAATCAATTTTAACAGACAAGGATAAATTGAATAAGGAAAAAAACATTATAAAACAAATAGCAATAAGAAACAAATATAACCCTACTACAGTTGATCAAATATGGAACAAAACTAAAGTTAATATAAATATAGAAAAAGAAAAAAAGAAGTATTTAGGTTCAATAAATTATGTAGGTAGTCATACATATAAAATAATTAAAATATTTAACAAATACAACATCGATTTAGCAATAAGAAATAATAATACATTATTAAAATCAATAAATAATAACAAAATAGAAGATAAAAATATATTAAAAAATTCAGGAGTCTATAAATTAAATTGTAACCAATGTGAAAAAGAATACATAGGAGAAACAGGCAGACAATTCATAACAAGATTTAAAGAACATTTAAACTCATACAAAAATAATGATGAAAAATCATTATTTGGAAAACATTGTATAGAATTAAAACACAAAATAAATAATATTAATCAAAATTATAAAATTCTACATACAGAAAAACATTTTAAAAAAAGAAAACTACTTGAAAAAATGGAAATAATAAAAGAAAGGGATAAAAATAATTTATTAAATTCAATGGTAAAGTTTGAGGAAGAATTAATTTTAAAAAGTGTATTGTAAAAATATTATTCCTAACTATTAAGTTTTAATCACATAAATATATAGTTTTCATTGTTCAAACACATATTTTTATAAAATAATTATTTTCTAGCTACTGTTCTGTAAATTTTATATTACTGACAATTGATTGTGTTGTGTACCACAGTCAGGGTCAGATAGTTTAAAGTATTCATAATTGTAAAATTGTAAACTTAGTTTTAAATTAATATGTTATGATTTTATATTAATTAATTTTAACTGTATATAGCTTGACAATGGCGTAATTGCCGAAAAGCTTCGCATAATTAAAAATAAATTTAGTGATTTTAACTATTTTTAGTAATCAAGTATAAATTAAAAGTATCTGGTAAAAAATTACGATATATCGATGTTTGCAGCCTTTATCCAACTGTGATGTATTACGATTATTATCCTGTTGGGCATCCGATAAAAATTTATAAACCCAAAAAATTTGATCCGAATTGGTATGGATTAATTAAATGTAAAATATTACCCCCAAAAAATTTATATCATCCTGTATTACCCATTAAAGAAGAAAAATTAATGTTTACTTTGTGTAAAAAATGTTTTGTCGAAAAATGTGCAGAATGTAATCATACTGATGAAGAACGCTGTTTAATAGATACTTGGACAACAGACGAAATAAACAAAGCTTTATAAAAAGGTTATTGCATTTTAAATATTTACGAAGTTTGGGATTTTAAGGAAAAAAGTAATAATTTATTTAAAGGTTATGTCAAGGATTTTATGAAAATAAAATTAGAAACAAGTCCTTGGGAAAATGACTTTAAAACTGTTGAAGAATACGTAAAAACTGTAAAGGAAATAATGGATATAGATTTAGGTATAAAAAATATTAAACCAAATCCTGGAAGACGAGCTGTTGCTAAATTATGTCTCAATTCTTTGTGGGGGAAATTCGGCCAAAGACAAAATTTAACACAAACGGAATACGTAGATGAGCCTAAACAATGGTATAAAATAATATTAGATGATAGAATAGAAATTAGCAATATTATTTTCATTAATGAAAATATGATTCAAGTGTCTTATAAATATAAAGACGAATTTATCGAAAACAGTACTTCAACAAATATTTTTATTGCAGCTTTTACAACATCTAACGCTAGATTAAGATTATACGAAATGTTAGATAAATTGGGAAAAAATGTTGTATATTATGATACAGATTCTGTTGTATATATTGACGATGAAAAAAACACAGTTAAAACTGGATGCATGCTTCGTGAATGGACTGATGAACTAGATAAGGATGATTATGGCGCTGAATGGATAAGTACAGGAGCAAAAAGTTATGCATTAATTACAAAACAAGGAAAAATTACAATGAAAATTAAAGGATTTCCATTAAATTATGAAAATTCAGAAATATTAAATACAAAAGTAATGACAAATATTGTCGATAAAAAAGTAAATAAAGTAAAGTTAAAATATAATATAATTACAAGAGATTCTAAACACAAAACGCTCGTAAATAAAATTATGGAAAAAGAATTTAAAATGGATTATGATAAAAATCGAATTTTACCTGAAAAAGATGGAATTATAGACACACTTCCGTGGGGGTATGTTAATATAGTAGAAAATAAAATTATGGAAAAAGAATTTAAAATGGATTATGATGAAAAACAAAATTTTACCTGAAAAAGATGAAAATATGTTTGATATTTTTAAAGAAGCTGCTAATTTAGAGAGAAATTCCAATAATGAATTTACATTTTTGGGGGTGCTATAGGATTTGACCAAAATGATTATTTAACAAATCGAACATAAATAAGCATTGACAATTTTTTAATGCTAATTTATTTTTATGGAATTTTGTTTTTAAGAAATGTTTATGCAATTTTTTAACATATCTGATTTTTTAAAAAAAGTATTGACAATTTTTTAATCTAACTTTTAAAAAAGTATTTTTTTTAATTTGTTTAATTACCCTTAGAAATTTTAACCTTTAGTTTTGCTTTTTGGATTTTATAAAGGCAAAGTTGACGGAGATTAAATATAAGGGCAAGTTGACGGAGATTAAATATAAGGGCAAGTTGACAGAGATTAAATATAAGGGCAAGTTGACAGAGTTTAAATATAAGGGCAAGTTGACAGAGATTAAATATAAGGGCAAGTTGACAGAGTTTAAATATAAGGGCAAGTTGACAGAGATTAAATATAAGGGCAAGTTGACAGAGATTAAATATAAGGGCAAGTTGACGGAGATTAAATATAAGGGCAAGTTGACAGAGTTTAAATATAAGGGCAAGTTGACAGAGATTAAATATAAGGGCAAGTTGACAGAAGTGTACTCAGTATGCCTCCTTACTACTTATATATATATATATATATATATATATATATATATATATATATATATATATATATGCAAAATGAATCGCAACTAATAGTGTTTTAGACCTTTCAGATTAAACTCGACGGCGATGTATCTGGATTTTATCCTGCTGAGGCTGGCGTTCCACAGGGCTCTGTTTTGGGTCAAATTCTATTTTTTTTGTATACACCGGTTGCAGCATTCGCTGATGACACAGCATTGTTTGCAAGTGACAACGATCCGATAGCGGCGTCGGAAAAATTACAGGCCGGTTTAAATCACCTAAAAAAATGGGCACGACAGTGGAGAATTAAGGTCAACCCATTGAAGTCAGTACATGTCACGTTCACAAATAGACGTGATACATGCCTACCCGTTTATCTTGATGGTCTTATTCCACAGGAAAGTAAAGCTCGGTATTTGGGTATGTGGCTTGATCGACGAATGACGTGGAAAACACACATTAAGATGAAGGTTAAAGAAATAAACATAAATCTGAGAAAAATGTACTGGCTCCTGGGCAGACATTCCGAGTTACCAAACAAATCGAAATTATTGCTGTATAACGCAGTTATCAGACCGGTGTGTACCTACGGTATATCCGTTTGGGGTACAGCATCGGTGTCTAATATTAACACGATGCAGCGATGTCAGTCAAAAATATTAAGAATTATAACAAATGATATATATATACGAACATCAATAGAACAGGCTAGTTTTCGGAAAAGATATCGTACAGCAGACCATATCCAGATTTTACCATTACTAGTATCGAAATGTATAGAATATAACTTACCGCTATATCTCGGATTTGTTGAACTAAAAAAAGAAAATTACATTCGATTCCATTTATACACGTTCGATTATGGATGCTCTAAAAGTTAGTAGTAGAGAAAATACATAAATACACGCAAACATACATAACTCAGCAACAGCTAATATACAACTACACACTGCAACAACCACATTCCCAATTCTAAAAGAAGTTAGACGGGGAGATACAATCTCATCACGATTGTACAACAACAGCGTTGGAACGTACGATGAAATCATTAGCGTGCAGCAAATGAGGGATACACATAAATGGTAGATTTCTACGTTTTGCGGCTGACATTGCGATCGTAGTACAAACTAAAGACGCGTTGGAAAATATGACGGAAGAATCGGAGAGCGCAGTTAACAATATTGGTTTAGAAATAATATCCGAAATTTATGCAAAATCTGGACAATGATCCCACGCGCGGTGAATTTACAAGTAAGGTGTATAGAAGAAACGAACTAATTTACATATTTGATTAAAATTTTCGCGACTGGAAAATAAGGGAACAAATTTGAACTTGAGAAAGGAGTAGCAAATGGTTGGATTGCATACCGTAAGATAAAACGTACGCTCAACGCTAAAATCAGTCAAGAAAACAAAACCAAAATATAGTGCTAACGTACGCTGCAGAAACTGGGTTCTTAACGATACGTGTCATGAGAACATTTAGAAAAACAGAAACACAGATTAAACGAGCTTTGATTTACATAGAATTAAGTCGGAATATGTCCGAAATAAAACAAAATTCGAAGATGTATAGCACTGAACAAATGAGCCTGGGCTACGTTGGTAGGTACGAAGTTGAAAGGTAGACAAAAGAACTGTTCCAATGGAGACCACATACTGGAAAGCGAGAGTACTTAGAAGGTGGACGGATGATATTGTGGCAGTCGCAGAAAACAATGGCTTCGTGAAACGCAAGATATGTATCGATGGAGAAGATTAGGGACGGCCTTCATCGAATCAATGATGTAATACAAGCTTTAAGATATATATATATATATATATATATATATATATATATATACGTATAGTATATATGCAAGAATTGCTCGTTTAAATATATAAGATAAAAAAATAAGCTAAATGATATTATTATTATTATTTAAGAAAGAAGCTGATTATTATTATTATCGCTTCATTTATGAATGATATTATAAATAAATTACTAATCTATTCAGAACGAATAAAACATTCCGTCAGCGATTTACGTCATCTACAGTTTAAGAACTAAATTAAAATTATATTTTAAAATGTAGTTTAATATTGTTATATTTAATTTTATTTTTCCGTTTAATTTCAAGATGACGTAACTGCTGGTGAAAAACTTTGATTGTTTAAACAAATTAGAATTTTTTTTTAACGTAATATTCGCATTTAAATAGAATCTATTTTATTATTAATTAATTTATTTTTATTTTATTTTTATTCATTTATTTATTTTTGTTTCGTTTCGTTTCTTTTTCTACTAGGTGTTATTATACAGTTCGATAAGAGGCGGCATCAATATAATGGTGGTAAAAAACGGCACTAACATGACTAGTAATTTATTAATACAAAATATGACTCTAGAAGATGAAGGGCTCTATACGTGCGAGCCGCTACAATCCAGGTCGGATTCAGTTTTAATTCGCGTCACTAACGAATGATTAACGTTCTTTTATTTACAAACGTCTATATACGATTATTATTCATTATTATGGCATATAAAAATACGTCCGTTAATTTCGATTTAGATTACATTCTATAATTTAAATTATTGTACCGAAAATAAATTATATATGAAAAATGATCTAACTAATTTATTTATTCAATTTAATCCACTGGTGATAATATTCCGCTATTTTTTGGGATCCTCCGGTTGACGTACGCATTCCGAAAATGGCAACCCTATTATCGTGCGGTACAATATCTGTCCATCTTATAATCCGTCGTAATTAAATTAATTTTTAACGTGTCGATTTTCTTCGCACGCTTATATTAGTATTTTATATATATATATATATATAATCTTAATTAAGTGTTGTCTCCGTATCGGAGGTAGGTAACTACATCTCTATACACACACCCGGGGGAGCTAATTGTAATAGCATTGTTGTCACGAGACAATGCAGCCACGCCTGTGTTTTGTAGTGTACTATATTGTTACTAGCGTGCATATGGTGTAGTGTGTGTGGTGGTTTGCCGTTGCCTTCTACGCGATAATAAAATTAAGACTATTTATCTTCTCATTTGTGATGATAATTTTCGCGTCGACGATCGTATTCGTACTCGGTACCTTCCGTATAGACATATATACATATATACATACATATATATATATATATATATATATATATATATATATATATATGTGTATATTGATGATGATTATGTAACAGCCATCTGGCTGTTCGCCCCAACACGATCCTCACGCAACACGATCACTTGCGGTCCTCTTCAAGTCCACTTAATTTTGCATTCCGGTGTCTTTTAATACAGTGTCTATAATCGTCATTCTGAGTCTTTCACGCGGTCGACTTCCGACAATTTTCCCTTCAATAATTGTGGATAATATGCTTTAATTTGATCTTAGTACATGTCCAAACCAGCCCAGTCTAGTTTTCTTTATCCGGTTTATGATATTTCTTCTTTCGCCTATTTTGTCAAGTAATGTTTGATTACTAATTTTTTCTGTCCAGGATTTTCGTTGAAACTTCCTCCAGCAGCGCATTTCAAATAGTCGCTTACAGTCTACTTGTTTCAGCACCCAAGTTTCTGCGCCCTATAGCACAGTTGAGCAAACGAATGTTTTCATAAGCTGTTTACGTAACTGTAATGACAGTTGATCGTGGCACTAGTATAGAATGTTTATCTGTGAACGCTCGCTTACCCATGGCTATTCTTTTGCGTATTTCCGAGTCGAGATTATGGGTCACTATCTGAACTAAATATTTGAACGATGTTACTTGTTCTAGTGCCGTATTATTTATAGCGATGGTGAATTGCTGATGTTTCCTATTTACGGCCATTACTTTTGTTTGGGAAATACTCATCCCGTGTTTCGCCACGGTGTTATATAATTTCCTAATCATAGTTTGCAATGATTTTGGACTTTCCGCTAATAGCATTTGGTCGTCTGCGAATTTAATAGCGTGCAATCTATTTCCGCCAATCCTTACACTATCTTTTTGTTCATTAAACGTCTCCTTCAAAATCATTTCCGCGAAACCATTGACTAAACCAGACGAAAGTAAACAACATTGAGGTACACCGTTTGCTAGTTTTATTCTCTATTTCTGTTCCATTAAAACGGACTACAGATTTTTGGTTCGTGTAGAGATTATGAATTATTCTTATTAAGCTTTCGAGGGACAACAAATTTGCCGCAAGAGTCTAAACAAATATTTCCAAGATACGTTATCAAAATCCTTCTCATAGTCGATGAAAGCTACATACACAGGCATTTATTTATTCGACGTTCTCCTAGTATGCGCGACATTACTATCGCATCGTGTGTAGAACGACCTTTCCTGAATCCGCATTGCGTTTCATCTAAATAACTATCTATTATTCCTTCCGATCTTTTTTCAATTATTCGCAACAAAATGTTTGAAGCGTGAGAGACCAAGCAGACTGTACACATTTTTGGGATTTTGTTCTTTGGAATGGGTATCATAATCGATATATAATGATCCTCTTTCCTCTCAACATTAATTCACAAATCATTTTGTGTAACATTTCTTTAACCTGGGAACTGATATTTTTCCATAATTCTGCGTTTACATTATCGAATCCAGCCGTCTTGTTATCCTTTAGAGATCGTAGCGCTGCATCAAATTCCGCTAATATCGTTCTATCTGATTTTTCTTAATCAGTTTCCAAGGCTGAGTTGGCTGCTTGTAAAGAGTTTCTACATATTTTTTCCATGTACATCGTATTTCTTCTGTTGTTTGTGCTACTAATCCTTCTTGTCTATGGATATCTATACCGGTTGTAAATAAATATTTATTTTGATTTATATCGGTGTTGTTTTTTGTAATATTATACTTCCGAGAACGCATTTTTAATCTGTAATTACTAAACGTATTCAGTATCCGTTAGAGCGGACTGAATCGACACGGATATTGTGTAAATATGTTCGGTGTGGCCGCAGAATATAAAAATAAAATTAAAGCCATACAAGCGGTAATCGGTAAAACAGTTTCAAGATTATTTGATTAACAACACCGCTCAAATATCAACTAATACATCTCTGTAAGAAATGAAGTCCTTAATAAGACTGTCGAAACAGTTGATTATTCGGGACTTCCTCCGAATAAACAAAATTAACAAGCACCTTCGAATGTTTCTACCATTGATGGTATATCGTGAAACAGAATGAAGATCTTGTCCGTGATAATGAAAGAACTTGAAACACACGGGTTATTAATTTAAAAAATCGAAAAGAAAAGCTCACGTATAAAGATATAAGGGTAAAAAGTATTGTAACTGAATAACTATTATAACCTAGGTGAAGGAAAAACGTTCGTGACCAGACGAAACTAACCGAAAAATATAGGGACCTACATTTGTGCGTATCGTAATAAACGGAAGTAAAGAATTTTTAAATTATACGTCGTGTTCATACTTCCACCACCACCTGCAACAGTCTATTGAATAGAGGTTTACAGTGTTGGTAGCTGTATGAGCCAAACAGCCACTGCTGCGGTAGTATGCCGTATCGTATCATTATGCGTAATTATTTCCAAATGTTTTTGTTAGCGCACGGATAGTATATATTTTAAATATGATGTCATTTTGATGACTTTGGTTTTATATTATAATCTATGGTAAAGACTATTCTTCGATTAGAAAATAATTAAAAATCTGTACAATATTCCTTAGAGATCTTTTTTGTTTATTTTTGTTTTGATTTTACTTGCGTAGATCTGTTAGATAGACAAGTTTACGTACATATCTTATTTATGACGCCCGTAAAAAAAGTGAACCTTCTATTGGCGCATTGTATATGGGGAGTTAATCCGCAAAACGAACAAGCGAGCGAGCGGAAATAACAGACGGATATATATATATATATATATATACATACACATATATGTATTCATATACATATGTATATATATAGATCTATTATGTATATTATATATATATATATATATATATATATATATATATATATATATATATATATATATATATATATATATTCATTACGATTACAATAAGCTTTTATCTATCCACTCCTTGATAAGGGCTTTCCAGAACGTCTTCCACCCACTTCTGTCCAGTGCTTTCCTCAACTAATTCTTTCCAGCTACCGTTGCTATGTCATTGTGCCACCGCATCATTGGACTTCCTTGTTTCCTTTATCTGTTCAGTGGCCACCATAGTAAGATCCGCTTGGACCATATATTATCTTCTCTTCGAGCCACATGGCCAGCGCAATTCCATTTTTTTATCCGCTCCACTGCATCATCCAACCGTGTTTGTTCACGTATCCATGCATTCTTATTGTTTTTGTATATGATCATATTTCCAAATGTACAAGAATTAGAAGTACACATTGGTTATATAGTTTACGTTTCAGATTAATCGGTAAAATAATGTATACATTTGTGACAGTAAACCAATTGGTTTGTAATTGCACAGATTGCGCATCATCCATGTAGTTGGTATCTGAACATCTTCCAAACATAATAGTTGTCAAATTGCAGTAATCATTTTTAATCATCTCCGCTAGGATTCCATCTGTTCCGGGTGCTCTTTTGTATTTTATTCTTCGGAACGCATTCCTTATTTCATCTTTCATTATTTCAGAAAAATACTTTTATCTGCAAAACTTCATTATTCATATTTACAACCATATGTAGCTGTATCTTTGTATTACCATTATCTGCGAATTAGTTTTCCGCTTCTCGTATTATTTTGTGTTTGTTGGTTACAAATTTTCCAGTAGCACTTATTATTGTTGTTAGTATTCTATTTCCGCAGGACAATGGCTAGGCATATATATGTGTGTGTGTGTTTATATGTATACGCACGCGTAAAAATTAAAAAAAAACCTTTGTATGGAATTTAGTTAAAATGCCTTTAAGTTATACTTCTTCCCAGCGCTCTGAGACACAGATGTTAAGTCGTTCTCCACGGCATTGGACATGAGAGAAAAATCTGCGATATCCATTTGTAATATACACATTTCACATCTACATTATTATATATATATATATATATGTATAATTTATCGTCATTCATATCCTCTTCAAAGAGGATCATGTTTCATTGTCGATTCTAATTACCTTCCTCCCCGGTTCGGTCAGTATTCCTCTAGATAATTCTCTTATTCTACCGTGCCTCTAACCTTAGCTGCTGTATACGGTACGTTAGTTTAATTTAGTAATAGTAGTATATGTAAGTGTGTGCAATGAATAGAGAAGAGATGAATAAATTACAGTAAATACGTCAAGTCGAAGGTAAATTTTAAATTTCAATCTGTAAAACATTTTCAATTACAAAGAAAATCGTTTAATTTATTCATATCGGTCTATCTGTTAACTATTTCCACTTTTTTTAAATTTTTGATTTTCGTTTATATTTAATTTATAAGGGGTTTTTTTATTATTATTTTTTATTTTGGATGGTTGGATGCGGGAGCTTCTACTATGCGAATAATGAATTAGTAGGGCGTTGGTAATCGATGTCCCTTATAGACGGGCGCGTGTAAGAAAATACGATAACTCACGTTTTTGAAAACCTGACGTTTGGATGTTCATCTTTTTCAAGAAAGGCAATTTCTACCTCGACTTGACCTATTTTCTGAAAAGCGCCACTAGCGCTAGCCTGAACGATTTTTCCACGCGTTCTTAACCTTCTTTATTGTCGCTTAATTCATATTATATTTTCAGTAACACGCATTATAAAATTATGCGAAACTTGTTCGAAACGTTTATTATAAAATATCGAGATATAATTTTCGAATTTATTTATATAAATATTTTTTAGAACCGATCAAGCAAAGAAACAGAAAAACATGTATTCACAAAGTAATGAGCTCATACGCAATTAATAGAACGTCTAACTAACTACGATGGGAAATATAATAAATTAAGGGTTTTTTGAGAACTTGCCAGTTCATACTTTAAAAGGCAACGGAAGAATGTTAGAATTTTTCTAATTTCTGTGTAAACCGACATTAGCTATCCCGCATGATTTTCTAATCTTAATCTTTTTATCGTCGTTTAATTCAAATCTTTTCAGTAACACGCATTATAAAATTTTGCCGTGAAAGTATGCGAATCTTATACAAAACGTTTATTATACAATATCGATATATAATTTTCGAATTTATTTATATAAATATTTTTTAGAACCGATCAAACAAAGAAACAGAAAAACATGTATTCACAAAGTAATGAGCTCATACGCAATTAATAGAACGTCTAACTAACTATAATAAATTAAGGGTTTTTTGAGAACTTGCCAGTTCATACTTTAAAAGGCAACGGAAGAATGTTAGAATTTTTCTAATTTCTGTGTAAACCGACATTATGATTTTCTAATAACCTTTTTATTGTCGTTTAATTCAAATCTTTTCAGTAACACGCATTATAAAATTTTGCAGTGAAAGTATGCGAATCTTATACAAAACGTTTATTATACAATATCGATATATAATTTTCGAATTTATTTATATAAATATTTTTAGAAACAAACAAACAACAAACGTACATTTACCAAATAAACCGAGAAAGTAAATAATTGGGGAATACCGGCATTTATCTCATCTCTGTTATCGCCGAAATATGCGCAGTGGCGGATTATGGCTTAGGCCCGTGAAGCACGCGGATCTAGGGCGGCAAAATTTGAGCGGTGGAAAAATTTGGGGATATCAAACAAATTTAAAAGTAACTAAAATTTTATAGATAAAAAAAAAAAAAAAAAAGACGTTCAAAATACTTTAAAATTGAATGTTTCGTCGATCGAAAACAAATTTTGTCGCTTACTCCCTGATCGTTATTACTCACAGAAATGTTAGTATCATCGTCGTGTGAAAAAAAAATTAATATTGTCGATATTTTTGCTTCGAAGCGAGAAAAATAAGTATAGCGCCGTGTAAATGAGAAATAACCATTCTGATCGTTATTGAAATAATTATTTGTACATTATTATCGCGAGTGCCCCATCACTGTCATAAATTTTAACTATATATTGTGCGCGTAAAATGTTATACTTTTATAAGTAAATTTTAAAACGAGCGGCGCATCCCATTTAAATCTGCCACGGAATATGCGATATACACGTACGAACGATATGATTTTATTAAGAAGAATATCAAAACGTAATTTACGGTAAGAAATAACCCTTTGAATTAAAAATTAAGTAATCGTAAGTTATACACGAATTTTGAATAAAATAAACATGTTATAACGTTAATTTACGTCTTTTTCAAAAAATTATTACATCTTTTTGTATATATGAAAAACCAGAAATATTTATATAACGACAACTTGAAATTTGATATACATATTTCACTAACGTAATTTCAATTTTAGATTTTTTTTTTTTTTTTTTTTTTTTTAAATATATTTTTAATTACAACTGGCCAGGCAGCCATCCAGCAATTGGACTGAAACGCGAAGTAACATGTTAGGGGTTAGCATCCAATGATGGACCCCACTGAGAAATTAGGCTAGATCAAACGGTCGTCTACGTTTTAACCTGCGAACATCTAGACTAGTGTCAAGTAGACTGATCGCCAGTACGTTTGTGTGTGTCTCCAAACGACTTACATATCGATCAACAGCACGTTTAACCTCATCTTTTACATATGGGATGTTTAAGTCTCGATGCAATGTATGGTTCGATACGTACCAAGGTGGGGAAACAATGAGTCTTATGGCCTTGTTCTGAAATCGCTGAATTCTATTTACATGTACACCTTTTGCGCAACCCCACAACATTAAACTATATGTCCAAATAGGCTTTAAGACTATTTTATAGACCAGAAGTTTATTTTCCAGTGATAAACTTGAGTACCTGCAAAAAAGCCAATTTAATCCATGCAGTTTTAAATCTGTTTTCTTTTTTGATTAACACGCTTGTGCCACGTAAGTTTACTATCTAAATACATGCCTAAATATTTGACATCTTTTTCTTGGCTAATAATTACCCCATTTATTTTTAATGGTTGGTACATAAAATTTCGCAATGTGAAATCAACCTGTGTGCACTTGCTTTCGTTTACCCTGATACGCCAACGTCTCAGCCAGTTTTCAACATTTAACAGGGTTTTTTGAAGCTTATTAGTAGTTTCACTATTGTCTTTACCAACAGCTAACAACGCTGTGTCGTCAGCAAACGTAGCTGTTATCACGTTATTATCAACTGGAAAATCAGCAGAATAAATTAATAATTTACAATAAATTTCAATTATAAAACAGATTTTTGAATAAATTCTTCATCAAAATTGGTAAATATCTCCTAAACCGGGTTCAGGTTCTATTAAAAGTTGAATATATCGGAGAGTAGTGATTTTATTAATTAATTATAAACAAACAAAATAAAACGCAATCACTAAAAGTTTTTTAATCGCGAAGCTTTTCGACAGTTAGGTCATTTTCAAGGGCGAACTAAAATTATTACATCTTTTTGTATATATGAAAAACCAGATATGTTTATATAACGACAACTTAAAATTTGATATACATATTTCACTAGCCAGACGTAATTTAAATTTTAGATTTAACTTTTAGTGATTGTGTTATATTTCGTTTGGTTTATTATTAATTAATTATTATTATTTTTTTTTTTTTTTAAATATTATGTAAATCTCTATATGCCGTTTGTAACTACCAGGGTTATTACAGAGCATAAGGAGACGTGTGTCTAGTTTATATGTATGCTAGGAGTCCGCTTTCTCTTACAAAAGCCAGAATGCTAACTATTGATTGAGGGTTGTTTGAGAGTATTTTGTGTATCGGGCCCTGTATTTTGTGTTTTAACCTGTGTGGTGTGTGTGTGTTTGGCAGTTGTAGATTAAGTGTGTGACTGTTGGTTCTGTTAAATGTTCGCATAAGGAGCAGTTTATTGGGCTTTTGGTATAAAGATAATTGTGTGATATATACGACCCACACGTAGAGGGTTTAAGGTACCATATTCTTTTCTATTTGCGCCATCTGGAGGCCACCAAGTTTCTATAGTTGATTTTATGCTCCTACGGAAGGTTGTTTGTGAGGTCCAGTCGGTCGTCCATTCCTGCTTGCTGTTGTTCATGAGTATGTGTGCTAATGTTGATGGAGGTGGTGAGTATTCTGGTGCTGGTGAAAGTACCATAGACCGAGCTTCAAGGTCTACTTTATCACTACCGTGCATCCCAATGTGAAATTAAGATCCACAGAAAGCGGATTTCCCATCCTTCCTTATGTAGTGTGTTTAGATTGTGTTGAATTTCTAATATTAATGTATTTTTATTATCTTGACGGCATATTAGTTGTAGAGAATGACCAATGTTTTGCGATGTGGAAGTACAGCTGATCTGATGTACTGGAGTACATAATTCCATACAACTCTGTATCCGGAAAAGTGCAGCCATCGCTCAGTCGGATTGAGTGTAGTATATTATCAATTTGGTAAGAGCAAGCTGTTGGTGAATTCTCGCCGCCTGCTGTAGATTTTGCTCCGTCTGTGTATGCGTGTGTGTAGTCATTTTTGAAGAGTGCTTAATACTATTTCTTTTATATTTGTAGGGTGTGTAGATTTATTGTACTGTGTGAGAGATAAGTCTGTTTTTGTCTCGGAAGGGTCCCAAGGAGGTATCATTTTATTGTAATTCAATGTTGATTTTGGGATGGAGCTTATGTGATAAGTTGATAGTATTCTAAGAAGCTTTTTGGTATAGGGTCATTTGGAAAAAGGGGGTTAGGGGATGTACATCTTTTGGTGTATGCAAATGTTTTATTGTAGCTAAGCAGACGGCTTAAGTAGAGATAAGTGTGATATTTTCTGTAGTATGTAAGTGAAAAGGATCCTGCTAATGCATACAAACTCTTTGATGGTGATGAGGGATGTACTGCAAGAATGGATCGAAGTCCAGTATGGTGTACTGTATCTAATGTTCTTAATATAGATTTACTGGCTGTTGAATATGACATCCATAGTTGATTCGTGCTAAGATTGTAGATTTATAGATATTTAAGAGGATTTGAGTTTCTATATTGTATTTTGGGTTTGATAAATATTTTAGAATTGGGAGCAGTTTTAAGCACCTACTCTTGACTTCGGTTATATGGTAACGCCAGGTTAATTTAGAGTCGAACAATAAGGCTAGGAATTTTACTCTTGTTTTTGGCTGTTAAGGGAGAGTTATTTATACTTAAAGAAAAACTGGGAGATGATAGACGCCTCTTATGGAAAATAATGTATGATGATTTGGATGTGGAAAAATATAAACCTTTCGTTTCAGATCATTGCTTCAAACGATCTATGGTTTTTTGTTGGATTTTTTGTGCATTACAAGGAATACTGGAAAAGGATCGTCAATATAAAGCCGAGCGGTAACAGGCTGCGAGATATAATTTCCTATGTCATTGATATACAACATGAACAAGGTTGCACTTAGTGCAGAGCCTTATGGAACACCGTTTTCAGTCTGAACCGGTGCTGATTTTGACAAACCGATCTTAACTTGAAAAGTTCGGTTGTTTAGGAAACTACATAAGTAGTTGCCTAAATTACCGGTTATACCGGCGGACTTTATTTTTATTAATAGCCCATGTCGCCACAAGCGGTCAAACGCTTTTTCTAAATCGAAGAATACAGCATATAAGTGCTGTTTATCATGTTGTGAGATTAATATCTGCCTCTGTAAAGTGAGCAAATGATCTATAGCCGATCTCGTCTTACGCCCTCCAGCTTGCAAAGGAGAAAGGAGATTGTTATTTTCAAGGAAAAATAAAAGGTGCCTATTAACCATCTTTTCCAGCGTTTTTGAGAGAACACTCAGAAGAGATATTGGTCTGTAATTATCTGGGAAGAAAGGATTTTTTTTAGTATCGGAATAACTATAGCCGAATTCCAGCTATTGGGAATGATGCTGGATCTCTATATTTGATTGTATAAATTTAAAAGGAATAGTTTTGCGCTTAGTGGAAGGTATTTTAACATATAAGGATGTACTAAGTCTGAACGGGGTGCAGTGTTTGGTGTATGTTGGTTGAGCTGAAAGTTTAGTTCTGAGATGTTAAAGTCAGAGTTGTATGGTGCAGCAGGATCTTGTGGGAAATGTATTTGCTCTTTCTCAGCCGCTGATTTTGTATCAAGAAAAGCGGCCGAATATCTCTGGGATGAAGATTGGCTTGCAAAGTGTTGGGCGAGGGAATTGGCTACATCATTTGGATCGAGAATAGTTTTTCTACCTGTCTTTAATAACGTCGGAGTGGGTATGGAATTTACGTCATTAAGTGATTTAATTTTTGACCACATATAATGGCTTGATGCTGACTCTGGTATAGAACAAACAAAATTGTGCCAGGATTCACATTTTTTTTGTTTTGATGAGGTTACGAGCTATAGTGCGTGATTTTTTTGAAATGTATTAGGTCGGTGATTGACTGTGAGTGTTTATATTTCCCGAGTGCACGTTTGCGTTGTTGGATTGCTACGGCAATCTCATTGCACCACCATGGGACCCTTCTTGGACGTATGTTTGAAGATGATTTCGGTATAGTCGTGTCAGCGGCTTTAAAGATTGCCTCAAGGGAATATGTTCAGGTTTTCTTTAATAGAACTGTGTGATTTGATGGGTACCCTGACTGCATTTGTGTAAGATTTCCAATCTGCTTTGTGAAAAAGTAGACGCGGTGTTTGTGTTACTTGGGTAGTAGCGTTTGGTGTTATGATTTGTATGATAATTGGGAAATGGTCGCTAGAGCATAAGTCATCAAACACTGAAGAACTAATAAAATCACTACTCTCCAATATATTCAACATTTAATGGAACCCGAACCAGGTTTGGAGTTATTTATCGATTTTGATGAGGAATTTTTCAAAATCTGTTTTATAAATAAAATTTATTGTAAGTAAATCTAAAATTGAAATTACGTCTGGCTAGTGAAATATGTATATCAAATTTTAATTTGTCGTTATATAAACGTTTCTGGTAATTCGTATGTAAAAAAAAAAAAAAAGATGTGATATTTATTGTTTATGCTTGAAAATGACGTAACTGTCGAAAAGCTTCGCGATTAAAAAACTTTTAGTGATTATTGGTGTTATATTTTGTTCGGTTTATTATTAATGTTATGCTCACTAAGCAAATGAGAATTAAGTAATGTGTTAAAATAAGATAAGAATTAAATTAAATATTACGCCAAATGAATCGCAACAAATATTGTTTTAGTATTATATTTTCGCATTAACCAGTTGGTTCGGATGTAGGGTAGAATAATAAAAAATAGTTTCCGGCGAGGAAAATAATATAATTTGTAAGGAATGGCAATTCGTCATTCACATTTGTAATTTTTGTGTAAGGATTGCGCGTATTTCTAATTTTTGTACAAGTAGAAGCGTTAAGAATAATGCTACAGCACCGGTTCTATATTAAAACTGTAAGTTATTAAAATTAGTATCTGAATTATGGCACCAAGTGAGAAAGGAGATATTTCACGTTAACCGGAAAATAGACAATTTCGTTAGCAATAAAATTTCATGCGCTATTGATGGAAAGGTGTAGGTGACGTTTGTCGGCCTATAAGATTAAATTTCGAAAGTGATTACAAATATATAAACAAAATTATGAAGAAAAAATTAACCTGACCATCTGTCTAAATTTCTCTCCATACAAACACACATACACAAAAAAATCAACTGCCTATATTTTTACATATAAATTGATATACTCTTTGACCATGTTATATATATATATATATATATATATATATATATACAGTGTGTATGTATATATATCTGTCTTTTTTTTTGGGTTGACTCCGCATATAAAACGCGCCAATAGAAGTTTCAGTTCAAAAACCGTATATGCAAAAGAGTGCCTAAAAAAGGGTAGTTCGCACTTTTTCTGCAAAAATTTTCAGATTTTGATGAAATTGTTTTTGTTTTACTCGTCTCGAACCCTAAATATTAAATCCTCTTGAGCGGAACTTTACATACGTACTATCTTTTCTAACACCTTTTAAGAATAATATATGCAATGTAATTCGTGCAAAACAGAATTTTCGCTATATCTCACACTAAAATGGTCCGATTTTGATGAAATTGTTATCGTTTCTTAAATACTAAATAGCGTTGTGTAGATTTGCGTGTATTATATATATATATATATATATATATATATATATATATATATATATACATGTAAAATATGAGATATTATTCACCTTCAAGCAATAATTATAAAATTAATTAATAAGACAGGTAAAAACTTAACAATCTCATACGTATATCGCCTACCCAGATATAAAGTTTCATAGGCCCCATGATTTTTCAACTCATTAGGAAATAAATTCATCGTAGGCGCAAATTATAATGTTAAACACACGTTCTTCGGCTCAAGACTAACAACGCCAAAAGGGCGGAAATTATTTCAGCGTGTATCAAAGTCAAAATTGACAGTGCTCTCTAATACTGGCCCTTAGACAGAAATAAAATACCAGGTTTATTTGATTTCTTCATTCGTAATGGTATTAGTACTTTATACTCTAATGTTGAAACATCGTTTGACTCTTCATCGGATCACTCTCCTATAATACTAGAAATAAATCAGTTAGTAATAATTAACTGGTACTCGTACACACAATGACAATCCGTATTAACATCAAACAAGCTACGATCTATCAAACCGAAAATAACCCCCGCGGAAGACGCACTTATAATGTCGGAGAGACAATGTAGTTGTCAGCAGACGACGATTGGGTCACACTAAACTGACACACACGCTTATCTTAATGGATAGGAAGAACCATTGTGTACGGTCTGCGACATTGCACTGTCTGTCCAACATATACTTTGACGGAGTGTGCTGAATATAGCCTACAGAGATCGTACTACGGTCGTTCATCTTCATTACAGTTATTGCTCGATGACAACCGTTTTTACGCTATCCAGATTCATCCTATTCCTACACGATACCGGATTGTATCATACTTAGTTTCCTTTTATTTACCGTATATGACATATTAATTTAAATAATAATAATATTTTATTCGTTTCGACGAAAAATGTTATTACCGTTCGGAATAAATACGAATAATTTATACAATTAAAAGTTCTTCCGTCCGGAGTTTGTTCATTTAAGTTTCACACCTCATTTTTTGAAAATATTTTCGCGCATTAGTATACGTAATTTAATTATACTACGGGGTTGCGGTTGAGGGATTTATTTTGGTGATCATATTGAAAGTTTTAAATAGTTTTAATTGATCAGCGCTAATTTGATGTTAGTATTAATACGAGGGGCTAATACCGGTAAATACGATACGAATAAGAAGTCTATAAATGTCAACAAATAAAAACTAACATATTTATAATTGTATTTTGATAAGAAAAGTGTATATACACTCTATTGGTTTTTTTCCTGCAATTTAACATATAAGTTGTTTCTTTTGTAAATATTATTAACTTTTTTTTTTTTTACAAATATGTTTTCTGGAGAGAATGGTTATAACTAGAGTGCGGATTTATCGGCAATAAAATTTTTTTTTCGGCGTTTAAAAAGTCATTTTCGGCATTTTCCGGCATTTATAAAAAAAGGCTTATATTTCACATACAATTTTTATATGAGCATTGAAAACCGAAGTAAAGATAATAGAACACTACAGTATACGAAATTACGGATTTATTAAATACTATATATATATATAGAAAAATATTACACTTAAACACTACAGTACATGAAATTTCGGATTAATTAACTGTACATATACAATTATTACACTATTACTTAAATAATTTGGCGTTATATGAAATAATTAAATGTTTTTCAAAATTTAATTCGCCAAATTGGTGACGTTTATCACTTAAAATATTTTTCAGATGGGAAAAGCTTCTTTCCACATCTGCCGACGTAATTGGCCCGTATTTGTATGCGCTAATTTCAGTAGGACTAAATGTATTTATTTCTCCTTCCCCGTCAACTAAAAAATTACTTATTTTCTTTAAATCTATATATCCGGTATTTTTAGCTACCACAGCATTTTTCTGATCTGAATCCATCTTTTTAATAAAACACTTTTTGCAGAGGTCGATTTTGGCATTTTGAGAACAAATTACAAATATTAGGAAATAAAGTAAACAAAAATTAAAATATCTAACGAATGGAAAAAAAACAAATCAAATGTTAATTATAAACAGAAGAACACACCTTTATTTATTTAGAGAAAACCAAAACAGGTAACAAAACTAGTTACAACATAGAAAACAGAAATGAAAAGTAAAAGTAAACGGTTAAAGTAAAATGGCGATTCACACTATTTATCATACTAGTCACAGACAGAAAATATGACATAGAACGACCTTACAAACTTTTCCACTTCTACACGATTAAAAATCGAAATTAAAAAAAAATAATCAATGCATTTTTTTTAATATGTGGAAAATGTTTAAAATAGTATTAATCATCATTTTCGGCATTTTTTCGGCACTTTTCGGCAAAATAAAATTTCGGTTGTAGAATCAGCGAACTCCAATTCGAATTTGTCTGTGATCACATCTTCTGTAGCGTGCAGCAAAATGATTCGGCAAATGCCGAGAAATCCGCACTATAGTTATAACATTTGGTAAGGAAATATTTGTATTGTTCATTTGTTTTGTTGTTTTTTTTTTACGTAGAAATTCATGGAATAAAAATAAACGAATTTTTCTTTGTGATTTTTCGTTTGTACGCATGCGTTTATTAATCGATTTTTCTAAACCACCCCATTTTTAAAGCCTTCTGGCAACCCCGTTTAGTATCGAAGACAAGCTGGTCTTATTTCTAATTTGGTTTCCGTACTGTATTGTTGGTTTTAACGTTCGTTCTATGAACATGGATAAAATGATGTGTTCTTCGGGTGTATTGGTATTAGCAGCGATGATGGTTTTGTTAAACATTCATATGACGGGTAAGTTTTGCAAATACCTGTTTAAAAGTTTAAAATTTGAATAGGTTTTTAAAATAGTGATTCGAAAGAGAGAAAAAACCCACCGATTCTAGCTGATATTTACAAGGAAAAACTTAGAGAAATGTATTAAAAATAATACTATATTTAAAAAAAGATGTTAAATTATTGCGAAATCTTAATAACGCGGAATAATAATTAAATGTCGTTATATCGGAGAGTAGTGGTTTTACGAATTATAAATAAAACAAAACTCAATTTAATGAACTGTGTAATTATTTTGTCTTAATTCATAAAATCACTACTCTCCGATATATATGAACATTTAATTGAACCTGAACCAGCAGGTGTGGAGAGATTTATTTGACGAAAAATTAATTTTTTGTTAATATCCGTTTTATAAATGAAATTTATTGTAAAAATAAATCTAATTGTAAAATTACTTCCGGCTAGTGAAATATGCGTATAAAAATTAAAAGCCGTTATATAAATATTTCAATTAATAATTTTAGATAAGTAATATTTATTCGTGCGTGCTTGAAAATGACGTAATTGTCAAAAAGCTTCGCAATAAAAAAAACTTACTACTGATTAAACGCTGTTATATTTTGTGTTTGGTTTATAATATTTATATATATGTAATGTTTATTGTGTATGTTGATAATGACGTAACTAGTGAAAAGTTTGGCGTAAATAAATATATATGGCGATTAAACTGTGTGTTTATTATTTTGTTTTATTAATAATGATAACGATGATATTTCGAACAATTTTGTATCCGATTTAAATATCTTTAATTTAAAAATCTATATTAAAAATAGGAGGAAAAACTGTCAATTTTTTTAGTTTAAAAAATAATATAATTAACAAAAAAAAATTAAATATAGATATTATATAGAAATCCTATATAAAAACAGATATATTAAGATTCGTTCCGTCCAAAAATGGATAAATTAGTCAGTTTAAGAAGTCTTATCGATAGGGCGAAAATAATTTTAACCAATTATTAAAAATTAGAAAAACAAATAAAACAAATAGCGGTTAATAACAAAATTTAATCTTATTATTGTCGATAAAGTATGGAATAAATCTTACGATAATAAAAATACGAAAAATATTTAAAAAATAATCGTTTAGGTTCAATAAATTACGTATAGGAAGTCCTGTATATAAAATAATTAATATATTTGACAAATAGTAATAAAAAATAAATTATTAAAAACCAATTAGTAACAACGAAACAGAAGATAGAAATACATAAAAAAATTCCCAATTATATAAATTAAAATTTTAATCACCGCGGAAAAGAATACACATAGAAAAAAAAAGGTAATTTGCGATAAGATTTATATCAGATTATTTTGATTCATCATTTGGATAATTTTGCGCATCTAAGTAATATTTTTTTTAGGGTACCATATTATTTTCTCCTTAGTTATTATCGTTAAAATGACTAAAAGTAGCCATTTTCGAAAATATCGAGTAATAATATAAATTTTTATTTTCGATATAATTATTCGAAGAAATATCGTTAATACCGTACGTGCACGCAGGATTAAAGCCTAAAAAAACCATACATTATATAACATCTTACGATCTTAACAATAATGAAAAATTGTGCGCTGAATGTTAGAAGCGACATATTACCATTACTGAATCTAACTCTTCCCATTGTGATTACTAAAAAAAAAAATAAATTTAATCAAGGACGGTTTGGAAATAGAAGACGATTTGAAAAAATAAATTCTTCTAATATATCTGCATCCGGATACTTCCCGACATTCTCCGACAGTGGAGCTTTCTACGTTAAAGTCGCCAATAATAACAGAAATTAACGATGTTCGTTTCTTACAAATTTTTATCGGCACTAGCTCTTCGAGGAGGGCACATAAAAAGATTGATTATCGAGAGATTTATCCTACCCGAACTGCTACGATGTTATTTACGCAGCTTAACATATCGTACGAATTTGTCTTCTTCATCATCGTGGCAGTTTTTTCAATGAATAAGCAGTCGTATTGATCATTCGTACGGCGTATTTTTCCATTACACGAGTTTGTCTCCGGCTGTTTTAATGAAATCAATTTTTTCAATTGTACACTCTCGAATACATAAATGATTGTCCCGTTGTTATTTACGTTTTGAAAATTGAATCGTATTCATAACTGATCACGGTTTGAATTTGTCCGCTCTAGTAAAACATGGACAAGATCTACTGTATGATGAATGATCAAGCTATTCAATTTGCGGATCTATCAACTCGTCCTTTCCTTGCGTCTTAGAGACAATTAATAAATTTGCTTTTTCCTTTATAACTATTTCAATTTTACCGGCTGAGGCTTGACTTTCATTTTTCAAACGAACATTTTTAATTACGTAATGTATCGATATTTATATATACGATAATATTTACGGCTACACTGGCCGAACGAAGTATGTAGGCGAGTGTAGATTAGCTGTTATTCAAGTATCTAGTAAACCGAAAATAGGTAACGATTAAGATAAAAATGATCTTACCACAAGTTACGTTATTTTAAATACTATTTAAAAATATTTTATTTTTAAAAAAGATAACGGCGAAATAAAAATCAAACGGCTCTATAGAGATAAAAAGATAATGAATTGGGTTTATCTCACCGAACTGCAGACTTTCTGCGAATAAATAAATCGATTCTCTCCGTTTTAACTGAAGCTCATTTGGTTTGGTTATTATTAACCCTTTCAGTTGTACATGATAAAACCTTAACAATTATAAATTTTATTGGGGGGTCATTAAACAATACTGCTTCTAACGCGACCGTTTCAGTCACAATGTCTAACTATACGGGAAGTGAAATTTTAATGTTAACAAATATATTTTAATACGCGAAATGTCTCGATTTTAAACATATTTATATAAATACATGAAAAATTATCTATGGTTCACCGTTCAGTTTTCGACTCGTATTTAGCGCGTGTTCTGTAAAATAGTCTGATTGTGATGTTAAAATAGTCGATATATTTAAACCGATCCTTGAGAACTATAAAAAGAAAAAAATATTTAAGAAAACTCACGTAATAGCGATTGCGCGAATTTTCCGTATTTATACACCGAATCATTAAGTCTGACCCCCCGCGGACAAAATCGAATTGCAGTTCGATGATTCGGCAAATCAAATTTTATCTTGCCGAAAACAAAATAAATAACGAAATTTGTCGAAAATGATGATTTGTATAATTCGCTTTTTAACCTTTTTGACGTATTTAAAAAAAAAATAATAATAAGAAGAAGAAAAAAGCGTCCATCTATGAAGTTAGTTTTTTTTGTTTTAGATTTTTTATTATTATTATTATTTAAATTAATGTGCTGTATACAGCAAATAACTAGAAGCACGGAGGAAAATAAGTATTAAAATGATACAATCCAGTATCGTGTATGAAGTGGATGAGTCTGGATAGTGTAGAAACGTTGTCACCGAGCAATAACTGTAATGAAGATGAAAGACCGTAAGTACGATCCCTGTAGGTTGTATTGAGGACACTCCGTCACAGTATATGTTGGACAGACAGAGCAACTTTGCAGACCGTACGGAGCTTCCGATCTATTAAGAAGATAAGCCCGTGTCAGTTACTGTCCCTCCGATGTTATAAGTGTATCTTCCAAGGTGTTATTTTTTTTGTTTGGTGTTGATACGGATTGCCATTATTTTTGCCATAACTGAAATAATGATGATTTCATGAAACTCTGAACTGGAAAATTAGGTGCAGGTAATGCAGTTGCTATTTCCTTTCCTACTATATCAGCTGGATTATTTTCAGCAATTCCGGTACGTGTTGGAATCCAGAGGAATGTAATGAAATCTTTACTTAGGTGGTTCTCACTACATGTAATTTACGTCGTAAAAAATTTTTCTTAGGAAATATAAACCCCTTTTTTTTACGAATGTCGAAAATGACTTTTTAAACGCCGAAAAGAAACAAAAATTTAGAGCCGAAAAAACTTTAGTAGTTATATATATATATAATCATCAAGTGCCGTCTCCGTATCGGAGGTATGCGACAACATACTATACATATTTTGTTGTACAGTGTAAGTAGTGCACAAGGCAATCGTAATATGCCGCTTCGTAGATAAACACACACACACACACACACCCGGGAGAACTGATTGTAATCGCTTTATACAATTGCAGCCACGCGTGTTATTGTAGTGCACTATTGTGCGTGGTGGTTTGCCGTTTCCTTCCACGCGATAATATTCAGATTATTTATTTTCTGATGACAATTTTTGCGTCGTCGATCGTATTCCAAAACGGTACCTTCCGTATAGAAGTCCGTGTTCTTAGCCACTTAGTTTTTTCCGACGGTATAACATCAAGCTTTGCCAGACGGTCACCCATTCAAGTATTAACTTAGTCCGACGTTGCTTAACTTCGGTGATCCGACGAGAACCGGTGCATTCAATGTGGTATAATCGTAAGAATTAGGAAATATACGTTTTTTGTTTTGTGTTTTTTTTCCAAATATTTCCATGAAAAAAAAAAGGTTTATATTAAAGAAAAAAACGACGAGCGATGTTAATTGAAAACTTTTATAATTGCGTATAAAAATTATTAAACGATTTATATAAAACATTTCCAACGTAACTACATATTTTTAGTTATTCGGTGCTATTACGATAAGTAACTTCGGTTTTTCCTGTGGGTTGCTGACACTATTGCAGAGCTATCTACAAAGTAGAGAACGATATGTTCAAGTTGGAAATTTCGCATCTTCTTATTTTCTCCTTAGATAAATAAATAAAAAAAAACTGTATTTAGCACACAATATAAATTACAAAATCAATGTCAAAACAATATTATTACGTATACCGAACAAATTCTTACTAGGTATACAAAATGAAAACAAAAAGAAATAATAAATACAGTAATAATAGCGCGGAACTAGATTACAGGAAAACCATCACCAAAACCTGTATGGACAACTCTATGAAGAATTTTAAGGCAGTAATAATAAATATAAACAAAATAATATGACTGCTCAGCTATTTATATATATTACATTAATAAAGTTCGTAAAATTAAATATATAAATTACATACGATTAAAAAGCAGGTGATACATTATAATAGCGTGTGTTTTATATGTTTATATCTTTTATATTTTAACTGAAGACACTAGTACGCGTATAGTCCCCTATATTGTTTATTATTGAGTATTGGCTGCGTCTACAATCGTCAAAAAATTTTTTTGTATGCTGCCTAATGATATCACCCACAACCGGCAAGTCTAATATACGATGCATGCGATCTGTTCTTGCATAGATAGGAAGTTTAAGAATTATCCTGCAACAATTATTCTGAAGACGTTGTAATCTGGACACATTTGAACGGCTTGTATACGACCATATTGGGCATGCATATAGCATAATTGGCCTTAATATAGTTTTATAGATAATTAGTTTATTAACAGGACTAATTTGGCATCGTCTATTAAAGATTAGGTATAGACTAAAAAGAGCTTTATGTGTTTTGTTAGATATGTACTCAACATGTTTGGTGAATGTGAGACCTTTATCTAGTATTACTCCTAAATATTTAACATGCGTTTTCCAATCTAATCTAGTGTTATTTACAATTACAGGAACCTGTGAAGGCGGCCGTCTTTTGGTAAACAGATTCGCTTGAGTTTTATTAGCATTTATGTTAATTTTCCATTTACTAAAATATTTATTTAGCTTAGCGAAACCATCACTTAACCATTTTTGTATTGTATCAGTTCGAAACGAAGAGCAATAAATTGCTGTATCATCTGCATATAGAGCCATCTCTAAATTCGTGATTTTATGTCATTGATAAAAAGAAGAAACAAGAAGGATCCTAGTATACTTCCCTGAGGTACTCCAGCTAGAACAGACCTTATATCGGAATTTACATTATTCACTTTTACAACAGAAAGTCTGTCACTCAAATAATTTCTAATAAGGTGGATTAGATACGCGGGAAATTTAATTTGAATAATTATATATACTATCAACAATTTGCACTATTCTCTAACAAGCTTAATAACTTTTAGAATATACGTCGGATGCGAGAAAGTTCTTAATGAAAAATCTTCGTCCGAATTGTCGCTACAAATCTAGACTAAAACTACCCTTAAAATCCATCATCCCTTATACCACAAATTGGGGTTGAAACCGGTGCGATTTTCCGAGTAAAGTGTTACGACACCGGTCGCAGAATCGCGCGTTTGGATAAGTCGCTTAGGGAGATTTTAACGCCTATATATACGTACTCCTGTGTTCAACCCCCGCGCAGTATTTAAGGGTTGAAAATCGGCCTAAAATCGCACTTTTTTCACTTAGGACGATATAAAAAAAGAACCGAGGCCTAAATCGAAAATCTATCCCGACAAAAGTTTCTAAATGTCCTAACGAACATTTTCCGTCATAAATATCATCCCTCTATCTATCACCCGGGGCTCGGATAAAGTCGGTTTTTAAAGGGGTTGAAATTTTTGCAAATCATCCCTTTTTTTAAGTTTTTTTAATAGCCGTCTAATTATTCGTCCGACCGTCTAAAGGTATTCGACTTTTTTCCACCTTATCATATAGCGAAAAATTTTACTTCTATATACCGATTCTCTATATAGAATAGTAGCGGAGTTTCTTCGGCCGGAAGAAGACCTATTTTAGGGGTGGGGAGAAATGTGCAAAATTTTCGCAAATTTGCAACGTCCGTTTCGCCGATTTAGATGCGATTTAACGAAAAATCGCCTTCTTCGAGGAAATCAAGCGAGACTATTTCCTTTTAAACGACGTAACACTCAATCGTCTATATAGAACGGTATTGGCTGTAGCCTTAACCAAAATTTTCAACTCGCGATGTCTTTAAAATGCTTAAACTCGTCTATGCCTTAAAGCCGTTTCCCTATCGTCATTATCGCGATCGACGTTATTAGCTTTTTTTTACTACCGACCATTGCCATTCGCCCGAACTTTACCCCTACACTGTCCGATGTATCGGACCGGCTGTAGGGAAGTTAGAAGTTCGGTAGATGTAAGATTTTTTATATTCTTCGTTCCTCCGCTACTTATAGCCCCGTTCGTATTATTCCTACAATGTTATCGTACATAACCTTATTTAAAACGCCGATCGTAACCTTTCTAACGACGTTTAGACCTTCCAGGGCCGATCAAAGGGTGCGAAAAAATCGAAGCTTGAAGACTTTTGCAATTTGCCTAATTCCTATTTACATCTATTAAATTAGCTTTAAAGCCGGTTTCCTAATTACTTTTTAAGCGTCGACCGATATAACCTTTTTTGCCGTACTATATATTAGCTTTTGTACGAACTTTATCTCGAAACCGTCCGATGTACCGTACCGATAGTAGAAAAGTTGAACGTTCGATAGATTTTGCTTTTTTTTAAAGCATCAACATTTCCACCGCTTATAGCTCCGTTTCTATTAAAGTTGTAAAGTTAAAGTACATAACCTTTTTAAAAGTAATCTTCAAGAGCTTTCTATCGATATGTAAAACTTTCGAGTCGCACAAAAGCTCGCCGAGAAAGTTGAGGTCAAAGACCTCGAAAAATTTGAAATTCCGCTTTTAGGCCGTTTCGAACCTTTTTAAATGTTTTTTTTTCGAAACTTTCGTCCTTTTAATCCGTAGGTATATACGATATACACTATATAATGTACGGGCGATAGTCGGCCATGGTTCCATTGGTCCAGGAAATGGAGGTCAAAATGGAAAAGTATCGATATTTCTATAGGTATTGGTCCGACATTTTTTCCCTTCTATAGTCAAACTATTTAGACGGTTCGGAAATGGTGGAAATCATCAAAAATAATGCGTATTTTCAAAATGCTCTCAAACATCGGCCTAATAATCGATCGTAATGAAAATCGGTATTTGACTTTTAAAATATTTATAAATTAATATACACATCGAATCCCGACTCTATAGTCGAAATTCGGCGTTTAACAGAGGAAGCAGGGTGGTGGGGAAAGTGAAATTTGGATTTTTCTTTCTATATTACCTATAGAGATTAAACTATACACTATGACTTATCTAAAGTGTATTTGCCCATTTTTCAATCCGTCTAATACCGGTTGAGTAATAGAGGTGGGAAGTTGGGAAATCGGCAACTTTGGGCTCCTATTACAGAGGCTGTATGAACTTTTAAACGGTCCGGTCTTCTGATATAGGTGTAACTGTATAAAATCTATCGTATGAAGCGAAAAAACCGCGAAAAAAAATTTCAAACCGAACCCGAAAATTTCAAAAGGGGACACACTGTCAATTTTTTTAAAATTTCGATTTTTTCGTAATAATTCGCGAACGATTCGAAATTCGGAAGAATTGTTCAAACGAAAGTTATGCGGCATTAAAATACGCGTCTAACAATGGTATTCTCGTATTTTTATAGCAAATACTCATCCAGAAAAAGGGTATTTAAGGGTTTAGGGGTTTTGGGCCGTTTTTAGGGCCCCTATGACAGATAGAGGGTTCGGGTTAACGTTGGACGAAAGTAGACGTCGAGGTCTATCATTAATATAATAACGTACATTTCATCAAAATTAACAGGTAGCGAGAAATCGCGAAATTAAAATTCCGTTTTCGATTTTTAAAAATTCTGGAAGCCTTTTTTGGTCAACCCTTTCTACAATGCTTTTAGCATGGGCAATGCGATTTATATATATATATATATATATATATAAATTTTTTATCGAGAGTTGCCGGGCCTGTATGAACTTTTAAACGGTCCGGTCTTCTGATATAGGTGTAACTATATAAAATCTATCGTATGAAGCGAAAAAACCGCGAAAAAAAATTTCAAACCGAACCCGAAAATTTCAAAAGGGGACACTGCCAATTTTTTTAAAATTTCGATTTTTTCGCAATAATTCGGGAACGATTCGAAATTCGGAAGAATTGTTCAAACGAAAGTTATGCGGCATTAAAATACGCGTCTAACAATGGTATTCTGGTGTATACAGCACAACTTATATAACGTCATTTTTAAGATGGTAGTTTTATCCTATGAAAAATCTTTAAGAAAATGGTTCATTGGATAGGAAAGTACATACAAATTTATATAATTTATTATCGACACATATATATATATATATACATATGTATATATATATATAATATCACGAATATGTTGTTACCGCGTATACTGTAAAATATTTTTTTTGAAGTATACAGACTTCCCACTTGCGTAGTCCGTTAGATAAGCTATATGTTACTTAGTGGGTGGCCCCTAGTTTTGTACATTAAACCAAGATGCCATGTAGTACCAAATGCTTTTTCTATATCAAGAAGTAGCAAACCTGTGTGCTTATTTTGATTAAAACCGTCAGTGATGAAGTTAGTAATTTGCGCTAGTTGCATGACAGTTGATAAATTTTTTCTGAACCCGAGTTGTTGTTCTACTATCACATTATTATCATCTTAGAGAACGATATGTTCAAGTTGGAAATTTCGCATCTTCTTATTTTCTCCTTAGAACTTTTTCACTTGTTGCGCTGTATTAATGATTTACCAAATGTTATACAATATTCTGAATAATACGCTGATGATTCACAGAATGATATCAATTATTATTATCGTATCAATTGCGCGCTTTATCTTGCATTATAAATTTGCGTTCGACAGCCAGTCTTCTGCGCCTTCTTCTAGTGAATGTAGCCCAATCAGTCCTTTATTAAAGCTATTTACTTTGCACGAATTGATAAAGTGTGACATCGTTTGGATCTCGCCACAGCTGCACAGCTCCGTTTCCGACAGTTTCCATTTGTTCATTAAATATTTGCAACGACCCTGGTTGGTTCTGACGCGATTTAAATTGCACCATGTTTTTCTGTTGAGACCAAATCCTGGCACCCTGCTAGCCGGATTTGATATTAATTGTCCGTTTGTTGGAGTCTGCTTAATCCATATTTCCTTTCATTTCGTAGCTGCGTCGTCACTGCTCTGTAGCTCGTTAGCCGTCAGCCATGCTGGTTTCCTGCTGCAGAGACGTGTAGGTGGGGGATCTTTGATAAATTTTTCTACGTGAGAGTGCATACTGTTGTATTTAGCCCATTCTCGTTTGAATGTTTCTTCTCTGCGGATGTGCGGTAGAAATATATTTGCCAGCACGGGAAGCCACATAGTAGGAGTAGATTTTAGCGTACCGGTTACTCAGCGTAGTGCTACGTTCAGTTGTGTATCGATGATTCTTAGCATGCGAGCTGGCCATCCAAACGGGGCAGCAATATTCTGCAGCTGAAAACACTAGTGCCAGTGTAGCAGTCCTAATGAGTTTTGTCTTTGCTCCCCAAGCTGTACCTGCAAGGCGAGCGATAAGGTTTACTCTTGTCTTCACTTTTTGAGTTATTTTTTCGGAGTTCTCTTTGTATGTGAGAGTTCGATCAAGAACGACGCCTAGATATTTTGGCGTTCGGTTAAAAGGTAAATCTTTACCGTTGAGTTTAACATGTATTTTAGCTTTTGCCATCTGCGAGTTGAGGTGAAACACCGAAGTTTCTGTTTTTACCGGTTTTAACCTGAGTCTCCATTTAGCACAGTATTCATCCAAGCAGTGTAAATCTTTTGTGAGTACGTCTTCGCCATTTTTTAAGTGCTTGCTTTGAGTTGCAAGTACAATGTCGTCTGCATACTGGAAATTCTCCGCTTGGAGGACCCGTATATCATGTATGTATAGGTTAAATAAAGTTGGCGCCAACGCTGAACCTTGTGGAAGACCATTATTTATGATGCGCCACCGGCTATGATCTGCTCCCGTATACTCCGCGAATCTTCTGTCAGCCAACATATTAATGATATCAATAACTTTGTATCTCGGAATTTTTACTAATAATTAACGCCAGTGAATGCATTTAAATGCCAGCATATTTCATTTACGCGAAAATTTCTTTCCTGTTACAAAGGTTCATTTGAGAGATGTGGGTAAGAGATCTCGGTATTTTCTTCGATGCAAAATTTTAAATTTCGCATCGTCAGCACAATTCGTAAGGCGAGGAAAATATTGAGTTTAATTATTCGAAACAGCTGTAGTTTTAATCATAATTTAATTCCATATACAGTTCTTCAGTTCGTTCGCATTTGGAATTCGGTACGCTAATTTGCAACCCTGCGTCTGATGATTTAATAGAATCGAAAGTGTACAATAGTGTTTTTTTAAAGTTCTTGCATTAGAAATTGATTAGATCAGGTTATTTGTATTTCGACTAAGAAAAACTCCATCGTCAGTTAGATATGCGCAGTTTGCAAGAGCGGAGAAAATAAATAACATTAACTTTCTTGCACAGTTTGATACATTGTATAAGATTAATTGTCCCATTCTATTAGAGAAAATTGTTCCTGTTTTACGACGTTCGTCCCACTTGTACGCTGACATTGCAAAAACTAAAGTTCTCCTTTATATTCATTATTTATATTTGTACAACAATCTAGAGAAAAAATATCCCGAATATCTACTATATATATATAAATATATATATATATATACATTATACATAGATATGAAATATATCTATTACAAGTGCATCGCACGATTTTTGACTCATTCATTTAGTAATTTATTTGAATTTTACAATATACCAGCACTTACAGCACGGCACAGTATAAGAAAAAACAATAAATATACCGCAAACGAAATTGTTAATACTTAACTCTTTTGATCGTTATTGAAATTAGTTGTACATTATTATTGCGAGTGTCCCATTGATGTAATCGATTTTAACTGTTCATTTCTATATTTTTATAGACATATTTTGAAACGTGCGGCATTTTGAACTAGGCCTAGTGCAGCTACCCACTTAAATCCGGCACTGAATATGTGATATACACGTACGAATAATACGATATTATTAAGAAGAATAACAAAAATTAATTTCATCATCATCATCATCTTGTAACTTCTTCTTATCAGAAGATGGCATACATAAACGTTGATCTTTATTTCCCTTTTTCTAGCTGTTTCGAAAATTTCAGTCATTTTCCTTGTATCGATGCTGGTTGTCATTACAGCCATTTTCTTCCTTGCGTCTTCTTTCGTTGTATTTTTCCTTGAATAGCCATCGTAAATAATCCTTCTTCCATTATTTTGTTCGCTTAGGTACTTTTTCTTCCTTTTTTCAATATCTTCTACGACGTTCATCTTTTCCATTCCACTCCGTTGTAGTATTCTTTGTTCGTTATCTTTGACGTCCACGGTATTCGCCGCATTTTTTTTAACGTCCACGTATTAAAAGCATTTAAACGTTTAATATACCTTCTGACGTTTCAGATGCATATTTTAGGACGGACATGACGTAGAACTGATTTACTTTAGTCTTCGTATTCATTTTTAATTTTCTGTTTTTTAGTACAGCCTCTACGTTCCTAGACGCTTGCTTTACCATTCCGATACGACTTTTAATTTTGATTTATATCTCGGCCGTCTCTTGTTATCAATACGCCTAAATATCGGAATTCTTTTACTGTTTCCACCATTTCGTTTTTGATTTTTAATTTTAAATCTAAATTATTATTTTCCCTGGTGAATTTCATGGCCTTTGTTTTTCCAACATTTATTTTCATATCGTATTTCTCCCCCTGCTTGATTTAGCCTGTTGAGCATCATCTGCATTTCTCTAATCGATCCAGCCAGCAGTACTCTGTCGTCTGCATAGCTTATGCATCCTATTTTGCGTCCATTTATTTTGAATCCGACGTTGTCAATATTTGCATTTTTATAATTTCTTCTGAATATACGTTGAATAATCTAGACGATAATGGACAACCTTGTATTACTCCTTTTCTAATTTTACAACCATTATCACTGTGTTCATTACTTACTTTTATATTCGCAATCTGATTCCAGTATATACTTTTGATTACCTCAAGTCTTTGTTGGCTATGTTGTGTTTCTGGAGTATATTTACTAGTTCAGTGTGTTGCATCCGATTGAAAGCATTTTCATAATCTATGAAACACGCAATCACCTCTCTGTCTCTATTAATCGTTCGTTGCACTACAACTCATCCTCCTCAATATATTCCGTTTTATAATGACCGCATTGCTATAGTAACGCAATTCACCTACTTAGGACTGACTTTAGATCAAAAACTTACTTGGAAACCGCATATAGACTTCCTTATTTCGGTCACCCTACAATCTTCTAATATTCTAAGATCCCTCTCATCAACTGTCTGGGGTGGAGATCCCGTTTCTCTCCACATTCTATATATTTCCTTAATTCGTTCCAAAATTGACTACTGCTTCTTCCTGTATGGTAATGCCTCCCGACACCTCTTAACCAAATTGGATAAAATACAAAACCTCTGTATGCGCTTAATTTTAGGCTCCCTTTGTTCTACTCCTATTTCCTTTCTTTCCTCCGAGTTTCATATTGTTCCTCTCTCCCTCCGACGTAAAAATTTAGCCTTCCGATTTATCTCGAAATCTCTCAATAAACAAGTTAATTCCTTCACTTCTAATTTTTTAAAAATTTTCAGAAAATGGCGTTTCACCCGCTCCCGTATTCCACTACTCTCCACTGCAGCTTATAAATACCGGACGTACAAGTATCTTATCCTTCCATCTCGTCCCACAATTTACTTTACTAATTCATATCATGTCAATCTTTTTAACATCTCCATTGACACCTCCTCCTTCTCCTCCATCATGTCTTCCCATCCTGATCTTAATGCTTTCATACAAAATTACTGGCCTAATCATGTACATGTGTTTTCAGATGGATCCAAGTTTCCCGGTCGGTCCGTTACGGGAGCATTCTATATACCGCAATATAATATCTCCAAATCATTCATTTTTCCTCAGTTCAATTCAATTTTCACTGCCGAGGGCCTAAGCATCCTTAAAACTCTGCAATTCTTATCACGTTTAGATCACCATTCCTCCTCCCTATACTTAATCTTATCCGACTCCCTAAGTTTTCTCCTCGCATTGAAGCATTCCTCCTTTCAACCTAATTCCAATTATCTTCCCTTGGCAGTGCGACAATTGACTTATTTACTATTCAGCCGCGGCATCTTAATATCATACGTCTGGATTCCTGGTCATTCCGGAATTCATGGCAATGAGGTTGCCGACGCTCTGGCCAAGGAAGCCATTTCCTTCGGCTCTCTGGTGCCGGCAATTTCCACCACAGACCTGATATCTCTTGCCAACATGGATATATCCTACGAGTGGTCATCGTGGCTAGTTAGTTCTTCCACCCCTAGATATTATCTGGCCACATCACCTACTCCCTGGTACTTTAATTTGTCCAACATACACCTCAACTTCCGAAAATTCATTACAACCATCACCCGTTTACGTTCTGGACACAATCGTCTTCCGGCTCACATGTTTCGTATTGGGATTTCCAGTTCCCCATATTGTTTCCATCCAGCCGATTCACAAATTATCGCCGATGAAAACCACATCCTTTTCAATTTCACACATCTGACCAACTCGCACTCCTGAATTCCTTAATATCCATCGGTTATCGTCCTCCTTTCTCTATCACTTCCTTAATTTTTTCTAAATGACTCCCGTGTTTTCCTCCTTCTTTACAAATTCCTAACCAATTGTAACATCAATATATAATAACTATTTATCAACACGTTAGTGGGTTGTGATTGCTCCTCAGCAGTGCCAAAAAAAAAAAAAAAAAAAAAAGTTTAAAAAAGCTATTGCATCTCTTTTGTTCGTAACGAATCCATATTGCGCATCGCTGAGCTGCGTGTCCAATCTGCGTTGTATCCTAGAGGATTATGATTCAGAGTAGTATTTTGACGTATGACTCATTAGCGCAATTGTACGGTATTCGTTGCATGTTCATGATGTAGTCTTTTCGGGAATTGGGACAAATGTTTAGGTCTTAAAATCTTGCGGGATTTTTCCTTCGTCGTATATCCGATTAAACAATTCTAATAAACTTTGCTTGCATTGTGGCGTAATGTTCTTCAAGATTTCCGCTGGTATCTGGTCTTTCTCGCTTTCTTGATTGCATTTTTTAATTCAAGCATTTCTATCTTTGGCCCCTCCTCTTCTATTTTATTGTTTATTTACTGTGGTCTTGCTTTGTCAGCATATAAGTCCGTGATATATTCAAGCCACACTTTACCTCGTTCTTCTTTGCTGTCGCGGATATCACAGTTTTTATCTTTAATTTTTGCAATATGTTTTTCTTCTTCTTCACTTCCTTCATTTCACTTTTACCTGAGCATGTATTTCTCTTAATTGTTTTTCTTATGCATTTCTCCTATCTCCCTGCACTTCTCTTCGAGCCATTCAGTTTCAGCTTCCGTGCAATTTTCAGTATTAGATATTTTTGTTTTTAATATATTTTATAATAACTGCAAACTGTCCACAAAGGACATCGAGAAGTACGTTTAATAGAACTGAACATGAGGGGACAAACGTCCAGCGATACCTATACGATTACCTCGACCCTAGACGAGGTCTTTCGGTTTCTGACGTTTCAGTCACCTTATGTCACCGGTGGTATCAAGCAATCCTCTAGAAAGAGTATTCGGGTGGCTGTCGAGTCTTCTTTCGTGTCTTTTAGCGTGAACTTTTATGACCTCGGCCGCATAATCTATACGTAAATCTCGATGCAACGTTAGATTCGTTACATACTAGGTGCCTTGGTTATCATTCGAATTTTGCGATGTTTGTATTATTTTTAGGTTTGATGGTCTAGCACAAATTTGCACCTTATAGGTCCAGACAGGCCTTAGAATCACTATATTTATTAAGCGTTTAGTACTGTCGTCAATGCGCTGTTTCTCCATATCAGCCAGTACATTTTATTAACTCGAATATCTAATTTTTTTTTTTCCATCTGTATGTAATATTTCCATGTTAATCGGCTACCCAGGTGTAATCCTAAGTACTTGACCGTTGATCGCACTGATAGATCGGTGCTATTTATCTTGACGGGTGGGGTTGTAACTTTTTTGTTGGTAAAACGGATATTCACAGATTTGTTTCCATTGATTTCAATTTTCCATTTTTAAACCATATCTCCGCCTTAGTAAGAGCTTCCGCAAATGTAGCCCAGCTATATTCGGATCCGTATGTGTCGAGAGCAGTGCAGTGTCATCAGCAAATGTAGCCCAACCTGTATGTTTTCCATTGTAGGGAAATGTCGAAACCCGGACTTTTCTTCTTTTTCAGCCTTTTAAGTAAACATTTCATATCATCAGGTGACGCTGACTTAATCGAAGAAGATGATTCGTATGGACTATTTATATACTCATATATTCCCTCTGTCCGTGCTAGCCGTTATGTTTGACTGAAACACGGTTGCCAGGTACTTAGCAAATAAATCTGACATCTGTTTATCATCTCTCGCCTATGATCCGTTATCATGTTTTCTCGGAGGAATATGTGTATTAGACTGTTTAATATTTTTGGTGCACTTCCATAAGGAGTAGTTATCTATTGCTAAGGGTGACAGTTTAGTTAAATAGCTATTAAGGGCTTCAATTTCTATTAATAATTATTTTTATTCTTTTAATTTATTGTTGAACAATTTTTTATCTCAGGGATTCCCTGATTGGAACCATCTTCTCAGTCCCCTCTGCGAGGCAGTATTTTCCCGTTGCTTCACTTTTATGCCTCTCATCTATTTTTGCGTTGAAATCGCTTATGACGAAGATGATGTCTCCATGTTTCGCACATTTTAGTGTACTTTCTACCTCTTCATGAAATTTCTCTAATTCTTCATCGTCACCGTCAGTGGTGGACAGCACGTATATTTGTATTATTACTTGGTTTTATATCAAATCTGAAAATTACTCTTTCTGAGGTCGGTATAATGGCCATAATTGCACCTGTTTTCTTCACTAGTACTCCTACTCCTTGTAGGTAGAGGTGCTACTTTTCTGTTTGTAAAATTTATATTTACCGATTTATTTTCATTGATAATGATATTCCATTTGTTAAACCATACTTCTAATTTGTCAAGAGCTTTCTGTAGATTTATTGTTGCTATTTTGGGATCTAATATGTGTGGATGAAAGTGCCGTATCGTCACTGTACACTACACTAGTGGTGGGAAAGTCGACCGTATACAAAAGTATAATGTAGGACCTAACACCGAACCTTGAACACCGGCTAAAAAAAGGATGTATTTCTGATTTTTCATGTTCATGTCGTACTTGGAATTGTCTGTCCCTTATGTATGACTAATAAAAAATAAAATTGAACACCAAGACATGATTTAGGGCCATGTGTGAAGAGCATCGTACGTCCATCGAACTGTTCAAGTATACTTGGTGTATCCTTGCGATTTCCAGACAGGCAATGAAAAACAATTTATCTCTAAGCACATTAATTCCCACTGTCGAAAGGCTGCCATGTAGTTTTGATATATCAGATATGTAATACTATTCAAAATTGGGTTTATATAAGAAAAGATATTACTACTTTTAAGGAATGTATAATCCCATTTCGAGTTACGGGAAGATCAGGAGGAATTGCTGCGAGGTGCACATAAAATTCTGACAAAATTTACAATCATCGAAATTTAAAAGTCATATTTGACCTAAGTCGTTTAACAGGCTTAGCGTAGGAGTTTTTCTGAAGACTGCTGAGCACAATCGTAAGGCTGTAATAGTCTTTGCTTCTGAGGATATTAGTAGACTGTTTTTAGCGTATACATATGCAATGGCACCGTACTGTATTTTTGAACAAAAGACATCGCTATATATCATTATCAGCACCATAGTATGTATGCATCAAATTTCGCAGCAGATTTAGCTGTTTCAAATCACTCTCCTTTATTTTGTTAATGCGAGGGTTTACAAAATATCCTATTAATCGAAGGTCACCTCAAGGTATTTCATTACATCAGGGGTTGCGACAGGTTGTTTTCAAGGTGAACACTGATATCATGAAAACAACTTCGCTGCCTACAGAAATGCGCTTCTGTTGATATGATCGCAGAAAAGTGAAATCCAGCTTTCATAGTACAGGTTATAAGTCTGTCTAATGCATTGCTGCTGATTAGGTGGCAGAAAAGTGGAATCCAGTTTTCAATATCCAGATTACAAGGCTATCTAACGCCGTTTGTAATAATTCTGATCCAAGGAATGTATTTGAACAAGTGAGAGATATATAACTAAATTATCAGCACATAATAATCCTTTAATCGGCGGTTGAATTTCCTTTAAAATATGGGGTTTTAGTGGGACTTCGTTATTTAGCGTACATGGAGCTAATAACGTACTTCCCGGTCGTACCAACAAACGATCGATTCTCATGAAAACTTTATATAATCATCAGTAGCCGACCTTGGATGTTACATTTATACAGCGTAAACGGTCTTTGTATATATATACATATATATATGTATATATATATGTATATATATGTATATATATATGTATATATATGTATAATATGTAAACATATATCTACATATATGTGCGTCTACACGTGTATAAGTTATATGTATACACATATGACTAAGCACATATACATACACACATACCATATCGTATATAGATTTTTTATATATATACCGTGTGTTACATTTTTGATACTAATAAATGTATTTTTTATAGTTGTTGGCGTGAAAAATCAGCCCGAATTGAAAGATGAAGCAAATGTTGGAAAGCCTGGAATAGCAGCTGCAGCAATTGCCGGGGATTATGTGTCTACTCTGAGAGGCTTACTTAAACGTCAATCATTTAGAAACCGTATTCAACGCGGAGAACAAAATTGTTCCGAAAAAATTAATTTCGAACGGGTTGAAGGTAATTTTATACATATATATATCTATTTCCCGTGGATTACAGACAAAAAATTGGGTTTACACATGTACATGTCTATAACAAAAGGGAGTTGGGCTAGCCACGTTGGAATCAATTAATTTATTATGAATTTATTATACATGCTTTTTCATTAATAATTTATTGTAAATTATTTGGTCAAACTAATTTAATGGTTTTCCCGATTGACTAGCTAAAATTAATTTAAATATTGTATAACAATAGTTTGTCTATTACAAAATCCAGTTTGGTTTTAATATAATAATAATAATATATTTTATTTTAATTAAATAAATAATTATATATATAAATTTTGTTTTCTTATATTGATTAAATTAAATATTAGTTTTTCACTTCTCAATTTAAATTTATTATGGCGTGAACATACGACGATCGTCGTAATATATATATATATATATATATATATATATATATATATATATATATATATATATATATAGTAAATGATAATTAAATTACTTTGAAGTATACCGGTTTTACTGATTTTAGTAAATTTTTTTCCTGTTAATTTTTATTATATATTTTAGTATAAAATAACGATGATGGATATATTGTTCACTGTGGTAAGGCATTTTTACCGATACACAGTTATTCTGTATTATTGTATGTAAATTTTACTACGCAAATATACCGTTGTTTTGATTTGTTTTGTTTCATTTTGTATATAATATATATATATATATATATATATACATGCATATTAAAAAAAAATAAATGTATATATTTGTGTGATATATTGTGTGTATATATATATATACATATATTAAATAAATAATGTATATATTTTTGTAACTTATTATATATATAAAAATCACACAAATGTATACATTTATTATTTTTAATATATGCATGTATATATATATATATATATATATATATATATATATATATATATATATATATATATTATTTTCAAGGATACGTGAAAGAATTCACGATCTACCGAGTCAAAAATGTATATATATATATATACGTTTAAATAATTTTTTTACAATTTTATTATAATTTTATATTATTCTTCAATTTTTTAGTCTTCAGTTTTTTTTACCGACATCGTTTATTATCTCTTGAAAATATAAATAATAATAATAAAAACAAAATTTGCATTAAAAACATTTTCTTTAAAATTTATATATTTTTTTTATTTAGGTGATGCAATTAGGTCTATGATATTTACATCGTTGTTCAATGGATCGCGTTTGATGTTTATCGTTCGTTTACCGGATTTTGGAGATGATGACATACAAATTGTTTGCCTTACTCGTAAAGAAATGTCGTACATTATCTCAACTTTCGGACATAAGGTAAGTAAATAAATAAATAAATATATATATATACATCATCATCATCATCATCAGTGAGTCCGGCCACCCCTAAAGGGATATCGTGACCATAATCTGTTACATGGCAGAGACCAGGCTATGCGAACAAATACGATCGCGTGCACTATTTACACAATTGTGGAAAGTACTGCCAGTTGTCCTGCAAATCGCGTCAGACCATCGAAGAGATGCACGTCCGCACTCTCTTCTACCGGCTACACTACACATATTTTCGGCTATAACTACGTGACCCCAAAAAATCTTATTATTCTGCTGAGTACGCTTGATTTTAATCCCTTCGGCTTGCCAATTTTCTTCTTCATCGTTAGCTCGATTCGAGTATCGTGAAATCGTGAATCTCAATTTTCCGAATTTCGGATCGCCACACGTTTCTGTTTTCCGCATATTGAATAACCAGCTGAAGCGAAGTGGCGTTTGTCAATTTCTAAATTACATCCGTGTCCCTTATGGGCGCTCTTCCTTGTTTCCTTTTGCCTACCGGAATTAGTTGTTTAGAACTATCTTGCCGTATAATGTGGTCAAGGTACGTAACTATTCGTCTCGTTACTACATCGCATAGACGTATTTCCGGACGGATTTCATGCAAGATTGAGTCGTTTGTTCTCTTTCTCCAGCAGAACATTTCGAACGCATTTATTCGTTGGATATCTGTTGCTTTTAACGTCTAGCATTCCGGTGCGTATAGAACGACAGAGATGACCAGTGTTTTCGTAACCATCGTAATGTCGTGACTCAGATTTTTGTGAGTTGAGCCAGTGCAAACTTAGCAACTCCAATTCGTCTTTTAATTTCCTCTGTCGAGGTTCTATCTATCGCATATATATATATATATATATATATATATATATATATATATATATATATATATGTGCCTGTGTAAGTATTCTCTTTCGAATTTCTGAAGAATACATCATGTGACGTTTTTTTTTTAAATTACAGCGATATTCGTACGTTTGCATGAAAATAATATTTCGATATTCCAGTTTTTTTGTGATAATAAGGAAATGTTGTCAATTGTACGCAAAGGATCAAGAGTATATAATTGAAATTTTGTTGATTAGGATATGATATGAACAAACACACACACATATATATATACATATATATATATATATATATATATATATATATATATATATATATATATATAGTAGTTGGATATGAATGGCCAAAAAAATTTGAATATGTAGGTGTCAGGATCAAATAAACATGAAATTGAAAAAGATGTACTGGCTTCTGGGTAGACATTTTGAGTTGCCTCTAAAATCGAAATTATAGCTGTATAACGCGGTTATTAAACTGGCGTGGACGGTATATCCGTTTGAGGTAAGGTATCGGTGTATAATATTAACATGATACAACGATGCCAGTCACAAATATTAAGAATTATACAAACGCGGCATGGTACATTCGGAACGACAACCTGCATCGCGACTTAAATGTACCGTATGTGCGTGTGATAATCCGAACATGTGGTAATCCGAACAAATAGTGAACGTTACTTGCACAGATTAGAATACCACCTGAATCGACTGGCAGTTAACTTGCTAGGTAGCGGTAACGATGTCCGTAGACTCAACCATTGAACCCATTAGACCTTCCACATCGGTTTGATTGATTGTCTATGTAACTCCGAGTATCATTGATGAATGATATCTGCAACCCTGTCACGAACCATATAGACAAATTTCTTATTGGCTATGTAAACCAGATTGAAATTTTATATATATATATATATATATATATATATATATATAAAACAAAGGAAGATCTGCGCCACAGGTTCAAACGCTCTAAATAAACTATTGTGCATTCAAAAACTTGAAAGAAACTGCCACAATAAATAGAAAAAATTTTCATAAAGTGTTTTTTTGGCAAGCTTGTTGGTATAGAAAAATAAGAACCCGAGGTTTAGTTAAGAATAATGCATATCTCGAATTAAACATGGCGGCATTAAGCGATATCCTGCAACGTCAGTTTTGTAATAATTGTAATTTACAATATGTGCACTGTTGGAAACTGAAAACTAAACGGGAGGACATGCATAATGTTAACCGGGGACGAATAATAGTTTTGTATATAAAAAGTTTTTTATTTGTAACGGCGAGGTGGAACCTTGGATTAAATACACGGGTGAAAGAATTCGAATAGCTTTATAAGTATTATCAATAGTACGATTAACATGATTAATGAAGGACAAACACGAGTCCAGAGTGACTCCTAAATACTTAACATCTTATTTAATATTTTGACCACCGTTAATTACTGTTTCCGGCAAGGATAATAGGTGCCTTCTGGAATAAATTACGGCTTCAGTTTTCTCGGTGTTCAGATTCAGCTTTCAATGTTTATAGTACTTACAGACAACGAACGACGGATTTTGTGACATATCTATACTAAAATATAAAACCGTAATGTCTGTCTGTGATTTGCGAATATTTTCATTATAATCACGGCATTGGGTTATTTTTATCATACATAAACAGGAAATTTATTTTTTTAAACTTTTCTGTCTGTTCCGATTTAACTTAAAATTTTTTAAAGTAATAAATGGTGAACTTCACACAGCTTATAGCCTATATTATTGGATTCGTTCTAAGCTTTATTTCGGCGATATTTTAAATCTTTAACTTATTGTAATTTCTGTCTAAATGTGTGATATGAATAAGCGTTCGAAAAATAATTACATAGGCGAAGTCGTGGGTAACTTCTAGTAGTCTACTGTAAATTGTATCGGGTCTATATGAATCACAATACAAGGCTAAGTCAGCAATTTTAATCATAGAATTTTAGGTAAATCATTTATGAAGAGCAGGGAAAGAAAATAAGGATCTAACACACTACCTTGCGTTACTCCAGCGTGATAGGTTGTCCTCATTAAAGAGTTATTAGAAAGATGAGTAACGTTAAAAAGTCGATTACATAAATACGATTTGTCGACGTATAATGTTGGGAATAAAGCGAGACGATAAATGAAATCAAACATTAAGCCGATTGGTAAACGGTTTTCGTATAGTCTAAAAAAACAGTCGAAATATTTTGGTCAATTTTAGATTACATTTCACAAAAATCGCAGATATATCCCACCCGGAGGGCACTTTTGTACCTTTAGGGAGCCAGAAATCTAACCGGAACGGGGCGTGTCCACAGGTTGCGTATGGTGGAATGGCATCTAAATATAGAGGTTAGCTGCGAATAAGTATTTGAGCAGTCGCGGACAAAGAGCAGCTACTGGCGGAAAGTCTCATTTGTAGATGATTCCAGTAGTGTTAGAACATAAAGATTGGAGGGTGTGGACGGAATATGAAGGGATGTCCGCTAAAACTCCAACAATACCCTTTGAATGTCCTGGTCATGGCGAGTCATGTCTCGCCCTGCTATTACCGTAATAACAAATGGTAGGACAGACTATGTAACTGTCCTAGGAGAATAGATACTCCGAAAATAAACCACTCTCTAGTGTGCACCTTGAGCAAGTACAGAAGAGACCCCTTCTCACCCTCCTTCCGTTCCTTTTCCATTTCGTTTTCTATTCTCTCTCTCCTTACCATTTTATTCTGCACATTTCCTATTGCTACCTTTAGTTTACTATACTGACTTACACCAGTCCAATTGTCCGGGTTCCATCCTTGCCATTGGGTTAACTGGTGTAGTTGGATTGGCGACATGTTTGTCGTTAGACAGTCTTTTTTTCTGTTATCTAATTTTTCTTCTGTTATCCGATATTATTTTCCTTCTGTCTTTTATTAAAAAATCCTATACGGCGATGGAATCGTGGTGGCGGGAGTAGGTTTGGTTTCACTCGAAGCTATTAGCCATTGATTCTGCACTAGATGGTCGCTTTTCAAAAGGATGGGAAGATACTGAAGCTCAGCAGCAGGTTATACGACTAAGTAGTGGAGAAGACAAGAAAAGGTGTCCTAAACATAGCTCTTCCCATGTGAACCTGGCTAGCTGAATCCATAGACATAATTTCATAAGAATAATTTTTCCGTGACCCAGTTTTGATAATAAACAAATTTTCTGACTCCTTCGAGATTTATTTTTTTTTAAATTTCAAAATTGCTGCAAAATTGTTTAATGGTTTTATCCATATTCATAGTACCGTCTGATTTTTCCAATTACATGAGTAACACAAATGTTACTATAGTATTCATGTATCTGTTTTATTAATTGTAACCCAAATTCTTGTGATAAAAAGATTATATGTAAAAGAAATCTCTCCTTTTTATACTACTTTTTTTGAATTTTGAATTTCTTCTCTATTAAATTTCTAATCTTGAATAATTTGTTCCATTTATACCATATTTATAACTGCGTATCTTCTGTATTATCAAAGTATTCTAAGTCTGGATTTCTTGAAAAGGAATCACGTTCCACATTTACTTTTCCTTGTGCATATGTGATCTTAAAATTATATTGTGAGAGATAGTATACTAAATCTCCTAGTTCCCCATCTGTTCGTTCTTTTACTTTCACTGTTTCATTTCAAGTGGTTTATGATCCGTTATAACAATAAACGGTCGACCTATTAGCCAGTGTTGCCAATAAATAATAGCTTCATGGATTGCTGACCATTCTAAATAAGCAGTTTTTTTTTTGTAGAGGAGTTAATATTTTGAAACATAAATAACTGGTTCAACCCATTTTTTTGAATTTTTTTTTTGCTTCTACTCCTTGAATACTAACATAAGTATAAATATAAATTGCGAATATTGGACTTGAACATAAATAATTTTTAACAGTATTAAATGCTTGTTCACAATCTGAATAGATTGCAAGATCATAATCATACATTAATCTAATTAAACAGCGATAAATTGAAGTAGAGCAATTTGATGTGCACCATAAGATGTGTGTGGTAACTTTTTGAGTAAGTTTAATTTTTTTGTGCGAGACTTTTTTATATGATTTATTTGAGCGTCCCAAGACATCTTATTGTCTAATATCAGACCAAGGTATCGTATTGTCGATGCACATGGAATTGTGATTCCTTTAAGTTTAACATTAACCTGGTGAATGCATTTGCGAATTTTACAGAAGTGTGGTCTTTCTGGTTGAGAAGCACAGTTCGTTTGTGGAGAACCAGGAGGATAGTTTTTAAGTACATTTATGAAGTACCACTTCTCCCAAGTACATTGTTCTGCAGGTTACAGAGATGGTAAGGTATAATAAGCATTTTACAGAAGATTGTTTATTATCTGCTAAATAATTTATAGCGATGTTGAAATGAATAGGACCAAGTACCGATCCTTGAGGTACACCACTGGTCATAGTAGGAATTGATGAAAGTTTTTTTCCTATTCGGATGATGAATTTTCGATTCATAAGGAAGTTTTTAATAAATACGATCATATTACCACCAAAGTTCCAGCGAGGCTACTGTTACATGGCTTTTGTGGGTAGAAATTCTGTCGAATGCTTTTGACAGGTCAAAAAAGATTGCTAATACATGGAGCCGGTTTTATGATGCTTCTGACACCATATGTTGCAGTGTATATACTTAGTGTAATGTGAAGCGATGATTGTATCTAAATCCACAATGTGAGTCATGAATAAGATAATTTTTTTTCTAACAACCAGTTTCGACGTATATGTACGATTCATTCAAATACTTTGCAAAGTACAGGAGTGAGCGAGATAGGACGATAGCTCTCTGCAAGCGATGGGTTTTTCTTGGATTTTAACACCGAAATAATGATAAATATTCTCCAGACATCCGGTGACACATTTTCCGTTCAGATTTTATGAAAGGTTTGAAGCAGTAAATGTAATGTAACCGACGAAGAATTTTTTAACATGCATATGTGCAAGTCATCCTGTAGAGGTGTTTTTTCTTTTGTTAGTTTGATGGCGTGGATTAATTCTCGTTGGCTTATTTTCTTATTGTAATCATCTAGGTTTGATTTATCTAAATAAATGTTTGGACCTTCTTGTTTATTCATTGTTGATAATAATCTGCAAAAGTATAAGCAATTTCATCAGTGTTGCAAATGTTTGTAGCTCCGATATTCAGGACTGTTGGCAGTAGAGACGAATGGAGATGGTCTAGCGAGTGTATTTTTGACCAAACTGTGCTGGCTGGAGTAGATGACATGATGGTTTTTGTAAATTCATTCCAGGATTTACGTTTCGCTTGTTTTGTGGTACATTTTGCTTTTGTACGAGCTCTCCTGTATTTTAAATGATTATTTGTGGTAGGTATAGCTTTCAGTGCGTGAAGAGCTCTTCGTTTATCTCAAGTTATTTTTGCACATTCCTGGGTCTACAGCTTAACTTCCCGTATATACAATGTGCCAGTAGAAGTTTTACTTGTGAAAAATAAATATATATCTGATTTGATTTCGATTACTATCGTTATTATTTGTTAATAGGATTTTTTTTTTCATTTTTATTATTTTTCAGTTCAGAGTGGTACCTGGAACGAAACTGTTAATTCAAGCACAGCAACAGGTTGGTGATGAATTGGAGAAAATCGAAAATGGAGAAAAAATGAAAGAAGATGTACAAGATAAAATCGTTAATGGAAATAAAACAAAATCGAACGATGCGACGGAGGATAAGTTGGAACTTAAATATTGTAGCCGCCTGTTGAAGTCAATATTTTCGACAGTCGGCCTCATTAATGATACTGCAACCTCAAACGACAACGAGGAATATCCGATGCACAGGGTACTCGGTAAAATGTTATCGACCTTTCTATTTACGTTCATGATCGTAGGCTATTGGATGCTCTTATTCCTTGCACTTCGTTTATGGTTCATACGTAAACGAGCCAGCCTCTATGGGTTTGAAGATCGAATGATGGTTAAACAATTACAGGTACCGGAAGCCGGTGGTGCTATTCGAGCCGCTTAATCCGAAACGGAGTTCAATTTATTTTTGAAAATTTTGCACTTTTAACGTTCGCTTTTTTTTCATCAATTTAATCGAATAATTCGCCTGGAAAAAAATTTTCCTAAATTTACTCCGTTCTAATATTTTAAGGAATGTCATTTAGCAGATGGTCGGTGAGGGAGTATCTTTTTCGAGTAATGTTTCATCGTTATTATTAACATCACAATTATTATTTAATTACGTTTATTATTATTATTATTCTTATTCTTATAGAGCAGTTTTAATCGGCGGAATTATAATCATTAGGAGGCTTATTCGCGTTTTCGAAATTATAATTCGGACAATCGTCTAATTGAAAATATATATTCATGAAAATAACTACGTTTTGATTTTATTTTTTATTTTTTTCCGCTTATATTTACTCTTCGATCGCATACTTAAGTCGTTTTTACCATTCTTATTATTGTTGAGGTCCGGCTTCAATACATTTTATTTTTTGTTCAATTTTTACGCCTGTTTTCAAGACCACGTGTTAATTTTCACGTTCGAATTCCTTTCAAACATCTGGATGCGTTGTTCCGTATTTCAACTATACGCTGTAGCGGTAAAATGAACTCGAGTGTTGGTTATAAATAACGAAAAACATTTCTTACGACGAATGCAAACTTGAAACGTTACCGATACAAGTTTGTGTAAACAAACAAGGTAGTGGCGTCTGATTTATATTATACGAGCGATATCGGAACAATTTAGGCAATATTAACATTGCTATATTTTATATATGCTCTATAGCACTATATGGTGCCGAAAATTTGAATATAGATAAACGGAATTTGGACAAGTTGCAAACGTTCGAAATGTAGCGCTGCTAGAGGAGATGGATAAGATAAGATGGACGGACAGGATAAAAAAATCCAAAAATTATTGATGACATAAACAAAAAAAGGGGATTAATTGATCGAATACAGAAAACGTGTAATGAGGCCATGCAAGAGTCAGAAATTCATTCATACTTACTACGAAGGAGTTAAAAAGAGCTGCGGAAAATTGGGAATATTGGAAACATATCATCACAGAGTCTGTCTTACGATTGAACTAAAATAATGTAAAAGACATTTACAGATGATGTTTTATCACCGGGAATTCTTGCAAAGCAAATTAAATTAATAAATGGAGAAACGTGATTAGAAATCAATGGACAAAAATATTTCCACGTCATTTACACGCTACGACGTTATATTTGTCACCATCTACATTTCAACCAACAGTCTATTGTCGTACTGGTTAAATGGTCTCAGTTTGCCCAATAAACGTCTTTTGTGAAATAATTAAATCACTTCCGACGTACGGCATATAACTTTACAGTTCAACGGTACCAGCGAATCGGAGATCTAGTAAATTTCGCTTATTGATGTAAAAAAAAACACCAGTCCTTTGTTCGTAAAGATTGACTTCGCCTTTGTTCTAATCATGAAGGACCAAAGTTTATTACTCTCATTCCCAGTCGGATACCTTAAATGTGCAAAGTCACATAACTCGATGGCCACGTGAAACCATGGAACGAATATATTTCGTTTGTTGTATTTAGAAGTACATCTGCATGAAGACAACATTGTCGAGAAATATGGGGGTGAGCTTACGTACCATCGCCGCCGATAACAATAGTTTTAACGTTTGTATATTAGAGACACGACAGTCGTTTTTTGAAGTTAAACTTCTATTAGCGCATTGTATATGGGGAACTAACCCATAAAACGAGCAAGATAGGGGTTCGAAACCAACACGTGACATAGAAAGTTTTCATCATTATTTAATTCTTAATTATCGCATATAAGGCAGTGACACCCCATTCCATATAACATCATATGTACGCGCAATTTGAATTTTAAAATTTTATAACGTCCATGTTTACAGTACGATATATAGACGTACACTGTGTTCGTGCGTGTGTGTTTTGTGTGGATTGAATTTCTAAAATAAATGTGTTTGTCTGGTAATTTGCTCGTATATATTTCATATTCCTTTTTAGCAGTCGAACAATAAACCTTTTTAAGTTTTGAGAAATTTTATTCGATACTATCCATTTTGCAAATATGTTTAAAAACCACGGTTTTGTAGTTTTTACGACAGTTCACTAACGTTAATCGAATGATACTATACCGTCAGTAGGGGTGATGGCTGGGTGGTTAAATCCTAGTTTTATTGTCGAAATTGGAACATGATAATAACATTAATAATAATAATAAAAATAAAATCATTCAAATGAAATAATAATGATAATAACAATAAGTAAGCAAAAGAAAAAATAAGAGAGCATTTTTTTACTGAAGAAATAAAATTGTTGTATTCGATTTCATCGAGAAATATATCTGGAAAAAAGAATTACAATAACAGTTATGAAAAGAAACACGCAAAGGTAATTCTTTTCCAAGTCAAACATTAAATTATTATTGTTATTATTATTAACTAGGGGCTACCCATAAAGTATGGTATAATTAGTGGATGATTAGGTGTGAAACAAAAAAAGGTTTTCCCAAATCTGACTAAAATTTGCCGAGTTATCTACAATATCCAAACCTATGTACTTGATCCGCTAAAAAGCGCACCAAACAATTATTAGTTGGGAAAGTTTTTCGGGAAGAAAGCATAAGTTAAACTTTGCAGACGCATGTTATGTTTGCTACCCGGGGGGGGTGCCCTTTTAGGTCTATGCAAGTGGGAGAAGCTGTTAGGGTTTAATGAAGTATAACTTTTAAAAAATATTGTTCAATCATATATATATATATATATATATATATAAGTAGGCTATACCATGGGGATACTGCCCGGTCAGATGGAGCCCATATACTCGATGTATAAAATGTCCATCAATCTGGGTCATTTTCTTATGGAAATTAACATTGATGGGGTTTCTACCCGGTATTCAATTCGACGAGTTTAACTTTCACTTGGTAGTAATATGTAGACATCTTTCTGATGAACCGGTAATCTGATTTCGTCATTTTGACCACCACACCCCTCCACACCTCCCATTGTATGGATTATTATACATATTTTGGCGGAATTCTTAACCCAACTAATGATGCTAACTGAGAGTTTTACTTTCTTTAATTTCTTGTCATAGCTCTTCTGTTTCAATCCTCCTCTCTTCCCATTCAGCCCTCGATTACATGTAAATATACTCTTATACACACACATATATATATATATATATATACACAGGGGAATATATGTGTATATATATATTCTGTTTGACAGTAACTAGTTCCAATCGTTCATTATTATTGCTACCTGCCGACTATAACCTTTTATAAACTGTTAATGAATATAGCTATGTGTGTGTATATATATATATATATATATATATATATATATATATATATATTTCGGCGGGAATCGTCGAATTCGTCATCGTTGTGATATTTAGATGCGATGTTATTATTATCTACGTACTCGTATTATTCGAGGACGAGTTATTAATTGATTATTATTATTTTGAGGTCAACCGATCATCACTTATGACCATCACACCCCCTTCACACCTCCCACTGTACCTATTATTATACATATTTCGGCGGAATTCTTAACCTTCGGAATTCTTAACCCAACTAATGATGCTTACTGAGAGTGTGTGCATGTGTTAGTGTGTATGTGCGCGCATCTTATCATCGTCAATTGTTGTATGTATCATATGTTTCGGGATTTTAACGTACGTCTGACACAAATAGAAACAATCGATATTTTTATGTCTAGCTCTAGAAAAATAGTCTCGTATTTTCCCCAAGTCGTCGTTCGAGTCTACATCGTCGAATATAATTACCGAATCCTCTTCTTCGAAAATAATTCAGATGATCATAATAAGACGGTTCATCGTTTATATCTTCCCCCAGTTTCTCAGCTTCCATAATAATATCACGAATAGTATTAACGCTATTCGTAATCGTCGACTTTATATTGTTTTTTCAGCAACGCGACTACTAATCGTTTTGCGCACTAATATACAATGGTGTAGAGCTTCAAATACTTTTTCTTTTTGATTTTTTTTTTTATAAATTATTATCTACCGATTGATAAATTATAATTTTTCATCTTCGAATACTGCATCGTAGCAATGTCAAAACTAAAATATTGCGCGCACTCACACTCACATGTACACAACACACGCTCGCTCGCTCGCACTAACACACATACTTTCATACACACATGTGCACACATTTACGCACACTCGCACTCACGTGTTCACACTCATACTCCTTATCTTCTTTTTCCCTATCATCTTGGATTTCATCATCATCATGTTCCTCTTTCATGAATGTTAGTTTTGAAAAAATATAAAATGCAAATTTGATCTTTTTTTATATTTTCTTAAAAAATCGTAGCCGATATACAGATATATACGTAGATGAGATAATAATTATAAAACTTTTTTTACTAAATCGTTTAGTGGATTATAATTAATTTCTCGGTCATGTAATAATAATGCGTAACAAGATGTCTTCTCCGGGATAGCGGTCGATGATTTAAATTCGATCTTTAAATCTATCGGGCTGTTTGTAAGTAATTCATTCTGATAAGTAGTATCGATCACGAAAATTGTATAGTTTTTCGCGAATTCTTTTATCCCGATAAGCGGTGATGGATTAGGTTTCTGATAGTACATCTGCTGGAAACGGGAGTACATTTGATATAGCGGAGCGTATTTATTTTCCGCGAAGTTTAATTGAAGGTTATCGTACGGGTAATAAATCGAATTCAAGTAAACTTTAATATCGATTATATTACAATGATCGAATTCCGACATATCTTTTGTTAGTTGATTTTTCCTGTCAGTCTGAAAAGCTACTATAACGCATGAAGGTCGTTCGCTATTAGTACCGGTTTTTACCAACCAACTATGCTCGGTAGCGCGCGGTAAGTCCGGATACTCGTATAGACTCCATTGACGAAAATTTATCGGAAGAAATTTAGCATTCTTCACGTATTGTAATAGAGCTATTCTAGCCTCGTCATTGACATGTATAAATGGTAAATTCCACGCGACCTTTTGCAATGTAATCGAGACATCCGCTGCATTCGTATCGTTATATAACGCATTTACATCTTGTCTGCCTCTGGTCAATATTAATTCGTGTCGCGTATTTATAAATACTCGCCGATAATCTTCGTGTAAGCCGGAAATAAGTTTTAACGGAATACTGAATGAAAAATAGAGCGTTTTCGCATCCCCAGTCTCCGGTTTTTCATATGTACAAACTTTAAGGTCGCTCCGATTCATAACTGAACTAGCGTAAATATTTTCTTCATTCTTTCCGTCCATGCTGACGTACGCTTTAAGAGTAGACGTTATACCCGGATTGCGTACTCTGTCTATTTCGACTCCGTTTATTTCGTATCGTATTTCAGAAAATAGATGAAGCGGTCCAGCGAAAGGGAAATTCATCGCTTTTTTCACGTATCCTTCCAATATTAGATAACTTTCACTCGGTAACACGTAGACATCTTTCTGATGAATCGGTATCCTGATTTCGTCATTTTGACCGAAATTATTACTCGAATACGGTTTATGTGTATGATATTCGAACGAAGTAATACTGTTTTCCGTCTGAATCGGTTCTTTTACATGTAGTATACTATCCATTGTATGTATGTGTGTTATACTCTGTTTGATATGACTTTGTAACCCAATTGACGTAATAGTTGTATACTGCAATGAGATAGGCGCGATTTCTTACGATTGACTCGTTGTTTACGTACGTGTCGTCTATTTATACTTTTTTTGAATGACCACCAACACAGCGAGCAAGTAGTGTTCGAGATGGAAGAGTACTTATTATAGGTTTTAACCATTATTGTCGCGTCTCAAGGGTAATGTAATAGTAATCGTTTCTTCGTGAAAATCGATTACACGCCCGTTTTGGTCTTCAACCGATATGGTAATATTATTTATAGTTTCATTGACTATCGGAAGATAGACGATACTCTCGGGTCTTTCGACTATCTTATAACCCGGCGCTATATCGAGTGGGAACGAATGTAGGACGTGACTGACTGTACCATTCTTGTATGAACCACAAACCAAATTACATACTAGATTGATGACGTTCACGTTATTCATTTGGATAGTACCGGATGATACATTTTCTTTATTCGCAGACAATAATGGATATTGCTTTTGCCGGATATTTCCCGCTGTATAGTTCTCCGTCGGTCTGTTTAAATCCGAGTAATCGTCCTGGTCCTTTACCGTTATTAAATAAATCTAGGTAATGTTTAGATTTAAGACGCGCTTTTAACGTGATCGGGTCGACTTTCAGCGATAAAGTATCATCTACGAATGTTTTTAGGGTCTCCTCCAAATCCGACACTTCGTAACTACCCGGATCGAGTATAACTATATTATTAGGTACGTCCACATTATGCGGTTTTTCATCCATTTTTACGTACCATACTAGCGTGTTTTCATTCTCGGTAATATTGAATATAGAATTGTAGGCTGTGAATGATGTTAATCCTAAAGAATACGAGCCCTCGGTGAGATGTAGCGGAGGAAATATGTCGCAAGACAATACGCTGCTACCCGCTCCGCTTAGTTGAAATAAGAAGGATCCCATCGTTAGAGAGCGTCGCAAAGATATTTTAAGCACAGTTCACCGCAATTTACCGAGTTGACTTTGTTCATAAATTGATACGGCGTTCTATTGTAACTTATATCGATTTTTTTATTAGCGCGTGTAAAGTATCGTACGAGTTCTCGAGGTGGCGGAAGATTACCGTAACTATCGAAATATCGAACGCGATTACCGTTCTTTATATAGCAACACCAATGCGTTCCTTTACCTTTCGCGCTATCTAGGTTAATTACAGTCGCTTCTCGATAGTGTGGACCACTTATCGGTAAACTATCTCAGTCGAAAACGCTTCTAAATGATGGGATTTTTAATTGTTTCGCGAATTTTTCAATTTCCAACCCGTTTAACGGTCGATCAGTCGGTACGTTTGCAGCGACGAAAAAATTTCTTTCTTTTTACTCGTTTCGATGTAGTACTGCTCGATGGTGATGATGACGTATTTAAATAAAGACCGTATCCTTGTTTGTACGGTTTTAAATAGACTCCTTTACCGACTTTAACCGACGACTCTGTTGATGATGATGATGAATCGCCAGCGTTAAAACTGTGACGCGCTTCATTAACATCTTTCACAGCTTTCGCCACGGCTGATGTAGTACCTCCAAGAGCGCCGATCAACGAAAGACCGGCTAAAATTGGAACTAATGGTAGCGCTCCGCCTATTTTTGGAACGGGTATTACACGCGTTTTAATCGATCGTTTACAACAGCGTATTTTTTTCAAGGCCGCTAAAACTTTTTTCGTTTTCGCCGAAACTGTTTTAACACCTGCCCCGGCCTTACGAGCGATTTGTAATACTTTTCGAAAGTCTAGTCTGTTCTTTGTCGATTTGGGACGAGAACAACGAGGATTACAACAACATCCTGCTCCTAGTTTCCGTTTCATCTTCATAGCGTTCGTTACTAACCACACACTCGTTCGTTCACCGATGGTAGCTGATGAATCGGTCGCTCTTTGCCAAGCTGCGTCTTCGAGTTTCTTATCAGCTTCCGATCGCTTTTTATCGTCCTTATATAGACTATAGGCGATATCGTGTTCTTGACAAGCTTTATCTAATCCGTTTATAGGTCGACAATTACTCGCTAATCGAGCGGAGAGGTTCGTACCAGGCCCGCAATAGTTATATCCCGGTAAATGAAGTTCGAACGGTAATTTATCTATAAGCGTATTCACTAAACCACTACCGACACTTTTCGATGTAGGCGATGATGTTGTCCTATATATATAGTTTTTCGACTGGGACGAGTCATATCGTTGAGGAGTGCTTATATACATATATATACATATATATATACTTATATACTTCTATAATAATTCGGTATAAAATGTTCCAAATCGTATGCCAGAATACTTCGCTTCCGGTGGAGGACGCTTTGTATTTGATCGTAGGAAACGGTTTAACGCTAGATGAAAACGATAAATTCCGAAAACACAGTACGCTCTTGCCGAATCATGTACGACGTCTAGTATGTGGAAGTAGTGGAAGTGGAAAAACTAACGCTACGTTGTCGCTACTATTTCATCCGAATGGTTTAAGATATACGTGGGTGTATATATACGGTAAATCGTTAGATCAAGTCAAGTATCGTTTACTACAGTCGGTCTTGGAACCGTTACAACCATCGATAGGTGTTAGTATGTTCGATCAATTAGACAACGTGCCGACACCTCAAGACGCGAAAGAGGATTCGGTAATTATATTCGACGATGTAGACTCGAACGACGACTTGGGAAAAATACGAGACTATTTTTCTAGAGCTAGACATAAAAATATCGATTGTTTCTATTTGTGTCAGACGTACGTTAAAATCCCGAAACATATGATACGCGATAATGCTAATATGATTATTGTATTCGCGCAAGACGAGATTAACGCGCGACATATTTACGACGAACACGCGAACGGAGGTGGATCGAATTGCGACTATAAAACATTCCGCGAAATGTGCCGTGTAAGCTGGTCGGGTGACAAGTACGGCTTCTTAACAATCGTCAAAGAAAATAATATAAATAGCGGTCGTTTCCGTAAAGGTTTCGATCAATTTCTATCGATAAAAGAAATCTAATAAGCGCTCGCTCCTACTGTTATATTACGTACATTATGGATCGTGAACATATCGAACGTGAAATACAAGTGAAAAAATCACTAAATACTTTACGAAACGCCATCAAAGAAAAATATAATACTCTGATTCGGGATAAAAGTTCGATGATGGATGCATCTTCGCTAGTATTACAACCGGTTATCGAACCGTTGAAAGAGTTAAAGCAAGTTATATCGGCCAAACGGGTATGACAAAGATGACAGCATCATCATCACCACCACCGTTAGACACTGATGAGAAACGTATTAAATTATCCGCTATTCCTATACTTAAAACTCCGCTCAAAGCCGAACCTTTATCACCATTATCATCAGCATTAGGATCATTAACGTAAATCGAATCACCTTCTATTCAATCACCTAGTAGCAGTATAAAATTGTCGTTATTCGATCGATTTGAAGATACCGCGTACGGTATTCGGTTTAATCGTGGAACTAACGAATATAGATTGGGAGATGTACCGATTAGTTGGAATGATGAACAACGTACTTTACGACTGCACGCGAGTGAATTAAAAGATCGAGACATCGAGGTATCTACCGGTCTAGCTTATCTACTTACGCATAAACTACCGGCTCCTGAATATTACACAGAGAGTGATTTGAAAATGTATAGACAACTGTTAGAAGCTACTAGAGCTTATTTACGTAGTACCGGTGTGATAAAAGGTTTAGATAACGCCAAGTACCGCGAAATGATTAAACCATTATTCACCTCATCATCATCATCATCATCACCGTTAGGAGTTGTAAAGAAAAAAGAAGGTGGTAAAATGAGACTAATGAAGTTAATAAATAGCCGTAATTGTAATAAAGGTGATATTAATACATCGTCGATTGTTTACGAATACTGGGATGATCCGAACGAATTAGTCGAACGATTAGTTTTATTACACGCCTCCAGACAAAGCGGTAATACCAGTGTCGATAACGAAATTTTATCTATCGAAGAAGAATTAGCGGAAGCCGGCTATATTCATTTACCGAGTGAATATGAAAACCAAGACGAATAACGCGTCTGTGAAAGAGCAGATTGTTAAAGAATTATTCAAACCGGCTCGTAAAAATTATCCTACGCGAGCTGTACAAACATACGGACAGAATGAATTTTGGCAAGCTGACATCGTTGATATGAGACAATACTACGTACGTTCGAATAAAGGCTATCGATATATTCTCACGATTATCGACACGTTTTCAAAATTTGCTCGTTGTATTCCGCTGAAGCGTAAAACAGGAGCGGAGGTAGCTAAAGTCTTGGATGATATTCTACGCGTGTGTGATAAAACACCGAATAATTTACAGACGGATGATGGTTTAGAGTTTTTCAATCGGCTGGTCAAACAAGTAACCGACAAATATCGTATTAATCACTACAGTTCGTACAGTCCGCTAAAAGCTAGTATTGTCGAAAGATTTAATCGCACGATTAAAAATAAACTATGGCGTCATTTTGCGATTAGCGGAAAATATTATTGGGTAGGCGCATTATCGAAATTAACGCGCGAATACAATAACAGCGTCCATTCTACGATCGAAATGCGACCTGTCGATGTTAGTGCGAAGACCGAAGCGGAAGTTGCTAAACGCATTGCGTCGAAACGCATGAAACGATTAGTAGTCGCCCCGCCGAAAAAACTATATAAAGTCGGCGATTACGTACGTATAAGTAAAGTAAAATCGATATTCGAGAAAGGTTATACGCCTAATTATAGTTCGGAAATATTCATCGTGCGACACGTCTATCTTACGAATCCGATAACCTATACACTTCGAGATACGAACGGAGACATAGTTAAAGGTCGTTTCTATCATCAAGAACTATCCAAAACCGCTCATCCCGATACGTATCTAGTAGAAAAAGTGTTACAACGTAAAGGACGTCGCGTGTACGTAAAGTGGCTCGGTTTCGGTCCGAAACATAATTCTTGGATAGCGGTTAAAGATTTCGTTTAACAGGAAGATGCCTCTACATAAATCCGGCAAGTACTCCGATAGAGAAGCGCAATCAGCGCTATTACCTAAACAACCGTGTATTACAAACACTCTACCACTAACCGCGGAAGGAAATTACGATTTACGAGGGAAACGAATGTTACACGCTGATAATAAAACAGCCCTGCCGCAAGATGATGAATTGATTAGTTATTATCAATGTAAAAATTTCGTATGGAGCTACATCTCATCGGATGCGTTCAAAGATAAAGTACTAGAACATTTAGGTATTTCTCAGACTAGCGAAGGAGACTTCAAATTGAACGGTAAACGCTTATTAGGAACCGATAATACTCGTCTTAATGCGGAAGATGATGAATTAATTTCTTTCGCGCGTTGCAAAAAAACTCAAAAATGGTTTATCGAGACTACTACATTCAAGGAAAAAGTATTCGAAGCTCTTAATGCAACAGACGCAATTACGAAGCAACAACCGGACATGAATATAGCCTCGTTAGAGAATCGTGTAAAAAGATTGGAACAACTTCGAAAACCCGATTCGGCTAATGAATTACCTCCAACTCCATCAAACGCGAAGAAACCGACGTAAAATAAATAAAGAATAGTATTAATAAAATAATAAATGAACGAATCGATTAACAAGTATTTGTATTATTTCGATTAGCTCGATTATACATTATATTCTTAATAGATAAAAATATACGCGTATTTAATTACGGTCAAGTACTTATTTCGCGAAATATAATTGTACGTGAAAACGTCGAGATCGCGTCATTAAGACGCCATAAGAACACTGTATTTACATCATGAAAACGTCAAGATCACGTCATGAAAACGTCATGAAAACGTCGGGAAAACGTCATGAAAACGTCATGAAAATGTCGAGATCGCGTTGTGAAATTTCCCTGAAATGTGTATAATCAGTATGTGGGCGGTGTGGAGGGGTGGGGGTTAACGTGTCAGGAGAACGTCATTCAGACATCGGGAGTATGATAGTCACATTACACACAAGCGGACTCTTATTATAACGAGTGAAGTAGTTAACGTTACACGCAAGTTTCAGCGTTCAAATAGTTATGTCTACTAGTACTAGTGCTGCTACTACTACTACTACACTAGTGTCTCTTTCAACGAAAAATGTGTTTTTTGTTGATTTGCAAGGGCTCAAAACTTCGACGAATACGTTCATTATTAAAGAATTGGCTATTCTTAATATTAAAGGTGATTACGCGTTACATAAACTCTATCAACCGCCGTTCGATATTTCGCTAATTGATTCGCACACTCAAGCAAAAAATCTTTGGATATCTCAGCGATACCACGGATTATCGTGGAACAGCGGAACGGCGTCTTATAAAGAAATTTATAAAGATTTACGCGATGTTGCGGAAACGATGTCACCGTGTTTGTTTCTAGTAAAAGGACTGGAAAAATGTAAATGGGTGGAAAATTTTCTACCAATGCCGCATACATCGGTCAAAGTTTGCAACTTGGAAGATCAATTCGGTACGCCGAATTTAAAAGTGCTACATTCGCTCTACTGTGGAATATCAACTACAACATCCTGTTTGCATCATGGTCACGATCGATTTATTTGCGCGCTACGTAATGTTTACTTATTAGCGAAATGGTACGATATGAATGTGGCGCCGATCCAGGCAATACTGTCACCAAATATGTTCTTGGAAACTGTTCCGGATGATTTATTACAAGGCGTATTTTCGAGTAGATTATGCCAGTTATTTCATAAATTACCGGCTAAATTACGCGATCGAGCAGACTTCCACAAATATAATCTGTTTCGAATTACTTTTCCATCGCAACAACTTTGTACCAGTTGTAATCCAATGGTAGATAACGAGTAATATAAGTATGCTAATAGTAATAAGTATTATAATAATTTTTAATAGTACTTTATTAGATTAGAAGAATAATTTTATTTTTAATTTTCTGTTACCTAATACGTTAACGAATAAACAAATATTTTTTCTTAAAAACGAGAGCTTGTGTTTATTTTTATTTATTTCATTTTGTGGAGCGCTAGTTTTTTGCTATATATAAAAATCGAATGATTCTTATATACATTGCCCAAACTACACTTCGTGGAAGTAAACTAGCATGTAGTTCTCAGGTTTTTTTTTTTTTTGATTTTTTGATTTTTTTTTTTTTTTTTGACAAATTATTATCTACCGATTGATAAATTATAATTTTTCTTCTTCGAACATCGTAGCAATGTCGAAACCAAAATAAACTACCCGTCACTTTTTCACAGTGAATTGTCATACTTGTAAAATTAAGGTGCGCTAAATTTTTCATAAATTCATACACGTCCGTTATTCGTTTATGTCCGGAGACATCGTCGTTATTTAGCTGAAAATATTTCACAATCGACTTTTTCTGTCGAGAGATATTTCCTCGACTACATTCGTATACAACGCATGTCTTATAGCCACCGTCTACTAATATCATATTCGGACAAGGAAAGCGTTCCGAAAATATGATATTTCTTTTCATCCGATAAATGTAAAATATAACCCATTCGTGCGTTTTATAAGGCGGTACGTAACTAGCTATTTTAGATTTAGCCTTAGGAGGAAGTCCACAGCGTATCCATACATTATCCAAATCCGGACTAGTAAGCTGTTCCTGTTGTTGATGTTGTTGTTCTTGATGATGACTGGAAACATCCGATATTATTCCCAGCTCTATTAATAATTTATAGACTTCTCGAACAAACGAAGGTCGTTGCGACGATGTTGGTTGAATACGTTGATGGTTAGAAGACGATTCCATTATGAGGACGGATGATGTGTATTGAAAATCTTTGACGAAAACGAGTAAACGAACGTGAACACCGATGAAACGATTGAAATGTACTGTGCGCTGAATAAAATATTTGACGCGATTATTAAAAAAATAAATTATGTAACCTATCGCAACCGCGAGCAGAACATTTATATAAGCATTCGCCAATTGCAAGATAGAGTTCTTCCATTTCTTCGAGGTTAAATAATGTTAAATATTGTTCGCAACGAACAAAAGCATCACATAAAGCTGTAATATTATTAGATGATGATGATGATGGTGATGATGGTGGTGATGATAGATGTTTTTTTAATTCGTCGCAATTATGACGAAATAAAAATTCGCCAATCGCTATGTGGAGTTTCATCATGTCCTTATACTCTTTCGAGTACATTTCCAATAATAATTCGTACATTCTTCAAAATAGCGCGCAATCCCGCAGTTTACGTTGAAGTGGTAGAAAATATAAGTAGGATAGTGGTAAATGAGTCCAATCGGAATGATGATAATGATGATGACGTTTATCATTTTTTACGTGATTTCTTCAAAAATAATTCAGATGATCATAATAAGACGGACCATCGTTTATATCTTCCCCCAGTTTCTCAGCTTCCATAATAATATCGCGAATAGTATTAACGCTATTACTATATTTATTATGTAGTACGTATTAAGAATAATATAGATTACGCGAATAGTCTTACTAAGAACATTGGATGAATTATACATATCCACACGATTGCAATAATGTGATTAATAGTATGTATTTGATTGCGATAGCCTCTCTTAATTACTTGAGCGAAGAAACTTTGACGTATTTGATACAGCTTATGTAAACTTATGTAATCTTCCATTTAATCATGTATAAACATCACGTAATCATCGATTTGATCACGATTACACACACACACCAATACGATTAATACGACTGTCCAGTGATGATAAGATGCGTGCACCTACACACTAACACACACACACACACGCTCCTTCGCAAACACCAATTTGATTAATACGACTGTTGACTGTGCTAAGTTTCATACACACGCTCACACACACACACCAATACGATTAATACGACTGTTGGTGATGATAAGATGTGCACACCTACACACTAACACATGCACACATGCTCGCTCCCTCGCACACTCATCAGTTGGTTAAGAATTCTGCCGAAATATGTATAATAATGGTACAGTGGGAGGTGTGGAGGGGGTATGGCGGTCAAAATGACAAAATTAGATTACCGGTTCATCAGAAAGATGTCTACGTATTACCGAGTGAACGTCGAATAATACCAGTAATAATCGAATACTGGTTGCAGAAGTCATTGACGTGCATAATTCATTGGGTTAAGAATTCCGCCGAAATATGTATAATAATGGTACAATGGGTGGTGTGGAGGGGGTGGGGCGGTCAAAGGTGATGATCGGCTGACCTTGGAATAATAATAATCGAATAATAACTCGTCGAATAATACGAGTAATAATCTGGTCGGAAACCTATAGGAATTGTTCATCATCAACTCGTTTGGACAATGTGACATCACATAATCACGATTTCACACATACACACTAACACTCGCTCCATCGCAAACAACAATAGGATGAATACGACTGTTGACAATGATAAGATGTGCACACATACACACGCACGCTCGCACGCACACACCAATATGATTAATACGACTGTTGGTGATGTGCGCACCTACACACTAACACACGCACACACGCTTGCTCGCACGCACACACCAATACGATTAATACGACTGTTGGTGATGATAAGATGCGCACACCTACACACTAACACATGCACACACGCTCGCTCGCTCGCTCACACTGATAGCATTAAGAACTGTTGAGGATGATAAGGTATGCGCGCACCTACACACTAACACACATACACGCTTGCACTCTCAGTTAGCATCATTAGTTGGGTTAAGAATTCCGCCAAAATATGTATAATAATTGGTACAGTGGGAGGTGTGAAGGGGGTGTGACGGTCATAAGTGATGATCGGTAGACCTCAAAAAAATAATAATCGATTAATAACTCGTCCTCGAATAATACGAGTATGTAGATAATAATAATGTCGCGTCTAAATATCACAACGATGACGAATTTGACAATTCCGCCGAAATATGTATAATAATAGGTACAGTGGGGGGGTGGTGGTGGTCAAAATGACGAAATCAGATTACCAGTTCATCAGAAAGATGTCTATGTATTACTACCAAGTGAAAGTTAAACTCGTCCAATAATACGAGTAATATCGGTACAGTGGGAGGGGTGGAGGGGGTGTGGCGGTCATAAGTGATGATCGGTTGACCTCGGAATAATACAACTCGTCGAATAATACGAGTAATATTCAAATACCGGGTAGAAACCCCATCAATGTTAATTTCCATAAGAAAGTGACCCAGATTGATGGACATTTTATACGTCGAGTATCTGGGCTCCATCTGACCGGGCAGTATCCCCATGGTATAGCCTACTTATATATATATATATATATATATATATATATATATATATATATATATATATATGTTATGTACATTCATTTATTTTATTTAAAAAAAAAATATCGATCAAATAATATTTTCCCGAGATTAACTTTTGCTATAGAACGTCTAAATGACGTCATACTGCTGCTGTTGAAAATTAAGCCACTACCATAATTATAAAACGTTATTTTTATACGCGCGTGTTATTATATATATATATATATATATATATATTGATGATAAGGAACAAATCAAAAAAGATTTGACAAAATCACACCATTTTTTACCGAGTTATACACAAAACAGGTATATATATATATACATAAAATTTAAAAAAAGATCGATAAAATTTTATTGGCTACCACACGATACTCGCGAACGCATCGATATATATATATATATATTAGATATATATATCGATGATTACGAACAAAACAAAAAAAGGTTTGCCAAAATCCCTCCATTATTGACGAAGTTATCCACAAAACATTTATATATTTATATATATATATATATATATATATATATATATATATATTTATAATGAAAAAGATAGATCAAATTTTTTTGGTTACCACACGATAATCGCGTAAGCATTGTATATATATATATATATATATATATATATATATATATATATATATAAATTAGATATATATATTGATGACTATGAACAAAACAAAAAAAAGGTTTGCCAAAATCCCTCCATTATTGACGAAGTTATCCACAAAACATTTATATATTTATTTATATATATATATATAATGAAAAAGATAGATCCAATTTTTTTGGCTACCACACGATAATCGTGTAAGCGTCGATACATATATGATAGATATATATATTGATTACTACAAACAAAACAAAAAAACACTTGCCAAAATCCCTCCAATATTGACGAAGTTATCCAGAAAACATTTATATATATATATATATATATATATATATATATATATATATATATGTATATATATATATATATATTTATTGAAAAAGATCGATCAAATTTTTTTGCCTACCACACGATAATCACGTAAGTGTCGATATATATATATATTAGATATATATATTGATGATTACGAACAAAACAAAAAAAAGGTTTGCCAAAATCCCTCCAATATTGACGAAGTTATCCACAAAACATTTCGTGTTTGTGTAATAAAATTTTTTAGTGATTAACTTCAATTTTATTTTGTTTTGCTAATCATAAAATCACTACTCTCTCCAATACATCAACATTTATATATATATATATATATATATATATATATATATATATATATATATATATATATATTGAAAAAGATCGATCAAATTTTTTTGGCCTACACACGATAATCGTGTAAGTGTCGATATATATATATATATATATATATATATATATATATATATATATATATATATATATATATATATTAGATATATATATTGATGATTACGAACAAAACAAAAAAAGGTTTGCCAAAATACGTCTATATTTGATAAAATTATCCCTGCAGTGAAATATATATATATATATATAACGACTAATGCATTGTGCTCATTGTATATATATATATACATATATATAACGATATATATTTATATATAATTGACATTGCCTATGCTAAAAGTATTGTGTATATAACGATATATAGGTATATAATTAACATTGCCAATGCTAAATTCATTGTTGTATTGGGCGACCAAAAATCGGTCGAAAAATTTTTCAAAACCAAAAATGAAATTTTCAACTCGCGATTTCTCGTTACCGTTTAATTTTTAAAACATTTACAATATGACATAAATTATAAATCTCGACTTCTACTTTCTAGTAAGCTTCATCCGAACCCCCCATCTATCATAGGGGCCGCAAAAAGGGCCCAAAACCTCAAAACCCTTTATGCCCAATTATCTCGGCGACTATTCGATATAAACATACGGCAATACCATCGTTAGACGCGTATTTTAATGGCAAATAACTTTTGTTTGAACAATTTTTTCAAATCTCGAATCGATCGCGAATTATTGCGAAAAAAATCGAAATTTTGAAAAATTCGATTAACCCATTTGAAATTTTCGGTTTCGGTTTGAATTTTTTTTTCGCTTTATCCTATAGATCTTATATAACATCTATAATTTGTAAAGTCGGAATCGTTTAAAAATGTTTACGTCGCGCGCTGTTTTGCCAAATGTGGCAGGTCATCGATTTTCGAAAATTCGTATCGTAACGAAAAACCGGTTTCTGTTTCGAATTGGTCATTTTAATATCTACGAAACCGATTCTATCGAAATTTTTCCGAAATCGAAATTTTAATTTTTCCGGTAAATAACGTTGCCGCCGGCTAATGATAGTGCGGCAATTTATGTACCGATATCGTTTTTTTTTTCATATCACCAGTTTATGACGACCACTAAAATCCTCGAAACGGTTTTATTGTTAGCGTTTTTTGTTTTTTTTTTGCTGTCGACGGTGGGATAAAATCAGGCGTTAAGCGGTTTGTAGGCCGAAGTGATCGAGCAATTTCGATGATGAATCGTAAGACTTTCTCTGTCAGAGTTCGATATTTCTGCCAAAGTTAATTTAATATTCGTTTTGCGAATACCACGACACTTCCGTGTTTTTTCATGGGCAATCTTCACAACGACTTTCATGTTGACATTAATGCGTAATACATCGCGGTTTTTTGTCGAATAAAATTCCGCTAAAATCGTTTCCTCAGTGTACGTCAGTCGTTCGATAGGTCAATTTCTTTGCTGGTTAACTTTATTTTAGTATTTTTTCTTATGGATTATCCGTCTTATTCATTAAGGAAAAATACTAAAATAAAATTAATAAGTGAATTTTAATAATTTCTTCGGACGCAAGGATGTCGAAAAAGACAACCTCGAACCGATAAAATAACTTTCCTGGAATATTTCTTATTGAAGGAGGAATACATTGAACGGGAAAAAAAAGTTTGAACGCTAGTTGGTTTTTCTTAAAATTTACACGCTGTTTAACTTTTAGTATTTTCCCTTATGGATGATCCATCTTATCAATAAGTAAAAAATACTAAAATAAAGTTAATCAGTAAGCGAATTTTAATAATTTCTTGCAGGGCACGCACGTCGAAAAAATACAAACTCGGAATAAATAACTTCCCCGGAGGATATGTTACCGGAGGAGGAATATGCAGGATGGAGAAAAATCGAATGCTAGTTGCTTCAATTTGCACAGCGATCGATTTGTGTATGACGTTTAATTTTCCACATTACACATCGACGATTTATTCTTCAGCAGTTTATCGACAAAATGGTCGAATTTTAAATGACGAATAAACAATGTGAGCCAGGCTTTTAACAGAGTCTGTCACACTGGATTTTGCTTCGTAAAATTAAAATTAATTTTCCTTATCATTACTACGAACTTTTCGCGTCCTATTTAGACGAAAGACATTTCCCGGTGAAATATGGGGATGCAAATTCAGAAAAATACACTATCAGTGCTGGGAATGGTATTAGGACCGTTTTTGTACCTTATTTATACAGCTGACTTGCCAATAAGAGATAACTGCAACTTTTACGGACGATACAGCCATATTGTGCTCAAATCATTGTTCTCCTATTGCAAATCGTACCTTTCAAACGGCAGTAGACCAGTTTAAAAGCTGGTGCCAAAAATGGAGGATTAGAATTAATTAAACAAAGTGTACTCGTGTTACATATATATATATATATATATAAAAACTCGGCGCTTCGCGCCTCGCAAGGGGGGCCCTGCCCCCCTTGACCCCCCTGGGTTTACCTTTTCTATACGAAGCAAGCTTCGTATAGTAGAAGACTAATTTGTGAAGCAATTCTTAGCCACCCACATGTTCATGAATGTAATTCTGTTGTAAAAAAATAAACAAATTTAAACACGAATGATTTTTTTATTTTATTGTACATGATCCTTTCGAAAATGAAACGCTTTTAAAAAACCCCAAAAATAAGTAACGATTTAAATAAACGTTTAACTTTTGATAACAATCGGTCGGACGCATTTCGCAACAACGTTATTATTTATACTAACCGAACAGATTAAGACGAAATAATGCCGGGTGATAGAATCTGTTATTTTTTTTTTGGCTTACGTTTATAAATGCACCTACACTTACATTCAGAACGCACACACACACATACATATATATATATATATATATATATATACATACTCAGTCACGAATATGTATGTTGTGTATACCCCACTCTTTGTAACAAGGAAGAAAGGAAGCACATATACAATGTTGCAACGGACACTAAACAACGAGTTCGGCCAGAATTCGACACCGCATTATTATTATTATCATCATCATTATTACTATTACGATTATTATTATTATTATACCAAGTATTTTAGAAGGACAATCTGGACCCGGACAAACCGACATGACTGAAAAATGTGTGCAATTTTCTCAATTTATAAGCTGGTTAGATGAGGTCAGCACTCTTATTATTACCGTAACAAAATTTCGTTACAGAAAATTGGGACAAAATTTCTAATAGGGGTCGGGCTAAGAATTGCTTCACAATTAATATATATATATATACATACTCAGTCACGAATATGTATGTTGTGTATACCCCACTCTTTGTAACAAGGAAGAAAGGAAGCACATATACAATGTTGCAACGGACACTAAACAACGAGTTCGGCCAGAATTCGACACCGCATTATTATTATTATCATCATCATTATTACTATTACGATTATTATTATTATTATACCAAGTATTTTAGAAGGACAATCTGGACCCGGACAAACCGACATGACTGAAAAATGTGTGCAATTTTCTCAATTTATAAGCTGGTTAGATGAGGTCAGCACTCTTATTATTACCGTAACAAAATTTCGTTACAGATTTCGTTACAGAAAATTGGGACAAAATTTCTAATAGGGGTCGGGCTAAGAATTGCTTCACAATTAATAAATAACAAAAAAGTCCCTACCAAGGAGGAGGTAAGGTATTTAGAGGTCTACGCTTAGAAAAAAGATTTACACGGCGCAAACATATTCAAAGCAAACGAGCGGAGCTAAACCTAAAGTTAAAGAAAGTTTAACGATCGGCAAAAAAGCTATCGCTTGAAAATAAATTATTAATATATAAACAAATTCTCGCACCCGTTTGGATTTACGGATGCCAACTATGGGACTGCTTTGCTAAAAGCAATATCCGTATAATACAGAGAGATATCGAAACAAAATTCTGAGAACAATAACAAACGCACCTTGGTTCGAGGAGCAATGATACCCTTCACCAAGATACAAAAACTGGAAGAAACAGCAAAAAGACATAGTCACGCTGATAACACTGCGTTAAATCAGACTAAATAAAACTATTTGATTCAGCATGAAACCGTAATTATGCCTATCATTAGATAGCTGAATGTATTCAAGCAATTATATCTAACTGAAATCACGTATTGATAGCAAAGCAGGCTAGGAATAAGATGTACAAAAATATTTATAATACAAATAAACTATATTTTATGTATAGAAATGATCTAGAAATCTGACTTATTTCTATAAATTACGCTATTCCGGCTAATGGGCAGGAATAGCGCGCTGTCTATTAACAACAAACGTCTTATCTATCGTGCGAGGGACATACGAGAGGCGCAGCTATAAGATCGTACAAAGCAGACAAATAATGTAAGAATTATACAGACTAATAAAAAAAAAAAATTGTACTTGTTGCGGTAGCAAATCAGGTCATTCGTCGTGATCTAAACATACTCAAGTACGTGAGGTAATTAAGCAATACGAACAGAGCCATGCTGGAAAATCATTAAAATAACTTTGCATCGGGACTATTGAACACGACCCAATGTAACACGCTTAAGATGTAGAAAATCCTATACCTAATCTAAGATCACGATACAACGATGTCTAATCGTGAACATTATTATTATTAAAGTTCTGCCGAGTATCGATTATATGAAGAGGCGAAAGTCAGGCAACGGCTACAGTGCGTGCGAAATTACAAATTATTTGTAGAATATTTTCGATCTGGTATATTTAAAATACACTTACGGGCGTATATAAAAACAAAATTAACGAGAAATAATAAGAATTGAAATTGTGCACGCGACAGAGTAATACTTAATATAAAGCACTGAACAGATCGAAAAAAGAAGACTCGCATATGAGAACGAACACGATTGGAGAATGCAGTGGAGTGGATGGTCAGATTAAAATGGAGAAGACGGAAGAAACGACAACGAGTGGTCGAAATTGCAGTGATCGCTAATGGGGAGAAAAAAAAAGGCAGCAGGGAAGACCTATAACAGGTAAAAACTGGTTAAGGAAAGCGCGAAACAGAAATGGTTGAAAGACATTAGCCTTCATCTAGGAGTGAGTAGATAAAGGCAAATCGTTATATTTAGAAAAAATTGAACACTACAATTGCGGAAGGTTTATTCGTCTCGTCGTCAGTTTTAACGCGCTTTCAGTGTGGGTTAAACTGTTAGGTCAGAGTTCGCGGTTAAAGAGTAGAGAGATGAGGAAATAGAAATGTATAACAATAGTTGAACTTATTAAGATTATTAATTATATGAATTATTATATTATTAATTATAGGCCGTCTTTTAAGATGGCCTTAGGCCTAAAATAACACGAAGCACTTTTCTAAAACAAATAACGATTTATTTTCAAATCTAACTTAATTTTGACGTCAATCTTTTTGAATAATAAAATACGTCCGTTTGATTTTATTTAAATATATATATATATATATATATATATATAGTTCCGTTCAAAAAAGAAAAATGAACGCGTTAATTTGTTTCATTTCTAACATTGTTATAAAAGATTAATATCGTCGAAATAGGAGTCGAATGAAATTTCGTTAAATAATTTTTAGTTAATAATTTTTATTTCAAGATATCAAACTATTTTAAAAAGGCAAAAAAATAAAAGGTTGCCGAAACGTTTAACCAATTTCATTTGAAAAGACAGTTCATTTTTTTTTTACTAAAATAGTCTTTACACACCTTGAAGTAACAATTACGAATCCATTTTCAAGAAACTCATGTTAGACTCCTACCTTATAACAATATTATTTTTTCTATCACAGCGGATAAATACACATAATGTTTGATGTCGTCCGCTGACAGAAATGGATTCTGAACGTTTGCAATTCAAACGAAATTAATTCACCTGCCCCGTAATTGTTCGTCTATATTACTGCACACGAAAAAAATACTCTGTGCCTCTGGGCGCTGGGAAGAAATGAAATTTAAAGACACTTACTCAATAAACTCACGATTTCGCACAAAAAAAGTATATGAACACAACATTTTTCAATGATACAATGGGTGACGGCCTCCTGCATCCGTTTAAAATACTGATTTTTTTTCCAAATCCGTGGGATTTTGAATCGGTATCGGAAATGAATTCCGCCCAGCATTTCCGTTTATTTTGCCTGATAATTGAACGAGCGCGTGTTCTACAGAGGCGAAAGTTAGCTAAATCCGCGTTCTGTCTTGTAGTTCAAAATTTATTGTTCCGGGTTTGGATAGTCACTTTTACACACCACCAGGGGACATTGCGAATTGATATAAATTTGCACGTCTTTGGAATAGATTTATCTGCCGCTTCAATTATATGGTTGTTAAACCGCTGTATCGATGTTAGCGAGATTAGGATTGAAGGGTAAATTACATAGTTCGCGATAATTATCCGAATTAGCTGTTCCTATAATCCAACGTGCGGTTTATTAATTATGTTTTTCCTGTTTATGTTATTCATCTGTAAGCAAATTGGACAGTGATCACTGTGACATAAATCAGGATGGGTTGACCATTTTGAACAGACTTCCTTCGTTAATAATGTTAAATGGCCGATAGAGTGCCGTTAAAGGAGTTCTAGTCGGTTGTTTATTATTTAGTAATGATATATATATATATATATATATATATATATATATATAAATTTGCATGAAGCAACTACTTTTCAAATATTTTCTCCTCCTGTTAGTTTTATTAAATGTCCACTATGTGCATTCGTATTCCCGAATAGGAGAAACGGTTATAGCAACTGAGATATTAGTTGATTTATTTCCTGCAGCGATGGTTTGGAGTCAGGGGGCAAATACATGCTACCGGAAGTTAATGGAAAGGGGTTGATTAACAAAATTGAATATTGAAAGTAACGTTCTGTATTAACGAGGGGATAATACCTGTAAATACGATACGAATAGAAGCCTATAAACCCTAAATGTCAACAAATAGAAACTAACATATTTATAATTGTATTTTGATAAGAAAAGAGTATATATACTCTATTGGTTTTTTTCCTGCAATTTAACATATAAGTTGTTTCTTTTGTAAATATTATTAACTTTTTTTTACCAATACGTTTTCTGGAGAGAATGGTTATAACATTTGGTAAGGAAATATTTGTATTTTTCATTTATTTTTTTTTTTTACGTAGAAATTTATGGTATCAAAGTAAACGAATTTTTCAATGTAAGCGGGCTTTCGTGATTTTTCGTTTGTACGCATGCGTTTATTAATCGATTTTTCTAAAGCACCCTATTTTTAAAGCCTTCTGGCAACCTCGTTTAGTACCGAAGACGAGCTGCTCTTATTTCTAATTTTGTTTCCGTACTGTATTGTTGGTTTTAACGTTCGTTCTATGAACATGGATAAAATGATGTGTTCTTCGGGTGTATTAGTATTAGCAGCCATGATGGTTTTGTTAAACATTCAGATGACGGGTAAGTTTTGCAATTCCAAGTTTAAAATTTGAAAAATCAATAAAAAAACTTACTAGCGATTAAACGGTGTTATATTTTGTGTTTGGTTTATAATATTTGTATATATGTAATGTTTATTGTGTACGTTGATAATGACGTAACTAGCGAAAAGTTTTGCGTACATAAATATATATAGCGATTAAACCGTGTGTTTGTTATTTTGTTTTATTAATAATGATAACGATGATATTTCGAACAATTTTGTATCCGATTTAAATATCTTTAATAAAAATCTATATTAAAAATAGGAGGAAAAACTATCAATGTTTTTAGTTTAAAAAGTAACATTATTAACAAAAAAAAAAAATGATTAATGAAGAATGTTAAGTACCTTATATATATACCTTAACAGTTAACTTACTAATGTATAACTACATCTAATGTATATGTAATCAAATTAAAATTCAAAATGTAAAATTTAAAGTTTTAAACTTTTAAGTACAGGAAAAAAATTGAAAAAAAATCCTGCAAGAATAAAATATTATATAGAAATCCTATATAAAAACGGATATATTAAGATTCATTCCGTCTAAAAATGGATAAATTAGTCAGTTTAAGAAGTCTTATCGATAGGGCGAAAATAATTTTAAGAAATAATAAAAAATTAAAAAAACAAAACAAATAGCGGTTAATAAAAAAATTTAATCTTATTATAGTTGATAAAATATGGAATAAATCTTACGATAATAAAAATACGAAAAATATTTAAAAAAGAATCGTTTAGGTTCAATAAATTACGTATAGGAAGTACTGTATATAAAATAATTAATATATTTAACAATTAGCAATAAAAAATAAATTATTAAAAATCAATTAGTAACAACGAAACAGAAGATAGAAATAAATAAAAAAATTCCCAATTATATAAATTACAATTTTAATCACCGCGAAAAAGAATACAAATAGAGAAAACACGGTAATTTGCGATGAGATTTATATCAGATTATATTGATTCATCACTTGGATAATTTTGCGCATTTAAGTAATATTTTTTACAATTTATTTTTATATTCACTCGATAATAGCTTAGTGGTTGAAATTTTTTTCCTAATTTTTCGTAAACAAAAGATATTTTATTAACTCCTTTTTGTCTCGTTTATTTTATTTTATCTTATTTTTTTTATCACCCTCGCTGGTAAATGAAAAATTTAAAATAAAGATAACACTTATATTTATTAAAATCGGAGAAAAATAACGCCAATTAATAAAATACCCGAACTGAAAATAGCGTACGATCATCAGAAATGAAGAATTTACATTCGGTACCTTTTAAGCTGTTTAATACATAATCGACGTTATAAATAATTATAACGTTATTATTGTTTTTTTTTTTTTAAATATTATGTAAATCTCCATATGCCAGCTACCAGGGTTATTATAGCATAAGGAGACGTGTGTCTTAGGAGTCTGCTTTCTCTTGCAAAAGTTAGAATACTACCTATTGATCGAGGGTTGTTTGAGAGTACTTTGTGTATCGAGCCCTGTATTTTGTGTTTTAGCCTGTGTGGTGTGAGTGTTTGGTAGATGTAGAATAAGTGTGTGAGTGTTGGTTTTGTTAAATGTCCGCATAGGGGGCAGTTTGTTGGTGGAGGTCTTTTGGTATAAATTGTGCGATATGGCTGTATGACTCACACGTAGACGGTTTAGGATACCGTATTCTTTTCTGCTTAGTTATTATCGTTAAAATGATTAAAAGTAGCCATTTTCGAAAATATCGAATAATAATATTAAATTTTTATTTTCGATATAATTATTCGAAGAAATATCGTTAATACCGTACGTGCACGCATGATTAAAGCCTAAAAAAGCTATACATTATATAACATCTTACGATCTTAACAATAATAAAAAATTGTGCGCTGAATGTTAGAAGCGACATATTACCATTACTGAATCTAACTCTTCCCATTGTGATTACTAAAAAAAATAAATTTAATCAAGGACGGTTTAGAAATAGAAGACGATTTGAAAAAGTAAATTCTTCTAATATATCTGCATCCGGATACTTCCCGACATTCTCCGACAGTGGAGCTTTCTATGTTAAAGTCGCCAATAATAACAGAAATTAACGATGGTCGTTTCTTACAAATTTTTATCGGCACTAGCTCTTCGAGGAGGGCACATAAAAAGACTGATTATCGAGAAATTTATACTACCGAACTGCTACGATGTTATTTACGCAGCTTAACATATCGTAAGAATTTGTCTTTTTGATCATCGTGGCAGTTTTTTCAATGAATAAGCAGTCGTATTGATCATTCGTACGGCGTATCTAAATATATCAAATCTTTAGGAAATAAAGTATCCTATGGTGATGATCAGCTTTCTGCAATTTTAATTAAGCAGCTCCCTCGTAAGGCAATTGTATACCTTACCAAAATCACCAACGCCGTTATCAAAACTGCGTATTTCCCCACACCCTGGAAAACAGCCAAAATCATAGTTATACCCAAACCGGGTCGTGACGTTACAAACATCAATAACATTCGACCAGTTAGTTTACTATGTACTCTCAGTAAAATAGTTGAAAAGGTTCTATTACATCGACTGCAAACTTTCTCTACAACAAATAATATTATTATTCAGGAGCAATTCGGGTTTAGAGACAAGCATTCCACTATACATCAGGTTGCTCGAATAGCGGATTACATAACCGACAACTTTAATTTTAATAAACATATCGGTTTATTATTGATTGACATTGAAAAAACATTTGATTCAGCTTGGCACATTGGAATTATATATGTTATGTTTTGGTTTTTGGTTTCCAGCAGTACTGGTAAAAGATTACACAGCTGTTACAAAACCACTGCTGCAGTATTAAACACCCATAGATGTACTGAATTGCGTGATATGCATTCGCAGCTTAACCTTTTAGATACACTTACCTATATAAACAAATTATCTAGTAAGTTTTACCATAATTGTTTAATGCATGACAGCGCATTAATTATCACCATAGGCGATTACGACATGTCGAGTCTCATTGTACGATATTCTAAATACAAACACCGCAGAATTATAAATTACTTGTTTAAGAATTATTTTCCTATTTACTACGTGTTTTCCCTCTTTACTTAAGTTCTAATTATAATTTATTTTTATTGTTTTCTTGCAGTTTTTTTTTTCTCTAATTTTTCCTGTACTTAAAAGTTTAAAACATTAAATTTTATGTTTTGAATTTTAATTTTATTACATATACATTAGATGTAGTTATACATTAGTAAGTTAACTGTTAAGGTATATATATATATAAGGTACTTAACATTCTTCATTATTCAATTATTCATGTATTCATGATTTTCTTTATATGTTTTGTAAATATATATTGCACCTTATAGGTCCAGACAGGCCTTAGAATCACTGTATATATTAAGCGTTTAGTATCTGTCGTCAATGCGCTGCTTCTCCTTATCAGCCAGTATATTTTTTTAACTCGAATATCTAATTATTTTTTTCCATCTGTATGTGATAGTTCCATGTTAATCGGCTACCCAGGTGTAATCCTAAGTACTTGACCGTTGATCGCACTGATAGAACGGTGCTATTTATCCTGACGGGTGGGGTTGTAACTTTTTTGTTGGTAAAACGGATATTCACAGATTTGTTTCCATTGATTTCAATTTTCCATTTTTTAAACCATATCTCCGCCTTAGTAAGAGCTTTCTGTAGGTTACTGCTAACTATATTCGGATCCGTATGTGTTGAGAGCAGTGCAGTGTCATCAGCAAATGTAGCCGCACCTGTATGTTTTCCATTGTAGGGAAATCGACCGTGTAGAACAAGTACAGCGTGGGGCCCAGCACAGAACCTTGGAGAACGCCTGTTATAGCAGGCTGTATTTCTGAATAGGTATGATTGTAACGCCGATTTTCTATGTATGATTTCAACAACAGGTAAAAAATAAAAATTTTAATTTATATAATAAATTACCGTGCCATATTTTATCGATAACTTGTTGAACATCGAGAAATGCCGCGGTACATACTTTTTTGGTTTCTAAGCTATTTTCAATTACACTAACCACCCTATGTAATTGATCAGTGGTGGAATGGTGTTTTATAAAACCGAATGTTGCGGAATTATTTCATTAGATTGTATGTAAGGCTGTAATCTCTTTAATATTAATTTTTCTACTATCTTCGACAAAACAGGCAACAAAGAGATCGGAAGATAAGATGAAACAGAATACGGATCTTTGCCAGGTTTCGGAATCATTATAATTTGCGCGAATTTCCACTGTACTGGAAAATATTGTACGCGAAATATTGCATTACATATATAAGTCAGCAATACTATAGCTTTTCGCGGAAGTTCATTCAATAATTCAGCGCTTATTAAGTCGAAACCCGGACTTTTCTTCTTTTTCAGCCTTTTAAGTAAACATTTCATATCAGCAGGTGACGCTGACTTAATCGAAGAAGATGATTCGTATGGACTATTTATATAGTCATATAAGTAGTAAGTGGGCTACTTCGGGCACTTCTGTTAACTTGCCCTTATATTTAATCCCTGTTAACTTGCCCTTATATTTAATCCCTGTCAATTTTCCCTTATATTTAATCCCTGTCAATTTTCCCTTATATTTAATCCCTGTCAATTTTCCCTTATATTTAATCCCTGTCAATTTTCCCTTATATTTAATCCCTGTCAATTTTCCCTTATATTTAATCCCTGTCAATTTTCCCTTATATTTAATCCCTGTCAATTTTCCCTTATATTTAATCCCTGTCAATTTTCCCTTATATTTAATCCCTGTCAATTTTCCCTTATATTTAATCCCTGTCAATTTTCCCTTATATTTAATCCCTGTCAATTTTCCCTTATATTTAATCCCTGTCAATTTTCCCTTTATAAAATCCAAAAAAGCAAAACTAAAGGTTAAAATTTCTAAGGGTAATTAAACAAATTAAAAAAAAAATACTTTTTTAAAAGTTAGATATGTCAAAAAATCGTCATAACATTTTTGAAAACAAAATTGCATAAAAATAAAATAGCATTAAAAAATTGTCAATGTTTATTTATGTTCGATTTGTTAAATAATCTTTTTGGTCAAATCCTAGCACCCCCCAAAAAATGTAAATTCAATATTGGAATTTCTCTCTAAATTAGCAGCTTCTTTAAAAATATCAAACATATTTTCATCTTTTTCAGGTAAAATTCGTTTTTCATCATAATCCATAATTTTATTTTTCTACTATATTAACATACCCCCACGGGTTCATATCAATAATTCCGTCTTTTTCAGGTAAAACTCGTCTCTTATCAGAATTTAATTTAAATTCTTTTTGCATAACTTTATTAACGAGAGTTTTGTTTTTATCATTTCTGGTGATCATGTTATAATTTAACGTTACCTTATCCACTTTTCTATCGATAATATTTTCCATTACTTTTTTATTTAATATTTCTGAATTTTCGTAATTTAACGTAAATCCTTTAATTTTCAATATAGTTTTTCCTTTTTCTGTTGTTAGTGCGTAACTTTTTGGTCCTGCGCAGATCCACTCAGTTCCATAATCATCTTTGCCTAATTCATCGGTCCATTCGCCAAGCATACAGCCTGTTGTAATTGTATTTTTTCCATCGTCAATATATACAACTGAATCTGTGTCGCAATATATTACATTTTCGCCTAATTTATCTAACATATCGTATAATCTTAATCTAGCGTTAGATGTTGTGAATCCTGCAATAAAAATATTTGTCGAAGTGCTATAGTCATCAAATTCGTCTTTATTTTTATAAGATACTTGTACTATATTTTCGTTAATAAAAATAACATTACTGATTTTCAGTCTATCGTCTAATATTAATTCATAAAATTCTTTAGGATCGTTCACGTATTTCGTTTGCGTTAAATTTTGTCTTTGGCCGAATTTTCCCCATAAAGAATTGAGACATAATTTAGCAACAGCTCGTCTTCCAGGATTTGGCCGAATATTTTTTACGTCTAAATCTATATCTAATTTTTCTTTTAATGTTTTTACATATTCTTCAATAGATTTAAAATTATTTTTCCACGAACTTGTTTCTAATTTTATTTTCATAAATGTTTTAACATAATCTTTAAAAAAATTATTACTTTTTCCTCAAAATGCCAAACTTCATAAATATCTAAAATATAATATCCTTTTTCTAACGCTTTGTTTATTTCGTCTGTTGTCCAAGTTCCTATCAAACATCGTTCTTCAATAGTATGAATACATTTAGTTCGTTTTTCAACATAACATTTATTACATAAAATAAATGCTAATTTTTCGTCTTTAATAGGTAAAACTGGATGATACAAATTTTGTGGTGGCAATATTTTGCATTTAATTATTCCGTACCAATTTGAGTCAAATTCTTTAGGTTTATAAATTTTTGTAGGATGTCCGACAGGATAATAATCGTAATATTGAACAGTAGGATAAAGACTACAAACATCGATGTATCGTAATATTTTATTGTTTACTTTTAATTTATAAACTTCAGTTTTTCCACCGTGAAAAAAATCTCGCGGGTTCAACGGTTCAATAACGGGGGTATTTTCTCTTAAAGCTTTTTGATATTTTTTCGATTTTTTCCATTGGCATTCCCATATTTCTATCAGATTATATTCAGCATCTTTTATCTGTTTACTTCTATCTTTAGTTTTTTCGTATAAATCACCCATAGTTTCACGTTTTATACTATTTATTGTATTTTCACTATAACATTTCGGACAGCCGTGCCAAAAACAACCATGATATTGATAAATTGTGTTTGTTTTCTCATTAAAACCATCAACTTTTGCACCACAAATTTCTACTTCTCCACCATTTACTGCATGTTGTACATTTTTGAATGTATTTAACCATGAAATTGAATCTTTACTATACATTTCTTTTTTAGGTTGTTTTATAATTCCGATAGTGTTCTCTTGTAAATATTTTGACCTGAAAATAGACATACATGTACTTGCAATTGTAATGTACTGAAGAGGATCGATATTTGCAATTTCTAGAAATTGTTTTCTGAATTCTACACAACCTCTACGTAAAATATCTACGTCAGATTTACAATATTCTACAAATTCTTTTTGAAAATCAAATACATAATTTTCGTTAATTTTTTCAGAATACCATTTAAGAAAAACTTTTCTAGGGTTAATTTTCATCGTATTTATACCGTAGAATTTTTTATCAGGAATTGGCCCTTTATAATTTTGATTTTCTTTTGTGTTGAATAAATGAGGAAAATATCCTTTTTTTATTTCTTTTAAGTCAAATATCTTCGGGAAATCTGAGAGTGGTGACGCAATAAAATTAATGCTATCGATAAATTTAATTCCTGCAACTTCTAAAAACATTATTTTTCCACCACTATAAATTGTGTAAGGTTTCAGTGAATTTTCTACGCAATATTTTAGGATAAATTGCAAATCGTAAGATTTTGCGTTGTGAGCAATTGTTGTAAATCCACTGTGTTTTTTAGAAATTAACCATTCGCAAAATTCATCGTTCGTTTCAAAGATAAAAGTTTCACCGTTAAAATATTGTGCAACAATTAAATTAGCCTCATGAGTTCCAGTTTCTTGATTTGCTTCATAATCGTAGAAAATATATTTTTCAGAATATGTGCATTTTCCGACCTTTTCATCCATACTTTCGTTACAAAGACAAGGAATATCGCAAATTCCACCTTTTTGTTTTATTTTTTGCATATAACATAAATGTTCATACATTTTTACATTTTCACCACAATTTTTACATACTCTATATTCACATTCGTGATTTTCGTTTCTTTTACATATATTTTTACATTTCAAACATTTATATATTTGCTCGCAAACTTTCTCATGATTTTCGTAACATTCTTGATTGTAACAATATCTGTCACAATTTTTGCAATAAATTTTATTTTTTTCACTGTGTTCTTTCATCATACATAATTCGCATACTTTTGCCTCACTTTTACATTTGTGCATATTTTTATTTTGATAAGGTTTGTCACATTTTTCACAATAATAAGATGTCGCAAAAAAAGCTGTCATACTATTTATTACGTCAAAGTGATTTCCATTTTTATATAGATAAATTTTTACTTCATTTTCTTTACCCGAATATATTACATTATTAAAATTTTCCGCGCAAATAACTTTAATTTGAATATTTAATAAATTTTCTACATCTTTTATATTTTCTAACGTAAATCCTTCACTATTACAAAACCCTATTTTTTGACATAACTTTTCCGCTAAATCTCCCTGTATTTTTTTACCTTGTCGAATACTTTTCGAATCTCGTCCTTCTAATTTTCTACCTGAAATAGTATCCGTATGATATGTTAAAGCTGTAATTATTGCTCTAGGACAACATAAATTATCGTTATTTTTTATTTGAGTGATGCATTTTTTTGTATGTTTATCTTTAGTAATATTTATTATTTTGCTATAGCCTTTTCCTCTAGGTATATTAATTACTTGAAAATTGAACGTTGTTTTATTTATGTCAACTTTCTCATCAGATGTCAAAATATTTTCTATATGATCTAAAAGTGTTGTAGCATTTATATCATTTTGAAAACCTGTAGATATTACCGTTGTTTTAAAATTTTCATTTTTAACGATTATATTTATTTTATCGTCATTTTTGAAATGAGTTTTTTCTTTGACAATTTGAATTAATTTTCCTATCATTTTTTTGACATTATCCATCATACTTTTAACATTAACTATTTTTTCGCCTTTTTTATTTCTTAATTTTTTCAATTTGACGGCATAATCTATATTCCAACTACTATATTTTTTACAATATTCGTGTTTACCTTGTATAATAGAAAAAAGTTCATTTTTTTGTTGTTTTTTCTGTTTAAAAACACGCATATCTTTGAACGGAAATATATCAATAAGCTTTTGCTGTTTAATTTCTGTGTGTAATTTTGATTTCTGATGTCTCGTCCAATTATTCTGCAAAATATTTTTGTTACATTTTTCGCAAAATTGATATTTCTTTTCCTTTTCAAAATAAGTACTTTTAATCGGAAATATATTTCCAAGTTTTTGCTGTTTAATTCCTGTGTGCAGATCTGTTTTTTGATGTCGCGCCCAATTTTTATAATTAATTTCTTTATCGCATTTCTCACAATACTTCTTTTCTAAATTGTAGTTTTTTCTTATTTTATTTTCAGTATTCATGTTTATATTAGAAAAAGATAAATTTTTTTCTATAATCATCTTCAATATATAAATTTATTTATCTTTAACTTAAAGATCAATAAAAGCCTTAAGATTTATTACGAATAAAATCAAATAATACATATTTTGCCGCTAATGTGTGAGCATCGAATTTTTCACAATGTTTTTTTTGCCCTCATTTTTCTCTCGACTCCTGTGTGTTTTTTTGCCTTTAAATGTCGCGCCCAATTTTTATACGAAAATTCTTTATCACATTTCTCGCAATACTTATTTTCTATTTTTTTAATTCCTGCATGTAAATTCGATTTTTTATGTCTTGACCAATAATGCGGTAAAATATTTTTATCGCATCTCTTGCAATACTTTTTTTCTGAATTGTAGTTTTTTCTTATTTTATTTTCAGTATTCATGTTTATATTAGAAAAAATAAAATTTTTAAATATACTTCTTTTCTTTCAAAATAATAATATTATGAACTGGTGTCGTCTTTAATTAACAGTGTTTTAACAGTGCTTCTTTCAATTCATTTCTCGCCTCTGTTTTTCCTTGTTCTATTAACGATAATTTTAAATTATTATTGATTTCTACTTTTTTATTATATTCGTTTAAAATATCGGTTTTTAATTTTTCGTAATTTTTTACTTCTTGTACAATATCATCAAATTCACTGTCAGTAATTTCGCCATCTTTAATCGCTTTAGCGTATTTTTCCTCTATTGAATTTATTTTAGTGCGTGCTAATAATTCGATTGCAGCGTGTTTATTAATTTTTTCTGTACAAAATTTGTGTGTTCCTCTTACTAATATTGACAAAGTTGTAAATCCAACGCAAATTGGTGTACTTAAGGGGATCAAAACGGGAACAAAAACAGAAGTTGTCAAAGTTCCGATATCCGACAAAATAAGTACATATTCTGTTCCATACATAATTTTCGCTATTTTTAAGTATTTCTTTTTTTGTTGAAATCTATTTTTCATTTCTTTTTGTAAATAATCATAATGCATCATTATGTGGTTAATTTTATAATTGCTGGAGTTAAATTCAGGCGCCGATATTTTCGGATATAAAGCCTGAAAAAATAAAGATTCTGGTGCCGAAGGCTCGTGATCCATTTTCGTTTATTACAAAAAAAAAAAATAATTTTTAGAAAATTGTTTTTTGAAGTTCCTGTTTGTAAAAACTACCGATAATTTCCTCTTTATTTAAATCCTGAATTTTATAAGTTATAGGCGATGTAAACAGAATTTTTTTAATTACGAATATTTCTTTGGACCAATTATTTTTATATTTATTTTGAAAGGTTTTTTTATTTACACTAATTCTTACACGATCTCCAACCTGAAATATCGGTATTTCTTTTTTAATAGGTAAAACTGTGTAAATTTCGTGTTCATTACTTTTGTTAACTTCACACGGCCTCATTTGAATTGTTCTGTGAAAATCGTGATAATTATATTCATTTACCAAATTTTGTAATATATTTATCCACTTAAAATTTTGTTGACATTCAAAGAGAACTTTCATTTTTCTGGCTAAAGTTCCGTTAAATCTTTCTATTATCGAAGATTTTTCAGCATTTTCAGTGTGATATAATTTTATGCTATATTTTTGTAACATTGAAGAAAATATTTTATTCCTGAATTCTAGACCTTTATCGGTGTGTAAAAATTTTGGAGTATCATGTTTTACTTTTCTCGCTTTTTCTACGATATTTTCAAAAGCTTTTGTCACAGAAATTCCGTCTTTTTTCTTTAGAGCTTCTGACCAAACAAATTTCGAAAAAGTATCGATAACATTTAGTATATATTTATATCCTTTATTTTCTGTTTTATAATTCGACATAATTACTAAATCTGCTGTCCATAAATCGTCAATTCCATATGTTACAATGTGTCTTTTTGCAAATTTTTTTCTAACATTTTTATGCAATTCTTTCGCTTCTTTAAGATTCATTTTTATATATAGGTTCGGATGAAATTAATCCGAGATATATAATATTATTTGATGACGCCATATTTAGTATATTTCCGTTTTCATCGGTAATATGAACAATAATTGTGTCAATTTTTTCGATATGATTTTTAATAGGAACAAAAATAATCTGTGAAACTTTTTCCGATATTTTTCCTCCATAAATTATTTCAGGAAAAAATGTATAAATAATATCGGCTTCTTCGTGAGAATGAGGATTAGATGAATGATTTAAAATTGCTGGTTCGACAATATTACAGTGAATTTCTATTGCATCTAACGGTCTTAATTTTGGAAAACTAGACGCACTATATAATGTGTTAGGTTCTAAATTAACGTGATTTTCAAATCCTAAAAATTCACCTAACGTACCTAAATTAATTTTTACAGGAGAAAATATTCGAATTTTGTTACTAATTTTATCACTTTTTAATCCAAAATTTTCAGTCAAAAAATTAACCTTTAGTTTTTCATTATCATATCGAGATTTTAGTTGCGTTAATTTTAACTGTATTATTTCCTCTATATCTGATAACGAATAAAACCCCTTCGGAAAATTAACTCCGTATGTTTCTGTTAATATGTTTAATTCTACGTATAAATTATGCGGAATATTAGGAATATAATTATCACCGTAAAAAGCGACTAATCCTAATTTGTAATTTTTATCTTTATCTAAATGTAAAGGATTTTCAAGACGAAGTGTTAAAGTTGATTTATCGCCGATTAATTTAAATAGTTGCATTTTATATTTTATAAATAAAATATATTTATAAAAATGGAAGTTATCGTATTTGACAAAAAATTAAATAACAATAAAAATAACAGAACTATTCAACCAGTTATTAGAGGCATTTTTATAGGTTCTAGTGGCTGCGGAAAAACAACGTTATTACTAAATTTTATATACCGAAATTGGTTAGAATTTGAAAATCTCTATATATTCAGTAAAACATTAGAACAACCGGCGTATCAAAAATTACAGGAAAGATACGAAAATGTTGAAAAAAATGTTGGCGACCAAATTGCATATTTTTGCGATAATTACGATGATTTAATTTCTGTAAATAAATGTTTACCAAATTCTCTCGTTATTTTTGACGATTGTATTATGGAAAAAAATCAGAGAATAATTAAAGAATATTTTACAAGTGGAAGACATAAAAATATATCTTGTATTTATATTACACAATGCTATACTTTGGTTAATTTGCAAACAATTCGTAGTAACGCTAATTTTCTGTGTATTTTTAAACAAAATGACCATTATTTGAGAAAAATATATAAAGACAATGTAATGGGGGATATGTCTTACGATAAATTTTGTAAAATTTGTAACCAATGTTGGGAAAAAGATTTTGGTTTTATTACGATAGATTTAACTAAAAAACGAGATTTTGGGAGATATAAAAATCAATTTAAAATGATAGAACAATTTGATGAACGTTCACCAACGTTAAAGAAACGTAAAATGAACGTAAAATCATGTTCAACGAAGGTTTAAGTGGGTGTTTAACTAATAAAATTTTTATATTTGTTACATATAAATGGAAAAAATAACTGTTGAAAAAGCAATTAAATTAAGTAAACTTGAAAAACAATTAAAACAAAAATTTCTACAAGCCCGTAGAGGCAAGGAAAATATTGAAAAGGTAAGAGAAGAGGAATTTAAACCGATTATAAATGCTGTTAATAAATTAAACGAAAACAAAATTTTACCTGTAATTGTGCCTTCTTACATTGATCAATCTCCCGTTGAAAATCGTATGATTCAAGATGAAAAAAATATTGTTCTAGGAAAAATAACAACGGAATTTTTACCTGATGCTAAAGATTCTACTTTTGGTATACATTATGATAAAAAAAAACAAAAATTATATGATAGGAAAGGAAATAGTTACTTTAGATAACAACGACATTATTGTAGCAGGAAAAACGTACGAAGGAACTGAAGGATTATGGAAATTATTAACGTTAGAGCCATCGAAAAAACCTGATCCTAATTCTTTCACACCGGATGATTATGCAAATTATGAGGAAATTTTGTTGACGACAGATTGCATATACCATAATAATGATAAAAATAGCAATAAACCAAAATCGAGCAAAGGTGAAAAATACAACACAATAATTAAACCAATTTGGAAAAATAAAGTAAAAAAACCTGAAAGCAGAAATATTGTACCACCCTGGGCAAAAATAGAGAATGAAGAGGTACACGAAGGAAAAGGTTTAATAAAATATTCCGATAATTCTGTCGAGTATAAATATGTCGATAATTTACAAAATTTATTACAAAGATTGTATTATATTTATGCTCAGGAAAAAGCCGGTAATAATAATTTTCATAACGAAAAAATTGGAGTTATTAATTTTTTAAAGGAACAATTAGAAGCACATATCGACGAAAATAAGGGGATTGAATATTTAATTAAATTTGTGTCATCTTTACCTTCAAAAATATTACGTGGTGAAAAGATCGGATCAGGTTTATTCAACGGTATTTTGAATAATTTGCCGTTTGAAATTCACGCACCAGCATATAATTATTTAGGTCCAGGGACAAAATTACAAGAAAGAATTCAAGATGGAAATATAGGTATAAATCCATTAGACGAAGCAGCGAAAGAACATGATTTATTTTACCATAAATATAAAGATACAGCGAATAGACACAAAGCTGATGAAATTTTAGAACACAAAGCGTGGGAAAGATTTAAGTCAAATGATGCAAATTTAAATGAACGATTTTGGGGGTATTTAACGACAAATGCCATGAAAGCAAAAAGGCATCTTGGTCTAGGTTTAAAAATCTAAATTAAAAAATTATTTTCTATATTATAAAATGAATATATGCAATATAAATCTTACTGATGGACAAAAAAAAAAATTCAGAGAGCTTATAAGCGAAAATCGAACATAACAATTCAATTATCTTCTGATCAAATAAAATCAGGAAAAGACAAAATTGGATTAAATGATAGGCAAAAAAACGCCATTGATAAACATCGTAAAAATAACACTGGCGTCAGACTTACTTTAACATACAAACAATTACAGGAAAATCACAAAGGTGGAATTTTACCTTTACTTGCAGCTATTGGAGCTTTAATCGGTGGAGTCGGTGGTGGTGCAGCTGCTGTTGCAAACACATTCGTTGATTATAAAGACAAAAAAGCGAAACGCGAAGAAATGGCTCGACACAATAAAGCGTTAGAAAAAATTCAGGAAGTGATTCACGGTATAAATCAAGGCTCAGGCTTAAGTAACGTTAAAAAAAAGCGCTAACAAACGTAGAGTTAGAAAAGTACGCTAAAAAATTGAAAATTAAAAATTTTAGAGGCGTATTTATGAAAGATGAATTATTAGGGAAACCTTGGGAAAATGAATGTGGAATTATTAACTTAGAAAATTCCTATCAAATTGGTTCTCATTGGACAGCGTATTTTAAACAAAAATATATTAAATATTATTTCGATTCGTACGGAAATGCGAATCAACCGATCCAATTAGTGAAATATTTAGGAAGCGATAATTTGTATTATAATTACGAACAAATTCAGCAATTTGACGATCCACCAATTTGTGGTTATTTATGTCTAGATGTTTTACAAAAATTGTCTCAAGGAATTAAATATAATAAAATATTACGTATTATAAAAAATGAATAAATTTGATAAATTCGGCAATCAGATCGAAAAACAAGAATCGACAATTTCAAGCAGAAATAAACAAGAAATTAACGAAAAAGTGAGCGCAATATTAATGCCTTTTATTATCGAAATGAAAACTTATGTTGGAAATTTAACAAATGAATATTTGAAACAACAATTAAATATTGTGAAAAATTACGTTAATTTCAATAATCGAAGATTAGTTGGAGTTTCAACAGGATTAGATGAAAAAGATGCTGTAAATAAAAAACAAATGGAGCAAAGTATTAAAGATGCCCTAAATAAGAAACAATAAAAATTTTATTTTATATGTAATAAATATGACGTTAATATATTGTTTAAAATGTAAAAAGAAAACACAATCTCTTAACGAGAAAAAAAGGAAAACATCGAACGGAAAAGTTATTTTGGAAAGTAAATGTTCTGTGTGTGGGGTTAAAAAAACGAGTTTTATTAATAAGTAAACATGATGAAGTTATTTTTGTTATATTTAGTTTCAGCAATAAATTGCGTTGAAGTTCTAAAATGGAAACTAATCTTTTTTCGCCGAATGTTGATTGGAATTATGTGTCTGAACACGAGAATTTAACTATCGATCATTTGCGTATTTTTCAAAATAAAGTAAATTGGCCCAAGATTTCTAAATTTCAGAAATTAACGGAAAATAATATCAAAGAATTTAACGATCGTGTTGATTGGGGTATAATCAGTAAATATCAGAATTTGTCGGAAAAGTTTATTGACTTTTATAAAGATTTCGTCGATTGGGATTATGTGATTTTATATCAAAATGTTTCAAAGATTTTTATTGCTAATCATTGTAAAGAAATATTAGATAGTTAGAAAAAGTCGGGTCTTCCATCTATAATGAAGGAAAAGAAATATTCGTAATTTAAAAAAATTTTTTTTTTGCTGTAATAAAAAATGGAAAATGAAATTTATTCAAAATATTATAACGAAATTATTCGGCACGAATACAAAAATTATAACCCTACGAGCATTTTAAACTTTAATTCGCCCAACAAAAAAATTGATTTTAATATCGATTACGGTGACTCATTTTCAACGTCAAAGTATCAGTATTATATTACTGGTGAATTTACGAAAAAAGATGGCACTACTTTTCCAACAAAATCTAATGTAAAATTAATCGATAATTTTATTCCATTTTTATTTTCTGGAATAGTTGTGAAAAAACATAACCAAATAATAGATAACATTGAAAATCCTGGAATTATATCGACTGTAAAAGGAATCGTTTCGTACAGACAATCTGATAAAAATTCGTTTAAAAATAGTGGATTTATTTCTCAACACGAAGGTTCGTTTAATAAATTTTGCGTTATCGGTGATTTATCACAATTAGGACTGGATTTTTTCAGTAACAATAATAGTACACCAATTTTTTACAAAGGTGGATTTACAATAACTTTTACCAGAAATAGCGATGAAGATGCTTTATTCAGATGGAAAACAAAAAAAGCAGATGGCACACACGATGAGGCAAGTTTACCTGTTGAGGGGAAAATAACGATAAAAGAATTTGTGATTAGAGTTCCCATAATTAACTATCGCCCAACGCAAGAAATTCAACTTATTAGTGAGTTGACAAAATTGCAAAATATAACCTACAAATTTAATAAATGGGAATGTATTCAAAAACGTAGTGTAACAGGATCGACTTTAAATTATGATATTACAAATATTTACAGAAATATTGAGAATCCTAAATTTATTATTGTAGGTTTTCAGGACGATCGTTGTGAACAACAAATAAAAGATCCGTCTTATTTTGACTCTATGAAAGTCAAAAATATTCGTGTGAAAATTAATGATACAAATTATCCTGAGGAATTACAAAATATAGATATTAATGAAGGAATTTACGCAATTCTATTCGAAATGTACAAAGATTTTCAGAATTATTATTACGGATATAGCGATGTGATTTACGAGCCTGGAGAATTCGTTGGAAATAAATGCGTTTATGTAATAGACACGACAAAACACCCTGAATATATTTATAGTGGAAAATCAAATATATTAATTAATGTCGACTTTTCCCAATCTATTAGTACAACGAATGTTATTGCTTATGTTATCGTAGTATCGGAAAAAATACTACACAATAATATAATTAATAATACAATTAAGGAGTGGAATAATTGTTGATGATTTCAAATTTTTGACTGAAATTTTATAAAGAAAAATTTTTCTTTATAAAAAAATATTAAAACTTAATTCCAATAATGAATTTGATATTTTTAAAGAAGCTGCTAATTTAGAGAGAAATTCCAATATTGAATTTACATTTTTTGGGGGGGTGCTAGTATTTGACCAAAAAGATTATTTAACAAATCGAACATAAATAAACATTGACAATTTTTTAATGCTATTTTATTTTTATGCAATTTTGTTTTCAAAAATGTTATGACGATTTTTTGACATATCTAACTTTTAAAAAAGTATTTTTTTTTTAATTTGTTTAATTACCCTTAGAAATTTTAACCTTTAGTTTTGCTTTTTTGGATTTTATAAAGGGAAAATTGACAGGGATTAAATATAAGGAAAAATTGACAGGGATTAAATATAAGGGAAAATTGACAGGGATTAAATATAAGGGAAAATTGACAGGGATTAAATATAAGGGAAAATTGACAGGGATTAAATATAAGGGAAAATTGACAGGGATTAATTATAAGGGAAAATTGACAGGGATTAAATATAAGGGAAAATTGACAGGGATTAAATATAAGGGCAAGTTAACAGGGATTAAATATAAGGGCAAGTTAACAGGGATTAAATATAAGGGCAAGTTAACAGGGATTAAATATAAGGGCAAGTTAACAGAAGTGCCCGAAGTAGCCCAATTACTACTCATATATTCCCTTTGTCCGTGCTAGCCGTTATGTTTGACTGAAACACGGTTGCCAGGTACTTAGCAAATAAATCTGACATCTGTTTATCATCTCTCGCCTATGATCCGTTATCATGTTTTCTCAGAGGAATATGTGTATTAGACTGTTTAATATTTTTGGTGCACTTCCATAAGGAGTAGTTATCTATTGCTAAGGGTGACAGTTTAGTTAAATAGCTATTAAGGGTTTTAATTTCTACTAATAATTATTTTAATTCTTTTAATTTATTGTTGAACAATTTTTTATCTCAGGGATTCCCTGTTTGGAACCACCTTCTCATCCCCCTGTCCGAGGCAGTATTTTCCCGCTGCTTCACTTTTTGGCCTCTCATGTATTTTTGCGTTAAAATCGCTTATGACGAAGATGATGTCTCCATGTTTCGCACATTTTAGTGTGCTTTCTACCTCTTCATAAAATTTCTCTAATTCTTCATCGTCACCGTCAGTGGTGGGCACATATATTTGTATTATTACAATGAGCTTTGGTTTTATATCAAACCTGACTAGAATTACTCTTTCTGAGGTCGGTATAATGTCCTTAATTGCACCTGATTAAGCGTTTTCTTCACTAGTACTCCTACTCCATGTTCATGCTTATCTTTTTCAGCATATATAAATTCGTAATCATCGTCTGCTTTGATTTTTCCATCTATCCATTTAGTTACGCTTATTCCTAATACATGTAGGTTTAAGCGTTAAGCTTCAACACATATATTTGCTAGTTTAATCACCTGGTAAAGCGTTCTTACATTCCATGTGGCTATGTTAAGACATTTTTCGCTCCTCTTTTTTCTTGTGTACACTATATCTTATTTTATATTATTATTATTACTATTATTTTCCAGACACTCATTTTCCGCGCATGACCAGGTACTTATACCTGCGTGGCCAGTCACACATTTTCCATTAGCAAACCTGTAAATTCGGTAACGCCGAGTGCTAACTGGGTCGCATGGCAAATCAGCTCTATATTGGTTTTTCATTTTCATGTTGATGTTCTAGGGATATTGTAATGACGGTGGTATTCCGTTGCCTTCCGCCATGATTTTATTTCAGGGTTTACTCCCTTAGCCGAAAGGACACGGTTTCATGGCGCCGGATACTCGCCTGATCGTTCTACCAATCCGACTGGGACACATATGTCACGAGCGAGTTGCTGAGAGTCTGCTGTTATTCAAGTAGTAAAGAGCTTACGGTATTTAATGAAAGGACCACCTTCGGCAAGTGATCCTTCATCCGTTTTCCTCCAAGCTTGTATGTTGTGTTGTGCTGTTAGTTTCGATTTACGTACGGAATACACATGGTTGTTGTTTCGTTCCTCCGCCGGTGGGTTTGCCACCATATAGCGGTCCATTAACTACTTACAAGAGATGGTCTGTAATTCTCATCTAGCGTATGGTCTCTCCGAGGCTTTGGAATTGCCATTACCTTAGCGGAATTAAGTTGTGATGGCAGTGTGCCTTTATCGATGAACTCAGTAAAAAGCTTACTAAGTCATTTGATGGTATGTTCTCCAAAGTGCTTTACAAACTCAATGAATATCATATCTGCTCATGCGGCCTTCCGTATTTTTATTTTTTTTAATAGCTGTCATGATTTCTTCAGCATTAACTGGGTTGGCGTAATGCGATTTTGGTTGGGAATCCTTCTTTAGTTTATTTAGTTTAACTACAACTGACTTACTGAAATGTCTTTCCTTTCTATGTACTTATCTCCAGATAGTTTTCTTAATAAGCGCCATGATTTTTAGCTAGTTTTCCTGAAATCGAGCTCCTCCACTAGCGTGGATCATTTATTTCTCCTTTCTTGAACTAGAGCCTTAAGAAGTTCATTTGCTTTGTCTTCGCTTTCGGTCATCTGGTAGTCTTTATAGAGCTGTTCACATTTTGCGCTCCATCTTGGAATGTACTGTGCTCTGTAACCTCTTGGTATAAATTTCCTTGCACAGTTAACTACAAGCCTCTGAAATCCGCCATAGTTATTTATATCTGGTTTGATCCAGGCTGTCAGCTAAGGTTTTAGTGAATTTTTTCTAGTTTGCCTTCTTAAAATTCCATCTTGGTTTTTCTTTAGTTTTAATTGATGAAATTGTAAAACCGAGATGTATTAATACAGGTCTATTTTGGCTTTTTTTAAATTGACAGATTACTTAATTAGTAGCGTTCCGCAGACACCTAGAGAGCGCAGCAGCAAAGATAAGAACAAGAAATAACAATCTTCATAAGTTGGCCGGAACTACATGGTGAGCAAGCACTACGGTACTTAGAAAATCAGCTTTGTCCTTTGCATTTTCAGTGGCGGAGTATGCAGCTTCTGCCTGGATAAACAGCGCACATGTAAACAAGGTGGAGGTAGTTTTCGAAGATTTGTTATTAGCACAGGTCGCTGAATTTTTGGACTTTCTTCAGAAATCCGAGTTTTCAGGTCTTTCAGATCATGTATAGATCGATTCAAAACTAAAATATCGTTCCACGCAAAACTCGCACACGATACCATGATAACAACGATTCACTCGTGTGTGCACTAAACGTGAAGCATACGGTTTACTTTATAGCTGTACTTCCAACTGCGCTATTCAAAAAACAAAACCTGGGTCACCCTATATGTATACATGTATATATATATATATATATATATACATATATAATATATACATTCTTAACAAATTAATTAATAAATGCGTATGATACTTACATTTCGGTAAAATTTTACCCTTCTCCGTAAAAGACACACATGTACCAAACTAAAGGAATTGTCTGTACCTTTTTTTGGGTTTATTTTCTACGAATAAAATTCGTCTCACGTTACATACTCGCATGGAACTCATCTAGTCTGGTTTTCTCGTTCTATAAATAATTAATGTAGATTTTTAAAAAAATCAGTTGTGTGTAATTTTTATATTTTGGTTTTAGTGAAATATTTAAAATAAAACGATTTTAAACTGAAATGGTATTAAATTTATGTATATGTAAAATATATATATATATACATAAATTTATTACCGCGAGCTGACCATCATGGGTATTAAACAATTATCTCTGACAAAGTAATCAAACGTGAGTGGGGCTAACCCAGTGGCACACTCTTGATAACCCCAACCTGTGCATTGTCAAGTGGTTTCTGACTCTTCAATCTCCGTAATTCATCCGAAGTGTTGAAGAGATCCTGGGTAGCTCTTAAGCCTTGTTATATGTGTTCTACCATAGTTTTGATTTACATTAGCCTCATACACTATCTGCAAATCTTCATGTAACGTTTAATTTTTTACGTACCAAGGCGCCATGCTTATCTGCATGACTATTTTTGTTCTGTGGTGTCTGTATCATTTTTACGTTTGACGGCTTCGCATAACCCCAAAGTTGTGGCCAGATTGGTCCTAAATAGCTGCGTATATTAAAACTTTGTTGTCCGTTGATAGCACACTAGTTCTCCCTATGAACCGGTATATTTTCTTGACACGTACATCTACTTCTCTTTTTTTAACTTGGACGCGATGCTTCCATGTTAGGCGACTGTTAAAATACAGACCTCAGTACTTAACAGTTGCTAGTACAGGCAGGTCCATGCTATTAATCCTAACAGGTAGAGATGCTACTTTTCTGTTTGTAAAATTTATATTTACCGATTTATTTTCCTTGATTATGATATTCCATTTGTGAAACCATACTTCTAATTTGTCAAGAGCTTTCTGTAGATTTATTGTTGCTATTTTAGGATCTAATATGTGAGGATGGAAGTGCCGTATAATCACCGTACACCACACTAGTGGAGGGAAAGTCGACTGTATACAAAAGTATAATGTAGGACCTAACACCGAACCTTGAGGCACACCGGCTAAAATAGGATGTATTTCTGAATTTTCATGTTCATATCGTACTTGGAATTTTCTGTCTCTTATGTATGACTAATAAAAAAGAAAATTGAACACGAAGACATGATTTAGGGTCATGTGTGAAGAGCATCATACGTCCATCGAACTGTTCAAGTATACTTGGTGTATCATTGCGATTTCCAGAAAGGCAATGAAGAACAATTTATCTCTAAGCACATTAATTCCCATGGTGGAAAGGCCGCCATGTAGTTTTGATATATAGAATATGTAATACTATTCAAAATTGGGTTTATATAAGAAAATATATCACTATTATTAAGAAATGTATAATCCCATTTTGAATTACGGGAAGATCAGGAGGAATTGCTGCGAGGTGCACATTAAATTCTGACAAAATTTACAATCGTCGAAATTTAAAAGTCATATTTCACCTAAGTCGTTTAACAGGCTGAGTGTAGGAGTTGTTCTGAAGACTGCTGAGCACAATCTTAAGGCTGTAATAGTCCTTGCTTCTGAGGATATTAGTAGACTGTTTTTAGAGTATATATATGCAACAGCACCGTACTGTATTTTTGAACAAAAGACATCGCTATATCATTATCAGCTCCATAGTGTGTATGCACCAAATTTCGCCGCAAATTTAGCTGTTTCAAATCACTCTCCTTTATTTTGTTAATGTGGGGGTTTACAAAATACCCTATTAATCGAAGGTCAGCTCAAGGTATTTCATTACATCAGTGGTTGCAATAGGTTGTTGTCAAGGTGAACACTGATATCATGAAAACAACTTCGCTGCCTACAGAAGTGCGCTTCTGTTGATTTGGTTGCAGAAAAGTGAAATCCAGCTTTCATAGTACAGGTTATAAGTCTGTCTAATGCATTGCTGCTGATTAGGTGGCAGAAAAGTGGAATCCAGTTTTCAATATACAGATTTTAAGGCTATCTAACGCCGCTTGTAATAATTCTGATCCAAGGAATTTATTTGAGCAAGTTAGAGAAATATAACTAAATTATCAGCACATAACAATCCTTTAATCGGCGGTTGAATTTCCTTTAAAATATGGGGTTTTATATCACCTCTTGTGGGACTCCGTTATTTAGCGTACATGGAGCTAATAATGTACTTCTAGGTCGTACCAACAAACGATCGATTCTCATGAAAGCTTTATATAATCATCGGTAGCCGACCTTGAGTGTTCCATTTATACAGCGTAAACGGTCCTCGTATATATATATATATATATATATATATATATATATATATATACATATATATATATATATACACACATAATATATAAATATACATCTACATATATGTAAATATATATCTACATATATGTGCGTCTACACGTGTATAACTTATATGTATATACATATGACTAAGCACATATATGTACTAGTATGTGTACACTTGCACACATACACATATACATATAGCGATGCATTTTATATATATATATATATATATATATATAAACGTCCGTGTGTTACATTTTTGATACTAATCAATTTTTTTTTTTTTTTTATAGTTGTTTGCGTGAAAAATCAGCCCGAATTGAAAGATGAAGTAAATGTTGGAATGCCTGGAATAAAAGCTTCAGCAATTGCCGGGGATTATGTGTCTACTCTGAGAGGCATACTTAAACGTCAATCGTTTAGAAACCGTAATCAACTCGGAGAACAAAATTGTTCCGAAAAAATTATTTTCGAACGGTTTGGTGGTAATTTTATACATATATATATCTATTTCACGTGGATTACAAACAAAAAAATGGGTATACACATATACATGTCTATAACAAAAGGGAGTTGGAATCAATCAATTTATTATGAATTTATTATACATGCTTTTTCATTATAAATTTATTGTGTATTTGTTATAAAAATTGTTTATTTCGTCGCGTGTAGACAATTTATTAAAGATTTATAGTAAATAACAAATTTCGATCTAAAGATTATGTGAAATATTTAATCTCCAGGGGCAATTTATTGTAAATTTATTTTATTGACTAACCTAGTAGTTACAATAAAACAAAAACAAATATAAAATCAACTATAATAGTAGAAATCAAAATTAAACTAAATACACGTTACTACTAGATGTAGCTAAATCCTTCGCGACACAACGTGGCATGAGATGGTACTACTTATAAGACGATCGAAACACATTTCCAGACTATCTATAATTACTGTTATTAAAAGTTATTCGAACGATATAGATCATTATTGCATTTCCGGTGAATACTCCACTATGAAAACCTGCGCGGGTGGGGTATCCCCTCACATTATTTTTAAACGACTTTCTTATATATTCGGAGAATTCCGTCTTATTTGCGGACGATACTACATTATACTGTAGTTCATTCAAGTCCAGTGCAATTAGTAATAAACTTCAAAACTATTTAAGTCCTACGATAACACGCTATTTTAAGAACTGGCAAGTTAATATCCGAACAAAAAACTAAAACTAAATCTTTTTCAGTCGTAGGCATCTATAACAGCACCCAACAGAATTCTCATAGCGGATAAACCGATTAATCGGACTAATGAAATATCTCGGTGTCTCTCTCTAGATCGTCGCTTTAATATTAATACTTGGCACTTATTAACCGTAAAGCGAGCAAAGAGGAATTTTCGCCATCTATATATTTATCCGAAAATCCTTCCTAAACTCTCTCGAAATAAAATGATTTATTAGAAAACTCTTATACGCCCGGTAATAACTTACGCTTGCACAGTCTTCTATTTCAAATTCAGCGCATATAAACAACTGCAATACAAAACAGATGAATCCGCTGCATGCTGAATAAGTCGAAATACTAAAAAATCTCGTTTACGCGCGAAATTACTAACTTACCCTATCTTCAGGGATATTATATTGAACCTATCGGCTAAATTCTTCGCGCGGTATTCATCTCACACTAATCGACACACGTTAGGCCTACTAATAGAGATTACGATTGCAGATGACTCTAAAACATATAAGTTCAGGAAGTATAAACGTAGACACGACTAAAACACAACCTATTATAAACTTCCGATCGATTAATTTTAGTAGGCATATAGCATAAATTGTATTAGAATCGCGAGTTACCTTCTCGTAATCGTCGTATACATATACATACATACATATATATACATATATATATATATATATATATATATATATATATATATATATATATATATATATATATATTGCGTGAATGCTCGTATAAACTATTACTATTATTATTATTATTATTATTTTGAAAAAATGAATACAGTATTTATAAAGAAATAATTTTTTTTATATTAAAAAAACTATTATTAGTTATAAAAAATAATAATTTAATAAAAAAAAATTTACTTGAAAATAAAAAAAAACTAACCTGACTGGATTCGTATTACTTCAACCATCCATCTTCATTTAATCCCAACTGTCTTTATCAAGAAACTAACAACTGAACTTTTAAACTGAAAAACTAGAACTCTTCTCTTTAACTGAAAAAATTAAACTCCACTAAAAATGAACAACCATCCCTTTTTATACATTTATCTTAAGTCTAGTTAAACAAAAATTACTCGATTTTCCTTATTATTTACTGGCTGTAATTTATTTTTACTGGCTGTATTAACTAAAATTATTTGGTCAAACTAATTTACTGGTTTTCCCCATTGACTAACTAAAATTAATTTTAATTATTGTATAACAATATTTTATCTACTACAAATCCAGTTTTGGTTTTAATATAATAATAATAATATATTTAATTTTAATTAAATAAATAATTATATATATAAACTTTGTTTTCTTATATTGATTTAATTAAATATTAGTTCTTCACCTCTCAATTTAAATTTATTATGGCGTGAACATACGACGATCGTCGTAATATATATATATATATATATATATATATATATATATATATATATATAGTAAATGAGAATTAAATTACTTTGAAGTATACCGGTTTTACGAGTTTTAGTGGAATTTTTCCTGTTAATTTTCATTATATATTTTAGTATAAAATAACGATGATGGATATATTGTTCACTGTGGTAAGGCATTTTTACCGATACACAGTTATTCTGTATTATTGTATGTAAATTTTACTATGCAAATATACCGTTGTTTTGATTTGTTTTGTTTCATTTTGTATATAATATATATATATATATATATATATGTATATATATATATATATATATATATATATATGTATATATATATATATATATATATATATATATATATATATATATATATATATATATATATATATATATACATGCATATTTAAAAAAAATAAATGTATATATTTGTGTGATTTATTGTGTGTATATATATACATATATTAAAAAAATAATGTACATATTTTTGTGATTTATGATATATATACAAAATAACACAAATATATACATTTATTTTTTTTAATATATGCATGTATATATATATATATATATATATATATATATATATATATATATATATATACATTATTTTCAAGGATACGTGAAAGAATTCACGATCTACCGAGTCAAAAATGTATATATATATATATACGTTTAAATAATTTTTTTTATAATTTTATTATAATTTTATATTATTCTTCAATTTTTTATTCTTCAGTTTTTTTTACCGACATCGTTAATTATCTCTTGAAAATATAAATAATAATAATAAAAACAAAATTTGCATTGAAAACATTTTCTTTAAAATTTATATATTTTTTTTATTTAGGTGATGCAATTAGGTCTATGATATTTACATCGTTGTTCAATGGATCGCGTTTGATGTTTATCGTTCGTTTACCGGATTTTGGAGATTATGACATACAAATTGTTTGCCTTACTCGTAAAGAAATGTCGTACATTATCTCAACTTTCGGACATAAGGTAAGTAAATAAATAAATAAATATATATATATATATATACATCATTATCATCATCACCATCAGTGAGTCCGGCCACCTCTAAAGGGATATCGTGACCATAATCTGTCACATGGCAGAGACCAGGCTACGTTAACAAATACGATCGCGTGCACTATTTACACAATTGTGGAAAGTACTGCCAGTTATCCTGCAAATCGCGTCAAACCATCGAAGAGATGCACGACCGCACTCTCTTCTACCGGCTACACTACACATATTTTCGGCTCTAACTAACTGACCCCAAAAAATCTTATTATTCTGCTGAGTACGCTTGATTTTAATCTCTTCGGCTTGCCAATTTTCTTCTTCATCGTTAGCTCGATTCGAGTATCGTGAAATCGTGAATCTCAATTTTCCGAATTCCGGATCGCCACGCGTTTCTGTTTTCCGCATATTGAATAACCAGCTGAAGCGAAGTGGCGTTTGTCAATTTCTAAATTACATCCGTGTCCCTTATGGGCGCTCTTCCTTGTTTCCTTTTGCCTACTGGAATTAGTTGTTTAGAACTATCTTGCCATATAATGTGGTTAAGGTACGTAACTATTCGTCTCGTTACTACATCGCATAGACGTATTTCCGGACGGATTTCATGCAAGATTGAGACGTTTATTCTCATTCGGAACAACAACCCGCTTCGCAACTTAAATGTACTGTATGTACGTGTGGTAATCCGAACATGTAGTAATCCGAAGAAATAGTGAACGTTACTTGCACAGATTAGAATACCACCCGAATCGACTGGCAGTTGACTTGCTAGATAGTGGTAACGATGTCCGTAGACTCTACCGTTGAACCCATTAGACCTTCACATCGGTTTGATTGACTGTGTAGGTAACTCCGAGTATCATTGATGAATGATATCTCCAACCCAGTCACGACCCATATAGACAAAATTTCTTATTGGCTATGTAAACCAGATTGAAATTTTATATATATATATATACATATATATATATATATATATATATATATATATATATATATATATAAATAAAACAAAGGAAGATCTGCGCCACAGGTTTAAACGCTCTGAATAAACTATTGCGCATTCAAAAACTTGAAAGAAACTGCCACAATAAATAGAAAAAGAAAAAAAATGCAAATAGCGTGCAATTAAGCTGGAAAGATGAATTAATATATAAATAAACAAATATGCAAAATAACAAATAAGAATTATGTGAGTTTTAGCCGGTGATATTTGTAGCGCGTATATTATGTAAGCTGGTCATATTATAGTCCCTTATGACTTTGATTTTAATAAATTTTACAATTTTCATAAAGTGATTTTTTGGCAAGCTTGTTGGTATAGAAAAATAAGAACCCGAGGTTTAGTTATGAATAATGCATATCTCGAATTGAACATGGTGGCATTAAGCGAAATTCTGCAACATCGGTTTTGTAATAATTGTAATTTACAATATGTGCACTGTTGGAAACTGAAAACTAAACGGGAGGACATGCATAATGTTAACCGGGGACGAATAATAGTTTTGTATATAAAAAGTTTTTTATTGGTAACAGCGAGGTGGAACCTTGGATTAAATACACGGGTGAAAGAATTCGAATAGCTTTATAAGTATTATCAATAGTACGATTAACATGATTAACCCTTGGTTAGTCGCGCGGTCTACAATTGTAGACCACTGACATTACAAACTGGTTTTTTATTGAACGGTGTGAACTACGTATCAGTAATTTTCAATAGCTGTTCAAAAATGCTTCTTTTATAACGTGTGTGAATTTTCAATTCTTAAGTCGTCTGCGCGCGTTGTTATCTGCGGAAAACTTTGACTGGTCTACGATCGTAGACCGCGCGATCATTCGTGTAACTATTTTTGGCGGATATCTAATTTATCGTCTAGACTTCTTGTCCTCATTCTGTAAGTTTTTTACATTGTTTTATTTATACTTTTTTTTTACTTTCTGTTAATTACTAAGAAAATGTCTGTGCCGTCGAAAATTCGTCGAGTTGAAAAAACTACCGATCCTATAATTTTAACCAGATGGTTGGAAGAATCATCCAGCGAGGAAGAATATACGGATGATGAAGACGAGGACGATTTAGAAAATGATAATAATACTGACTTGAGTAGCCACGAAACGGAATCCGAACAGGAGTTGTCTAAAAATGAAGAGTTGTTTGACCCAAAAATGCAGAAATGTAGCAATTATTACTATGGAAGAGATAAAAGTACTAAGTGGAGAAAATATGCACCTAAGTCTACCATTCGTGTTCGGGCTCATAATATAATAAAACACTTACCTGGTACAAAAGGAGATTCTTGTAATGCGAAGACTGCTGAAGAATGTTTAAAATTATTCATTAATCTGCATGTAATTCAAATCATTACCACATCTACTAATATTTACATTGGAATTGTAAAGAGTAAATTTATGAGAGATCGTGATGCTAAATTGACGAATGAAAGAGAAATATCAGCTCTAATAGGTATTTTATATTTAATCGGGACACTCAGATGTTCGAAAAAAAATTTACACAAATTATGGGACAATTCTAAAGGCAGTGGAATTGAAGCATGCTATCTAACTATGAGTGAAATTCGGTTTAAATTTTTGCTTCGGTGTTTACGATTTGATGATGTTAGGGACAGAAAAGAACGAATTCAGACGGACAAACTAGCTCCAATTCGCCTATTATTTGACACAATTTTGAAGAATTTTCAGAACAATTTTATAGCCAGCGAATTTCTAACTGTTGATGAGCAACTTATAGCTTTTAGAGGACGATGTCCATTCAAACAGTATATTCCTAGTAAACCAGCGAAATACGGAATTAAAATTTTTGGACTGATGGATGCAAAAACATCATACACTTTCAACCTTGAAACATATGTGGGTATGCAACCAGAAGGCCCTAATAAAAACAACAATACCGCCGAAAGTATAGTACTTCGATTGGTAAATCCTATCCAAAATACAAATCGTAACATCACGGGTGACAACTAGTTCAGCAGTATTCCATTAGTAGAAAATTTATTGCGTCAGAAAAAATTAACTTACGTTGGTACAATTCGAAAAAATAAACGTGAAATACCACCTGAATTCCTGCCAAATAAAGCTGCTGAAGTAAAATCATCTATTTTTGGTTTTCAAGAAAACTGTACACTAGTTTCTTACGTTCCTAAGAAAAACAAAGCTGTAATTTTAATTTCTAGCATGCATCATGATGATGCAATTGATTCTGAAACTGGAGATGATAAAAAACCGGATATTATTACGTTTTATAATAATACAAAAATTGGAGTTGATCTGGTAGATCAACTGTGTAAAAATTATGATGTCGGAAGAAGCATACGCAGATGGCCGATGGTAATCTTTTACAACCTCTTGAATTTATCAGGAATTAACGCTCTTTGCGTATTCAAAGCAAATAACCCTTCACAAAAAGTAAAGAGGAACAATTTTATTGAAAAATATCTCATTAAACCGCAAATTGAATTTTCAACAATTCCATCATTGCCAAAAGAATTGAAACGCCGCGCTCTGGCACTTTTGGGGATTGAAGAAAGTATATGTTCCACTCCTGTTAGATCAGAGAATTACGTCGGACGCTGTAATATATGCCCTAGAAGTCGTAATAAGTCAACAAGAAAATCGTGTGTAAAATGTGGGAGATTTGTTTGCAAACAACATACAAAGGAAATATGTACCGTGTGTATGGATCAGTAAATGTAGTGGTAAAAGTAAGCTTTGTTTCTGTTATAATTTGTTAGGTATGTATTGAAATTAAGTCAATATGTTTATATTTATTAATAAATGAATATCATTATTTAAGAGTAATATACAGAAAAAAATGTTTAAATTACTAAAAATGCCTTTTTTCTGTGTATTTTCGAATTAATATAAAATTAATGCTAAAACTGGGTACATAATTTTATTTCAAGATATTTAGTAGTTGTGTGAAAAAATTATTCATTTTTTTTTTAATACGTTAAAGAAATATTTAAGGAATTATGCTACGAATTTTATTCATTAAAATTCTGAAGGAATGATTTTGTAGTAATAATTTAAAATGGTCTACAAGTGTAGACCGCGCGACTATTTACGTAACAAAAACACGCGCGACTAACCGAGGGTTAATGAAGGACAAACACGAGTCCAGAGTGACTCCTAAATACTTAACATCTTATTTAATATTTTGACCACCGTTAATTACTGTTTCCGGCAAGGATAATAGGTGCCTTCTGGAATAAAGAATGGCTTCAGTTTTCTCGGTGTTCAGATTCAGCTTTCAATGTTTATAGTACTTACAGACAACGAAGGACGGATTTTGTGATATATCTATATTAAAATATAAAACTGTAATGTCTGACTGTGATTCACGAATACTTTCATTATAATCACGGCATTGGTCTATTTTTATCATACATAAACAGGAAATTTATTTTTTTAAACTTTTCTGTCTGTTCCGATTTAACTCAAAAATTCTTAAAGTAATAAATGGTGAATTTCACACAGCTTATAGCCTATATTATCGGATTCGTTCTAAGCTTTATTTCGGCGATATTTTAAATCTTTAACTTATTGTAATTTCTGTCTAAATGTGTGATATGAATAAGCGTTCGAAAAATAATTACATAGGCGAAGTCGTGGGTAACTTCTAGTAGTCTACTGTAAATTGTATCGGGTCTATATGAATCACAATACAAGGCTAAGTCAGCAATTTTAATCATAGAATTTTAGGTAAATCATTTATGAAGAGCAGGGAAAGAAAATAAGGATCTAACACACTACCTTGCGTTACTCCAGCGTGATAGGTTGTCCTCATTAAAGAGTTATTAGAAAGATGAGTAACGTTAAAAAGTCGATTACATAAATACGATTTGTCGACGTATAATGTTGGGAATAAAGCGAGACGATAAATGAACGAACGGTTCAAACATTAAGCCGATTGGTAAACGGTTTTCGTATAGTCTAAAAAAGTAGTCGAAATATTTTGGTCAATTTTAGATTACAATTAACAAAAATCGCATATATATCCGCCCCAGGAGGGTCACTTTTGTACCTTTCGGGAGCCAGAGATCTAACCGGAACGGGGCGTGTCCACAGGTTGCGTATGGTGGAATGGCATCTAGATATAGAAGTTAGCTGCGAATAAGTCCAGAATGCTCAACTGAACCAATGAGCAGTCGCGGACAAATAGCGGGTACTGGCGGAAAGACTTATTTGTAGATGATTCCAGTAGTGTTAGAACATAAAGATTGGAGGGTGTGGACGGACTATGAAGGGATGTCCGCTAAAACTCCAACAATACCAGTTGAAAGTCCTGGTCATGGCGAGTCATATCTCGCCCTGCTGTTACCGTAATAACAAATGGTAGGACAGACTATGTAACTGTCCTAGGAGAATGAATACTCCGAAAATAAACCACTCTCTAGTGTGCATCTTGAGAAAGTACAGAAGAGTCCCCTTCTCACCCTCCTCCCATTCCTTTTCCATTTCTTTTCCTATTCTCTCACTCCTTACTAATTTATTCTGGACATTTCCTACTGCTACCTTCAGTTTACTGCGCTGACTTATACCAGTCCAATTGTCCGGGTTCCATCCTTGCCATTGGGTTAACTGGTGTAGTTGGATTGGCGACATGGTTGTCGTTAGACAGTCTTTTCTTCTGTTATCTAATTTTTCTACTGTTATCTGATATTATTTTCCTTCTGTCTTTTATTAAAAAATCTTATACGGTGATGGAATCGTGGTGGTGGGAGCATGTTTGGTTTCACTCAAAGCTTTTAGCCATTGATTCTTCACTAGATGGTCGCTTTTCAAAAGGATGGGAAGATACTGAAGCTCAGCAGCAGGTTATACGACTAGGCAGTCCTATTTAGGATCCGCTCTGGCTACCAGAGTAGTGGAGAAGACCAGAAAAGTTGTCCTAAACATAGCTCATCCCATGTGAACCTGGCTAGCTGAATCCATAGACATAATTTCATAAGAAGAATTTTGCCCTGACCCAGTTTTGATAATAAACAATTTTCTGACTCCTTCGAGATTTATTTTTTGAACAAATTTCAAAATTGCTGCAATATTGTTTAATGGTTTTATTCATATTCATAGTATGGTCTAATTTTTCCAATTACATGAGTAACACAAATGTTACTATAGTATTCATGTGTATGTTTTATTAATTGTAACCCAAATTCTTGTGATAAAAATAATATATTTAAAAGAAATCTCTCGTTTTTGTACTACTTTTTTTTAATTTTGAATTTCTTCTCTATTAAATTTCTGATCTTGAATAATTTGTTCCATTTATACCATATTAATAACTGTGTATCTTCTGTATTATCAAAGTATTCTAAGTCTGGATTTCTTGAAAAGGAATCACGTTCCACATTTTATTTTCCTTGTGCATACGTGATCTTAAAATTATATTGTTTGAGATAGTATACTAAATCTCCTAGCTCCCTATCTGTTCGTTCTTTTATTTTCACTGTTTTATTTCAAGTGGTTTATGATCCGTTATAACAGTTGGATTGCTAACCATTCTAAATAAGTAGGTTTTTTCTTTTTTGCAGACGAGTTAATTTTTTGAAGCATAAATAACTGGGTCACCCAATCCTTTTGGTTTTTTTTTTCTCCTACTCCTTGAATACTAGCATCAGTATAAATATAAATTGCGAATATTAGACTTGAACATAAATAAGTGTTAAATGCTTGTTCACCATCTGAAACTGCAAAATCATAATCATACATTAATCGAAATAAACAGCGATAAATTCGAAGTAGAGCAATTTGATGTGCACCATAAGATGTGTGTGGTAACTTTTTGAGTAAGTTTATTTTTTGTGTGAGACTTTTTTAAATGATTTATTTGAGCGCCCCCAGACATCTTATTGCCTAATATCAGACCAAGGTATCGTATTGTCGATGCACATGGAATTGTGATTCCTTCAAGTTTAACATTAACCTGGTGAATGCATTTGCGAATTTTACAGAAGTGTGGTCTTGCTGGTTGAGAAGCACAGTTCGTTAGTGGAAAACCAGGAGGATAGTTTGTAAGTACATTTTTGAAGTACCACTTCTCCCAAGTACATTGTTCTGCAGGTTACAGAGATGGTAAGGTTATCAGCAAATAATAGGCACTTTACAGAAGATTGTATGTTATCTGCTAAATTATTTATAGCGATGTTAAAAAGAATAGGACCAAATACAGATCCTTGAGGTACACCACTGGCCACAGTAGGAATTTATGAAAGTTTTTTTCCTATTCGGATGATGAATTTTCGATTCATAAGGAAGTTTTTAATAAATACGATCATATTACCACCAAAGTTCCAGCGACGCAACTGATACATGGTTTTTATGGGTAGGAATTCTGGCGAATGCTTTTGACAGGTCAAAAAAGATTGCTAATACATGGAGCCGGTTTTATGATGCTTCTGACACCATATGTTGCAGTATATACTTAGTGTAATGTAAAGCGATGATTGTGTCTAAATCCACAATGTGAGTCGTGAATAAGATGATTTTTTCCTAACAACCAGTTCAGACGTATATATACGATTCATTCAAATACTTTGCAAAGTACAGGAGTAAGCGAGATAGGACGACAGCTCTCTGCAAGATATGGGGTTTTCTTGGATTTTAACACGGAAATAATGATAGATATTCTCCAGACTTCTGGAGACACATTTTCCGTTCAGATTTTATGAAAGATTTGAAGCAGTAAATGTAATGGAACTGACGGAGCATTTTTTAACATGCATATATGCAAGTCATCATGTCCAGGTGTTTTTTCTTTTGTTAGTTTGATGGCGTGGATTAATTCTCATTGGCTTATTTTCTTATTGTAATCATCTAGGTTTGATTTATCTAAATAAATGTTTGGACCTTCTTGTTTATTCATTGTTGATAATAATCTGCAAAAGTATAAGCAATTTCATCAGTGTTGCAAATGTTTGTAGCTCCGATATTCAGGACTGTTGGCAGTAGAGACGAATGGAGATGGTCTAGCGAGTGTATTTTTGACCAAACTGTGCTGGCTGGAGTAGATGACATGATGGTTTTTGTAAATTCATTCCAGGATTTACGTTTCGCTTATTTTATCGTACATCTTGCTTTTGCACGAGCTCTCCTGTATTTTAAATGATTATTTGTGGTAGATATAGCTTTCAGTGCATGAAGAGCTCTTCGTCTATCTCAAATTATTTTTTCACATTCCTTGGTCTACAGCTTAACTTCCTATATATACAATGTGCCAGTAGAAGTTTCACTTGTGAAAAATAAATATATTTCTGATTCGATTTCGATTACTATCGTTACTATTTGTTAATAGGATTTTTTTTTCATTTTTATTATTTTTCAGTTCAGAGTGGCACCTGGAACGAAACTGTTAATTCAAGCGCAGCAACAGGTTGGTGATGAATTGGAGAAAATCGAAAATGGAGAAAAAATGAAAGAAGATGTACAAGATAAAATCGTCAATGGAAATGAAACAAAATCAGACGATGCGACGAAGGATAATTTGGAACTTAAATATTGTACCTGCCTGTTGAAGTCGATATTTTCGACAGTCTGCCTCATTAATGATACTGCAACCTCGAACGACGACGAGGAATATCCGATGCACAGGGTACTCAGCAACATATTATCGACCTTTCTATCTACGTACATTATCGTAAGCTATTGGATGCTCTTATTCCTCGCACTTCGTTTATGGTTCGTACGTAAACAAGCCGGCCTCTATGGATTTGAAGATCGAATGATGGTTAAACAATTACAGGTACCGGAAGCCGGTGCTGCTATTCGAGTCACTTAATCTGAAACTGAGTTCAATTTATTTTTGATAATTTCGCACTTTAACGTTCACTTTTTTTTCATCAATTTAATCGATTAATTCGTGTGGAAAAAAATTTTCCTATATATATTCCGTTCTAATATTTTAAGGAATGTCATTTAGCAGATGGTCGGTGAGGAAGTATCTTTTTCGAGTAATGTTTCATTGTTATTATTATCATCTCAATTATTATTTAATTACGTTTATTATTATTATTATTATTCTTATAGAGCAGTTTTAATCGGCGGAATTATAATCATTAGAAGGCTTATTCGCATCATTTAAACAAAACATATATATATATATATATATATATATATATATATATATATATATATATATATATATATATATAAATTTATAATTAAAAGATAGATTGAATTTTTTTGCTACCACACGATAATCTTGTACACACCAATATATATATATATATATATATATATATATATATATATATATATATATATATATATATATTACATGTATATATTGATGATTACAATCAAAACAAAAAAAAAGGTTTGCCAAAATCCCTCCATTATTGAAGAAGTTATTCAAAAACATTTATATATTTATATTATATATATATATATATATATATATATATAATAAAAAAGATCGATCAAAATTTCTGGCTACCACAGATTCACGTAAGTGTCGATATATATATATTATATATATATATATATATACATATATATATATATATATATATACATATATATATATATATATACATATATATATATATATATATATATATATATATATATATATATATATATATATATATATATATTGATGACTACGAACAAAACAGAAAAGGTTTGCCAAAATCCCTCCATTATTGACAAAGTTATCCACGAAACATTTATATCTTTTATATATATATATATATTCATAATAAAAAAGATCGATGAAATTTTTTATATATATTTAAAATGAAAAAGATCGATCTTATTTTTTTGCTACCATACGATTATCGCGAAACCGTCGATGTATATATATTAGATATATATTTTGATGACTACGAAGAAAGCAAATAAAGGTTTGCCAATATTCCTCCATTATTGACGATGTTATCCACAAAACATTTATATATATATATATATGTATATATATATATATATATATATTTATATTCAAAAAGATCAATCAAATTATTTTGGCTACCACACGATTATCGTAAAACCGTCAATGTGTATATATTAGATATATATTTTGATGACTACAAACAAAACAAATAAAGGTTTGCCAAAATCCATATCTAATATATATACATCGACGGTTTCCCGATAATCATGTGGTAGCCAAAAAAATTTGATCGATCTTTTTCTTTATAAATATATATATATATATATATATAAATATATAAATGTTTTGTGGATAACTTCGTCAATAATGGAAGGATTTTGGCAAATCTTTATTTGTTTTGTTCGTAGTCATCAAAATATATATCTAATATATATATACATCGACGGTTTCGCGATAATGGTGTGGTAGCCAAAATAATTTAACTGAACCTAAGCGTCGATATATATATATATATATATTGATGACTATGAACAGAACAGAAATGGTTTGCCAAAATCCCTCCATTATTGACGAAGTTATCCACAAAACATTTATAACTTATATATATTCTTCTTCTTCTTCTTCTTTGCCTGTATTACATCATTGTGTTGATGTAGGCCTCCCTTAATAATTTCCATCCACTTCGATCTTGTGTTTTCCGAAGCCACTGCGTTCCCGCTGTGTTGACAATATCGTCCGTCCAACTTCTGTTTGGTCTTCCTTGGCTTCATTTTCCTCCATATGGTCTCCATACCACCAGCTCTTTTGTCCATCTCCCATCACATTGTCTACCGATATGTCCAGCCTATGCCCATTTATTCTTCGCTATTCTTTCACCGATATCTTCGAACATTGTTTCCCTTCTGATTTTTTCTGATTTTATTTTATCTTGGAGTCTAATTCCTAGCAGTGTACGTTCCATTTTTCTTTCAGTCTTCCTCATTCTATCAATTACTTGTTTTGTTAATGGCCATGTTTCTGTGCCATATATCATTACAGGCATTACACACTGGTTAAATATTTTTGCCCTGTTTTCTTTACTAATTTTACTTTTGAGCATCTTCTTTATTTTGTGATATGCGACCCATCCATGTGTTATTTTTCTGAGTAGATCTGGGCCTGTTTGTTCTTTCTTTGTTGTGAAAACTTTACCTAAATATACAAATTCATCTACCTTTTCGACCTCGCCTTTTTCTAATTTTATTTTATACATTGGTTGTGGTCGATTTTGATCGTATTTCATATACTTAGTTTTTTGTGTATTTATTTTTAACCCAACGGTTTTTACAGCTCTTTCCAGTTCTTGCAACATGTCTTGTAATTCATCTATATCTTGAGCTATTACCACTATATCGTCCGCAAAAAGTAAATGGTGAAGGCATTTTCCGTTGATGTTTATACCTTTTGAACTCCAGTTCAATGATTTTAGAGCATATTCTAATACTGCCATAAATAATTTGGGAGAGATAGTATCTCCTTGTCTTACGCCTTTTAATATTGGGAAAGTCGGCGTTGTTTCGTACATGCTCACACTGGCTGTTGCAGAGCTATATATATTAGCTAAAAGATCAATGTATATTTTCTCTATACCATTAGTTTCAAGTGCTTCGATTATCGACTGTCTATACACCGAATCAAAAGCTTTTTCGAAGTCTACAAATCCCAAATATACAGGAAGGTTGTATTCTTTGCACTTTTGAATTAGAAGCGTGAGTGTCAATTAACTTATATATATATATATATATATATATATATATATATATATATATATATATATATATATATATATTCATAATAAAAAAGATCAATGAAATTTTTGCTACCACATGATAATCGCATAAGCGTCGATATATATATATATATATATATATATAATAATACATCAACATATATATATATATATATATATATATATATATATATATATATATATATATTGATGACTACAAACAAAACAAAAAAAGTTTGCCAAAATCCCTCTATTTTTGACGGAGTTATCCCTGCCAGAGAAATATATATATAACAATAGCTTGATAATGACTTAATAGTCGAAAGGCTTCATGTACGTATTTGTGTAATAAAAAAAAAATTTTTATTGATTAACTTTGATTTTATTTTGTTTTGTTAATTATATATACATATATATATGTATATATATAAATATATATATATGTATATATACATATATATATATGTATATATATATAAAAAATCAATTGAAAATTAGTTAAATCACTAATATTTTGTTTCTTATAGAAAACACAAGGTTTTTTTGCATTTAAGTGAAACATTTTTAAAAAATCATAATTTTAAAATATAAATTAAATATAATTACTTGAAAATATTTGATGGTGATTGTGAAAGTATACTCCAAAAATGCTGTTCTGCTTCTGTTCTGTCTATTTTTTGAATTGTTGAAATTTAACATCAATATATTTGTTTATTAATTTTGTTTTTTTATATTAATTTTTTTCTTCAATATTATTTTCCGGATCCTGTAAAAGTTGTATACTGGTGGAATTTTAAATTTTTCATTTACTGTTGCGATGTATGATGTCCAAAGGTAAAATATAAAATATAAAAATATACGAACACAAAATTTTTTAAAAAACACAATTTTACAAGTAAAATGAAAATAAATATTAAAAAATCTGATAATGGACGATATATATATATATATATATATATATATATATATATATATATATATATATATATGTATGTATATATTCCTAACGACTAAAGCATAGTGCTTATTGTATATATATACATATATATAACGATATATGGATATATAATTGACATTGCCTATGCTAAAAGTATTGTGTATATAACTATATATAGGTATATAATTAACATCGCCCATGCTAAATACATTGTAGTATTGGTCAACCAAAAATTGGTAGAAAAATTTTTCAAAATCAAAAATGAAATTTTCAACTCACAATTTCTCGTTACCGGTTAATTTTTAAAACATTTACAATATTACATAAATTATAGATCTCCACGTCTATTTTCTATTAAGCCAAACCCCAAACCCAACTATCACAGGGGCCTCAAAATGGCCCAAAACCCAAAAACCATTTAAGCCCAATTTTCTCAGCGACTATTCGATATAAAAATACGGCAATACCATCGTTAGACGCGTATTTAAATGTCAAATAACTTTAGTTTAAACAATTTTTTCAAATTTTGAATCGCTCGCGAATTATTGTGAAAAAATCGAAATTTTGAAAAAATTGCAAGGTGTCCCTTTGAAATTTTCAGGTTCGGTTTGAAATTTTTTTCGTGGTATTTTCGCTTTATCCTATTGATCTTATTTAGTAATGACTATTTATAAAGTCGGAATTGTTTAAAAATATTTACGTCGCTCGCTATGCCTTGCCAAAGGTGGCAGGTCATCGATTTTCGGAAATTCGTAGATCGAGACCTATCGATCGTAACGAAAAACGGTTTTCTGTTTCGAATCCGTCAATTTAATATCTACGAAAGCGATTCTATTGAAATTTTTCCAAAATCGAAATTTTAATTATATATATATATATACATACATACACACACACACACACACACACACACACACACACACACACACACACACATATATATATATATATATATATATATATATATATACATATGGTTATTTTATGTTGCAATCTTACACTAATTTAATACTATTCTCTAGTGTACGTACTTTAATTATTTCAATTACAAAAATCAGTTAAAATCACTAAAACTTTATTTTCTCCAAATTCACAAAGCTTTTCGACAACTACGCTGTTATCAAGCGATATTTAAATTTAGATCACTGTCAGATTGTTTTAAGTATTTATTCTTCATTTTATATGTGTAAATTTGTGAACTTACATTTAAATTTATAGTTTGTGTGTTTTTATTTTAAAATCTTTATTTTTATCTAAATTTAAATATCGTTTGATAATGGCGTAGTTGCCGAAAAGCTTTGTGAATTTCAAGAAAATGAAGTTTTAGTGATTTTAACTGATTTTTGCAATTAAAGTAATAAAAGATCACGACATTCCACAATCTAAACTTTACGTACTTTAAGTTAATCACAAATAAATTATCGTTCAGTGAATGACGCGCTAAAATTAAATTTTTATGTACATATGTATAAAATATAACACCTGTTAACAGTTATCATTGGTACGCGTTAGTATTCATGCTATTCTCATGCGTTTATAGACACGCGAGTATATATTTTATATGAATCTTTTATTCGCTCTATGAGCTTTTCGAGGAATTTAGTCATTAAACCGTCTCATCGTATCTTATGCTGATGAGAAGTCGATAAAAGCCGGTTAATGTATTCTTATTTCTCTGGAAACCTTGTTCAATATGTGTAGTTAAGGCAGATTAGGCGGACAATTATTTCAGTCACGAAGAAACCCTGAAATATTCGGGAATTCCATTAGACAGACAATTGACATTTCGCAATTATTAGTTCTTCATTGTTCAAAACTCTTTAATTAAAATATATACATGTAGGTGTGAACACACACACACACATAGACTAAAAGTTAATTAATGTATGTATGAGAAAATAATACAAAGTTCCCCACACTTTTTCGATAATTGTAAAAACTTTTTTTTATTATTTTTATTTAACCTTTATTAAAAATTATTTTGCACTCTTCATTTCAATATGCTATAATAGCATGTTTTTAAAGTTTTTTTTTAATATTTCAACGTTTAAAACGCAATATGTAACGTAAAAAAGAATAGTGGAATAGCTGCATTGTTGCGGAAGAGTTAAATCATAATTTGGTATGAGTGCACATTGGCTCACAAATATTCACTCGAAGCACTGCATAGAACTATGCGAGATTTAAACGGCAACGATGAACTTTTTGGTGGCGCTATCTTACTTTTGTCTGGTGATTTCCGACAGACCTTACCGGGTATACCTCGCTCTACTTTCGCGGATGAGTTTAATGCATGTTCGAAAATATCATTCTTATGGCGAAGTGTTGAAACATTTCGATTGACCATAAACATGCGCGTACGATTGCAAAATGACCCATCAGCACACATGGGAACGGTAAAATAGAACTGCAACCAAATACGCAATGCATTAAACTCCCAGACAATTTTTGCAGTGTTCTTCAGGGAAAAAATGAATTGATTCAGAGTATTTTTGCGGATATACAGAGTAATTACGTGAATCGTAACTGGCTCAGTGATTTTAGCGACCAAAAATGCTAATGCTGACGAAATTAACTTCCAGATAAGACAGTTGTTACCAGGCGATCTTATGTCTTAATCTGTATATTATCGATATAATTTGTATCAGTTTAATTCCCAATTTTTTTATATGCAACATCCACCTCTCTGTTTATCTACTCATTCACCGGAATATTTTATGATTTTTAACAGTTCTATTATGCTACATAGCCATGTAAATTCTGCATTTCAAACATGCGCATTCATAGTATCGCTGACATTAATAAGCATTTAGACGATTTAACTCAATTAATTCTTATTTCCACTGAATACTTTGTACCTAAAAAAATAATAAATCACACACCATATAACAGTTTACCTATGTACATCGTGGTGATAATTAAATTTAAAAATCATATCCGAAGGCTTTATGTCAAAAACCGTTTCCACTTTCAGTACCGAAATTTAAAATATATATTAAACCTTCTACATAAACTAGTTAGTTTTCTGCTGAATAAATATAAAAATGATCAATTTCATAACTTTCTGTCTAAACTGTCACCTAATGACAACACTCTGTGGAAAGTTTGTAAGCAATATAATAAACGACATACATGTCTCCCACCTCTCTATGATACGCATGATCAACGCCACGTTTATAAAAATCGTGATAAGCTGAACTGCTCGCTTCAGAATACTTTAAAGCTCACATGCGTAATTTCAACTTAGCCTCTTTCTATCAGGTTAATAAAATTCAATCCTCTGTCAAAAATTACTTAAAAAATATTAACACACTCAATAATATTCATTATGCCTCACCGAGAGAAGTTTTTGCTAACATGAAATCTATTAAGCTTAAAACATCAGTAGGAAATGATGACGTCTCAACTAGAGCTATAAAAAATTTACCTAAAAAAGCGATTGTTGAGTTTACAAATATCATAAATACAATGTTTAAATGTGGTTATTTTCCTTCTAATTGGAAAGTGGGTAAAATCATTGCATTACCCAAGCCAGGTAAGGACGCTACTCAAATTTGTAATATTCGTCCAATCAGCTTGTTAAGCAATCTGAGTAAAATTGCAGAAAAAATAATTCTCTCTCGGCTAACAAGTCATTCTGATAATCATACGATTGTTCCCAAAGTACAATTTGGTTTTCGTCATAATTATTCAACTACTCACCAGATCGCTAGAATAATTGAATTCATTACACATAATTTCAACTGTAACAAACATACGGGGATGATTTTATTCGACGTAGCGAAAGCTTTTGATACGACGTGGCATAAAGGAATTATCTATAAAATGATTCGATTCCATTTTCCCCCATACTTAATCAAATTAATTTCGAATTATTTAAGCAGCAGATTATTTTATGTAATAGTTAATAATGACAAATCCACTATGAAGACGTGTTTAGCAGGAGTATCACAAGGAAGTGTATTGGGGCCCTTTTTATTTATCTTATATCTTTCCGATTTTCCCACCTTTGCAAATGTTCAGGTTGCTCTTTATGCCGATGATACAGCACTTTTCTGTAGCTCATACAGGCCTACTGCAATACGTAACAAGCTGCAAATAGCAATAAATCGTACTGTACGTTACTTTCACAAATGGCAAATTGATATAAATCCGGAAAAAACAGAATCCATATTTTTCACTCGTAGAAGGCCTTTACTTCCCGCGATGCTCGAAGTAAATTCTGCATCAGTTCGATGGTCAAACAGTTCGCTATTTAGGTGTTACTTTAGACATGAGGTTAACTTTTTCAGAACACATAAATCGAGTCATAGTTAAAGCTAACAAAACTATATGTACGATTTATCCTTTGTTTAACCGCAAGTCGCGTGTTAACATTAATAATAAATTGATGCTATACAAAACACTTGTTCGCCCGGTGATTACGTACTTCTGCCCAGTTTGGAGCTCAATTTCTGTTGCTACTTACAATAAGTTGCAGCTTCTGCAAAATAGATGTCTACGATGTATTCTAGGTGCACCCAGGTACAGAAAAATTGTTGACATGCATGCTGATCTTAGAATTCCCTATATTAGAGATTTTGTACTTTATTTAGCAAATCATTTTTGTGATAAATGCTTAATACACACTAATGAATTAATTGCGTCGATCGGAAATTACGATTCCAAGCAGCTTGATTTCATGTATAGCAGATATAAACATAGGCGACTTGAACATAATTTGCTTTAAATTTAATGCAATAACTAGATTTATAATAAATATTTGTATACCTAGTTCATACTTTCTCCAATTTAAATATGTTTAGGTTCACTTATTAATGTAACCCATATCATTTGTAATTCTTATTAATTATTTGTAATTTCACAATGTATTACCTTAACCGTAATAATACTTGAAGAAGTGCTTGGTTTTTATTTGACAGGTTTTTCGTATTTTCCTGTTAGCATGTAATTATCATTATGCTTAAGTAATTAAAATTATTTTTCTGTTTACGTAGATGTGTGGTAAGCTTATAGCGGTACACATTTTTTCTTTTTACTGTTTGTCATAAGTGTAAATTATTCAATAAACTGTTCTGTTCTGTTCATTCGTTAAAAATTCATGTTTCTTCTCTTACGTTTATTGTTACTGTGGTAAGTTTTTATTTGTAACGGTACACAGTTTTAAAAATTTCTGTTTGTTTTAATTTGTTGTAATTTATGTGAAATATACGTTTTCTTCTTCTTCTTCTTCTGCAAATCTGATATTTGTAATTTTTTTCTCTCCGATAGATATTCCTCCTTGCCATCTTTCCATAGTTTTTCTTACAATCCATTTCCCGTAGATGTCGAAGAGAAATGTTCATATTCGTTGCATTTTTTTATTATTTGTCTTATATTTAACGGTTGTTCACATGTTCCTCTAGCTGGTATAAACCCAGCTTGTTCTTCCGAAATTTGTGGTAGGAGATAGTATTTAAGCCGGTCTTGTAATACATATAGTAATATTTTACTGGCGTGACTAATCAATGCTATTGTAATATATATATATATATATGTATATATATATGTATATACATATATATATATATATATATATATATATATATATATATATATATATATATATATGTATATATATATATATATATATATATATATATATATATATATATATATATGTATATATATGTGTATATATATATATATATATATATATATATATATATATATATATATATATATATATATATATATATATGTATATATATATATGTATATATATGTGTGTATATATATATATATATATATATATATATATATATATATATATATGTATATGTATATATATATGCCCCGTCTTTGTGTCTTTATGCATAAGCCTAAGAGGTCCGGGCCTAGGGCCCCGAACTATGAAAGGGGACCACCTTGAGTAATAAATAGTAGTAAAAATAATACACGAGTTAACGAATAAAAATTACTTTTTTTATACAAAATAATATAAACTAGTATAAAAAAAAAATAGAAATTAATTATAAAATAACAGAGAACTAATTTTAGATAGTGTGTTCTTATGAGCTTTGGTAGAAAAAAATAATATTATTAAGATCGGAGTTGAACAAGATTTCATTAAAAACTAGATTCCTAATTGTTACTATTTTAAACGTTTCGGAAATCTGTTATTTTTGCCGTTTTAAAATAGTTTAGCTTCTTGAAATAAAAATTACTAATAATTATTTAACGAAATTTTATTAATATTTATTTTAACAACATTATTTTTCTTCATGAAAAAGCTTTGGCAGGCTATCTTCCTTCCGCGTTTTGATAATAACGTGTATTCACTGTTGCTATTGTTGTAAATGCAGATTGCATTTAAAGAAAAAAACGGAAATTCATAATAATCGTTTATTTCATCAGTGGTTTATACAAAGAACAATGAGTTTAAAATTAACTTTGTTTATATCGTTATGTAGATTTTTCCATCCTCTTGTTAAACACTGGCGCATACTATTTCCATATCGTCATCAGCCTCGAACGATGTTGGCTCTGGCTGGTTGTTGTTTTTCTTGCCTCGCCAATACATGATAAACTGGTCAATCGTAACTTTCAATACGACCATTATCAATAAAATAATCGCAGCATAACCCGGTTTAACCTCGATTATCTGCGTTTAATCGAACGAAAAACCAATTTAGAATTTAATCTCGTAACACAATAAAATAAATCGACAGATATAATATGTATATATATATATATATTAAATATGAAAAAAATTAAACAAAAATCTAGTAATAAATAAACAATAAAATGTAGTTAAAATCGGTAAAAAAAATATTTTCTATATGAACAAACACAAAGCTATTCATTTTTAAAATATTCATTCAGTTATTATTATTATTACGATTTTTTTTTGTAATAAAAAAGGGCACGCCTTTACGGCTTATCCAACGTGCATAATTTTATTTGTATGTGTTCACTGTTACGGATGAAGAGAAACGTATAGCGTTTACCTTTTTTTCTTGTTTTAACGTCTCCATACGATAGGAAGCAGGAACAAATTTAATCACGGTCTTGCCAATACGTTTAAATTCTGTAAATGTATATATATATATATATATATATATATATATATATATATATATATATATATATATATACATATGTATGTATTTAAAAGATCAATTCTTATATATATTTATATATACGTCGGGCATCTTGGAAATGGTTTTAACGACGTGAATGAAATTTTTAACATACACATAATGTATTAAGAGTAATCGAAAACGGCCTGTATGGAAATTACGAATTTCGAAATTTCAGGCTGCCGCCACAAGCAATCACCGAAATTGAAATTTTAAACTGTCGTTCTTTATTATTATTATGATAATTTTTTTCTATTAAAAGGGAATGCCTTTACGGCGTACCTAACGTGATACTGCGTATTTTTATTTTAATCAAAGATGCTGACTTTTCTCTAGAAATGTTGCTACATGAGAGAATAATTGCAGATTATCTAGGTGGAGAATATGCGTAGGTGTAATACGTGGAGAATGTAGCAGAATAAGGTAAAGCTCAGAACGTAACGGTATCATAGCAGAGCATGAAAAAGAACGCGATTCAGATTGTAGACTGCCTGTTCAGAATGGAAGGGAGCGAAGGGACTTTCTCTGAGCTGCAAAAGGAAAAGACGATCAGGTAACAAATGATGTCAAAATCGAAATTTACCGATGAGTATAATTCTTCCGCGATTAATATACTTAAATAAATAGAAGGGCGGAAGTTTTGGCGAGAGACGTTTGAGATTATTATTATTATTATTTTGATACTTATATAAACACAAGGTCGAAAATTTCAACTCGATCACATCGAATGTCACAGACTTAGAAATTTGCTTTTTACACCGTATATGCGTCGATAAACATCATTAAAAAAATCGCGTATCGTCTCTATTTAAAGTATCGGATGTTACCGAAATACTTTTTAATCCCCACCACCGAAGAATTATTTTAAATAAAAATATCTAGTGGAAAAATTCTAAAATTCATTAGAAATTCTCTACTGATATTTGTCAACATTCACATTTTCGGTTATAACTACTACGGAAATTTACGAAACGGTATTCTACACGATTAAAGAAGTTATATGTAACGATTTTTAATAGTAGGTACACATGTAATTCGTAAACAGTATCCATCGCATATCCTAAGCTCGTTGAAATTGCTATACATCCTTCTGTTCTGTTCAATAGCTGTTTAGATGTAAATTACGTACGTATATTAAACACGGAAAAGCGAGATGTATGTGTATATACATATAAATAAATGCGTCCTTGTTTCAAATGGCGTTATGAATCCTATTCGGGGAAGACGAACTTCGAACGTATATATATATATATATATATATATATATATATATATATATATATAATAATAATAATAATAATAATAACCGTTCTCGATAGGAACTTCCAGACATCTAGTAGGACGTGCGATAAATTCTTCCTGCTTAGAAGTGAAAATCGTTCTGTCGGATATTCTCATCGACGTTTTGTCAATATCTTCAGCGACGACGTTATCTTTGCCGGTATATCCTTCTGGGCGCTTGCCACCGGTTGTCATTAAAATAATCAACGCCATCATCGGGAACAGATGAAAAACCGCGAAAATTAACTTCATCGCGTCGTGGTAAAAAATCTTCTGAAAACGAACGGTTAGAAACGATCCAATGAAATGTTTTAATGCTTATAACGCCACTTGAAATATCGAAATATCCTATATTTGTAATCTTAAAATGGACTAGGGATTCCGTCAAGACGAAAGAAATTACGAAAATATTAAAATACGGGAAGATTTAAGATGATCCTGACGGGCCAACCGATACGCATGTAGAAAAATAAGATAAAGACGTGGTAAAAATTTCTGTATTTATTTATATTCTTATTATCATCGTTTAATTATTTTTTAATTTCAAGTTAATTATTCTTTAAAAAGTCATTAATTAGCTCGCGGATAATTTAAGATATGGAATTCGATTATTTTATTTATATTATTTTAATATTTTAATTATATTGAAAATCGAAGTAAATGTCAAAACGGTAACGATAAGATTTATTGCATTATTATTTATAATTAACGCGGCGCTCCCGCAATGATGCGCATAGCCGCTAATTATCGATATTTACATACTTGATGCTATTTACATATGCTTGTAATGGAAGTGTAATTTGAAATAAATTGAAATCGAAATTATTATTATTATTATTATTACTGAAAGTAAACGACAAAAAATAAATTATAATCATCTAACTTTAAAAAAGAAAAAATCTTTTAGCAATTTTAACTCTTTTGTTTTCAGTCGTTTATTTTTTAAAAAATTATTACATTCCTCGCTTTTCAAATTATTACAGACGTTGCTATTATTATGTCACGTCAAACACGAGCTATTGTTCAGTTTTATATTCGTTTTAGTGAATTTTTCAATTTCTTTCCGCGAAATAAATTTCAGTTATACGATAATGGTAATAATAAATATTATTATTATTATTACACGATTAATTTTAGGCGAAATAAATTTTAATTACATGATAATGGTAACAATATATATTATTATTATTATTATTGATGTTATTATTGGGCGACGTCGGTTATATAATCGAAATACAAAAGTAAAATCGATCGAATTCTTAACGAAACCTAATAAAATTTAAACGTTACTTAGACGATTGAAATAGTTTCTATCAAAGTTGTTTTGTTTTTTTAATCGACTTCATTTTTGTTAAAATATTTAAAAAATATAATAAATTTTTAGTCGAAATATTTCATTTTATATCGAATTATTTAAACGAAAATTCGTACGTTATTTCGTAATAAATCTTTATCGTTTACTACGCTTAACTGCTACCAGAAAATGATAATAATAATTCCTGTAATCGCAAGTTTTTACTCATTGCCGAGAACAACATTTCTAGCAGATTTCGACGAATTATTTTCTGTTAAATTAAATTAAATCGGATGAGACAATTTGGTCGATCAATTACGATTTAATTAAATTTTTATTATACTTACCGAAAACAAACTAAAAACAGAAAAATAATTCAAGTACACGAGTGCGGATTTAAAAAATGAACTTCGTCCTACGAAGATAGAAATACAACAGGATGACCTACTACATCGTTTGCTGTACCATCGGGCCATTTCAAAATGCGCGATGGTTTATACGCAGCGGTGATAAATCGATTGAATTTAGTTTTAATTTACTACTACCACATGTACAAATAAATTCCGAGATACCACCCCAATACACACGTACATGTGTATATATATATATATATATATATATATATATATATATATATTGCGTGAATGCTCGTATAAATTTATATTATTATTATTATTATTATTTAAAAAAATAAATAGCGTATTTATAAAGAAATAGTTTATTTTATATTAAAAAGAAACTATTATATATTTATTAATAAAAATAATAATTTAGTTGAAAATAAAAAAAAAAAATTAACCTAACCGGATTCGTAATTATTTCAACCATCCTTCTTCATTTAATCCTAACTGTCTTGATCAGGAAACTAACAATTGAACTTTTAGACTGAAAAAACTAAACTCACTTGAAAATAAATAGCCATCCCTTTTTATACCTTTTTCTTAAGCCTTGTTAAACAAAAATTATTCGATTTTCTTCATTATTTACTGGCTGTAATTTATTTTTACTGGCTGTATTAACTAAAATTATTTGGTCAAACTAATTTACTGGTTTTCCCCATTGACTAACTAAAATTAATTTTAATTATTGTATAACAATAGTTTGTCTACTACAAATCCGGTCTGGTTTTATTATAATAATTTTAATATATTTTACTTTAATTAAATAAATAATTATATATATATATATTTTGTTTTATTATATTAATTAAATTAAATATTAGTTTTCCACCTTCAATATAATAAATTTAGATTTGTTGTGAACATACGACGATCGTCGTAATATATATATATATATATATATATATATATATATATATATATATATATGTATATATATATATATATATATATATATATATATATATATATATGTATATATATATATATATATGTATATATATATATATATATATATATATATATATATATATATATATGTATATATATATATATATATATATATATATATATATATATATATATATATATATGTACGATGCAGTTAAGTACAAATTCATCTGAAAGCATTTACGTTTCTTATAGTAATCATAATCACTCTTGTAGAAGTTAGGGTTGTTTTCGAATCGTGTGTTTTGTATATATATATCACCTGTGGTTTTAGTTTATTTTATCTTTTTTTTTTCTATTCCGGACTTAGCCAATGAGGCAAGCAAATTAAAAAAAAAAAATTTACATATGTCTTCCGTAAAAACACACGTACAGGTGTATATGCAAGGAAGGATTCTCATCATCCCCCTGAAAAACGATTAGGTGTATTCAAAACTTCGACGAATCGAGCAAGAATAGCAATTAACAATTAGGCGGACGCATAGGAACTCATCCTCGTGAGTAACCTCTAATTGGATGGACATTATCAAAAAAGTACTCGGACAGTCCTTAGTTGAATGTAAACGGCAAATTACAGATCGAATACAAGGGGAGGAAAGATTAAGAAGTCTGTAGCATAAACATGGCGACGACATCCCGTCGCAGGGATAACGACTAAAGAGAGAGAAGAGATCATTCGCGTGTAATTTTTTTAACGTACAATTTTCATTACGAGTCACGGCTTATTTGAAAATTATTTATACAAGCATAATATCGCGTACTCGGACAATTTTGCAACATATAACCTAACCGATAGTGTTAAGCGCACTTGTGACCAGTGCAATCGACAAGCGTACTCCGATGCTTCGCCATATCAATGAGATCTCGATGAAGATAGTAAAAATTTGACCTCGAAATCCTCAAACGTCTGTAGAAAAATATACTCGACAACGATAATGATGATAATGAATTGGAAATTTTCAAGCGAACGAAAGACCATGTAGATGATGAAGAAGAAGAAAATTAAGGTTCGGGTCATTTTAATTATAAAAATTTTTAAAAAATCTTCCCATATTTGAACTTCAAATATAATAAACATACGCGAAAGTATTTATAAATGTAAGGATTTAATTTGAAACGTATTTACTCTGTTCTTTTTCTACTTTAAATATTGTTTGAAAAACTTCTTTTCAGGAGTGACGAAAATAAAGTGATACCAGATTATCATTTCGGCTTCAGGAAAGCACCATTGAGCAAATACATAGAATGGTCGACATCGTAAATAAAAATTTTAAGGTAAACAAGTATTGTTCGGCGGTATATGTCGACATCGAGAAGGCTTTCGATAAAGTCTGGCACGTTGGCCGACTGTACAAATTAAAACTTAAGTTACCTAATACTATTAGCTAATAAAATCGTACTTAATAGAAAGATATTTCCACGTTATGTTAATGTTAACGGGATTTGCTCACGAATTTATTCAATACAATCTGGAGTTGCGCAAGGCAGTGTACTTAGACCAACGCTATACCAGCTCTAGACATACGACATCCCAATTAAAGAAAATATAATCGCAGAATGTTTGCCGGCGACACCGCTATATTCTCTCGACTCATCTCGTGATAACAATTTAGCAGCTTCAAAACAATCTACTATACGTATAGAAAAATGGTTTAGTCTGTGGATAATCAACGTTAACGAAACAAAATGCGAGTAACTTTTATTACCTCAAATTAAGATGAAAATTTACCGATTAATCTAAATGGACAATAAATTCCCAAAAAAATCTTGGATTACACCTTGATAAACGACTAACCGAGAAAAATCACGTTACTACTAAACGTAAACAACTCAAAATTACCGCAACATGTACTGGCTGATGGGAACATATTCAACATTATCGCATGAAAATGAAGTATTACTTTATAAAGCAATTTTAAAACCAATTTTGTCACACGGTATCCAGATTTTTGGTACAACGAAAAACTCTAATATGGACATAATACAAACATTTTAATGTAAAGCCTCGTGGAATATCGTGGCATCTCCATGGCGTGTCCACAACGGCGGCATACACTACGATCTCCCCGTATATCGACTCTTAAAGAAATAGTCGGAAACTGTGCTGGAAGATAACTGCATCGGCTTTAAACCGAAGATCATTCGACTAGAAGCTAAACGTCCTCAGGTATAACACAAGCGAGTGGTATCTTGCCCCGCTCCGCTCTACATATATAAACTATATTCGCAACTGATAGAAATACACGAACATAATTTCCATATTATAATAATAATATAAAATAAAATAAATAAGGAATGAAAAGTAAATACATTTCGATATTTTGATAAGAAAAAAAGAATAATATAAAACAAAATATATAAAGAACAATATTTTTTTCCTTTTATTTATACATTTAAACGCCAATTACTAATGTCGGCAATTTCTGAAGATCTGGTAATATTTATTTCGAATAACTTTATAATCAAATATAAATTATTAGTTTAGTTAACAATTTTTCATTAAAATTAAGAAATCAAAAATATTCATTCGTGAAAAAGAATACACCCGAAGAATTTTTTAATCGTTTCGGTCGGTTATTGTTAGTTGTGCTCTTCGCGTTATCAAAGTATAGATTACAAAGTGCCATAAGACTATTCGAACGTAAGGTAGAATAATAATAGCAACGTATGAAGCACGTTTAAATACAAGAATACTATCCTCATTCGGTGATATACTTTAAATTACTATATACGTATATAAATTATAAATATTTATTTATTTCGTATAAAATAAAAAAAAAAGGAAAAAAAAGGGAAAAATGGTACGTAAATGCGGCAAATGTAATAAAGTAATAGATGGAACATCCGGTTATTTACAGTGTTTGCAATGTGAAAAACAGTACTGCGAAATAAAATGTAGCGGAGAAACGGAAAATTTATTAAAAACTAGAGAGGAAAGGAAAAAATGGAGGTGTGTTGAATGCAATGAAAAAGATCAAAGGTTTGAAAATAATACAATCATGGACAAAATAAGTACAGTTTTAGAAACTGTTCAAGAGATACAATATAAAGTGTCGAAATTAGACGAAATAAAAAGGTCGGTACAGTTTTTCGCGGAACAATATCAGAAGATATCTGAAGAAAATATGAAATTAAGAACAGAATTAAAAGAAGTGAATCAAAAGGTTGAAAAGTTATTAGAGAAAAATAAGGAGAAGGACGATAATATTAGGAATTTAACGATAAAAATAAACCAATTGGAACAATACACAAGAAGAGACAACATCGAATTACATGGAATAACGGAAAATAAAGACGAAAATATAAATGATATAGTAATAGCTGTAGCAGCGAAAATGGGAGTGGAATTAAACTGTGAAAATATCCAAGCGGCACATAGGCTATTTACCAGAAATGAAAATAAACCGAAGCCAATAATTGTAAAAGTTGGTCGTCAGAAAGTAGATGAAATTTTAAAAAATAAAAGAACATCGATGTACGATAAAGAGATAATAAAAAACGGAGCGGAAGGGAGGAAAATATATGTAAACGAAAATTTAACACAATACAATAAGCAGCTACTGTATAATACTAAAATTCGAGCTCGTCAAATGAATTTCAAATACGTATGGACAAGGAATGGGCATGTTTATGCAAGAAAAGAAGAAAGAAGCAAAGCTATTAAAATATTCGATAACGAAGAAATCGTTAGGAAATTATTTTAACTAATTCGGTTATCAAGTTAAAATTATTTTAAATACTTCGGTTATCAAGTTATTCTATATCTATTAGTAGTTTATTATAATTAGTATGTTAAGGTTTATCATTAAGTATTATAATTATTGTATTCATGTAAGGGTATGTAGGAATAGAATGGGAAGGTATCTATATAGATGGATAAGGAGCTTAAAGGAAAAAATGTGGAGGGCAACATATCAGTTTTAGATGGGAAAGACGAATGTATTTCAAAATATAGAACAGTGGATGGAGAATGATGAGAAGGAAGGAATTAACATATTGCATTTGAATGTACGATCATTAAATAAAGCCTGGTCAGAATTAGAATGGTTTTTGAAACATGCAAATATTCAAATAATGATAATGACCGAAACCAATGTAAGGGAAGAGGAGAATTATAGAATGTATGAATTGGAAGGATATAAACAATATTATATTAAAAAGGAAAAACATTATGGAGGAGGAATTATGATTCTCGTGAGAAACCTATGTATGTTTGAGTTAAAGCAAGTAAAAAATTTTGAACAATATCAAATGCTCATAGGGGAAGTGACTATAGAGACGAATAGAGCAATAACAATTATGGCATGTTATAGATCACCGAGTAAAGATAAATGGAAATTTATAACAGAATTTCAATCAATGTTGGAGATCTATGGCATAAGGAAGGAGTTATTAGTGATCGGGGATATAAATATAGATTTAAATAAAGTAAGTAATATAGTTAATAGATATGAAAATATAATTTCGGGAAATGGATTAAGTCACATAATAAGAGAGAATACAAGAGAAGAATACGTAAAGGATAGGTGCACAAAATCTTGTATTGACCACATAGCAGTAAGAGTCAAAGAAGGAACAAAAGTAAATTCATTGTTAATAAACGCAAAGATAAGCGATCATTATATAATAGGATGCAAATTGGTAAAAATGAATCAAAATAGGAAGGAAGAAAAAATAAAGAAAAAAAGTATCGATGAAGGGAAACTAAAAGGAAGTTTGAAAAATGAGAAATGGGAAATAATGGAGAACGTAAGTCTCGAACAAATGTATGCACAAATAATGGAGAAATGGGAAGAGATATATAAAAAGTGCACCAATGTGTATAAAAGTAATACAAAAACTAGGAGACAAGTAGCGAATAAAGAATGGATGACAAAAGAAATTTTAGAACTTATACGAGAACGGGACATTTTATTCCAAAAATGGAGGAAAAGACGTAGGAATAAGAAACTGGAGGAATCATATAAACAAGCGAGAAAGAAAACGAAAATTAAAATTAAGGAAGGAAGGGATAGGTACTACAGCAAAAAAATTGGTGAAGTAAGTGGTAATGTGAAAGAGACATGGAGGATAATAAAGAATATATTAGGTGGTCATCAGAAAGAAATAGTGGATGAAATAATTAAAAAGTATATAGGAGATGGTGAAGAAACGGCAGATAGAATATTGGATACTTTCATAGAACAAGTCAATCAAATCCACAATTGTGAAGAGAAATTATGCGAAACGTACACAGATAACAAGACACCGGAAAGTAACTTATATATACCTACAGCAACAGTAGAAAAAATTAAACAAGTAATAAAAAAAATGAATAAAAAAAAAGCAACAGGGTATGATAAAGTTAGGATAAAAGATTTACAAGCATGTAACGATAATTTCTATATAGTACTTACAAAACTAATAAATAAATCTATCAGAGAAGGAAATATACCGCAAGATATGAAAACAGGAATTGTAAGGCCGGTGTATAAAAAAGGTAATCACAAAGACTTAAATAATTACAGACCGATTACGATAGGAACATCCTTAAGTAAGGTACTAGAAAAATATGTAGGAGAATATTTAAAAAATTATTTATTAAATAACAGTATCATAGATGCGTGTCAGTATGGATATCAAGAGAATAAATCTACGACAACATTACTGATAAATTTTTTCTGAGTTGATAAATAAAAATGTTGGTTCAGGCAAGCAATGTTTAGTAGTATTTATAGATTTTACAAAGGCATTCGACACAGTTAGACATGACATAATAGTCAAAGATTTAGAAATGATAGGAGTAAAGAAAAATTATTTAGAATGGTTTAAAAATTTCCTGAATAACAGACAAAATGTAGTAAAAGTCTGTGATAATATGAGCAGTAAGAGAATAATGGAAACAGGAGTACCGCAAGGTAGTATACTGTCACCAATATTATACTTGATATATACGAATGAAATATATAAAGTACTTAAATATTCAACAGCATTCGGATATGCAGATGATATAGCTATAGTAATACCACACAATGATATAATAGAAGCTGCTAACTTATTAGAAAAGGATATAAACGAAATGAACAAGTGGGCTCACGATAGAGGATTAAAAATTAATATAGGAAAGACAAAACTGATGTGGATAAAAAAGAAAAATAGTAAGATTATAAGAGAGCCTGAGGTGATAATACATACTGAAAAATGTATACATAAAATGGAAAGGTGTAAATGCATAAAGATTGAAAGAGTAAAAACGTTTAAATATCTCGGAATAACAATAGACGAAAATTTCAGGTGGAATGAACATATACTTCACATATCCAAAAAATTAAGATTTGTGATCCCGATAATGTATAAGTTAAAACGTTATCTGAGTGAACAAACACTGAAAGCAGCATATAACGCGCTATGGAAATCACATATAGAATATGGTATATTAGTTTGGGGCCAAGCGGAAAGAAGTAAGTTTAAAGGTATAAACTACTTACAAAAAAGGTGCTTGAAAATTATATGTAATAGTAATAAGAATGAAGAAATACCTATAAAAGATCTTCTGGTAAAGTTAAACACATTATTACCAAAAATGTTATATTTTTACAGAAAACTGTTGTATTGTAAAGTTAAACAAATAGAAATAAATAGTAAACAGAAAACATACAATATTAGGAAAACTAGAAAATATGAAGAACAATGCTGGACAAAGGGGAATAATAACTTTATATATAGAACAGAGGAGTACATATTGCCTATATTATATAATAAAATACCAGCCGAAATCATGAACGAAATGAAACTAGGAATTTGGAAAAAAGAAATTAAAACATGGTTGATAAATAATGAGGGGATAACAATACCTTAGGATGAAGAAGAATTTGTTTTTAGTAAAAAAAGAAAGAAAATCGCCGAATGAGGGGAAAGGAAAGAGAAAACGGAAAAGAACACCGATAGCCGATTAAAACGTTTATTAATTTGTTTTTTCATTTTACTTTATTTTTTTTGTTGGAAATGGAGAATTAAAAGAACGGGGGATGATATTGGATTAAGAGATGTATGGAAAGGGTGAACAAAAGAAGAAAAGGAGAAAAGAGAGGAGGAGAAAAACAAGAAGCGTAAAAAACTGGAACAAGATAGCTTCATTTATTTAGGTTGTATAATTTCATATTTTGAATATGCATGTATGTATAAATTAAACTTATATGTAATATGCTCGTAGTATAAGGAATTATTGTAAAATTTGAAAAATTGCAATAAACGGAAACACCCTTTATAGGTCGGTCTACCCGTTCGCAGCAATAAAATAGTAGTAGTACATAAACACATTACACACAATAAGAACACAAACCTTGGTAATACACACAAGAGGTCACATAACATATCCACACTTTAATAACACCACAGTAACATAAACATAAAAACACAATCATAACACACAAGTGAGTAGAGTAGCTGAGAAGTAATGAGAATTTTCATTTTATAATAACATAACATATTTCACGCACACCATGGTAGCACACACACGTGAAGAAGAGGGAAAATAATTATAACAAAGGGTTGTCTGCCGACGGGTAAAACCGGCGGAAACCCATAATGGGAAAGGGATTGTTTAAAAAAAAAAAAAAAAAAAAAAAAATTATGAAAAATAACTGGCCACTGTTCGAATTGTTCTTCAAAAATTATAATATAAAGACGGTGATAAATTTATTCTGCAATCACTGTTCGTTTAAGCTATTGAAGAGCAAATAATACAGATTCGTATTAGTGCAAAGTGATTAAATTTTCAGTTTCAAATTAAATATAAAAAGCAATATTCGTACTAAATGAGAGAAATTGTACACATACAAATTGGTCAGGCTGGAATTCAAATTGGAACAAAGGTAATCATACAAATATAAAACACACAAAATATAACACAGTTTAATCACTATTAAGTTTTTTTGATGTAGTATTTATTGTGTACGCTTGAAAATGACGTATTATCAATATACAACCTTCCCTTATAAATGTAAGTAATTAGACATTTCAAGAATTTATAAATTAATATTTTTTTTCTATTACGTAATTTTATCATTTCGATTGGTTCTGAAAGTTAGATGATATGTTAAAAAGCTAGGTACTAATAATTCCTTTAGAGCACACTGTCTTACATTTACGAACTGAATATATCGGCTAATTGCACTGCGGATAAGAAATCTGTCAAACAAACAGGAAAAATATTTTAGAAGCTCTTATAAATCGACAAAAGAAATTATTTTTACGTTATATATTCGTCGTAATTTCTGTTTATTTCCAATTACGATGAAAAAAACTTCGAAATTCGAATAAGTCACCCGATTCTTTATTGGAAGTAGTATCCGACGAACATTCTATTAGTCCGTAAGTTTTACGATGATAATGCCCTCCAATTGGAGCGTATTAGCGTTTATTATAACGAAGGAATCGGTAAAAGTATATTGATTTACATAATTGGCAGCAAAAATAAATTTAATTACATATATATTCCAATTGGAGCGTATTGGCGTTTATTATAACGAAGGAATCGGTAAAAGTTTATTAATTTACATAATTGGCAGCAAAAATAAATTTAATTACATATATATATGGACTAATATTTAATTTAATCGATAATAAAAAAAAATAGTGAGTTTTAGAAAAGAAGAACCAGTAAACCGAGAAGAAGCAGCGAGTTTTAATTAAATGAAGAACCAGTAAATTTTTTAATTATTCGAGAAAAATCAGTTGGTCAAGACTATATAAATGTCAGTTAGTTGTGAGCTGGCGGGTTGTTCAATTCGGTTGTCAAAATCAGATCCAACAGGCAGAAAACATGGTCGGTGAGTTACATTATGAATCTGGTTATCTGGTCAGTTTTATATATATATATATATATTACTCAAATAAAATATTGTTTTATTGTATTTAACCGATTCGCGAAAAAGAATAGAAATATATTAAAAATATTGCATGATAAAATTGTTAATGTAAAAAGGTAATTCGTTGATTTAACGCACATGTAATTTATAATATTTTGAATTATCTTTTTTTATACAATAAACTATTCCTTTATAAACACCGTGTTATAGTTTATCTCTGAAATGGATAAAGAAAAGTATTTAAGGACGAGTGAGAGAAAGAATAGTTTAGTATATTAATATACATATTAGTATACGAAGATCCTAAGTGTAAAGCGATAAAGTCGGTAGAAATCTGTTAGACAATTATTAGGGTTCACAAAATATACATACATGTATATATATATATATATATATATAAATATAAATATATATATATATATATATATATATATATATAATGAAACAATTTTTAAATTAAATTTATAATAGTAAAATACGTTGAACAACCGTGAGGAAAATAATAACAAATTTTAACGGTCCCACTAATCGAGGAACCAAGATACGCGACACCAAAAACGTTAAATTCAAATAATAATAATTTAAAAAACAACCATAATTATTTATTATTATAAAAAAATTATTAAAATATAATTTTTAAAACACACCATTTTGCTTATTATTTCAATAAAATAATTTAAAAAAATAAAATAACTAGAATAACCTAATTGACAGTACCGCTATCACGGAGAAAGTTGCAAATTCTAATCTACCGCTATAACGGATTTCACGTTCGTAAACATATAAGTAAACTTTAAAAGAAGGCGCAATTTATTTTCAAATCATTATTTACGAAATGTAACAATTGTTCGCGCATCAACAGTTCTAAAAAAATAATGTATTCTTCTCATAATGAATTGATGTTATAATCCAGCCATTATTAGAACACGATCTCGATTTATTAGAAAAATGTTATTTTCATTTTATTACGTTTTATTTATTACGGAGTACACGAATTTTACCGGTGTAACGCTCAGAATTTCATTTATAATTTTAACGTCGATGTGAAATCAGCTCTGTTTATTGGTCACTTTGAACGTGACGTTATAATTACTACTTTATTTCTAATTAATTGTCACACTAAACGGTTTCAAATTATCCGAATTAATCGTACTATTATATCGGTAGGATGCAAATAGGCTCCGCGAGCGATATTAGCCGATCTAGAGCCGGGAGTGTTGGAATCTATTAGAAATCGCGAGTTTGGACAGATTTTTAATCCGAATAATTTCCTAAATGGACTAACTGGAGCTGGTAACAATTGGGCTGAAGATCATTACCGGACGGGCAAGAATTCATCGGTGTAATTCTCGAATTAGTTAGGTGAGATTATTATTTCTATACTTCGATATAATATATATATATATTTTTTTAAATATTTTTACAACACTATAGTCACTGCTTTCTTATATTATCACTATTATTATAATAAATTTAGACGATCTTCTGAATAATGAAAACGAATATTTTTTAACAACATTCACTTTATAGTGTTTCTATTTTTTGTTTCTGATATAATTTTTACACTCTGATAGCTATGATCATTCGATAAATTATTAATATATAAAATTTGCCGGTAGTCTCCGTAATAGCATCACCGAAAGTACAAATTTATTTTTCAGATCATTTTTTAAACAACAATATTGTCATTATTTGATCTATTAACGTAATTTAAAAATTATTTTATAATAATAAACGAAACTACTAAATTACGTATTATTTAAAGACGACATGACCGATATTTGTATATAGAAGATATATTTCATTAAAAAATTAAATTCTGCCTTATTAAAAACAAAAAAAAACAGCAATATAGGTATTTTTAAAAAAGACCGCACGAATAATCGCAATTATAATGAAAAATTATTTTTAATTTACAGATTAGTTTTCTGCTATTTTTAAAAATTTAAACATGAATTGACAAGACATAATGAGCGTATGAATTTTATACTAGGTAACCGTTTTATCTTTTATTAATTTCATTATTACTTAAATAATATTAAAAAGAAACAACAAAAATTTCAATTATTTAAAGTACGAGATAATTTTAAACTTATTTTGAAAATTTCAGCGAGAATAATGAAATTTATCAAATATCTGCAATAATGTTTCTAAAAATCATTTATCTAAAAAAAAAGATTAAACCAATAAAGCAAACATATTAATCACGGATCAATATTGCAATTTATATAAAAACCAAATTCAAATAATATGATCGACGAACACGCTTCAAATGTATTTTGATGAAAGATATGTAAAAATCGAATGAAAATATCTACATTGAACTCCAAAAAATTCTCCCGCTTGATACTAATAGTCGCAATATTATTTTATTCCAAATTATTTAGTTGTTATTTGACAGTAACAATTATCTGTTATTTCCAAACGATTCTAACGTATGGCGACATCTGTTGACTGGATTGAGTAAGTATTCACTAGATTAAGTTAAATTTATTTAGTAGAAAACGAAATACAGTGAAATTCAATTGTTCTTACTTTTTCAATTTGTGGTGTTAGTATAGCCGGCCACATGTTACTTAGACTGAAGTATAAATTAAATTCATATTACAGTAAAGATAATACACAGTGAAATTATTCTTGCTTATACGGCTGCGAAAATACGTAACAGGAATAACATTTTACACGAAAATAGCATTATGATGTACTACAGCCTTGTACTCGATGGCGAAATATTGAGCGCCAATCTGGCTAAATAGCTCTCATAATAGGACGGTGCATGTTGAGCTGAAAACGGTCATTATACTGGATCGGTGAAATTGCGGGTAACAGTCTGGTTTTCAGCGTTTTCTAATATAATGTCAGCCCGTATAAGACGACGGTAAACCACTGCAAACGAATGGAAGAAATATATGAAAAACAGTAATAATACATACTGACACGGATATGTCGAAGAGACCGAAATTACGAAGACCAGTATGTAATATCGCAATGAAAGTTATGCCGGGAAAATTTAATGAAGCTAAAGCTTGGAGAAATACGTGGGCTATTCAGATGATGGATAAAAGAAACTCGATGCAAAATCCAAACGATAGATCACTCGGCTTTGATCTCAATAGAAAAGCATCGGTTGCTGTAAATAGGTTTAGAACGGGTCATGGTCGCAGCGGTGAATGTATGACATTTTTAAAAAATATTTGCACGTCCTTCTAATTTAGTAGCGTATCTTTAAACAATCAATATTCATTTACGAATACCAGACACAGTAATTGACATTTACGCGCAATATTTTATTTAATATTATTGAAGTATAAAGTATTTTAGCACATGCTAGTAGATAAAACTGATTTTAAAATTTGCTCATAATTGTAATAAATAACTTGTTTCAAACTGATATCATCGATCTGTTTTCTAGCAACCGGTACAACCTTATTAATAATTATTTATTTTTTTTAAACTGAGGATGACTTTACTGCCTTACCAAAGTGACATGTGGGGATTCTAATTATATTTTAATCAAAGATGCTGACTTTTCTGGAAATATTGTTACCGAAATAATTTCAGACTATCCCAGATAGAGAATGAACGATACATTATACGAAGGTGTAATACGTGGAAAACGTAGCAAGATGAGGTAAAGCTCAGAATGTAACCATGTAATAGCATAGCATTTTAAAAAAAAAATACGAGATTGTGGAATGCCTGTTCAGAATGGAGGGGACAGAAGGGACTTTCTGTAAGATGCATACGGTAAAGACGGTCAAGTAACAAATGATGTCCAAATCGTAATCTGTCGATGACTATACAAATTCGTCTGCGATTAATCTTCTTAAAGAAATAAAACCACGAAAGTTTGCGGAAAGACGGTTGAAGTTGATAGGTAATAAGTAAGAAATGATCGACTAATGCTTTCAGTGTATAAATAACTCTTATGTTCTAGCTGAATAGAGTGAATGATATCCTTGTGAGAGACTACAGAAAGGCTGTACGCCATTAGATGACGCATCTTTAGCTAATGAGTCGACAAATTCATTGTTCGGAATAAGCCCGGCATGCATAAAAAAAAGGACACAAATATTATTAAGCTTTAGCCTAACTAATCTGATTAATGTATCTGACACGTTCCGTTTATTGTCTCTATAGACGTCACCGTGCTTTTCGAATCGGTAGTAATAAGGAAATTTCCGCGAAGATTTAAGTCAATTGACGAGGCTTGTAAATTCATTCCGTTTTGTCATTACGTTCTTTTTCTAGCTCATCGTTCAACGTATACCATATCTTTCTTCTCGAGAATTCGATTACTATTCACGACTAAATTTCTGTTTGAAACGAATCTCTTCGTTCATTTCGATTCTACTTAATTTACATCGCAATACTATTTCCTTAACTTTTGTTCGCAAATTTTGGATCTTTCTGTGTGAACACAGAATTGCTGTGTCATCGGTAAAGTAACTGTTGGAATATATTACCCGGAAGGTAAGGTGAAGAGCGGAAACGGAATAATTAAATAGAAGTCTGTATAATATTTTAAGAGATTAATACCGTCTGGTGCGCTTTTAAATCGATTACCATCGATCCGAACATCGTGTACACCGATTCTATTAAACGATCTTTTTATATTAATCTTCATTATTTGATCCGTCCGTGCGAATCTGTCTTTCTATATAACCTAAAAAAAAACTCTCCGTCCTATCTATTCTCCGACAGACGGACGAGTTTGTCCGCCTATTTAATTTTTCGTTTACAATAAACGTTTTCCATCCGTCCGGACGATAAAAACAAAAGGCATTAAACGAATAGATACGTTCAAGATGTGGTTGTGCGGTTGAGACGGTGTATCGGACAGACGATTAGGCGAACGCGCCTAAGAGGCTAAGTAAATAAAAATATAAAGCGATCATTTTGGTGTCGTATTATGCGAGGCATCACTGGAAAAAATTATCCTAATAGAAAAATCGGAGGATTACGCGGAACACTTAAGGATGCTGTTGGATATACACGGAGAAGATGAATGTGTCACGTTGCTTTTACTAAACTGAAAATGTATATATATATATATATATATATATATATATATATATATATATATATTCAGTTCAATTTGTTGGTATTATTCGTCGGGTTCTCCATCGATTAGAGTCGGAATTCCGCTATTTCCAATAGAACAGAAACAGGATTCGATCTGGCTGACGAGTAAAACATATCTTCGATCATTAAATAAAATTTCTTGATTTCGGATCATTTGAAAACCATCGATCTATAACGGCGGTACTTTTTCGTGTGTTAGTCAGGCCCTGCATTTTCTTCTCTATCGATGTTTCATATATTATTTCCGTTCTGCCGTAAATCGAAATCCGAGTATAAAACGAAAGGAAGATCAATGTTTCGAGTTTTATTAAATCTGGGATATCGGCAGAAATTTATTCTGTTGTTACGCGATCGCTTCCAAACATTATCCAGATCCGTCATGAAGAAAGGAACGACATCATCAACATCCTTAATTATGACATAGACGAAGTAACGAATCAGGTTTTAATGAGGTAATAAATAGTGGATGTCGGTTCTTCATTAACGCTTGATACCTAGGAATGCGGCTAAACCATTCATTACACCGGATAGAGTGTGTTAGAAAGTATATATCGAAGAATTAACAGATTTAGTGATCTCGATCGATGTTTAAGTCAAATCTCGTCGTGTAAAAAAACAAATATTTAAAGACGATCCCGTCGCGATATATAGCCTTCATATATCACGCACACATATATAATATATACATATATATGTATAGGTATGTATATATACAGTGGTCTAAAAGTCATTGCACACCGTGAAAAATGCGTTTAATCAATATAATAGTTATTAATTATGATGAGAAACAATGGAAATCATTTAAAAATCAGTCGAATCATGTGCAACCGACATTCTTACCATACTACACATCTCCAACGTACCAGTTCGTTCATGTATATATATTTCAACATAATGCGTGAAAATTAACTTTTTCGGTTTTTTATTATTACCCTCATAGAGCTATGAACACCTTGTTGCCTCTGCGCTAAATGTAGGGTATGTGGTTACGTTACAAACTGTACAGTCAGCGGTTACAAAATCTTCTGATATTCTTACCACACATCTCCGATGCTCCGATTCGTCCGTTTTCGATATAATCCACAAAAATCTTTTTTGTGTGTGTCACTCTCGCGAGGCTGTACACACCTTTTTTTCTTTTCAATTAATTTTAGACACCGCCCTGTATATAAATAAATATATAAATATTCGAAATTTTAAGATCTATCGATGCCAACCGTTTCGGTATATTAAGAAATAGCGAATAGGAGTTATCATCTTAAACGTTTACTACCTGTTACTCCATATTTTGAAGCCACGTACGGTATAGTATTAGCGGTACAAGAAAAAGCGATCATAGACGATATGGATACGATGTGTCCTTTATTACGTTTTAACATCTCCGGTAGAATAGCTTTCACCATCTGTCGAAATTACAAAAAGAAACATATAGAAGACAAATATAAAAAGCGTCGTAATAATAATAATCAAATCAAATCAAATCAAATTAAATCAAATTTTATTTCAGAAGAGTTTACAGTATTTACAATATTAACAATTTAATTATAAAACATATAATATTAATATTGGAAAAATATAATTAGAACATTGAAATTGTAATAAAAAACAGAGCTAAAGATAATAGATAAATAAATACAAGAAATCCCGGTTAATAAATGCGCGAGTACCGGACATTTTAAAATGTGATCGTATGCAAGCAACTTCGATGTAGTGCCTTAACAACTCAGATCTTATTATAATATACAAACTAACGAGTAACGCGAACTGCATATTAATTTAAATAATAATAATAATAGTTTATAGAATACGTAATTTAATCATACTACGTAGTTGTGGTTGGGGGATTTATTTTGGTAATCATATTGAAAGTTTTAAATAGTTTTAATTGATCAGCGCTAATTTGAAGTTAGTATTAATACGAGGGGCTAATACCGGTAAATACGATACGAATAAGAAGCCTATAAATGTCAACAAATAAATACTAACATATTTATAATTGTATTTTGATAAGAAAAGTGTGTATACACTCTATTGTTTTTTTTTCGTTTTTTTTTAAATTTTTTCCTGCAATTTAACATATAAGTTGTTTCTTTTGTAAATATTATTAACTTTCTTTTTACCAATATGTTTTCTGGAGGGAATGGTTATAACATTTGGTAATGAAATATTTGTATTGTTCATTTGTTTTTTTTACGTAGAAATTAATGGAATAAAAATAAACGAGTTTTTCAATGTAAGCGGGCTTTTGTGATTTTTCGTTTGTACGCATGCGTTATTTAATCGATTTTTCTAAAGCACCCCATTTTTAAAGCCTTCTGACAACCCCGTTTAGTATCGAAGACCAGCTGCTCTTATTTCTAACTTGGTTTCCGTACTGTATTGTTGGTTTTAACGTTCGTTCTATGAACATGGATAAAATGATGTGTTCTTCGGGTGTATTAGTATTAGCAGCCATGATGGTTTTGTTAAACATTCAGATGACGGGTAAGTTTTGCAATTCCAAGTTTAAAATTTGAAAAATTTTGAAAATAGTGATTCGAAAGAGAGAAAAAAAAACACCGATTCTAGCTGATATGTACAAGGAAAAACTTAGAGAAATGCATTAAAAATAATAATATATTTTAAAAAAGACGTTAAATTATTGCAAAATCTTAATAACGCGGAATAATAATTAAATGTTAATATAACGGAGAGTAGTGATTTGACGAATTATAAATAAAACAAAACTCAATTGAATGAACTGTGTAATTATTTTGTCTTAATTCATAAAATCACTACTCTCCGATATATATGAACATTTCATTGAACCTGAACCAGCGGGTGTGAAGAGATTTATATCAATTTTGAGGAAAAATTAATTTTTTGTTAATATCCGTTTTATAAATGAAATTTATTGTAAAAATAAATCTAATTGTAAAATTACTTCCGGCTAGTGAAATATGCGTATAAAAATTAAAAGCCGTTATATAACTATTTCAGTTAAAATTTTAGATATGTAATATTTATTCGTGCGTGCTTGAAAATGACGTAATTGTCGAAAAGACGGTGTTATATTTTATTTGGTTTATAATATTTGTATATATGTAGTGTTTATTGTGTACGTTGATAATGACGTAACTAGCGAAAAGTTTTGCGTACATAAATATATATAGCGATTAAACTGTGTGTTTATTATTTTGTTTTATTAATAATGATAACGATGATATTTCGAACAATTTTGTATCCGATTTAAATAACTTTAATAAAAATCTATATTAAAAATAGGAGGAAAAACTGTCAATGTTTTTAGTTTAAAAAATAACATTATTAACAAAAAAAAATAAATTAAATATAGCTATTATATAGAAATCCTATATAAAAACAGATATATTAAGATTCGTTCCGTCCAAAAATGGATAAATTAGTCAGTTTAAGAAGTCTTATCAATAGGGCGAAAATAATTTTAACAAATTATAAAAAATAATAGCGGTTAATAACAAAAAAATTAGTTGATAAAATATGGAATAAGTCTTACGATAGTAAAAATACGAAAAATATATAAAAAAGAATCGTTTAAGTTCAATAAATTACGTATAGGAAATCCTGTATATAAAATAATTAAAATATTTAACAATTAGCAATAAAAAATAAATTATTAAAAACCAATTAGTAACAACGAAACAGAAGATAGAAATAAATAAAAAAATTCCCAATTATATAAATCAAAATTTTAATCACCGCGAAAAAGAATACAAATAGAATTTGCGATGAGATTTATATCAGATTATTTTGATTCATCACTTGGATAATTTTGCGTATCTAAGTAATATTTTTTACAATTCATTTTTATATTCACTCGATAATAGCTTAATGGTTGATTTTTTTTTCAATTTTTCGTAAACAAAAGATATTTTATCAACTCCTTTTTGTCTCGTTTATTTTATTTTATTTTTTTTTTTGTCAGCCTCGCTGGTAAATCAAAAATTTTAAATAAAGATAACACTTATATTTATTAAAATCGGAGAAAAATAATGCCAATTAATAAAATACCGGACCTAAAAATAGCGTACGATCATCAGAAATGAAGAATTTCCATTCGGTACCTTTTAAGCTGTTTAATACATAATCGACGTGTTTTTTTTTTTTTTTTTTTAAAACGTATATTTGTGATAAATTTTTATAATGATATATACACACATAATCACACCTCATGTTTACACACAACGACATAATACAATTGTTTTAATACTACTTATCCCGTCAAGCTTTCGCTTGTCGACGGGTAATTACATTTCTTATGATTTAATATTATACATTTACGCTTAATATAAATTTTTATTTTGATAACATTTATTATATTGATTTCTTTAATTACCGTTTATTTATATAATTATAACTCATTTACACTCTCACATACTCTCTAACTTAACTGCCAAAATGAGCTTAAGTACTGATCAGTACCACGCTCACACACACACATAGAATACATGTATACATCTGTTAGAGTAGTTTTAATTCATATTACCTTTCAATTTGCAAACAATATATTTCCACTCTAATGATCCACATATAGACTCCCATTTACACCAAAATTTTAATTTTCCAATCGGTAGTAGAACCCTGGAATCCGCATTATATCATACTATATTTGTATTTCATAATCCTCGTCATTTCATTATTCTTATAGTATTTTATCCACATTTTCCTTATTTTGTAACCATTTTTTTAATTCACGTATTAGTTTCCTCTCCACCCTTTCGTTCAATATTTCTTCTGGTATCACATTCATCATACGCGGCAATATGTACACATTTGTCTGATTCCATGCTTCGATTTCGGTATTTGAGTATGATATTTTCGTATCTTCCTTAGATCATATGTTATTTCTTTTCTTTCCCTAACTTTTACAGGTTTCCGATTTTTAATATAATCCAACATTCTAACCATTAAGCACAGTCCTTTTATATCCAGCATGTTTTCCTCCTTCAAAAGTTTATGTAATTCACTATCATTATCTCTTGTAATTAGTTGTAAGGATTTTCTCTGTAAACAATCGATACGTACAGTATAATACTTCTCAGCTAAACCCCATGCCTGCACACCATATCTTAATCGTGAATTTATCAGCGCGTAATATACTATTTTTAATGTTTCTTTGCTAACGTAGTTTTGTAATGTGTACAATGCTGGCAATGTTACTCGAATTTTTTTTTCCACAGAACTTATGTGTTTATTCCATCTTAAATTTTCGTCAATAATTACACCCAAATATCGTGTGTTCTCGTACCATTTCTATTTGTTCGCAATCTTTGTTACTGCACTTGTCCTGTTTCATGTAATGGGCACAATCATTCGAGTGCATCTGTAATATAGGCTTGTATCTTTCTATATCCATCGTAGATTTGAAGAACATACATTTTGTTTTTTTAGTATTTATTATCAGGTTATTGTCGTGGGCCCATATGCTAATTTGTATTAAGTTTTTCTGCATATTTTCAACGCCTATTTTTATATTTATATTTGTCGTTATTATCGCTATGTGATCGGCAAAAGCATATATTTTACTACAAGTTAAATATTTTTGCAGACCATTTACATATATATTAAATAAGATCGGGGCTAAGTTGCTCCCTTGCGGTACACCATTTCTCATTTTAAATTCAATTCCTTTTACTCCGGATATACTTACTACGCTCTTTCTATCACTCGGATAATTTTTAATTCCAGACTTTACCCGTTACACCTATGTTATTCAATTTTATTAACAATTTATCGTGGTTCACTGTGTCAAAAGCCTTTGTTAACTCAATAAACGTCACTATCACTTTATTTCTCATTTCCAGATTTGTCCTTATCTCTTCAGCAAAATCGCCTAGTGCTTGCGATGTTGATTTGTTTTTCTGAAACCCATATTGATTTCTATCAACAACATCATTTTCCTGTATTTTACTAAGTATGATCCTACATACTTTTCCATTATTTTTGCTGTAACATTGTTTATTACAATAGGTCTATAGTTTGTGACTTCGTTATGTTTTCCTTTTTTATATATCGGTCTTATTAGTGATGTTTTCAATCCTTGCGGTATCATTCCATTTTCTAACGTTTTATTTATTAATGTTATTTTCTTCGATATTTTATCCTTCGCATATTTCATATCGTTAATTCTTATATTATCGTTACCACAAGATTTTTCAGCTACTAATTTGTCAATAATGTTTCCTACTTTTTCTACCGTTGCTTTAGGAATACACATATTACTACCAGCATAACATTCATTTGACTTTAATTTTAGTATGTTTAACTTGTGTTCTATTCTTTCTATATTATGCTCAAATTCCTCACTAAATAATTTTATTACATTATGTATACCATTCTTTTTACACGAGTATTTTTCTATCGTTTCATCAACCCCAAGAGTGGTTTCCTTACCTATTAATTTCCTAACATTTATCCAAGTTTTTCTAATATCACCTCCAGATATTCTGAATTTTTCTCTGTTAAACTAATCCTTTTTCGTCTTAATCATTTTGTTTACATTATTTCTCAACACTTTGTACTTTTTCCATAGTGATGTCTTATTTTTATTTTTTTTTACATTTTTCGTATAATCGGTCACGTTGGTTTATCATATCAATTATCACTTTGTTTATCCAATTTTTTACAGCAGTTATTTTTCTACATTTTTTTTACTCCTCTGTTATGTTTACATGCCGACTATATTTGGTCGAATGTTGTTTTTATTTCTTCGTATACTTCGTCAGCATTTTGATAGTCTGTACCACTATTCATATTTATACCATTCAATTTAGTTTTAATTTGTCTTCCGTTGTAATAGTATCTACACGTTAGATCTGTTGGTTTTATATACACACCTCACATTTTATCATATTATGATCGGCTATTTTAGTGTTAAGATTTTTATGCTTCATTTTAATCGATTTATTTAGCTGTTTAGTATAAATATGGTCTGTCTGGGTTTGTGTGTAACAGTCGCCCTTCTATTCTTCCCTAGTGTATCCTTTCATTCCGCTCATATATCCCATTTCTACCAGTGTAGTTTGGTAATTTAATGCTCTTAAATCGTTTTTTGCAGTGTTAATATTTATATCACCTATATATATTACAGTTTTTTTTCCTAGAAATTTTTTATCTAACTCGACAATTTCATTTATATATTCCTTTATATCGTACGTTGGTTGTCTATAGATAGACCATACATATAGTTTAACTTCGTTTACACTTAATTTCATTAGAATACTTTCCGCCGTCCTCATGTTATAATTTATCACATTTGTTTTTATATTTCCATCTCGTCTAATATAGATCACTAGCCCATGTTTAGTACCTATCTCCTCTAAATTGTGATATTTGTCATAGCCCTCGAGGTTGTATAAGGACATTTCGTATTTATTTACATTAATTTCTACTAATATTAGTATATCTATTCCTTTTATTTTACACTGTATCATTATCTCATTCCATTTCATCCTCAATGATCTTACATTCACGTACACTATAGTAAGTTTAATTTCCATGTCAGTAATTTTCGGTTATTTTATATTCTCTTTCCATATTTTACACTTACATACACACACATATACCGCATTCTTATATATTTAACAATTATATTAATATATATAAATTTTATCTTAAATTTTAAAAAACTTGTTATATTATTTATGTTTTTTCTCTTTCCACATTTTACACTCGCATTCACATACACACACTTATACTTTATTCTTATATACATTAATTTAACACGTATATTTATACGTATAATTTTTATCATAATATATAAGATTTTTGTTTTATTCATTATGTATGTTAACTTATATACTTCTCAATATCTTCTTCCGATTGTATATAGGTCGAAATCCTTCATTTTTCCTTATAAGTAGTTTACCCCTTTTAAACCACACATAACGATATCCCATTTCCCTGGCTCGATTTTTTGCCTTCCACAATACGTCTTTATAAAATGGTGACATCGCTTCGTTTATATATATCCTGTTTCTGGTTTCATGTGATCCAATCGGCTTCCTCTTGCTAATTATTTCTTCCACTTTCTTTCTTTGTATTTTCGCTATTATTGTCCTCGGTTTCCCGTCTTTTTTTATCTTTCCCATTCTGTGTATAATTTGTACGTCTTCTTCTTTTACTTCTACGCCAATTTTTTCTGATACTTGTATAATAATATTTTGTAGATTTTCATTTTCACGCTCCTCGATTCCACTAATTTCTATTTGATCTCTTCTACTGTACTGTTCCAACTCGTTTACTCTAATATTTAATTCGGTTATTTTGGCATCTTTCTCTTGGTTGTTCTTAATTAATTTATCTATTTTATTTTTTAATTCATCATTTTCAATTTTTAGAATTATTTTTTATGTCTATTTGCATCTGCGCGACCACCCTAGATAATATTTCTTTTAATATCGACTCATTTTCTTTATCTTCATACAACGTAATCTGTTTTTGTATGTTTTTTTTTCTTTACGACAATTCTGGCATCGCCACGCATCTTTATCTGCTTTTGATCGCGTGTTATACGTTTGCTGCGATATTGTTGTACAGTCGAAATGATAACACTGTTTGCAACCCCCTCCACATTTGATGTACTGTCCGTTAATGGGTAATTCACCGTCGCATTCATTACACAAGTTAGACATATCGCGCGATTATGTAACAAGATATGTTAAATAGTAATAATATCATATATCATGTAACACTACTACAAACTGATCTTCCTTTTAAATGCCCTCTTAACCCTTGGTTAGTCGCGCGGTCTACAATTGTAGACCACTGACATTACAAACAGGTTTTTTATTGAACGGTGTGAACTACGTATCAGTAATTTTCAATAGCTGTTCAAAAATGCTTCTTTTATAACGTGTGTGAATTTTCAATTCTTAAGTCGTCTGCGCGCGTTGTTATCTGCGGAAAACTTTGACTGGTCTACGATCGTAGACCGCGCGATCATTCGTGTAACTATTTTTGGCGGATATCTAATTTATCGTCTAGACTTCTTGTCCTCATTCTGTAAGTTTTTTACATTGTTTTATTTATACTTTTTTTTTACTTTCTGTTAATTACTAAGAAAATGTCTGTGCCGTCGAAAATTCGTCGAGTTGAAAAAACTACCGATCCTATAATTTTAACCAGATGGTTGGAAGAATCATCCAGCGAGGAAGAATATACGGATGATGAAGACGAGGACGATTTAGAAAATGATAATAATACTGACTTGAGTAGCCACGAAACGGAATCCGAACAGGAGTTGTCTAAAAATGAAGAGTTGTTTGACCCAAAAATGCAGAAATGTAGCAATTATTACTATGGAAGAGATAAAAGTACTAAGTGGAGAAAATATGCACCTAAGTCTACCATTCGTGTTCGGGCTCATAATATAATAAAACACTTACCTGGTACAAAAGGAGATTCTTGTAATGCGAAGACTGCTGAAGAATGTTTAAAATTATTCATTAATCTGCATGTAATTCAAATCATTACCACATCTACTAATTTTTACATTGGAATTGTAAAGAGTAAATTTATGAGAGATCGTGATGCTAAATTGACGAATGAAAGAGAAATATCAGCTCTAATAGGTATTTTATATTTAATCGGGACACTCAGATGTTCGAAAAAAAATTTACACAAATTATGGGACAATTCTAAAGGCAGTGGAATTGAAGCATGCTATCTAACTATGAGTGAAATTCGGTTTAAATTTTTGCTTCGGTGTTTACGATTTGATGATGTTAGGGACAGAAAAGAACGAATTCAGACGGACAAACTAGCTCCAATTCGCCTATTATTTGACACAATTTTGAAGAATTTTCAGAACAATTTTATAGCCAGCGAATTTCTAACTGTTGATGAGCAACTTATAGCTTTTAGAGGACGATGTCCATTCAAACAGTATATTCCTAGTAAACCAGCGAAATACGGAATTAAAATTTTTGGACTGATGGATGCAAAAACATCATACACTTTCAACCTTGAAACATATGTGGGTATGCAACCAGAAGGCCCTAATAAAAACAACAATACCGCCGAAAGTATAGTACTTCGATTGGTAAATCCTATCCAAAATACAAATCGTAACATCACGGGTGACAACTGGTTCAGCAGTATTCCATTAGTAGAAAATTTATTGCGTCAGAAAAAATTAACTTACGTTGGTACAATTCGAAAAAATAAACGTGAAATACCACCTGAATTCCTGCCAAATAAAGCTGCTGAAGTAAAATCATCTATTTTTGGTTTTCAAGAAAACTGTACACTAGTTTCTTACGTTCCTAAGAAAAACAAAGCTGTAATTTTAATTTCTAGCATGCATCATGATGATGCAATTGATTCTGAAACTGGAGATGATAAAAAACCGGATATTATTACGTTTTATAATAATACAAAAATTGGAGTTGATCTGGTAGATCAACTGTGTAAAAATTATGATGTCGGAAGAAGCATACGCAGATGGCCGATGGTAATCTTTTACAACCTCTTGAATTTATCAGGAATTAACGCTCTTTGCGTATTCAAAGCAAATAACCCTTCACAAAAAGTAAAGAGGAACAATTTTATTGAAAAATATCTCATTAAACCGCAAATTGAATTTTCAACAATTCCATCATTGCCAAAAGAATTGAAACGCCGCGCTCTGGCACTTTTGGGGATTGAAGAAAGTATATGTTCCACTCCTGTTAGATCAGAGAATTACGTCGGACGCTGTAATATATGCCCTAGAAGTCGTAATAAGTCAACAAGAAAATCGTGTGTAAAATGTGGGAGATTTGTTTGCAAACAACATACAAAGGAAATATGTACCGTGTGTATGGATCAGTAAATGTAGTGGTAAAAGTAAGCTTTGTTTCTGTTATAATTTGTTAGGTATGTATTGAAATTAAGTCAATATGTTTATATTTATTAATAAATGAATATCATTATTTAAGAGTAATATACAGAAAAAAATGTTTAAATTACTAAAAATGCCTTTTTTCTGTGTATTTTCGAATTAATATAAAATTAATGCTAAAACTGGGTACATATTTTTATTTCAAGATATTTAGTAGTTGTGTGAAAAAATTATTCATTTTTTTTTAATACGTTAAAGAAATATTTAAGGAATTATGCTACGAATTTTATTCATTAAAATTCTGAAGGAATGATTTTGTAGTAATAATTTAAAATGGTCTACAAGTGTAGACCGCGCGACTATTTACGTAACAAAAACACGCGCGACTAACCGAGGGTTAAACGAATAGAGCAACACGGAATACTCGTCAATATCGGAACTACTCACAATAAGTTAGAAATAACTATAATATTGTTTTTCTTTTGAAATATTATGCAAATCTCCATATGCCAGCTACCAGGGTTATTACAGCATAAGGAGACGTGTGTCTAGTTTCAGCTAGGAGTCCGCTTTCTCTTGCAAAAGCCAGAATACTACCTATTGATCGAGGGTTGTTTGAGAGTACTTTGTGTATCGAGCCCTGTATTTTGTGTTTTAGCCTGTGTGGTGTGAGTGTTTGGCAGTTGTAGAATAAGTGTGTGAGTGTTGGTTCTGTTAAATGTCCGCATAAGGGACAGTTTGTTAGTGGAGGGCTTTTGGTATAAATTGTGCGATATGGCTGTATGACTCACACGTAGACGGTTTAGGGTACCATATTCTTTTCTGCTTAGTTATTATCGTTAAAATGATTAAAAGTAGCCATTTTCGAAAATATCGAATAATAATATTAAATTTTTATTTTCGATATAATTATTCGAAGAAATATCGTTAATACCGTACGTGCACGCAGGATTAAAGCCTAAAAAAACCATACATTATATAACATCTTACGATCTTAACAATAATGAAAAATTGTGCGCTGAATGTTAGAAGCGACATATTACCATTACTGAATCTAACTCTTCCTATTGTGATTACTAAAAAAAAATAAATTTAATCAAGGACGGTTTGGAAATAGAAGACGATTTGAAAAAATAAATTCTTCTAATATATCTGCATCCGGATACTTCCCGACATTCTCGGACAGTGGAGCTTTCTACGTTAAAGTCGCCAATATTAACAGAAATTAACGATGTTCGTTTCTTACAAATTTTTATCGGCACTAGCTCTTCGAGGAGGGCACATAAAAAGACTGATTATCGAGAGATTTATCCTATTGAACTGCTACGATGTTATTTACGCAGCTTAACATATCGTTAGAATTTGTCTTTTTGATCATCGTGGCAGTTTTTTCAAGTATTGATCATTCGTACGGCGTATTTTTCCATTACACCAGTTTGTCTCCGGCTGTTTTAATGAAATCACTTTTTTCAATTGTACACTATCGAATAAATAAATGATTGTCCCGCTGTTATTTACGTTTTGAAAATTGAATCGTATTCATAATTGATCACGGTTTGAATTTGTCCGCTCTAATAAAATATGGACAAGATCTACTGTATGAAGAATGATCAAGCTATTCAATTTGCGGATCTATCAACTCGTCCTTTCCTTGCGTCTTAGAGGCAATTAATACATTTGCTTTTTTCCTTTATAACTATTTCAATTTTACCGGCTGAGGCTTGACTTTCTTTTTTCAAACGAACATTTTTAATTACGTAATGTATCGATATTTATATTTACGGCTCTACACTGACCGAACGAAGTATCTGGCGAGTGTAGATTAGCTGTTATTCAAGTATCTAGTAAAACGAAAATAGGTAACGATTAGAATAAAAATGATCTTACCACAAGTTACGTTATTTTAAATACTATTTCAAAATACTTTTTATTTTTAAACAAAAGCCATAACTGCGAAATAAAAATCAAACGGCTCTATACAGTTAAAAAGATAATTAATTGGGTTTATCTCACCGAACTGCAGACTTTCTGCGAAGAGCGTACACTGTAATTGGCGTTATGCTGTTGTGTACGCCGTATTGGTTTGATTTGTAAATAAATAAATAAATAAATAAATAAATATATATATATATATATATATATATATATATATATATATATATGTATATATTCATACATATAGACAAGTTCACCATCTGGGAATATGTCTTATCAGCATAATACTTCCTAGACGTCTGACATCTTTTTAAACATTCACCATTCATATTGTACTCGTTATAGCGCGCATAAATTTATCGCATCCTGTATAAGATTGTCTAGATTTATTTTTTAAGATTAAAAATTCGAAGAAGAAAAAACAAATCTATTCTCTCCGTTTTAACTGAAGCTCATTTGGTCTGGTTATTATTAACCCTTTCAGTTGTACATGATTAAACCTTAACAATTATAAATTTTATAGGATCCTTGAGGACTATAAAAAGAAAAAAATATTTCAGAAAACTCACGTAATATTTCTCGGCATTTACACCGAATCATTAAGTCTGACCGCCCGCGAACAAAATCGAATTGCAGTTCCATGATTCGGCAAATCAAATTTAATCTTGCCAAAAACAAAATAAATAACAAAATTTGTCGAAAATGATGATTTGTATAATTCGTTTTTTAACATTTTTAACATATTAAAAAAAAAATAATAATAACAATGAGAAGAAAAAAGAATCCATCGATGAAATTAATTTTTTTAATTTTAGATTTTTTATTATTATTATTATTTAAATTAATGTGCTGTATACAGCAAATAACTAGAGGCGCGGAGGAAAATAAGTATTAAAATGATACAATCCAGTATCTTGTAGGAAGTGGATGAGTCTGGATAGCCTAGAAGCAATAACTGTAATGAAGATGAAAGACCGTAGTACGATCCCTGTAGGTTGTATTGAGGACACCGTCACAGTATATGTTGGACAGACAGAGCAACGTTGCAGACTGTACGGAGCTTCCGATCTATTTAGAATATAAGCACGTGTCAGTTACTGTCCCTCCGATGTTATAAGTGTATCTTCCAAGGTGTTATTTTTTTGTTTGATGTTGATACGGATTGCCATTATTTTTGCCATAACTAAAATAATGGTGATTTCATGAAACTCTGAACTGGAAAATTAGGTGCAGGTAATGCAGTTGCTATTTGCTTTCCTACTATATCAGCTGGCTTATTTTCAGCAATTCCAGTACGTGTTGGAATCCAGGGGAATCTAATGAAATCTTTACTTAGGTGGTTCTCACTATAATTTACGACGTAAACAAATTTTTTTAGGAAATATAAATCCCCTTTTCTTTACAAATGTCGAAAATGACTTTTTAAACGCCGAAAAGAAACAAAAATTTAGTGCCGAAAAATCCGCACCACTTTAGTAGTTATATATATATATATATATATATATATATATATATATATATATATATAATCATCATCAAGTGCCGTCTCCGTATCGGAGGTATGCGACAACATACTATACATATTTTGTTGTACAGTGTAAGTAGCGCACAAGGCAATCGTAATATGCCGCTGGCGTAGATAAACACACACACACCCGGGAGAACTGATTGTAATCGCTTTATACAATTGCAGCCACGCGTGTGATTGTAGTGCACTATTGTGCGTGGCGGTTTGCCGTTGCCTTCCACGCGATAATATTCGGATTATTTATTTTCTGATGACAATTTTTGCGTCGTCGATCGTATTCGAACTCGGTACCTTCCGTATAGAATTCCGTGTTCTTAGCCACTTCACTTATTCCGACGATATAACGTCAAGCTTTGCCAGACGATCACCAATCCAAGTACTAACTTGGTCCGATGTTTCTTAACTTTGGTGATCTGACAAGAACCGGTGCATTCAACATGGTGTAATCGTAAGAATTAGGAAATATACATTTTTTGTTTTGTGTTTTTTTTTCAAATATCTCCATGAAAAAAAAAAGATTTATATTAAAGAAAAAAAACGACGAGCGATGTTAATTGATATAATTACGTATAAAAATTTTTTCAACTTAATTAAATATATTTTTCGCTATTCAGTGCTATTACGATAAGTAACTTCAGTTTCTCCTGTGGGTTGCCTACACTATTGCAGAACTATCTACAAAGTAGAGAACGATATGTTCCAGTTGGAAATTTCGCATCTTCTTATTTTCAACTTAACTAAATATATTTTTCGCTATTCGGTGCTATTACGATAAGTAACTTCGGTTTCTCCTGTGGGTTGCCTACACTATTGCAGAACTATCTACAAAGTAGAGAACGATATGTTCCAGTTGGAAATTTCGCATCTTCTTATTTTCAACTTGACTAAATATATTTTTCGCTATTCGGTGCTATTACGATAAGTAACTTCGGTTTCTCCTGTGGGTTGCCTACACTATTGCAGAACTATCTACAAAGTAGAGAACGATATGTTCCAGTTGGAAATTTCGCATCTTCTTATTTTCAACTTAACTAAATATATTTTTCGCTATTCGGTGCTATTACGATAAGTAACTTCGGTTTCTCCTGTGGGTTGCCTACACTATTGCAGAACTATCTACAAAGTAGAGAACGATATGTTCCAGTTGGAAATTTCGCATCTTCTTATTTTCTCCTTAGAACTTTTTCAGCGCTGTATTAATGATTTACCAAATGTTATACAATATTCTCAATAATACGCTGATGATTCACAAAATGATATCAATAACTTTGTATCTTGGAATTTTTACTAATAATTAACGCCAGTGAGTGCATTTAAATGCCAGCATATTTCATTTACGCGAAAATTTCTTTCCTGTTACAAGGTTCATTTGAGAGATGTGGGTTAGAGATCTCGGTATTTTCTTCGATGCAAAATTTTAAATTTCGCATCGTCAACACAATTCGTAAGGCGTGGAAAATATTGAGTTTAATTATTCGAAACAGCTGCAGTTTTAATCATAATTTAATTCCATATATAGTTCTTCAGTTCGTTCGCATTTGGAATACGGTACGCTAATTTCCAACCCTGCGTCTGATGATTTAATAGAATCGAAAGTGTACAAATTTTTTTTTTAAAGTTCTGGCAGTATAAATTTATTAAATCAAATTAAACTTCATCGTCAGTTAGATATGTGCAGTTTATAACATTAACTTTCTTGCGCAGTTTGATACATTGTATAAGATAAATTGTCCCAATCTATTAGAGAAGACTGTTCCTGTTTTACGACGTTCATCCCACTTGTACGCTGACGTTGCAAAAACTAAACAGTATAAATGTTCCCCTTTATATTCATTATTTATACTTGTACAACATCTAGAGAAAAAATATCCCGAAATAGATTTATTTCACAATCATTTTGGAGAATTCTTACAAATCGTTAAAGGTTTGATAGCCTGAAGTTGGGCCACCCTGTCAAATCTTAGTTATAGTATTACGCGTGTGTGTGTATGGCAGAGTGTATCCGAGAGTGCACTCTTACATATATATTTATTATATTTTCGTACCAATGTGAGAGTACGGAATTATTTGTGTGTATGTGTTCTCGATAGATTTGCATATATATTTCGGTTTGTATGTGTATGTATATATGAGTATGTGTGATCTTTTAAGTAAATAAGTATTAACAATTTCATTTGCGGTATATTTTTTTTTCTCATACTGTGCCGTGCTGTAAGTGGCGAAAACTGTTATACTGGCATATTGTAAAATTTAAATAAATAACTAAATAAATGAGTCAAAAATCGTGCGATGCACTTGTAATAGATATATTTCATATCTACCTATAATGTATATATATATATATTTCTTATGTCGGAGCTCCTACTATTCGAATAATGAATTATTAGGGCGTTTGTAATCGATCTCCCTTATAAATGGGAGCAAATAAAAAAATACAAGGCCCTAACGCACGCGCATTAATAGAACCTCTAACTATCTAGGATGGGAAATAAAATAGAGGAAGGTTTTTTTTTTAAAATCCAACGTTTGGATGTTCATATTTTAAAAGCCGAGAGAAAAATGTTCGAATTTTCGAATGTACCTGTTTTCTGAAAACGGCCGTTAGCTATCCTGAACAATTTTCTAATAACCTGTTTATTGTCGTTTAATTCAAATCTTTTCAGTAACACGCATTATAAAAGTTTGCCGTGAAGGTATGCGAATCTTACACAAAACGTTTATTATACAATATCGATATATAATTTTCGAATTTATTTATATATATTTTTTTTTTATAATCAAACAAACAAACAAACGTATACTAACAAAATAAAACATAATAAACGAAGAAAGGAAATAATAGGTACCGGCACTCTTTGCGTTACAGCAGTAATGTGTACGGTGGGGGATCATGGCTTAATGATACTCGAACCTAGGGCGGCACAATTTGAGGTGTGCGAAATTCGTGGTTATTAAAATATTTCAAAATCAACTAAAATTTTGTAGATGAAAAAAAAAGTCGTTAAAAATAATTCAAATTTTTTTTTTTTACATTTATCATAAACAACGGCGATCACAATAAAATACGTATTAATTTAATGTCTCCAACAAGACATTAGATTGCGATAAGAAGATAATGAGTAGGTGTGGATAGAAAATTAAAATTAAAATATTACGATACGAACAATAAGATAGATAATATAAATAATGATTTAAGAATGTGATTTAAAAGTACAAAGTTATGTATGATTGATAAAGAATATATCGTGCGAGATAGTTCCCGGTTACTCCGGTTACTAGGTAACCGGGAGAGCGTCTCGATACCATTTTCGTCTGAGTCTTTTAGCTGGATTGCCTGGAAGTCCTGATGAGTGCATTCTGGCGATATTGGGATTACTGCTATGTTTGAAGTTGTTAAACAGTTTTTCGTACTGGCCAATGTAAATATCCCGAACAAATGGAATGTACAAATCGTTGTGCAGAGTTAAGATGGAGACATAGAATGGCGCGGACGTGATTACGCGAAGTATCTTCTACTGCTGTTGCTGTATTCTGTTCAGATTACTTGCGCTGGTCGATCCGTATAATTCGATGATGCCATAACGCCAAATTGGTGCAATCATTGTTAGATAAATACGCCTTTTAGTTTTCAGATACAAGGTTGACCTTCGTCCCAGCAGCGGATATAACAGCCTGGCACGTGCAACGACGGCTTTACGAGTTTGCGCCACGTGAAAGCGCCATGTAAGCCTTCGATCCAGGTACATTCCGAGATAACGTACGAAATCAACTTGCGGGATTACGTTATTATTAATTATTATAGGTGTATACTTAACTGATCTATTTGTAAACATAATATGTTGACTTTTGTGTGAATTAAACTGTATTCGCCAACGCTGGGCCCACTGAACTATACGATTTAGGTGATTATGGACAGCAGAGTTCGCATGTCTGACGTCTGAATTCGATGCGAGGATGGCTATGTCATCAGCGAATGTGGCTAGTATTGTTTGATTACAGGTAGGCAGGTCTGCTGTGTATATCGTATATAAAAGAGGTCCATGTACACTACCTTGCGGAACCGATGCTAAAACTTCATGTTCCTTCGAATAAGAGTTGTTGATCCTGACTACGAATGTTCTGTCAGTTAAATATGACTGAAGTAACACGTAGAGATTATAAGGAAGTATCTGTTTCAACTTGAAGATTAGTCCAGGGTGCCACACTTTATCAAACGCTTGGGCGACGTCCAAAAAAACGGCGGAACATACTTCTTTTTTCTCTAGCGTCGAAGAAATAGCATCGACCAGCCTATGACACTGCTGGATCGTGGCTCAGCACGAAAACCAAACTGGTGGTTTGGTATCACTTTATTACTGTTTATAATCGGACGAATACGATTTAGAATCAGTCGCTCTAAGACTTTAGATAGCGAACTCAGTAGACTAATAGGTCTGTAAGAAGCTGCATCAGCTAGCGGCTTACCGGGCTTACGAATCATAATTATCACCGGTTTCTTCCACGACTTAGGAAAGAATCCAGTCCGCAGAATCCCGTTAAAAATGTAGCATAATAGAATTGCCGATTTTCTAGGTAAGTGCGAGATAATTTCCCCATTGATCCTATCTAACCCTGCAGCTTTTCTCAACGGCACTTTCTGAATACCTTCGAATATCTCTTTAGGGGTAAAGAATTTGTTAGACACATCAGTATTAGAGTACTCATTTAGTAGGGTTTGTGTGATGACGAACTGTTTGTTGGAATGGTCAGGATGCGGAACTGCGCCTAGGTGTTCTGCAAACACGTGCGCTTTTTCTACATCTGTTTTAGCACAGTTATTGTTGAATTTTATATTGAATGGTTCGTCTATTTCCTTCAGTAATTGTTTTGCATTTCTCCACAGAGATCTATTATCGGTGTTCGTAGAATCTAGCTGCTGAGACAGAGTATCATTTTTATACTGACGAATATTGTTTCTTAGTTCTGTCTGTAGTTGCGCATACAAATTTTTTAAGGATGGATAACGAGTTCGTTGCCATTTTTTTCTAGCTGCTCGAGTTTCTCGTATTAACTTCCTTATTTAAAGTGGAACGTAATAATTTTTATGTGTGTTTATCAAACTGTGATTAGTGGATACGTTGCACGCGTGTTCGACAAGATTGGTGTAGTTTTGAATAGCTATTTCAATATCATCACTACTTTTGAGTTTAGTTTTGAGATTTATGTTGTTTTCCATTATTTCCGAAAAAAAATTCCAGTCCGTAGTTTTATTAACCAACTTTTGTTGATTAGATACCCTCTTGAGATTCACGTCTAGTACTACAAGTACGGGAACATGATCGGATGACAGATCAGCAACGGTTTTACATACTCTATTATAATTTTGTAATCCGTGAACAATGAAGAAGTCCGAAACATCCGGAAGCCTGTTGACGTGTGTGTGGGCCAGTATTCGGAGTCATCGGAGACAATATAGCCAGTGAATTATTACGTATCACTCTGTGAAGTACTTTCCCATTATTGTTGGTTGATCGTGAACCGCATACATTGCATTTGGCGTTATAATCACCACCGCAAATGAATTTAGTCCCTAACTTCCTGAACATTATACTCGATTTCAGGTATAACAAATTTTCCGTGACGGTAAATTGCGGCCACCGTAAGGTCTTTTGTAAATATTTCAATATTAACAGCTACGATCTGATACGCATAAGTATTGTGGGAGAAGCTTTTATGTTGCTTGAACGAGCTTTTAACTAACACCATAGCTCCCCCATGGGCTGTATCATCAGGATGGTGTGCTGAATATACTTTATATCCGTGTAGTTTGAAACTATTTACATGTGTAAGATGCGTTTCCGTAATGAGCGCTACGTCTATAGCCTGCTGGTGAAGAAAGATTTCTAATTCGTGTTTTTTTGTGAAATGCCATTCGCATTCCACAACACAATCACGAGTGAATGTTGAGTGACAGTTGTAGAATTCTGTAACATTATGGCAAGATTTTTTCAATGACTTTAGTTAACAGTGATATTAGTGGATTGATGACAGATTTAAATTTATTTAAGAATGTATTTTTAGTAATAGAGAAATATCATTATTGTTACTGGGCCCGTTGTTGGTGTCATTAGTACTATTAATGGTATTTTTATTATTACTATTATTATTTAAGTTACTGTTACCGGTCCTATGGTTAGTTCCGATACAAGGCGAGCTTACTTGATAATTTTCTTTATTGTTTTTTACTGCATCGGAGTACTGGTGACGAATTGCATTTGTTTGAGAGTTTGGGTAGTCTTCATTAGAGTGATCGTAGGTGTTTATTTGCATCCGGGGAAAGGATGTACGTGTTTTATTATAGAATTGTGCCTGCTGCTTATATACAGAACAACGTCTGTAGCTTGCTGGGTGATCTTCATCGCACAAGGCACATTTTGCTGGCTCTGATGGATTTTTAGTATACATTTTTGTGTCATGTTTCCCGGCACATTTGACGCACCGAAAAGGTAGATTGCAGTAGTTAGCGGTGTGACCATACAATTGGCACCGTTTGCATTGCTTCATTCTAGAGTCTTTATTTGGTTCTTCGACAGTGACAATTGTATTTAAGAGACGAGTGATCTGGAATATTTCATCATTTTTCGGTGAGGTTTTTAAGTCTATAAAGAATATAGGAAGCGGTTGTTTCGTTGCTCTTTGTAAGATATTGGTAACACGGATCACCTGAAACCCTTTTGACTGCAATTCTTCCGCTATGTCAGTTGTGGCGGTAGAAGAGTGCAGATTTTTTAAAACTACTCTAAAAGGTTTGTCCTCTGCTAAGGAATATGTAAAGTATAAAAATATTTATTTTCTTTTAAAGATTCGATTAAAGTACGATAACTTAATGCATTGTGTGGTTTACCCCCGATAAGGTTGATTTTAATGTAAACTCAACATCCGGTATTGTCAATAGAAATTTCCGGAAGTTTGTAAAATTTTGTATGCCTTTGACCATAATTGGTGGTGGCAATTTAGTATTTTTCTTTAGAGTGGCTTCGTCTTTGGATAGGGAAGTAGTATTATTTACATTTTTAATTATTTTACGAGCGATATTGACGTTTAAATTGAATTTCTCTATAGCGGGACTATCCGTTTGCATTTCTGCACTATCGTCACTATTATCACTGTTACCGTCTACATTATTTAAAAAATTGAAAATATTACGTTTAGAACGAATATACAATGGCTCAGGAGTAATTGTTTCGATTTTCTTTATTTTGGAAGTGCGCTTTGGTGTTTGCCAAACTTCACTTTCTGCATTATCAGAGTTAGAAAATTGCCGCTTTTTGTTGTGACCGCTCGCAGATTTTATTATTTTGATTGGGCTTACTACCCGTTGACGGGAGGTAGAATCAGTGATAGCCGAGTTTACGTTAGTCGTTGCAGCTACTGACGACATCGATGAATTTAAAGAGATAGTTGCCCGATTTGGAGGAGGTGAACGACCGATCATTACGATAATTAACCTTAGTTACTTACGCGTGTGAATTCAATGGCAACAATGACGATGCATGTGTCGCTGATAAGGACGCACTGTAGTGCGCGTACGCGCGCATACACTAACCGACAACGACGATATTATAGTAATTATAATTACAGCGATAATCGAAGATAACAACGATAGTACTGGTAATATTGATAAACGATTATAATGTTAATAAAATTTAAAACGAGTTTAGGTAGCCAAGAGAGCAGTAACGCGCACTCGGCGTATATAATGCGACACGATCGAAACTAATTGTACGTATACTACACTGGACAGACCGAAGTAGATAACAGCGTAAACGAAATGGAAAAGCCGAAATAATAACAAATGATATCAAGATAAAACACGAACGCGCAACATACGAAGTATTCGACGACACACGATCAAAGCAAAAATTAAACGAGTTTTTCTCATCTCAGAAGCATGTGCAGCGGCGGATTACGGCTTAGGCCCATGAAGCTCGGATGAAGGGCGGCAAAATTTGAGAGGTGGAAAAATTTGGGGATATAAAAAAAATTTAAAAGTAACTCAAATGTTATAGATGAAAAAGAAGGCGTTCAAAATAATTTAAAATTGAATGTTTCGTCGATCGTGAAAACGAATTTTATCGCTTACTTCCTGATTATAATTACTCAGAAATGTTAATCATCGTGGTGTGAAAAAAAAAGTTGATGATATCGTCCATGTTTTTACTTCGAAGCGAGACAAATATCGTGTAAAAGAAAAATACCCATTCCGATCGTTATTGAAATTAGTTGTACATTATTATTGCGAGTGTCCCATTGATGTAATCGATTTTAACTGTTTATTTCTATATTTTTATAGACATATTTTAAAACGTGCGGCATTTTGAACTAGGCCTAGGGCAGCTACCCACTTAAATCCGACACTGAATATGTGATATACACGTACGAATAATACGATATTATTAAGAAGAATAACAAAAACTAATTTCATCATCATCATCTGGTAACTTCTTCTTGTCAGAAGATGGCATACATCAACGTTGATCTTTATTTCCCTTTTTCTAGTTGATTCGATAATTTCAGTCATTTTCCTTGTATCGAAGCTGGTTGTCATTACAGCAGTTTTCTTCCTTGCATCTTCTTTCCTTGTAATTTTCCTTGAATAGCCATCGTAAATAATCCTCCTTCTCTTATTTTGTTCGCCTAGGTACTTTTTCTTCTTTTTTTCAATATCTTCTACGACGTTCATCTTTTCCATTCCACTCCGTTGTAGTACTTCTTTGTTCGTTATCTTCGCCATCCACGGTATTCGCCGCATGTTTTATAACGTCTACGTTTCAAAAGCATATTTTAGGACGGACATGATGTAGCACTGATTTACTTTAGTCTTCGTATTCATTTTTAATTTTCTGTTTTTTAGTACAGCCTCTACGTTCCTAGACGCTTGCTTTACCATTCCGATACGACTTTTAATTTTGATTTATATCTCGGCCGTCTCTTGTTATCAATACGCCTAAATATCGGAATTCTTTTACTGTTTCCACCATTTCGTTTTTGATTTTTAATTTTAAATCTAAATTATTATTTTCCCTGGTGAATTTCATGGCCTTTGTTTTTCCAACATTTATTTTCATATCGTATTTCTCCCCCCTGCTTGATTTAGCCTGTTGAGCATCATCTGCATTTCTCTAATCGATCCAGCCAGCAGTACTCTGTCGTCTGCATAGCTTATGCATCCTATTTTGCGTCCATTTATTTTGAATCCGACGTTGTCAATATTTGCATTTTTTATAATTTCTTCTGAATATACATTGAATAATCTAGGCGATAATGGACAACCTTGTATTACTCCTTTTTTAATTTTACAACCATTATCACTGTGTTCATTACTTACTTTTATATTCGCATCTGATTCCAGTATATATTTTTGATTATTTGCAACTCTTTGTTGTCTATGTTATGTTTCTGGAGTATATTTACTAGTTCAGTGTGTTGCATCCGATTGAAAGCTTTTTCATAATCTATGAAACACGCAATCACCTCTCTGTCTCTATTAATCGTTCGTTTTTTAAAAAACTATTGCATCTCTTTTGTTCGTAACGAATCCATATTGCGCATCGCTGAGCTGCGTGTCCAATCTGCGTTGTATCCTAGAGGTTTATGATTGAGAGTAGTATTTTGTCGTATGACTCATTAGCGCAATTGTACGGTATTCGTTGCATGTTCATGATGTAGTCTTTTCGGGAATTGGGACAAATGTTTAGGTTTTAAAATCTTGCGGGATTTTTCCTTCGTCGTATATCCGATTAAACAATGCTAATAAACTTTGCTTGCATGGTGACGTAATGCTCTTCAAGATTTCCGCTGGTATCTGATCATCGTCTGCAGCTTTATTGTTTCTCGCTTTCTTGATTGCATTTTCCAATTCAAGCATTTCTATCTTTGGCGCCTCCTCTTCTGTTTTATTGTTTATTTACGGTGGTCTTGCTTTATCAGCATATAACTCCGTGATATATTCAAGCCACACTTTTCCTCGTTCTTCTTTGCTGCCGCAGATATCACCGTTTTTATCTTTAATTTTTGCAATGTGTTTTTCTTCTTCTTCACTTCCTTCATCTCACTTTTACCTGAGCATTTATTTCTCTTAATTGTTTTTCTTATGCATTTCTCCTATCTCCCTGCACTTCTCTTCGAGCCAATTAGTTTTAGCTTCCGTGCATTTTTTCAGTATTAGTTATTTTTGTTTTTAATATATCTTATAATAACTGCAAACTGTCCACCGAGGACATCGAGAAGTACGTTTAATAGAATTGAACATGAGTGGACAAGCGTCCAGCGATACCTACCCGATTACCTCGGCCCTAGACGAGATACTTGCAGTTTCTGACGTTTCAGTCACCTTATGTCACCGGTGGTATCAAGCAATCCTCTAGCAAGAGTATTCGGTTGGCTATCGAGTTTTCTTGCGTGTCTTTTAACGTGAACTTTTATGACCTCGGCCGCATAATCTATACGTAAATCTCGATGCAACGTTAGATTCGTTACATACTAGGGTGCCTTGGTTATCATTGGAAGAATTTTATTTTGCGACGTTTGTATTATTTTTAGGTTTGATGGTCTAGCACAAATTTGCACATTATAGGTCCAGATAGGCCTTAGAATCACTATATATATTAAGCGTTTAGTATCTGTCGTCAATGCGCTGTTTCTCCTTATCAGCCAGTACATTTTTTTAACTCGTATATCTAATTCTTTTTTTCCATCTGTGTGTGATATTTCGGCTATCCAGGTGTAACCCTAAGTACTTAACCGTTGATTGCACTGTTAGATCGGTGCTATTAATCCTGACGGGTGGGGTTGTAACTTTTCTGTTGGTAAAACGGATATTTACAGATTCGTTTCCATTGATTTCAAATTTCCATTTTTTAAACCATATCGCCGCCTTAGTAAGAGCGTTCTGTAGGTTACTGCTAGCTATATTCGGATCCGTATGTGTCGAGAGCAGCGCAGTGTCATCCGCAAATGTAGCCCCACCTGTATGTTTTCCATTGTAGAGAAATCGACCGTGTAGAACAAGTACAGCGTGAGGCCCAGCACAGAACCTTGGAGAACGCCTGTTAAAGCAGGCTGTATTTCTGAATAGGTATGTTGGTAACGCCGATTTTCTATGTATGATTTCAACAACAGGTAAAAAATAAATTTTTTTATTTTATAATAAATTATCGTGCCAAACTTTATCGAAAGCTTGTTGAACATCGAGAAATGCCGCGGTACTTCACTTTTATGCTTCTCATCTATTTTTGCGTTGAAATCGCTTATGACGAAGATGATGTCTCCATGTTTCGCACATTTTAGTGTGCTTTCAACCTCTTATTAAAATTTCTCTAATTCTTCATCGTCACCGCCACATATATTTGTATTATTACGATGAGCTTTGGCTTTATATAAAAAACCTGACTAGAGTTACTCTTTCTGAGGTCGGCATAATGGCCTTAATTGCACCTGATTAAGCGTTTTCTTCACTAGTACTCCTACTCCATGTTCATGCTTATCTTTTTCAGCATATATAAATTCGTAATCATCGTCTGATTTGATTTTTCCATTTCCTATCCATTTAGTTACGCTTATTCCTAATACATGTAGGTTTAAGCATATATTTGCTAATGTAATAATTATACGCTATCAGTCCGAAAGCTAGTCTTGGAAAAGAGAAAGTTTAGACGAAGGTGGTTCCAAACAGGGAATCCTTGGGATAAAAAATTTTTCAACAATAAAGTAAAAGAATTAAAAATGTTATTAGCAGAAATTAAAAACAAAACCTTTAATAGCTATTTAAATAAACTTTCACCCCTAGCAATAGATGACTATTCCTTGTGGAAGTGCACCAAAAATATTAAACGGTCCAATACACATATTCCTCCGATAAAACATGGCAACGGATTATGGGCGAGAGATGATAAACAGAAGTCAGATTTATTTGCTCAGCACCTGGTAACCGTGTTTCAGCCAAACATAACGGCTAGCACGGACAGGGAAATATACGACTATATAAATAGTCCATATGAATCATCTTCTTCGATTAAGTTAGCCTCACCTTCTGAGGTGAAATGTTTACTTAAAACGTTGAAAAAGAAGAAAAGTCCGGGTTTCGACTTAATAAGCGCTAAATTATTGAATGAACTTCCGCGAAAAGCTATAGTATTGCTGACTTATATATGTAATGCAATATTTCGCGTACAATATTTTCCAGTACAGTGGAAATTCGCTCAAATTATAATGATTCCGAAACCTGGCAAAGATCCGTATTCTGTTTCATCTTATCGTCCGATCTCTTTGTTGCCTGTTTTGTCGAAGGTAGTAGAAAAATTAATATTAAAAAGATTACAGCCTTACATACAATCCAATGATATAATTCCGCAACATCAATTCGGTTTTATAAAACACCATTCCACCACTGATCAATTACATAGGGTGGTTAGTATAATTGAAAATAGCTTAGAAACCAAAAAAGTATGTACCGCGGCATTTCTCGATGTTCAACAAGCTTTTGATAAGGTTTGGCACGATGGTCTATTATATAAACTGAAACGTCTATTGCCGAAAAATTTTTACCTGTTGTTGAAATCATACATAGAAAATCGCCACTTTCAAGTGCGTTATAAACATACCTATTCAGAAATACATCCTCTTTTAGCAGGCGTTCCCCAAGGTTCTGTGCTGGGCCCCACGCTGTACTTGTTATACACGGCTGATTTCCCTACAATGGAAAATGTACAGCTGGCTACATTTGCGGATGACACTGCACTGCTCTCAACACACACGGATTCGAAGATAGCTAGCAGTAACCTACAGAAAGCTCTTACTAAGGCGGAGATATGGTTTAAAAAATGGAAAATTGGAATTAATGAAAACAAATCTGTCAATATCCATTTTACCAACAGAAAAGTTACACCCCCACCTGTCAGGATTAATAGCACCGATCTGTCAGTGCGATCAACGGTCAAATACTTAGGATTACACCTGGATAGCCGATTAACATGGAAACATCACATACAGATGAAGAAAAAAGAATTAGATATTCGTGTTAAAAAAATGTACTGGCTGATAGGGAGAAACAGTGTACTAACGACAGATAATAAACGTTTAATATATACGGTGGTTCTAAGGCCTGTCTGGACCTATGGGGTGCAACTTTGGGGTTGTGCTAGACCATCAAACCTGAAAATAATACAAACGTCACAAAATAAAATTCTTCGGATGATAACCAAAGTACCCTGGTATGTAACAAATCTAACGTTGCATCGAGATTTACGTATAGATTATGTGGCCGAGGTCATAAAAGTTCACGCTAAAAGACACGCAAGAAGACTTGATAGCCACCCGAATACTTTTGCTAGGGGATTGCTTGATACCACCGGTGACATAAGGAGACTAAAACATCAGAAACCGCAGGATCTCGTTTAGGGTCGTCGTAATCGGGTAGGTATCGCTGGATACTTGTCCCCTCATGCTCAATTCTTTTAAACGTACTGCTAAATGTCCTTGGTGGACAGCTCGCAGTATTATAAATCATTAAAAAAAAAAAAAAAATATATATATATATATTTGCTAGTTTACCCACCTGGTAAAGCGTTCTGACATTCCATGTGGCTGTTTCGGCAAGTGATCCTTCCTCCGTTTTCCTCCAAGCTTGTGTGTTGTGTTGTGCTGCTAGTTTCGATTTACGTACGGAATACACACGGTTGTTGTTTCGTTCTTCCGCCGGTGGGTTTACCACCATATGGCGGTCCATTAACTACTTACTAGAGATGGTCTGTAATCCTCAGCTAGCGTACGATCTCTCCAAGGCTTTGGAATTGCCATTATCTTAGCGGTCTTAAGTTGTGATGGCAGTGTGCTTTTATCGATAAACTCAGTAAAAAGCTTACTAAGTCATTTGATGGTATGTTCTCCAAAGTGCTTTACGAACTCAGAAAATATCATATCTGCTCATGCGGCCTTCAGTATTTTTATTTTTTTGATAGCTGTCAAGATTTCTTCAGCATTAACTGGGTGGGCGTAATGCGATTTTGGTTGGGCATCCTTCTTTAGTTTATTTAGTTTAACTACAACTGACTTACTGAAAAGTTTTTGGATATTGGTGCTTTTTGATGTTTGGACCATTTTTTTTGGAGATTACATCCATTGAAGTGTCCTTCCTTTCTATATACTTATCTCCAGATAGTTTTCTTAATAAGCGCCATGATTTTTAGCTAGTTTTCCGGAAATCGAGCTCCTCCATTAGCGTGGACCATTTATTTCTCCTTTCTTGATCTAGAGCTTTAAGAAGTTCATTTGCTTTGTCTTCGCTTTCTGTCTTCTGGTATTCTTTAGAGAGCTGTTCACATTTTGCGTTCCATGCTGGAATGTACTGTGTTCTGTAACCTCTTGGTATACATTTCCTTGCACAGTTAACTACGAGCCTCTGAAATCCGCCCTAGTTTTTTATATCTGGTTTGATCCACGCTGTCATCTAAGGTTTTAGTGACTTGTTTCCAGTTTGCCTTCTTAAAATTCCATCTTGGTTCTTCTTTAGTTTTAATTGATGAAATTGTAAAACCTAGATGTATTAATACATGTCTATGCTGGCTTTTTTTAAATTGACTGATTACTTCATTAGTAGCGTTATATTCCGCAGACACATAGAGGGCGTTGCAGCAAAGATAAGAACAAGAAATAACATTCAGCATAAGTTGGTTGGAACTACATGGAGAGCAAGCACAACGGTACTTAGAACATCAGCTTTGTCCTTGGCATTTTCAGTGGTGGGGTATGCAGCTTCTGCCTGGATAAACAGCGCACATGTAAAGAAGGTGGACGTAGTTTTCGAAGATTTGTTATTAGCACAGGTCGCTGAATTTTTGGACTTTCTTCAGAAATCCGAGTTTTCAGGTTTTCAGATCTTGTGGACGTGTTTCGTAAACCTTAGGGTATAGCCAAAAACAATAAAAATCGCGTAATTGTGAATTCTTTTCGAAACTCTTTTTGCAATGTATAGATCGATTCACACCTAAAATATCGTTCCTCGCAAAACGTGCACACGATACCGTCATAACAACGATTCTCTCGTGTGTGCACCTAAACGTGAAGCATACGGTTTGCTTTATAGCTGTATTACCAACTGCGCTATTCAAAAAACAACACCGTCCGTCTTTTCTGGGTCACCCTATATGTATATATATATATATATATATATATATATATATATATATATATATATATATACATATATAATATATACATTCTTAACAAATTAATTAATAAATGCGTATGATACTTACATTTCGGTAAAATTTTACCCTTCTCCGTAAAAGACACACATGTACACAACTAAAGGAATTGTCTGTACTTTGTTTGAGTTTAAATAAAATAATTTTTTCAAACTTTTATTTTCTCCGAATAAAATTCGTCTCACGTTACATGCTCACATGGAACTCATGTAGTCTGGTTTTCTCGTTTAATAAATAATTAATGTAGGTTTTTAAAAAAATCAGTTGTGTGTAATTTTTATATTTTAGTTTTAGTGAAATATTTAAGTGGCACACTCTCGATAACCCCAACCTGTGCATGGTCAAGTGGTTTCTGACGTTTCAATCTCCGTAATTCATCTGAAGTGTTGAAGAGATCCCCAGCAAGTGCGTTTGGGTAGCTCTTAAGCCTTGCTATATGTGTTCTACCATGGTTTTAAATTAAATTAGCTACATACACTATCTGCAAATCTTCATGTAACGTTTAATTTGTTACATACCAAGGCGCCATGCTTATCTGCATGACTATTTTGTTCTGTGATGTCTGTATCATTTTTAGGTTTGACGGCTTCGCATAACCCCAGTGTTATACTACGTATACCCAGATTGGTCCTAAATAGCTGCGTATATTAAAACTTTGTTGTTCGTTGATAGCACGCTATTTCTCCCTATGAGCCGGTATATTTTCTTGACACGTACATCTACTTCTCTTTTTTTAACTTGGACGCGATGCTTCCATGTTAGGCGACTGTTTAAATACAGACCTCAGTACTTGACAGTTGTTCGACCAGGCAGGTCTATGCTATTAATCCTAAAGGGTAGAGGTGCTACTTTCCTGTTTGTAAAATTTTTATTTACCGATTTATTTTCATTGATTATGATATTCCATTTGTTAAACCATACTTCTAATTTGTCAAGAACTTTCTGTAGATTTATTGTTGCTATTTTGGGATCTAATATGTGAGGATGAAAGTGCCGTATCGTCACCATACACAACACTAGTGGAGGGAAAGTCGACTGTATACAAAAGTATAATCTAGGACCTAACACCGAACCTTGAAGCACACCGGCTAAAATAGTATGTATTTATGAATTTTCATATTCATATCGTACTTGGAATTGTCTGTCTCTTATGTATGACTAATAAAAAAGAAAATTGAACACCAAGACATGATTCAGGGCCATGTGTGAAGAGCATCATACGTACATCGAACTGTTCAAATATACTTGGTGTATCCTTGCGATTTCCAGAAAGGCAATGGAGAACAATTTATCTCTAAGCACATTAATTCCCATGGTGGAAAGGCCACCATGTAGTTTTGATATATAGGATATGTAATACTATTCAAAATTGGGTTTATATAAGAAAATATATCACTATTTTTAAGAAATGTATAATCCCATTTCGAATTACGGGGAGATCAGGAAGAATTGCTGCGAGGTGTACATACGATTCTGACAAAATTTACAATCGTCGAAATTTAAAAGTCATATTTCACTTAAGTCGCTTAACAGGCTGAGTGTAGGAGTTGTTCTGAAGACTGCTGAGCACAATCGTAAGGCTGTAATAGTCCTGCACCAAATTTCGCAGCAGATTTAGCTGTTTCAAATCACTTTCCTTTATTTTGTCAATGCGGGTGTTTACAAAATACCCTATTAATAGAAGGTCAGCTCAAGGTATTTCATTACATCAGAGGTTGCGATAGGTTGTTGTCAAGGTGAACACTGATATCATGAAAACAACTTCGCTGCCTACAGAAATGCGCTTCCGTTGATTTGGTCTCAGAAAAGTGAAATCCAGCTTTCATAGTACAGGTTACAAGTCTGTCTAATGCTTTGCTGCTGATTAGGTGGCAGAAAAGTGCAATTCAGTTTTCATTATCCAGATTACAAGGCTATTTAACGCCGTTTGTAATAATTCTGATCCGAGGAATGTATTTGAGCAAGTGAGAGAAATATAACTAAATTATCAGCACATAACAATCCTTTAATCGGCGGTTGAATTTCCTTTAAAATATGGGGTTTTATATGGCCCCTTGTGGGACTCCATTATGCAGCGTACATGGAGCTAATAACGTACTTCCCAGTCGTACCAACAAACGATCGATTCTCATGAAAGCTTTATATAATCATCGGTAGCCGACCTTGGATGTTCCATTTATACAGCGTAAACGATCCTCGTGTATATATATATATATATGTATAATATGAAAATATATATCTACATATATGTGCGTCTACACGTGTATAACTTATATGTATATACATATGACTAAGCAGATATATGAACTAGTATGTGTACACATGCACACATACACATATACATATAGCGATAGATTTTATATATATATATATATATATATATATATATATATATATATAAACATCCGTGTGTTACATTTTTGATACTAATGAATGTTGTTTTTTTTTTTATAGTTGTTGGCGTGAAAAATCAGCCTGAATTGAAAGATGAAGCAAATGTTGGAAAGCCAGGAATAGCAGCTGCAGCAGTTGCCGGGGATTTTGTGTCTACTCTGAGAGGCTTACTTAAACATCAATCGTTTAGAAACCATAATCAACGCGGGGAACAAAATTGTTCCGAAAAAATTATTTTCGTACGTTTTGGAGGTAATTTTATACATATATACATATTTCACGTGGATTACAAATAAAAAATAGGTATACACATTTACACGTCAATAACAAAAGGGAGTTGGGCTAGCCACGTGGGAATCAATCAATTTATTATGAATTTATTATACATGCGTTTTCATTAATAATTTATCGTGTATTTGTTATAAGATTAGTCTATTTCGTCGCGTGTAGACAATTTATTAAAGATTTATATGAATTATAGTAAATAACAAATTTCGAAGTAAAGATTATGTGAAATATTTAATCTCCAATCGTGGTTTGGCAATTTATTGTAAATTTATTTTATTGACTGACCTGGTAGTTACAATAAAACAAAAACAAATATAAAATCAACTACAATAGTAGAAATCAAAATTAAACTAAATTCACGTTACTACTAGATGTAGCTAAAGCCTTCGCGACACAACGTGGCACGAGATGGTACTATTTATAAGACGATCGAAACACAACATTTCCAGACTATCTATAATTACTCTTATTAAAAGTTATTCGAACGATATAGATCATTATTGCATTTCCGGTGAATACTCCACTATGAAAACCTGCGCGGGTGGGGTATCCCATCACATTATTTTTAAACGAATTTCCTATATATTCGGACAATTCCGTCTTATTTGCGGACGATACTACATTATGCTGTAGTTCATTCAAGTCCAGTGCAATTAGTAATAAACTTCAAAATTATTTAAATCATACGATAATACGCTATTTTAAGAACTGGCAAATTAATATCCGAACAAAAAACTAAAACTAAATCTTTTTCAGTCGTAGGCATCTATAACAGCACCCAACAGAATTCTCATAGCGGATAAACCGATTAATCGGACTAATGAAATATCACGGTGTCTCGCTAGATCGTCGCTTTAATATTAATACTTGGCACTTATTAATCGTAAAGCAAGCAAAGAGCAATTTTCGCCATCTATATATTTATCCGAAAATCCTTCCTAAATTCTCTCGAAATAAAATGATTTATTATAAAACTCTTATACGCCCGGTAATAACTTACGCTTGCACAGTCTTCTATTTCAAATTCAGCGCATTTAAACAACTGCAATACAAAACAGATGCCTACGCTGCATACTGAATAAGTCGAAATATTAAAAAATCTCGTTTACGCGCGAAATTACTAACTTACCCTATCTTCAGGGTTATTATATTGAACCTATCGGCTAAATTCTTCGCGCGGTATTCATCTCACACTAATCGACACACGTTAGGCCAACTAATAGAGATTACAATTGCAGACGACTCTAAAACATATAAGTTCAGGAAGTATAAACGTAGACACGACTAAAACACAACCTATTATAAACTTCCGATCGATTAATTTTAGTAGGCATATAGCATAAATTGTATTAGAATCGCGAATTACCTTCTCGTAATCATCGCATACATATACATACATACATACATATATATATATATATATATATATATATATATATATATATATATATTGCGTGAATGCTTGTATAACTATTATTATTATTATTATTTTGAAAAAATAAATACAGTATTTATAAAAAATCAATGGAAAATTAGTTAAATCACTAATATTTATTTTCTTAAAGAAAACACAAAGTTTTTCGGCATTTACGCCATTATCAAGTGAACCATTTTAAAAACATCAAAATTTTAAAAATATAAATTAAATATAATTACTTAAAAATATGCGATGGTGATTGTGAAAATATGATCCAAAAATGGTGTCTGCTTCTGTTCTGTCTATTTTTTGATTTGTTGAAATTTAATATCAATATATTTGTTTATTAACTTTGTTTTTTATATTAATTTTTTCTTCAATACTATTTTCCGGATTCTGTAAAAGTTGTGTACTGGTGGAATTTTAAATTTTCATTAACTGTTCCGATGTATGATGTCCAAAAGTAAAATATAAAATATAAAAATATACGAACGCAAAAATTTTTTTAAAAAACACAATTTTACAAGTAAAATGAAAATAAATATTAAAAATCTGATAATAATAATAAAAAAAAAGTATTTATAAAGAAATAGTTTATTTTATATTAAAAAACTATTATATATTTATTAATGAATTAGTTATAAAAAATAAAAATTTAATAAAAAAAAATTTACTTGAAAATAGAAAAAAAACTAACCTGACTGGATTCGTAATTACTTCAACCATCCTTCTTCATTTAATCCTGTCTTGATCAAGAAACCTGAAAAAACTAAACTCCACTAAAAATGAACAACCATCCCTTTTTATACCTTCTTCTTAAGCCTTGTTAAACAAAAATTACTCGATTTTCTTCATTATTTACTGGCTGTAATTTATTTTTACTAAATTATTTGGTCAAACTAATTTACTGCTGTTCCCCATTGACCAACTAAAATTAATTTTAATTATTGTATAACAATAGTTTGTCTACTACAAATCCAGTTTGGTTTTAATATAATAATAATAATATATTTCATTTTAATTAAATAAATAATTATATATATAAATTTTGTTTTCTTATATTGATTAAATTAAATATTAGTTTTGCACCTCTCAATTTAAATTTATTATGGCGTGAACATACGTCGATCGTCGTAATATATAATAAATAGTAAATGAGAATTAAATTACTTTGAAGTATACCGGTTTCACGGGTTTAAGTGGAGTTTTTTCCTGTTAATTGGTATTTTTACCGATACACAGTTATTCTGTATAATTGTATGTAAATTTTACTATGCAAATATTCCGTTGTTTTGATTTGTTTTGTTTCTTTATATGTATTTATATATATATATATATACATGCATATTTAAAAAAAATAAATGTATATATTTGTGTGATTTGTGTGATTTATTGTGTATATATATACATATATTAAAAAAATAATATATATATTTTTGTGATTTATATATAAATCACACAAATTTATGCATTTATTTTTTTTAATATATGCATGTATATATATATATATATATATATATATATATATATATATATATATATATATACATACATATATATATATATTATTTTCAAGGATACGTGAAAGAATTCACGATCTACCGAGTCAAATATATATATATATATATATATATATATACGTTTAAATATTTTTTTTTAGAATTTTATTATAATTTTATATTGTTCTTCTATTTTTTATTCTTCAGTTTTTTTTACCGACATCGTTTATTATCTCTTGAAAATATAAATAATAATAATAAAAACAAAATCTGTATTGAAAACATTCTATATTTTTTTTTATTTAGGTGATGAAATTAGGTCTATGATATTTACATCGTTTGGATCGCGTTTGATGTTTATTGTTCATTTACCAGATTTTGGAGATGATAATATACAAATTGTTTGCCTTACTCGCAAAGAAATGTCGTACATTATCACAACTTTCGGACATAAGGTGAGTAAATAAATAAATAAATATATATGTATATACATCATCATCATCATCATCAGTGAGTCCTGCCACCCCTAAAGGGATATCGTGACCATAATCTGTCACATGCCAGGAACCAAGGCTACGCTAACAAATACGATCGCGTGCATTATTTACACAATTGTGGAAAGTACTGCCAGTTGTCCTGCAAATCGCGTCAAACCATCGAAGAGATGCACGACCGCACTCTCTTCTACCGGCTACACTACACATATTTTCGGCTCTAACTACGTGACCCCAAAAAATCTTATTATTCTAATGAGTACGCTTGATTTTAATCTCTTCGGCTTGCCAATTTTCTTCTTCATCGTTAGCTCGATTAGAGTATCGTGAAATCGTGAATCTCAATTTTCCGAATTTCGGATCGCCACGCGTTTCTGTTTTCCGCGTATTGAATAACCAGCTGAAGCGAAGTGGCGTTTGTCAATTTCTTAATTACATCCGTGTACCTTATGGGCGCTCTTCCTTGTTTCCTTTCGCCTACCGGAATTCGTAATCCAAACCACTTTAGACGTTCATTTCTCGGTAATAAAATTATGCATCACGACGATTTTTAAGAAAATAATGTATAAGCTTTTATATGAAGGTAGATGAAATTTCAGAAGTTTATAACAAAAACCAACGTAAATTTCTTAATATGAAAACCGATGGATTACCTATGAATCCACGCGCCCGGTGAAGAGTTAAGTACATTTTTGAAGTACCACTTCTCCCAAGTACATTGTTCTGCAGGTTACAGAGATGGTAAGGTTATCAGCAAATAATAGGCACTTTACAGAGGATTGTATATTATCTGCTAAATAATTTATAGCGATGTTAAAAAGAATAGGACCAAGTACCGATCCTTGAGGTACACCACTGGTCATAGTAGGAATTGATGAAAGTGTTTTTCCTATTCGGATGATGAATTTTCGAATCATAAGGAAGTTTTTAATAAATACGATCATATTACCACCAAAGTTCCAGCGACGCAACTGATACATGGTTTTTGTGGGTAGGAATTCTGCCGAATGCTTTTGACAGGTCAAAAAAGATTGCTAATACATGGAGCCGGTTTTATGATGCTTCTGACACCATATGTTGCAGTGTATATACTTAGTGTAATGTCAAGCGATGATTGTGTCTAAATCCACAATGTGAGTCATGAATAAGATGATTTTTTTTCTAATAACCAGTTCAGACGTATATATACGATTCATTCAAATATTTTGCAAAGTACAGGAGTAAGCGAGAGAGGACGATAGCTCTCTGCAAGCTATGGGTTTTTCTTGGATTTTAACACGGAAATAATGATAGATATTCTCCAGACTTCTGGAGACATATTTTCCGTTCAGATTTTATGAAAGATTTGAAGCAGTAAATGTAATGTAACAGACAGAGCATTTTTTAACATGCATATGTGCAAGTCATCATGTCCAGGTGTTTTTTCTTTTGTTAGTTTGATGGCGTGGATTAATTTTCGTTGGCTTAGTTCCTTATTGTAATCATTTAGGTTTGATTTATCTAAATAAATGTTTGGACCTTCTTGTTTATTCAACCCTATAGTTTGTTGATAATAATCTGCAAAAGTAGAAGCAATTTCATCAGTATTGCAAATGTTTGTGTCTCCGATATTCAGGACGGTTGGCAGTAGAGACGAATGGAGATGGTCTAGCGAGTGTATTTTTGACCAAACTGTGCTGGCTGGAGTAGATGACATGATGGTTGATGTAAATTCATTCCAGGATTTACGTTTCGCTTGTTTTATGGTACATCTTGCTTTTGCACGAGCTCTCCTGTATTTTAAATGATTATTTGTGTTAGGTATAGGTTTCAGTGCGTGAAGAGCTCTTCGCGATCTCTTATTATTTTTGCACATTCTTGTGTCCACCAAGGAACTAATTTACGGTTGGTTACCTTTGGTTCCAGAGTGTACAATCGCGAAGTTTCTACTAATGTGTGTGTAAAATTGTTTATAATGTTATTTATATCTTTGTTGAAATCTAGAGTTAGATTGAGGCAGTGTGCAGGATACTTGTCCCATTTGGCTTTTGTATAGTTCCAACTTAGTGGATTATGATTTATGATGTGAGCATCATGAGTTCGTTTGACCAGTATTGAAGATAACATTATTTTAACAATTCATAAACTTACCTAAGAAGTAAAATCGATTTTGAAAGTGTTTAGTTCATAACAAACAAAATAAATTTACCTACTAACGGTTTCTCTTCTTTTACTTTTACAGTTTTCTGTTTCGTAATGTTAAATAAAATGGTAGTGGTACAACCATTTTACATATATATATATATTAAAAATTACTTAACATATAAATATTTTCTTTATGATCAAACATAAAGCCTTTCAGCTATTAAGCCACTATCATGTGAATATAAAAATAATTTGGAAATATATAAACTTGTACAACCTTATAAAAATATGAAATGTAAGAAATTACTAAATGCACAACTGTTAAAACGGTACTTTAAATATCTGATAGCGAATGTGGTACACAACACAATCGAGTATGAGTAATATAAATATTTTTTTTTCGTAACAATAACTCAAAGCAATGTACAACAATATGAAATTTATACAAAACTTAATAACACAATAGTTTTTTCTTTTTAAGGAATGGATGTTTCGTTTGGCGCTTTATTATTATCATCATCATTATTATCATTGTTATTATCATCATCATTGTTATTATTATCGTAAAGTAATAACGCAATACGTTCTATAAATTTTATATTATTGCACTTTGCTTTTTGTTATTTTTGTGTAAAAAAATTTATATTACCGACAATTTATTGTGTTGTGTATCACATTCGCTATCAGATATTTAAAATACTGTTTTAACACTTGTATATGTAGCAATTTTTTACATTTTATATTTTTATAAGTTTGTACATGTTTTTGTATATTTTAAAAGTATTTTTACATTCACTGGATAATGACTTACTAGCCGTAAATTTTTGTGTTCGTTCATAAAGAAAATAATTTTTTAGTGATTTTCATTACTTTTTATCGTTTATTTTTTAATTTTATATATATATATATATATATATATATATATATATATATATATATATATAATAATCTAGCTCACTCGATTACGAGTATGTCATTTATCATGCTCTTCATGTTATTTAATGCTTGTGTCGCATATGCGAAATCAGACTAATTTTAAAATAAGTTGTGAAATCGTAAAGCATCGGATTTATGTTCTGCCGGAAACGGTGTCAATATGATGTTTGTTCTTTTTCTTTGGTTTCCGGTATACAAGCCGCTGGTTCACGATGTCATATAATCTCCATTAGATCCGATTTTTGGCCGTTACCTCCCAAGCAATGTCTTTTCGCGGATTCATTCCTGCTTTCTTAATTCTCCTTGTAATCATATCTTTATATCGAAATTTTGGACGACGGCCACATTGTCTTTTACCATTACTTATTACTCCGTAAAATATACGTTTCGGAATACGTTCTTCATCCATCCGCACTACGTGGCCAATCCATCTTAGGTGAGACTTCGCTAATTCAATCGAACAACAACTGGCCATTTGTAGTACCTTTTCATTCGATATGTGATCTTTCCAGTTAATTCGCAGAATTAGTAATCTAAAATGGCAGATTTCTAACTTTTTAAGTTGATTAATTTTTATTGGCCAGGTTTCTCCGCCATATAACATGGTTGGCATTACTACAGTTTTATAGACGGTCATTTTAGTAGCCGTTGTTAAACTTTTATTATTAAAAACTCGTCTAGAAAGTCTTTTATATGATATCATTGCATTTCTAATTCTATATGAAATTTCCTCATCTAGACCACCGTCATTGCTAATAATATTTCCCAGATACTTAAATTCGTTCAATTTGTTTAATATATTTCCATCGATAATATATTCTGTGTTAGTCGTAGGTATTTCTATAACATCTGTCTTGTTACAGTTAATAGATAGACCAAAATCTTTATATGTTTCGTATAATAATTTTACTGCATATTGCAATTCTGGAGCGCTTTTGCATAAGATGACGCAGTCATCCGCATATTGTAAATTCTGAATAATGGTGAACGTGTGTGTCTTGCTTTTAGTTCTAAATTTTGATAGATTATATAATCCTCCATCGAACCGGTATTCTATCTTAATTCCGGACGTTGAAATCTCTTGTTTATATACTATATAAACGATACTAGTATAAAGGTTAAATAATGTATGCACACAACCTTGTTTAACTCCAGTCGATATTTTAAAAGGATCTGTAAATCCGTTTTCGCAAATGACCACACCTTCCATATCATCATGTAGCTGTTGTAGAAGTGACAGCAGTTTCGGTGGGCATCCAATTATTTTTAGAAATTTCCAAAGTGCATCTCTGTTTACCGTATCAAAGGCCTTTTGTACGTCAATAAATGCCGTATACAATTTTTCATTTTGTTCTCTAGTTTTTTCAAGTAGCTGGCGTAGAGTGAATATCATATCTATGGTACTTCGTTGCTGCCGGAAGCCACGTTGCTCTTCGGGAAGATACTTATCTATTAATGTTCGTAATCGCGTTAGAAGTACTCTTCTCAAAATTTTACTAGCAGTTGATATATACCTCGATAACTAAAGCAGTTCGTTTTATCCCCTTTATTTTTATATATACAAACAATGGCTGCATTTTTTAAATCTTTCGGTAGTACATTTTCTTCCCAGAATCGTTTATATAACTCAAGCAATTGTGACGTTAATTCTTTTCCACCAAATTTATATATTTCATTTGGTATACCGTCTAGTCCGGCCGCTTTGTTAAGCTTGAGGTTTTTTATCGTTAATAGAACCTCTTCTTCAGATGGTGGAATATCGAGTTGGTAATTTATATTTTCCTGCAGTATTAACCGAAAAATGTCCTCATTAACCGTGGTTTTATTATTTAGCAACGTTTGAAAATACTCCTTCCATCTGCGTTTAATTTCCTCCTATTTCGAAGTAATATACCCGATGAACTTTGTATGGCAGTTTTACGCCTAGATACAGGACTATATACAGTATTAATAGCAGTAAAAAATGCACGCATATCATGCTTATCATGTAGCAATTGAATATCTGCCATTTTATTAATCCACCACTGATTTTATAATTTTCTGGTTTCACATTGAGCTTTAGATTTTATCAAAGCGTAACTATTTCTTTTCGTTCAATTTATCATTTTGCCATGCAATGAAACATTTCCGTTTTTCATCAATTTGATCTTGTAACTTTTTCGAGCTCTCAAGGAACCAATCTTGGGATCTTTTTACTTTACAACCGAGGACGATTTTACACGCCATCGTTATCTCATTTTTTATACAGCCCCACTGTTTTTCTACAGTTGACATGGAAAGAGATAATGAATTTTGAAGACCGGTGGTTAATACTGACGTAAAATCATTTAAGATCTTCTTATCTCTTAATCGATCTATATTATAATTCCCTTGCTTATATTTTTGTAACCTTGGATGATATTTAATAGTGGGGAATCTAAATTTTGTTCTAATTAATACATGATCCGTGTCTTCATTTGCACCCCTCATTGCACGTGTAATGAGGCATTCATTTCTGCTTTGACGTTTTGTAATAAAATAACCTATTACATGCAGATGCCCAGACCTAGGATGCGTCCACGATCCTTTATGGATATCTTTTAGCTTGAAAAGAGTGTTCGTAATAACAAGACCATTTTGCGCGCAAAACTGTAACAAGCGTTCCCCATTACTATTTTTTTTTCAAATTCCATGGACTCCAATGGTGCCATTCCAAATATTTATATTTTTTCCAACTCGCGCATTAAAATCACCAAGTATAACAAGTCGTTCGCTAGTTTTAATTTTATTTAATGATTCTTGAAGGTCGTTATAGAAAAAATCTTTTACATCTTCAGAGCTATCTAAGGTTGGCGCGTATGCGCAGATTATTACTAATGTAGGATTTTTCGGAAATTTTAGTTTCATTATCATGAGTCGATCGCTGATACCTTGCGACTCCTCAGATACATATTGTATTAATTTTATATCAATGGCTAATCCTACACCTTTTAAACGTTTATTTCCTGGTTTAACACTTTTCCAGTATATTGTGTAACCCGTACTTTCTTCAGTAACTTGTCCTTCATCGACAAATCTTGTCTCGCATAATCCAGCTATGTCTATTTTATACTTTCTTAATTCGTGCGTAATTAAGGTCGTTCTTCTTATAGATAAGTTTTTATTATCTAATAATGTTCTAACGTTCCAAACTCCAAACACCCAGTCTCTTTTTTGATTATTATTTTCATGTTTGTTTTTACCGCACAGTGTGAGTCCCCATCAGTCGCGACAAACTGACCAGGTAAATAAGGTATGAACTATATTTAGGACACCTTTTCTAGTCCCTTCCATATTTGTGGCAGGTAGAACGATCCCAAAGAGGGCTGCCTGGTCATATGATCTGCTGCGAACTCTGGCATCATCCCATCCTGCCCGAGCGCGACCACTTGGATCATACCGCCTTCAGTGTAGAATCATTAGCTAAAAGCTCCCAGTTGAAAAAAAACTGCTTCCATCACCATGACTTCATCGCCGTAGTACTTTTTAAACAAGGAGAGACAAATAGATGACAGTAGTATACGCATTAGGGGGAACATGGGAGTAGGTGCGTAGACAACTCCAATGCTGCTTGTACAAAAAAACTAGTTTTATCTAACGGCATGGATTTACCAAGACAGTCAGACTAGCATAGTTGATGCATTTTTGCAAGAAAGGAAATACAGCGAATGCTGAAGGAATTAAGAGAGGCAAGGAGGACAAGAAAATAAAAGGAAATAGATGATAGGAAAACAGGAATAAGGAAGGAAAGAAGGAAACCGCTATTTCGGGGCGGCACCCTAACCTTTGGATAAGATCCAGACCGCAAGGCAGCGGTTTGCTACTGAGGAGGTAGCGGTATTAGGGTTTTTATGGCGACCCAAAGTCGCCGAGGGGGTGACAGGCATAGGATTTATGCAGACTTTTAGTGGACAGGTCCTCAAGCTGTCCATCTGCATCCTCGGTCTCCTTACCCTGTCACTACTGGAATCGTCTGCCACAGACTTTCCGCCAGTAGCCGCCCTTGGTTTGCGACTGCTTATTCAACTAACGTCTTATTCGCAGCTAATCTACATATCTGTAGGCCGTTCAACTATCCACCACTGTGGACGCGCCCATTACCGGTTCGAGAGCTCTGGTCCCCAAAAGGTACAAAGTACCTCCTGGGGAGATATTTATATATATATATATATATATATATATGTCACTGTGTGTGTGTGTAATAATTTGTTGCGTGTTCGTATTCTTTCTATTGTGGTTATTCGTTATTTTGTTCAAATCTTGGCTGCCCATGTGTATAAGCATTTGGTCTATGGGTTAAGTTCCCATATATACAATGCACCAGTAGAAGTTTCACTTGTGAAAAATAAATATATTTCTAATTCGATTTCGATTACTATCGTTATTATTTGTTAATATGATTTTTTTTTTCATTTTTATTATTTTCAGTTCAGAGTGGCACCTGGAACGAAACCGTTAATTCAAGCGCAGCAACAGGTTGGTGATGAATTGGAGAAAATCGAAAATGGAGAAAAAATGAAAGATGTACAAGATAAAATCGTTAATAACGAGCCGGCCTCTATGGGTTTGAAGATCGAATGATGGTTAAACAATTACAGGTAGAGGAAGCCGGTGGTGCTAGTCGAGTCGCTTAATCCGAAACTGAGTTCAATTTATTTTTGAAAATTTCGCACTTTTAACGTTCGCTTTTTTTTATCAATTTAATCGATTAATTCGCCTGGAAAAAATTTTCCTGAATTTACTGCGTTCTAATATTTTAAGGAATGTCATTTAGCAGATGGTCGGTGAGGGAGTATCTTTTTCGAGTAATGTTTCATCGTTATTATTATCATCGCAATTATTATTTAATTACGTTTATTATTATTATTATTATTATTATTATTATTATTATTATTATAGAGCAGTTTTAATCGGCGGAATTATAATCATTAGGAGGCTTATTCGCGTTTTCGAAATTATAATTCGGACAATCGTCTAATTGAAAATATATATTCATGAAAATAACTACGTTTCGATTTTATTTGTTATTTTTTTCCCGTAAATAACGTCGCCGCCGGCTAACGACGGTGCGGCAATTTATGTACCGATATCGTTTTTTTTTTCATATCGCCGGTTTATGACGACCACTAAAATCCTCGAAACGATTTTATTGTTAGCGTTTTTTGTTTTTTCTTGTTGTCGACGGTGGGATAAAATCAGGCGTTAAGCGGTTTGTAGGCCGAAGTGATCGAGCCATTTCGATGATGAATCGTAAGACTTTCTCTGTCAAAGTTCGGTATTTCTGCCAAAGTTAAGCTAATATTCGTTTTGCGAATACCACGACCCTTCCGTGTTTTTTCATGGGCAATCTTCGCAACGACTTTCATGTTTACAATTAATGCGTAATACATTGCGGTTTTTTGTAGAATAAAATTCCGCTAAAATCGTTTCCTAACTTTACGCATCATATTTAGACGAAAGACATTTCCGGGTGAAATATGGGGATGCAAATTCAGAAATATACACTATCAGTGCTGGGAAGGGTATTAGGACCGTTTTTGTACCTTATTTATACAGTTGACTTGCCAATAAGAGATAACTGCAACTTTTAAGGACGATACAGCCATATTGTGCTCAAATCATTGTTCTCCTATTGCAAATCGTACCTTTCAAACGGCAGTAGACCAGTTTAAAAGCTGGTGCCAAAAATGGAGGATTAGAATTAATTAAACAAAGTGTACTCGTGTTATATATATATATAAATAACAAAAAAGTCCCTACCAAGGAGGAGGTAAGGTATTTAGGTCTACACTTAGATAAAAGATTAACACGGCGCAAACATATTCAAAGCAAACGAGCGGAGCTAAACCTAAAGTTAAAGAAAGTTTAATGATCGGCAAAAAAGCTATCGCTTGAAAATAAATTATTAATATATAAACAAATTCTCGCACCCGTTTGGATCTACGGTTGCCAACTATGGGACTGCTTTGCTAAAAGCAATATCCTCATAATACAGAGAGATTTCGATACAAAATTCTGAGAACAATAACAAACGCACCTTGGTTCGGGAGCAATGATACCCTTCACCAAGATACAAAAACTGGAAGAAACAGCAAAAAGACATAGTCACGCTGATAACATTGCGTTAAATCAGACTAAATAAAACTATTTGATTCAGCATGAAACCGTAATTATGCCTATCATTAGATAGCTGAATGTATTCAAGCAATTATCTCTAACTGAAATCATGTATTGATAGCCACTAGGAATAAGATATACAAAAATATTTATAAAAAAACAAAAATCTAAGCCGCATACTAATAAACTATATTTTATGTATAGAAATGATCTAGAAATCTGACGTATTTCTATAAATGACGCTATTCCGGCTAATGGGCAGGAATAGCGCGCTGTCTATTGACAACAAACGTCTTATCTATCGTGCGAGGGACATACGAGAGGCGCAGTTATAAGGTCGTACAAAGCAGACAAATAATGTAAGAATTATACTGACAAGTAAAAAAATAAAAATTGTACTTGTTGCGGTAGCAAATCAGGTAATTCGTCGTGATCTAAACATTCTTAAGTACGTGAGGTAATTAAGCAATACGAACAGAGCCATGCTGGAAAATCATTAAAATAACTTTACATCGGGACTATTGAACACGACCCAATGTAACACGCTTAAGACGTAGAAAATCCTATACCTAATCTAAGATCACGATTACATACAACGATGTCTAATCGTGAACATTATTATTATTATTATAGTTCTGTCGAATATCGATTATATGAAGAGGCGAAAGTCAGGCAACGGCTACAGTTGGCGCGAAATTACAAGCTCCGCAATTAATGTAGAATATTTTCGATCTGGTAAAATACACTTACAGGCGTATATAAAAACAAAATTAACGAGAAATAATAAGAATTCGAATTGTGCACGCGACAGAGTAATACTTAACATAAAGCACTGAACAGATCGAAAAAAGAAGACTCGGATATGAGAACGAACACGATTGGAGAATGCAGTGGAGTGGATGGTCAGATTAAAAGGGAGAAGACGGAAGAAACGACAACGAGTGGTTGAAATTGCAGTGATCGCTAATGGGGAGAAAAAAAAAGGCAGCAGGGAAGACTTATAACAGGTAAAAACTGGTTAAGGAAAGCGCGAAACAGAAATGGTTGAAAGACATTAGCCTTCATCTAGGAGTGAGTAGATAAAGGCAAATCGTTATATTTAGAAAAAATTGAACACTACAATTGCGGAAGGTTTATTCGTCTCGTCGTCAGTTTTAACGCGCTTTCAGTGTGGGTTAAACTGTTAGGTCAGAGTTCGCAGTTAAAGAGTAGAGAGATGAGGAAATAGAAATGTATAACAATAGTTGAACTTATTAAGATTATTAATTATATGAATTATTATATTATTAATTATAGGCCGTCTTTTAAGTTGGCCTTAGGCCTAAAATAACACGAAGCACTTTTCTAAAAAAAAATAACGATTTATTTTCAAATCTAACTTAATTTTGACGTCAATCTTTTTGAATAATAAAATACGTCCGTTTGATTTTATTTAAATATATATATATATATATATATATATATATATATATATATATATATATATATATATATATATATATAGTTCCGTTCAAAAAAGAAAAATAAACGCGTTAATTTTTTTCATTTCTAACATTGTTATAAAAGATTAATATCGTCGAAATAGGAGTCGAATGAAATTTCGTTAAATAATTATTAGTTAATAATTTTTATTTCAAGATATCAAACTATTTTAAAAAAGCAAAAAAATAAAAGGTTTCCGAAACGTTTAACCAATTTCATTTGAAAAGACAGTTCATTTTTTTTTTACTAAAATAGTCTTTACACACCTTGAAGTAACAATTACGAATCCATTTTCAAGAAACTCATGTTTGACTCCTATCTTATAACAATATTATTTTTTCTACCACAGCGCATAAACACACGCAATATTTGATGTCGTCCGCTGACAGAAATGGAAAAACCTGGATGACTCGTATTTTAATTTTCCCGCTAATCTACTTTTGACGTAGAAACTAATTAAAAATAAAAACATTCTATCCTATATTAGATTATGTTATAATATAAGAAGCTCAGTATAAATTAAACATTTTTTTTTTACTAACATTCGTAAAATGAATGACGTAGAAATTGAAAAAAACTGTGACATCATTAAGATAAGAATTTATTTAAAGAATATTACTTCTGAACGTTTGCAATTCAAACGAAATTAATTCACCTGCCTCGTAATTGTTCGTCTATATTACTGCACACGAAAAGGGGACATTGCGCATTGATATAAATTTGGACGTCTTTGGAATAGATTTATCTGCCGCTTCAATTACATGGTTGTTAAACCGCTGTATCGATGTTAGCGAGATTAGGATTGAAGGGTAAATTACATAGTTCGCGATAATTATCCGAATTAGCTGTTCCTATAATCCAACGTGCGGTTTATTAATTATGTTTTTCCTGTTTATGTTATTCATCTGTAAGCAAATTGGATAGTGATCACTGTGACATAAATCAGGATGGGTTGACCATTTTGAACAGACTTCCTTCGTTAATAATGTTAAATGGCCGATAGAGTGCCGCTAAAAGGAGTTCTAGTCGGTTGTTTATTATTTAGTAATGATATATATATATATATATATATATATATATATATATATATATATATATATAAAAATTTGCATGAAGCAACTACTTTTCAAATATTTTCCCACTTCTGTAAGTTTTATTAAATGTCTACCATGTGCATTCGTATTCCCGAGTAGGAGAAACGATTTTAGCAACTGAGATATTAGTTGATTTATTTCCTGCAGTGATGGTTTGGAGTCAGGGGGCAAATACATGATACCGGAAGTTAATGGAAAGGGGTTGATTTACAAAATTGAATATTGAAAGTAAACGTTCTGTATTAACGTATTTATTTGAAGCTCGTTTGTTCTTGGTATTGATTCATGGATAAAAGTTGCTACCCCACCGGACGCATTGACGAATGGACATAACGGAAATGATTGTGGTATTTTAAAGACATAGACTGACCCGATTGAAGGTGTGTAAACAGATAATGGTAGGGTTTTTCTTTATAATTAGCTGTTGGAGTTCTGTTAAATTATTTTGCAAACCATCGATATTCCATTGAAGAAGAAAGTTATCTATCATCATTGTTCTGTTAATTCCTCGGGTATATTTTGTTGATGAGTTTTGTTATTCGTATTTTTGTGGAATGATAATTAATGGCAGATTAAGCCGACTTCAATTACATAAGTACTGTATCCCCTGAATTAAGTGGGCTATTCAATTTGTTAAATAGTTCTTCGATAAATGAGGATTTATTGTTATCGCGGATTAATGAAAGTATTTTTTCAAAGGGTACTTAAGAGTTTCTTGATTATTTTCAACGCATTAAGCCGGAAATAAATTGATTCTCTTTTTCTCCTTACATTTTTCTTTCTTCTTTTTTTGTCAGTGAGATTCATTACTATTCCGATACTAGTGGAAGATGTAGAGTTATCAGATAAATTGCGTTTGTAGCTTTTGCTATTTAATAATACCGGGGGGATCAGTCAGCTTTGAGCGAGATTCTGTTAATTGTTGTTTAAGTTGTAGGAAGTAGTTTGATCAGTCTGACTTTGATCTAAATCGTTACTTCCGTTTATATCAGAGTTAGATTGCCGAGGCTACACCACTAATGGGTTTATTTCCTAACACCCATATCTGTTCTCTTTCCTCTTTTTCTGCGTAGTTGTTGACAGAATGATTTTTCGTTTTGCAGAGGCTAATCAGTTGATAGGAAAGTTCTAAAGGTCTCATTTTCATAGCTTCAATGATTCAGGGACATTGTGCATATCATCATTAGGAGGTTGTATGTACAGCTGCCGTTTAAAACTTTTAATTCGTTTAAAATCGTTATCATTAAGTCCAGCTTTCATAAAAAAGATTGGAGAGGTTAAATTTTTAAATTAGACGAAATTAGAGTTTTTTCAACTATAATATGGGGAATATGAAACATTTGAAATCACGAGTCGTTTAGACGGATTAATTAAATTACGGACGCGAATGAGGAAATTATTAACCGGAATAGTGATTTTGAACTATATTATGAGGAATTTCTCGTGATGTTAAATATACACAAATACGATTGCTTTCTAAAAGAGAAAATAATGTTAGATGGTTGAATAATTTCACTGAGAGCGGTGATACGAATTTAATGTTATCTACAGCGTGTAAAATAATTGCTTGATAGCGAGTAGGAAAGATTTCAGTTTGTGCGATATCACGCTATTAATGTTATCTAACTAGTAAATGAAACCATCTTACCCGAGCTGATAAGCGATTATTATAACGACGCGAAAACGCGAAAACGATCGAATTTTAAAGCAATGCTATTATCGCACTCGAACGTTAGCACACACGAGCGTTACAAACAACATAGGTGGAACGCCAGGATAAAATAAACCCGTTGATGACAAAACTTTGTATTAACCAAAAACCGTTCAAACTACGAATATAAGATTTAAATGTGTAAATATATCGATCACTGAAGAAGTTAATGTAATTATTAAACTACTTAAAAATAAACTGTCAACATGACTAGACGGAATATCGGATGGATTCATTAAAAAAGATTTCCAGAAGTAATTTAAATACAATTATCATCGTCAATAGTAGAAATTAAGCAAAACTGTTATATAATACTTAAAAATAATAAAAACCCAAATTTATCTACTTCCTATAGAGCTATAATTATCAAACTTTTTCTTAATAAATTGAAAGAATTTGTAGAAAATAAGGGAATAATTCACGCGAATCAATTAGTGGAGGTTGCCAATCGTCTGAAATGGCGATATACAACATTATACAAACATTGAAAATATTTTTTTTTTTTTTTTTTTTAAATATATTTTTAATTACAACTGGCCAGGCAGCCATCCAGCAATTGGACTGAAACGCGAAGTAACATGTTAGGGGTTAGCATCCAATGATGGACCCCACTGAGAAATCAGGCTAGATCAAACGGTCGTCTACGTTTTAACCTGCGAACATCTAGACTAGTGTCAAGTAGACTGATCGCCAGTACGTTTGTGTGTGTCTCCAAACGACTTACATATCGATCAACAGCACGTTTAACCTCATCTTTTACATATGGGATGTTTAAGTCTCGATGCAATGTATGGTTCGATACGTACCAAGGTGGGGAAACAATGAGTCTTATGGCCTTATTCTGAAATCGCTGAATTCTATTTACATGTACATCTTTTGCGCAACCCCACAGCATTAAACCATATGTCCAAACAGGCTTTAAAACTATTTTATAGACCAGAAGTTTATTTTCCAGTGATAAACTTGAGTACCTGCCAAGAAGCCAATTTAATCCATGCAGTTTTAAATCTAACTGTTTTCTTTTTTGATTAACATGCTTGTGCCATGTCAGTTTACTATCTAAATACATGCCTAAATATTTGACATCTTTTTCTTGGCTAATAATTACCCCATTTATTTTTAATGGTTGGTACATAAAATTTCGCAATGTGAAATAAACCTGTGTGCACTTGCTTTCGTTTACCCTGATACGCCAACGTCTCAGCCAGTTTTCAACATTTAACAGGGTTTTTTGAAGCTTATTAGTAGTTTCACTATTGTCTTTACCAACAGCTAACAACGCTGTGTCGTCAGCAAACGTAGCTGTTATCACGTTATTATCAACTGGAAAATCAGCAGAATAAATTAAGTAAAGCACCGGACCCAAGACACTTCCTTGAGGCACGCCAGCAGATACAGGATAAATATCAGACAATTGATTTTGTATTTTAACCTGGCATGTGTGATCTTCAAGGTAGGATTTTAGAAGGAAATAGAAAGGATGCGGTAATATTTTTTTCAATTTATACAGCAGACCATGATGCCATACCTTGTCAAAGGCTTGCTTGACATCCAAGAACACACCCGTGCATACTTGTTTAGTTTCAAGGCTTTCTTGAATAGTATGCACAATTCGGTGTACTTGTTCAATGGTCGCATGTCTTTTTCTGAAACCAAATTGGTGCTGAGGAACAACATGTTCCAATTCTAAAATGGGGTTCAACCGCTTCAATATTACTTTTTCAAGGAGTTTTGAAAGGATAGGAAGTAAGGAAATGGGTCTATAGGATGAAACCTCGTCCGGTGCCTTACCTGGTTTTGGTACAACCACTATTTGCGCCAATTTCCAGGACAAAGGAAAATACTGAAGTCGAAAAACAGCATTAAAAATATTTGTAAGTAATAGTATACCTTTTCTGGGTAGTTCCGATAACAGTTTATTAGTAATTAAATCAAATCCCGGACTCTTTTTTTTGTTAAATTTATCAATTATATACTTGATTTCACTGGGAGACGTTGGCGAAATCGGAGGACTTAATTGCAATGGCACACTTAAAAATTCAAGAATATCAGTTGAATCATTAGTCTGTAAATTTGGTTTAAAGACATCGCAGAAATATTTGGCAAATACTCCAACTTTTTCTTTGTCAGTTCTAGCCCATCTACCATCGGATTTACGAATTGGAGGAAGGGGTTGTATAGGTTTGTTTCTGCTATTAACCGCTTTCCAGAGGTTGTAATTTGTCGCTTTTGTGGGTGAAAGTTCTTGTAGGCAGCGTTCGAAGGATTCATTTTTAAGGTTTTTAAGTAAAATCTTTAGTTCTTTCGATTTTTTATTTAATAATGTTTTGTAATAGGGATTTCGGGATGATTGCCATTTTTTACGGATATTTCTTTTTTCTTTCACCAGATCGAGTATACATCGCAGAATATTATTTATTTCTTTCATTTTATTAATGTTTGGAGTACATTTCCATGCGACACTCTGAATAGTTTCAGTAAAATACTGAACCGCTACATCTATCTCTGATTCAGTCTTTAGTGATAAATTTATTTTTAATGTTGAGTTTATGAATGTTCGAAAATCTTCCCAATTTGTATATTTATTGTGTAGAGAGGGAGAAGTTTCTTGGTTTATTAAGCCTGTACTCGCGGTTAAAATTACGGCACTGTGATCAGAGCATAAATCAAAATTGGAATCGGCATTTATGTTCAACATTGAAATTCCGTTAGTTATGAAAAAATCTAAAGCATCAGGACGTTTGTTTAAGTCTGTGGGCCAATATGTTGGTGTACCTGACGCCACACAACCGAAATTTTTGTTTAAAATTATCTTATTTAATAGTTTTCCCCTAGGGTTAGAAAACCGTGAACCCCACCTTATATTTTTCGCGTTCCAGTCACCGCCAGAGATGAACCTATGGCCTAGAATAGTAAAGTATTCACATAAATTATGTTCATTAAATCTGTGGTTTGGAGGACAATACACTGCTGAGACTGCAATTTTACCATTCAATGAATATGTCATTATATTTGTTGCCTGAATTTCTTTAGTGGATATATTTTTTAGTTCGTAGTGTTTTATTGTACTTTTAATAACAACAGCGCTGCCACCGTGCGCCTTATGGTCAGGTCTCGTAATTTTGTAGACGTTATAATTTTTAATACTGAAATACGTTTTATCTGTGAAATGCGTTTCAGATAGTAGCAATATGTCGATTTTCTCAAGAGTAAGGAACATCTCTATTTCCAACTTATTTTGAAATGCACCATTGGCATTCCACGTGGCTATCCGCAACGACGTCATTGTTAATTAATTAATTTATTTGTTAACGCTGTGAGCAGGTTTAGTACGACTGTATTTTGCTGCATAAGCTGGTTGAACATTGATTTAAATTCATTTAAAAAAGTTGTTATGATACTTTTAAAGTCAGTATTGTTCTCTCGATGGTTATTAAATGAACCGTTCACGTTATTATTAACATTATAGCCTGGTGAAGGTTCGTTATTATTGATAAGAGAGTTAATTGCAACAGTTTTGTTTCTTGTTATTTCAGCGTACGACACTATTGGATTGGTTGAACTTTGGTGGTTTCTTTTCTCTGATATTTGAACAGCACTGTTTCCTGATTTGTATCTCTGTTCGTGTAGTTTCTGGTAGATTACACAACCCTTGCAACTTGAAGGATGATTTCCTTCACATAATGCACACTTCGGGGTAGAATTTTGATCTTTTTTGCATTCTGTGATATTGTGATGACCACCGCATTTTACGCACCTATATGGCCGGTTGCAAAAAGATTTAGTATGCCCCCAAGACTGACAGCGCACGCATTGAGGAATTGTTTTCTTAGGGTGTGGAGCTTCAACCTTTATTTTAGTGTAAAGTAAGTGAGTTAAATTAAATATCTCTTTAACATTGTCTGTGGGCTCAAGGTCTATAAAATGTAATGGTAGAGGCTCTTTAGTAATTTTATGTCTAACATTTAATACATTTCGAGCACTAAAACCTTGTTCTTTAAGAGCTATAATATACAAAAATAATAATAATTACCGTACACGCTTACACTTGATATAGCGAAAGTCTTTGATAATTTAGAGATTTAAATAGTTTACTTGCTTTACCGAAAGGACAGGATTAAATAACGGAATGTTGAACATAATAAGTAAATATTTTGAAAAACATTATACCGTTTTACAAATTGCTAAAAAAAAAACAAAAAACTAGAAACCACTAATATAGGGGTGTCACAAGGATCAGTTTTAAGACCATAACATAAGTTTTCTCACACATGTGTAATATAAAATTTGCGAACAATGTGCAGGTAGATGATATAATTGCTGAAAAAACGCCTTAAAAAAACAACATTTTCCAAAAACCGAACTCGCAAATTGATTAAAACAACATAATTTAAACAAAAACGATTCCGAGTGGAATTATATGTTATTTAACAACAAATTAAAGGACGCGGTATTAAACGCAGCGCAACACTGAATATTAGCGCGATTAGTCAAATTAAATACTTAGATGTAATAATAAATAACAGCCTAAAATTTTATTCACACTTCTAATATATTACTAGCGAATTAAATAAATTTCTGATTATTTTAAACAAATCGCAAAATAATAAAATAACCGTTTGAATAACATTATGCGAAAGTGTTTATACTCAACATACTTTATGGCAGTGTCATATATGGTCGAAATAAAAAGATTTCAGAACATATTAAAATGTTTTCAAAGAACCGTAGCAATAAAATTGATTAAATCCTATAGATATACCAACTATTCGGCAAGCATTGTCATTAAACCGTTAATATTAGATATAGAGAAACATATTAACATATTTTTCAATAAAAAACCATATAAATTCAGATCACGAAGTCAGTAACGTAAAATAACGACGACCCTATTTCATTCGTAAACGAAAACTTTTAACGTTTAAACAGTTTCCACATTGGATTAGACAAGCTAGATAAGCACTATACAAATAAGTTTCAATATCACAGTGGAATGAATATAATGGGTATAACTAGAAACTTTTTCGCAGATATTGAAAAAAAATGTTCGGTAATACATCATTTACACTTAATTTTTTTAACGTACAATTTATTACAGACTACGATTTATTTAAAGATGATTTATACACGAAGTATATAGTATCGCGCACTCCGCCGCCAACTGTGTAACATATAACTTTACCGATACTGTTAATAAGCATAAGCGGCTGTAATCATCGTAATAACGATTTTATCCATTAGTGAAATAAAACTATTTAAAATGTTTAATACTTTCATCATTGCAAAAATAAATCATAGTAGAATAAATGTGCACCTCTAGCCTGAGTGTATGTATACAAATTAAATTTAATCTTATAATATTGTAAAACAGTTTGTACAGAATTCCGTAAACTTAATTGGACGGGTTCTGAACGGTACTGTTATTTCTACTGTATCTGTACTTTATTGACACAGTATACTTGCCCCGCATCGATTTTACGAACTGGGGTCAAAATAAAATAATAAAAAATAATTCAAATTAAAAGAGGAAACGACTTTATTCGGAATATCGATTAAAAGTCGAATAATAAACTTATGTATAATAGAAATCAAATAACCCGATAATTCAGTGCACTAAAAATCGAATTGTTTCACCGGATACGTTAGATCAATCACATTTTTATTACCATTGTTTAAGGTGCTTTGTTGAAGATACATTTTGAACGAACTGAACGCGGAACAGCGCTTGCATACTAATGGAAAATCCTGAAATATTACGGACATATCATGATGCGAAAAAATGGCGAGAACAGCCTAGTAAAAAAAGACTTAGTAATTGTGGACAGACAGAAGGGAATAAGGAGTAAAGGAAGTCCTCCACTATCACGACTGTTACTGTATTAACATGAATCTATATCGAAAAGCCGAAATATGGTCGAGTGGGCGAAAAATTATATCGGACGCGTTAACATAGAGGGTGGTCGCTCTACTCGGTCATTGAGTTACCGACCATGGACGATGATGATGACTAAAAAAAAATGGTTTGCCATGCGGTTATATAATCGTATCTTAAAAATTTCCTACGGAGAAAAGCGAACTAACGAGGCGATATAATTAACATCGAACGATGAACTGGATATCTAGAACAGAGTTAAAAAGGGGAAATTCAAATGGAAGATTGGAAAAAGATACGAAAGAGTACGTAAAGAACCGATCAAAAGGATGAAGAATAAAAGTAAACGGGTACGAATCCGTTTACCTAATTTCTTTTTATAGTTTTGAAATTTAATTCGTACCCATTGATATCTATCGTCGTTGTTCGTGATTTATATAGATTCGGTACATTTAAATGAGCAGATAATTATATTTTCTATTAAATCGTATTCGTACATTACGATCTTTATATAATGAATATATTCTATTACTAATATATATATATATATATATATATATATATATATATATATATATATATATAATATATATTATATTATAATTTCAGCGTGAAATTATTTATAATTTAATTATTCGGAAATATTTCCAACTTTTGTAAGGCGTCTACATTTGCATAGTACGCATCCATCCATAAGTCGTTCGCTTTCATCGGTAAAAACCTGCGAAAAAATACAAATTTTCCCAGTTAATCATTCTGGATTTATTCGTAGCTAATGCCTCTATCGAGAATATTTTTTGTTCGATGCGTAATCATTTTTCACTATTATTATTAATTTAAATTAACGTGCCGTTTGCAGTAACTAAGGGTAGAGACACGAGGGAGAGAATATCGAATCAAACAGTAGAGACGTTATGTAACGGAAAGTGGTGGATATACGAACTACTGAAATTGGTCGGCAAAGGGAATATTTGTACAAAGCGATAACTCCACGTAGAAGACGGATATTATGTGGAAGGACGGTTTTGCTTTGTTGACTGCGGCGTTCTTCTAAGTAGATTTTTAAAGCAGTCGTGTCTACATCGTACATCGTGTAGACGCTATCGGACAGAACATTCACTGTGTATTTGGAAAGTTAAGCATGCTCGTCGGAGAACAACTAAACTAATAATTAAGTTGTACCCCCCCGTCAAGGCGGATGTCCGCCAAAGCTCAGTGCTTGCACCGACGTTCTATTTAATCTACGTAACCGATTTTTTCCTACGACTAATAATGGTCAGGTTTTGTCGATGACCAGGAATTTCTCTCTTCTGATATCGATCCAAATACTGCGAGTAAGTAATCTTCAAACAGCACTCGCTAGAGTTAACTGGTTTAACAAATGGAACAATATACAGTTTACTAACAGAAAAGCTGTATCTCCTCCTGTTAGAATCAACAAAGCAAAAGTACCAATCGCAGAACAAGCGTGAAATATCTGGGTTTATACTTGGATAGCCGACTAATATATCGAAATTATATTCAAATGAAGAGGAAAGAAATGGATGCACGCATAAAAAAAAACTATTTTGTTTAATGGAAAGAAATAGCGTTCCGTCTATGGATAACAAACGTCTTATCTCTATACTACGATTTTAAAGCTTACCCGGATATACGAGGTGCAGCTGTGGTATTGTGCAAAGCTGACAAATGTAATAGAGCGCTCAAAATGAAATTCTTCGGCTGATAACAAACGACACTTGGTATGTAGCAAACCGGATCATTCACCATGATTTAAACATTCCTTATGTATATGAGCAATAGGCACGGAGCCATATTATAAGGCTAGATACTCATCCAAATACCTTTGCATCAGGGCTGCACGGCCGGTAATGTAAGACGCTTAAAACATAGAAAACCCCCTGTGTACCTAATATACGTTCGTGGTTACTGGCTGTGTATTCGCCTAAATATCGCTAAATTATCTTGTTGGTCAGCTCGCAATACATATTATTGAGAAAAAAATACACAAGTGCGCAGAACAGTTGCTCTCTCTTTGATATACTCTGTTCGCCCAGTACGACTGAACAGTTTTCATACATCAAAAATCGATGTAGCCTTGAATGAATTGATACGGCTAATTACACGAACACCGAAACCCGCACCTACAAATTAGCTACCGATACTTGCTAGCATTCATCCTCCACAATATACGCAGGGGAAGAGTTTTTAAAACGAGACTGGAACAAATATCAGAACTCTACAATAATGTTGCCAAGTACCAATGCGTAAATTCTTTATGTATCTCACTTGCTTAGAGTCCATCTTATATAAAAATGTTCTGAATATTAGCGTATTAACCTACTTCAATTTTGCTATCAGCGTTAGGGCGTGATCCTTCCAAATGTTACCTAATCTTTATAATATATATATATATATATATATATATATATATATATATATATATATATATATATATATATATATGTGATGACGTAGTCGATAGAGCGCTAGTCTGTAAACCCCATAGTAACGGTTTGTGAGGTCGAGAACTTTGAATACCACTTCATTTTGTACCCACAAATAGTAAACAATGAGCTAGTCAACGAATAATAGAACGATGATGGTGATAACGATATACACATGTATCAGTATGTATATTTATTTCTGAATATATATATATATATAAAAATGTGTAGTAAAATGATATATTAAAATTTGGATAGACAAATAGAGAAAAAATATATTTAAACTATGTGCGATGACGTAGTAGCTATAAATTCGTTTAGAAAATGTGAATGTTAACAAAATTCTGGTTCTTACCGAAGGAAATGCGTACACTAGTATAACAGAGCCGGTATAGAAACAACCACATCTTCATATTTAATTCCCTTTACAACATATTTTGCTACCGTGCGAATGCTTAATTCTGGAATCTTGGAACTAACGAATTAGAAATAATTATATATATATATATTTATATATATGTATAGTTCTTTTATGTTGCAATCTTACACTAATTTAATACTATTCTCTAGAGTACGCACTTTAATTACTACAATTACAAAAATCAGTTAAAATCACTAAAACTTTATTTTCTCGAAATTCACAAAGCTTTTCGTCAACTACGCCATTATCAAGCGATATTTAAATAGATGATATGGATACGATGTGTCCTTCATTACATTTTAACATCTCCGGCAGAAAAACTTTCACCATCTGTCGAAATTACAAAAAGAAAAATATAGAAGACAAATATAAAAAGTGTCGTAATAATAATAATCAAATCAAATCAAATTAAATCAAATTAAATCAAATTTATTTCACATGTGTTTACAGTATTTACAATATTAACAAATTAATTATAAAACCTATAATAATAATATTGGAAAAATATAATTACAACATTGAAATTGTAATAAGAAACAGAGCTAAAGATAATAGATAACTAAATACAAGAAATCCCGGTTAATAAATGCGCGAGTACCGGACATTTTAAAATGTTATCGTATGCAAGCAACTTCGATGTAGTGACTTAACAACTAAGATCTTATTATAATATACAAACTAACGAGTAACGCGAACTGCATATTAATTTAAATAATAGTAATAATATTTTATTCGTTTCAACGAAAAATGTTATTATTCCGAAACACATATTAACACTCGTGCATGAAAAGGGAAAGTTACGAAAAACATGGAACATCACGAGAAATCCGATTATTAAAACGCAACTAAATAGAAAAACCAAAGAACTGCGTAAAGTACTGCATGAAAATAAAAATGAAATGCTGGCAAAGTTTCTGTCAAGTTTGTCGCCGTCTAAAAACGATGATTACTCGCTATGGAATAAGCTCTTTAAACGACCAAATGTGCATATTCCTCCAATACGAAAAATTGACGGTAGTTGGGCTCGTACTAACATCGATAAAGCAGCGCTTCTTGCTAATTATTTTCACGATGTATTTACATCTAATCCTGAAGTTTATGACTCCGTAGATATCCTCGAATATCTGGAAAAACCACTGCAAATGAGTCTGCCTATAAAACCAGTTACTCCAAGTGAGGTACAACAATTCTTAAAAAAAAATGAAACGGAGAAGGAACCCCGGATTTGACCTAATCACAGCTGAAGTTTTAAATGAATTACCACGAAAAAGTATTGTATTCATAACACAGATATATAACGCCGTCTTTCGCAGCCAATATTTTCCTCTAGGCTGGAAGTTCTCGCAGATAACTGTTATACCAAAGCCTGGAAAGTCGCCTGAAATAGTCTCGTCGTACAGACCTATCTCGTCGCTCCCTGTTCTTTCGAAGACTGTGGAAAAATTAATTTTAAAACGGTTGTTTCCGATATTATCCACGAATGCAATTATTCCCGATTTTCAGTTTGGGTTCCGTAGGCACAATACTGTAGAGCAGGTTCATAGATTAACAAAGGTTATCGAAAATAGCTTGGGAAAGAATATTTGTACGGCGGTGTTTTTGGATGTTCAGCAGGCTTTTGATCGGGTGTGGCATCAGGGATTATTGTATAAACTTAAATTGCTGCTTCCTCACTCTTTCTATTTACTGTTTAAATCGTATCTACAAGAGAGATATTTTCGAGTGAAGGTGGCCTGAATACTCGGATATTTTTTCAATAAAGGCCGGGGTCTCACAAGGGAGCGTTTTCGGTCCAATATTATACTTAATCTATACAACCGACTTTCCGACGCTCAGTAATACAGAAGTAGCTTTGTACGCGGATGACGCAGCTATCTTAGCAGTGGATAAGTGTGAAAACATAGCAACAAAAAAACTGCAGGAGTCACTTGAACTTGGCTAAAACGATGGCGCATAGTGGTTAATGAAAGTAAGTCAACACATATTTCTTTTACAAATCGAAAAATTAAACGCCTTCCAGTCAAGATAAATAATGTCATAATCCCGAACACCAATAATGTAAAGTATTTAGGTATGCACTTAGATGCTAGGCTGGTACTCACATTCAGAAGAAAATCGAGCATTAAAACCAGAACTATGTCGTGGATGCTAGCTAAGAGATCAGGATTGTTATTGGAAAATAAAGTACTATTGTATAAAATTGCTTTAAAACCAATTTGGGTGTACGGAATAGAGCTGCGGGGCTACGCAAAAACATCCAACCTGCAAAAAATACAGCGATATCAAAATAAAACACTCAGAACTATTACTGCAGCCCCCTGGTACGTATTTGTTAAGGAAATATTTGTATTGTTCATTTTTTTTTTTTTTTTTTACGTAGAAATTAATGAAATTAAAATAAACGAATTTTTCAATCGGGCTTTAGTTATTTTTCGTTTGTACGCATGCGTTTATTAATCGATTTTTCTAAACCAAGGTAAATAGAAGTACAAGGTAGGTATCACGAACTAGGTGCGCAGTAGTCAAACGAGATTGTGACGTAGTTGGTGCCCATCGCACATCCAGTTTTGTTATAGAACGACTCATTTCGTTATTTCTAGAGCATTGTTTTTCGTATTATTTCGCCCGGTTTTTGATTTGTGTTTATGGCATTTTATTATTTTTTAGTGTAGAATTCCTAATTTTATCATTTAAAGTATTTCATTTCTAATTACTATCAGGGTAAGACTGTATAATATTTTTATCTCACTAATTCTTCGATATAGACCTTTCGCACATAAGTTGGTTAAATTTTTTATTATCTTATTAACATTTATATTATGCCTTGTTGCGCTATTTTCGGGTATTGTAATCATAGCCGAGATTAGCTTTCATCGGTTTCCTAAAGATAAAGTTCTTCGAAAGCAGTGGTTGCATATGAGCAGAAGGAATGACAACTTCAATTTTGAAAGTGCTCGCGTATGCTCTTTTCATTTTAATGAAAATGATTTCGAACGTGATCTGCAATCAGAATTACTTGAGAACAACACAAAAAATATATTAAAAAAAGGATTCCATTCCTCATTTCATGATACTAACTTTGACTGAGTTTAAGTCACATAATGATAATGAACGCAGTGAAAAACAAATTAAACGGGGACTCGGATGATGATGATGATGATGAAAAATTGGACCATGTTCACGGTGAAAAGAAAGATTTGTTAAAAATGCTAGCTGGTTATGTTGCATATCGAATGAAAAAACGAGGGTTAGATATTGCTTTTGAATACGGCCATCCAACAGAATTCAATCCACCTAAACAAATGGGCTGGCTCGCTACAGTATCGAGGGGTGCTTTAATGAATCCCACCGAACAATGGATAAGCATTATATACAACATGGAAAAGACTGTAACAATAACCACGACAGTAGCATTAATAAGAATTCGGACGTAATGAAAACACTGATAAACTCATTGAAATCGAAATACAGTAATACAGGTGTTCACGAATTCGCCATTTTATGTTAGAGCACGAACATTTATCAGGATTAAGACGCTGAACAAGGAAAAGTCCAGTAAAAGAACAACTCACGGAAACAAAAACACCAACGACGGACGAAAAAGAGGAATAAATTGAAATTGCACTAACTACAATTCGGCGAGTGAGACATTTCTTTATGCACCTAGATTTTTGTTACATTTTATTATTTAAAATTTTAAATGTTCATAAAGTAATAAGTCTGTGTATCTTCAAATGCACGCATGTATATACTCCCCAAAAGTCACGATTTAAAGATATTATTTACCGTTTGAATTATTTTAAAAATGAAACAGCACTAAACTGATTGCGACAAATGGTAACACAGCTGTGATTAATACGATATTAAAATAAATTATTTATGTAGAAGAGGAAATAAAACAAAATTTAAAAAATAAAAACTAAACTAGTTAAAAAAAACACAATTTAACCAAAAAGAGTGTTCACGCGATATTTCTTCTATACAAGGGCGGAGTCTAGTTGGTTACCAATGACGTAGTAGTTGCCAGCCGGTATGCGCCTGATACCTACCGTATATTCTATATACCGTGTTCTAAACCACCCCATTTTTAAAGCCTTCTGGCAACCCCGTTTAGTATTGAAGACAAGCTGGTCTTATTTCTAATTTGGTTTCCGTACTGTATTGTTGGTTTTAACGTTCGTTCTATGAACATGGATAAAATGATGTGTTCTTCGGGTGTATTAGTATTAGCAGCGATGATGGTTTTGTTAAACATTCAGATGACGGGTAAGTTTTGCAATTACAAGTATAAAATTTGAAAAGTTTTGAAAATAGTGATTCGAAAGAGAGAAAAAAAACACCGATTCTAGCTGACATGTACAAGGAAAAACTTAGAGAAATGTATTAAAAATAATACTATATTTAAAAAAAGATGTTAAATTATTGCAAAATCTTAATAACGCGGAATAATAATTAAATGTCAATATAACGGAGAGTAGTGATTTGACGAATTATAAATAAAACAAAACGCGATTTAATGAACCGTGTAATTATTTTGTTTTAATTCATAAAATCACTACTCTCCGATATATATGAACATTTAATTGAACCTGAACCAGCAGGTGTGGAGAGATTTATAACAATTTTGAGGAAAAATTAATTTTTTGTTAATATCCGTTTTATAAATGAAATTTATTGTAAAAATAAATCTAATTGTAAAATTACTTCCGGTTAGTGAAATATGCGTATAAAAATTAAAAGCCGTTATATAAATATTTCAGTTAATAATTTTAGATATGTAATATTTATTCGTGCGTGCTTGAAAATGACGTAATTGTCGAAAAGACGGTGTTATATTTTATTTGGTTTATAATATTTGTATATATGTAATGTTTATTGTGTACGTTGATAATGGTTATTATTAACCCTTTCAGTTGTACATGATAAAACCTTAACAATTATAAATTTTATACGGGGGCTTATAAACAATACTGCTTCAAACGCAACCGTTTCAGTCACAATGTCTAACTATACAGGAAGTGAAATTTTAGTGTTAACAAAAATATTTTAATACGCGAAATGTCTCGAATTTAAACATATTTATATAAATACATCAGAAATTATCTACGGTTCACCGTTCAGTTTTCGACTCGTATTTAGCGCGTGTTCTGTAAAATAGTCTGATTGTGATGTTAAAATAGTCGATATATTTAAACCGATCCGTGAGAACTATAAAAAGAAAAAAATATTTAAGAAAACTCACGTAATTCGGATTGCGCGAATTTCTCGGCATTTACACCGAATCATTAAGTCTGGCCCTCCCGCGGACAAAATCGAATTGCAGTTCGATGATTCGGCAAATCAAATTTTATCTTGCTGAAAACAAAATAAATAACGAAATTTGTCGAAAATGATGATTTGTATAATTCGTTTTTTAACCTTTTTAAAGTATTAAAAAAAAAAAAAGAAGAAGAAGAAAAAAGCATACATCGATGAAATTTTTTTTTTAAATTTTAGATTTTTTATTATTATTATTATTTAAATTAATGTGCTGTATACAGCACATAACTAGAGGCGCGGAGGAAAATAATATTAAAATGATACAATCCAGTATCGTGTAGGAAGTGGAAGAGTGTGGGTCATCGAGCAATAACTGTAACGAAGATGAAAGACCGTAGTACGATCCCTGTAGGTTGTATTGAGGACACTCCGTCACAGTATATGTTGGACAGACAGAGCAACGTTGCAGACCGTACACAATGGAGCTTCCGATCTATTAAGAAGATAAACACGTGTCAGTTACTGTCCCTCCGATGTTATAAGTGTATCTTCCAAGGTGTTATTTTTGGTTTGATAGATCGTAACCTGTTTGATGTTGATACGGATTGTCATTCTTTTTGCCATAACTGAAATAATGTTGATTTCATGAAACTCTGAACTGGTAAATTAGGTGCCGGTGATGCAGTTGCTACTTCCTTTCCTACTATATCAGCTGGCTTATTTTCAGCGTTTCCAGTACGTGTTGGAATCGAGAGGAATGTAATGAAATCTTTACTTAGGTAGTTCTCACTACACGTAATTTACGACGAAAACAATTTTTTTTTAGGAAATATAAACCCCCCTTTTTTTTACGAATGTCAAACATGACTTTTTAAACGCCAAAAAGAAACAAAAATTTAGAGCCGAAAAATCCGCACCACTTTAGTAGTTATATATATATATAATCATCAGCATATTTCATATTTCCTTGCACAGTTAACTACAAGCCTCTGAAATCCGCCATAGTTTTTTATATCTGGTTTGATCCACGCTGTCATCTAAGGTTTTAGTGAATTGTTTCCAGTTCGCCTTTTTAAAATTCCATCTTGGTTCTTCTTTAGTTTTAATTGATGAAATTGTAAAACCTAGATGTATTAATACAGGTCCATGCTGGCTTTTTTTAAATTGACTGATTACTTCATTAGTAGCGTTATATTCCGCAGACACCTAGAGGGCGCTGTAGCAAATATAAGAACAAGAAATAACATTCTTCATAAGTTGGCGGGAACTACATGGAGAGCAAGCACAACGGTTCTTAGAACATCAGCTTTGTCCTTGTCATTTTAAGTGGCGGAGTATGCAGCTTCTGCCTGGATAAACAGCGCACATGTAAAGAAGGTGGACGTAGTTTTCGAAGATTTGTTATTAGCACAGGTCGCTGAATTTTTGGACTTTCTTCAGAAATCCGAGTTTTCAGGTCTTTCAGATCTTGTGGACGTGTTTCGTAAACCTTAGGGTATAGCCAAAAACAATAAAAATCGCGTAATTGTGAATTCTTTTCGAAACTCTTTTTGCATTGTATAGATCGATTCACACCTAAAATATCGTTCCACGCAAAACGCGCACACGATACCGTCATAACAACGATTCTCTCGTGTGTGCACTAAACGTGAAGCATACGGTTTGCTTTATAGCTGTATTACCAACTGCGCTATTCAAAAAACAACACCGTCCGTCTTGTCTGGGTCATCCTATATGTATACATTATATAATATATACATTCTTAACAAATTAATTAATAAATACGTATGATACATTTCCACATATACATATAGCGATAGAATATATATATATATATATATAAACATCCGTGTGTTACATTTTTGATACTAATAAATTTTTTTTTTTTTTTTAAAGTTGTTGGCGTGAAAAATCAGCCTGCATTGAAAGATGAAGCAAATGTTGGAAAGCCTGGAATAGCAGCTGCAGCAATTGCCGGGGATTATGTGTCTACTCTGAGGGGCTTACTTAAACGTCAATCGTTTAGAAACCATAATCAACGCGGAGAACAAAATTGTTCCGAAAAAATTATGTTCCAACGGTTTGAAGGTAATTTTATACATATATATATATATTTTTTACGTGGATTACAAACAAAAAAATGGGTATACACATATACATGTTTATAACCAAAGGGAGTTGGGCTTGCCATGTGGGAATCAATCAATTTATTATGAATTTATTATACATGCTTTTTCATTAATAATTTATCGTGTATTTGTTATAAGAATTGTTTATTTCGTCGCGTGTAGACAATTTATTAAAGATTTAGATGAATTATAGTAAATAACAAATTTCGATCTAAAGATTATGTGAAATATTTAATCTAATTTTGACGTCGATCTTTTTGAAAAATAAAATATATCCGTTTTATTTTATTTTAAAAAAAATATATACAGTTCCGTTCAAAAAAGGAAAATAAACGCACTAATCTTTTTCATTTCTAACATTGTTATAAAAAAATAATATCGTCGAAATAGGAGTCGAATGAAATTTCGTTAAATAATCATTAATTAATAATTTTTATTTCAAGAAGCCAAATTACTTTAAAAAGGCAACAATAAAAGGTTTCCGAACCGTTTAACCAATTTCATTTGAATGAAAAAGACACTTAATTTTTTTTTTTTTTATTAAAATAGTCTTTACACGCCTTGAAGTAACTATTACGAACCCCCCGTTTTCAGCAAAATCTTGTTGACTCCTATCTTATAACAATAATATTTTTTCTACCACAGCACATGAACACAGGCAATATGTCGTTGCTGACAGAAATTTGAAACCCTGATGATCCGTATTTTAATTTTGAATTTCCCGCTCATCTAATTTTGACGAAGAAACTAATTTAACAATTAAAATATTTTATCCAATATTCGAAAGCCCAAAGAAGTTTACCATAAAATAAACAAATTTTTTTTTTTACTAACATTGGTAAAATGAATGACATCAAAATTGAAGAAAACTGTGACATAATTTCCAATATTTCATATAAAGATTTATCTATAGAATGTTTAACTTCGGAATGTTTGCAATTTTATTATTACATTAAAGTAAAAAAAAAGTGAAGAATTTTTTTCGATCAAAGATTTGTATCGACAAACGAAAAAAGATTGTCTCGCTTCCGCCTTCCTTAATATCGAAATACGTTTGTGAATTTATTCATTCACGATGGTAACTAATTGTACTGTGGAGAGGTCATTTTCTGCATTAAGAAACATTTTTTTAAATGGAACGAGAAGCACAATATGTTAAATTATCGATTAAATTATTTGACAATAATGTACATTTTTTTTTCGAATGAATATATTTATTAATAAATTAAGAGCTTGCTCCGCCCTTGTCACGGTTCGACTTTGTATTGCAGGCAATAATGTAAATTCTGGTATTTTAGATAAAATTTCTATCGATCAATTAATAATTAATTTCGCAATGAAAAAAAAACAACAAGAAACAAGTTGTAAAATAAAAGTACCGTAAAAAATTCATAAAATACAATAAAAAACCGTTTTCTATTGTTTTATAATTAATTTCTATTATTTTTTAAATGAGATTATTTCTTAATTATTCGTGTAATCTGTATTTTGTACAAAAATAAGTTTTTTTAAAAAAATATGTATATATACATATATATAATACTGCGCTATTTACTGCAACAAAAACCAGACTCAAGAGGAAAGGAGCTTTTGGATTAGATTATATAGGTTGTATAATTTAAGGAAAGATAGGAGTTTTTTTTTAGAAGAAGGTATTTTTGAAGGATTAGTGGAACAGAACTATGTTTAGGGAGGAACATAAAGGTCAGAGGATTAATATATGTAGGATAGTTAGTTGTTATAAAGGTGACAGATAGGAATGCTCACACGTTGCAGCAAATGAGGGTCTGTTAATATGGTATGACCCATGCGTAGACGAGACAAAACCACTTCATTTCGCCTTCCCGTGGGCACTGATGGTTGTGGAACTGTTTTCAGAAGACGAATCGAATTTGATTCTATTTGAATGTTGGCCAATCTCTGGATCCACGGCTAATACCGGACATGAGGAGCGCTTAAATATCACTGGTAGGTGTTGGAATTTTCGGAACAAGTCCCATGAAGCACGATAATTTTGCTGTTTTGTCGGCTCACGCGCTGACGCCTACATTCGCATGGCCTGGAACCCATACCATGTAGATCTGGTTTTTCCAACCATGACATTCCTCCATCATCAATTTTATGAATTCGTGTTGTTTTTCTGAGTGGCGCTGTATACGCTCGACAGTACCTAGAGAGAGCGTGTGCAGATTAGTAAGTTTGAATGTCTGGTAGCTGGCGCAGTTAGTGTAAAAAATATGCTGTATAATTCACACGAGAGCACACTGAATGTTGACGGAAGAGGAACATGAATCGTAAAATTTTCATGAACTGAAGCACATCCACAATTATCATCTTTTTTAGCACCATCGATGTAGTAAACTGTAAAGTCAATACATTTAGCCGGTAGTTGTTTGAACTTCCACAATAGGTTGAAGTTGGTGCGGTAGTATTTGTTCCTGTAAGCGACCTGTCTGTCTAGATATTGGAACACCACGGCGGTTCGTCTGATGGTACAGATATGTAAATTGCTGGAAGTGAATTGAAATTAAATAAAATTAATTCTTGAGATGGATAACATATTTTGCATCAGGCTGATTACGAGATGCAGATGCTGTTGATTCTAGAATCGAGCGTAATCGGACGAAAATTTTTAGTAAAAGACTGTCTCTATGTAGATCAGACGGTACCTGTTTTACAGTAGAGATTAACTATTGTAATGGATCTGAAAGTTCCAAGAGCCAACCGTGAGGCAGTGTTATAAATCGGATTAAGGGAGCAAAAAATGTGTTTTTTGATGAGGAATATGCTGAAAATCCATTTAGTCGTCAATTTATTTTTACTCCTATTTATTAGCTGGGGGCCTACGACCGGACCTCTTGGACCTATGCACAAAGACGACCCTGATTAAATCAATTATACACAACCATCAGTTATTTGGCGGCTATATCGGAGGTATTTCTCTCATCAAATACGGAATACAAAAACATATAAAACTGTTCGTTTTATTAATTTTTTTTTTTTTAATTCCCCTCTAATCCGGAACTGATTTGAACACAATCATCTACTGGGTTTTATTTATGTGTATATCAGAAGATGGGGGTTTTGTCCATTAGAAAATCCAACCACCTTAAACCTTTAGACCTTAGAGTAGTATTAGATTGTACTAGAATCAAATCTATGATTTTTTCCCGTTTTAATCTTTTAGGCATTTCTTCATAAGTAGGCTGGCTGCCAACGGATTTGGATGGTGTTGTAGTCTTGATAGTTGTCCATGAATTGCCGATTTAATCTCTTCAGCGACATATCTCACATGTAGATCGGTGTATAATGTCCTGTTGGAGCCGCATTACGGACCAGCAGCTATCAGCCGTAGTATTTTATTCCGCCTGTGCTGAATTCGTTGTACGTTAGTTGCTGAAGCACATTTACGCAATTCTGCTGCATATGACCATATAGGCTTCAATATTACTTTATAAAACTTATAGCAATCCGTGGTACATATATAAGAAACACTATATAAACAAATACCAAAATGTGCGAGACAGTTACGATAGGATCACTAAAAAATACTTTCCTAACATCGTCGAAAGAATAAACAATAGAGAATTTATGACAAATTTTGTTCAATGTGCAATTCATACCTCGGACAGGGGGGATTTTCAGAGCATACCCCCCATACAGATTCATTTACCGCTGTGGAAACTAGAACATCATTTGAAAATTGTGTAATATATCTACCGTTGACGTTTTGTCCAATTTCAGATAATTTCAACCGGGTATGTTTTTTTTTTTTTTTTTAAAGCGGGAGGAGTAAAATTTTCTAAAGGAAATATTAGGAAAATTTAGTTTTTATTAACACAGAAGCATAAAAGTATGCACCCCTCTCTCTATAGAACAAAGGGATTTTCAAATAACGATGGAGCTGGATTTTTCTATAATTTGTTTCATTTTCAAAATCTGATTCCAAGTGCTTTTTCCTGCGACAAAACCGGCATGTTCGTCAGGAATTTGCCAATTAAGATAAGACTTTAAATGCTCATTTATTACGTGTAATAGTATCTTAGAAGCGTGTGGAATGAGGGCGATTGTACGATAGTTATCGCAACTTTTTGTAGACTCTTTTTTATGTATCGGTATTAAAATTGACGTGATCCACTGACGCGGCCATTCACATGTATTCCATATTTTACAGCATAATTTATATAGGAACTCAAAAGTGACTCCGGATAATATTTTAATTATTTCGGCAGGAATTTTGTCTTCGCCTTCAGCTTTTCCCTTTTTTAGCTTGACAATCGCTTGTTTTACTTCATCGCGTAAAGGCGTAGGTTCTTGTTCAAATTTATTGTCCTTTATTTGCGTTGAATTGCTATTTGTATTTCTATTTATATACAATTTTTGACAGTAATCACACCAATATTCCGTTATTTCACGTATGTCGGCTATTAACGACCCGGTGTTGTTTACAATACCCCATGGTTTGGCTTTAAATTCTCTAGTAACTATGCGTATTTTTTTAAACATATCTTTAGTTTCATTCGTTTCCTTGTGAGTATTTGTTTACATAGATCTCCATAGTATCTATTCTTATCCTTTCTGTATGCACGTTGGATATCTCTGCATAATTGCCTGTACTCCACATCATTACCATGGATTTTTGTGTTCCTACGTCTTTCAATTAATTTTATTGTGTCATCAGTTATCCACGTTTTTATATATATATATATATATATACATATATATATATATATATATATATATACAGCAAGTAATAGAAGACACTGGTAGCACAGGATATACGGATATGAAGAGGAAAACAGAAAACCGTCAGTTGTGGAAGAAATTAGCAAACCAGTTTTAGGACTGATGACTACATGATGATATATATATATATATATATATATATATATATATATATATATATATATACATATATATATATATTATTTTCAAGGTTACGTGAAAGAATTCGCGATCAACCGAGTCAAATATATATATATATACGTTTAAAAATTTTTTTTTGAATTTCATTATAATTTTATAATATTCTTCTATTTTTTATTCTTCATTTTTTTTTTACCGACATCGTTTATTATCTCTTGAAAATATAAATAATAATAATAAAAACAAAATCTGTATTGAAAACAATTTCTTTAAAATACATATATATTTTTTTTTTATTTAGGTGATGAAATTAGGTCTATGATATTTACATCGTTGTTAAATGGATCGCGTTTGATGTTTATCATCCATTTACCGGATTTTGGAGATGATGACATACAAATTGTTTGCCTTACTCGCAAAGAAATGTCGTACATTTTCTCAACTTTCGGACATAAGGTAAGTAAATAAATAAATATATATATGTATATATACATCATCATCATCATCATCAGTGAGTCCTGCCACCCCCAAAGGGATATCGTGACTATAATCTGTCACATGGCAGAGACCAGGCTACGCTAACAAATACGATCGCGTGCACTATTTACACAATTGTGGAAAGTACTGCCAGTTGTTCTGCAAATCGCGTCAGTCCATCGAAGTAGCTGGCTTATTTTAGAAGGATGTGTTTTATATGCCTATGCTTATATCTTTTATACCTATGTCGTAAAGCTTGGTAATCGTAATCACCTATAGAATTTACCATTGGAATGTCGGAATATCTACAATCGGCAAAAAATTTTTTCGTTAATCATTTCCTGTACGTAAGGGAATTTTAACGCATCATGGAGAGATTTTATTAAAGTAAATCGAGGTTTATTCAAAATTATTCGAAGGCAATTGTTTTGCATTCTTTGCACGTGGTTTATATTACTACTACTAGTATAAGACCACACTGGGCAGGCATAGAGTAGCTTTGGTAAAATTACCTTTTTTGTATAATAAAAATTTGTTTTGCGTTGAAAGCGCAGATCTTTTATTAAATATAGGAAATAGACAACCCATTTTACGTATTGTTCTACTTAATCATAAATATGTTTTGTAAATGTGAGTCTTCTGTCCATGATGACGCCTAAATGGTTCACATGTTCCTTCCAGTCAAGTTCAACGTTTTTTATTTTAACGAAACGATTTAATGAAGGCCTAACGTCTGGTAAAAATAATTAACTCTGTTTTCTCATCGTTAACTTTTATTTTCCATTTATGGTAGAATTTAGACATGACATCAATTGCTTTAGTTAATCTATTACTTATAGTGTCTATTCTATAAGAAGATACCATTAGAGAAGTGTCATCAGCATAGAGATTTATATCTACTCCTGGGATTGTCGGTAAATCATTAATATATATAATAAAAAGGAATGGGCCTAAGATACTGCCTTGAGGCACCCCAGCTTTAACGTACCTTATATCGGAGTTATGGTTTTTCAGTTTCACATAGAATTTTCTATTCATCAGATAAGATTTAATAGTAAAAACAAGATACGGGGGGAAATTATATTTAATTAATTTATATATGATTCCATCATGCCATGTTGTGTCAAACGCTTTTTCTATGTCCATCAAGACAACACCCGAATGTTTATTCTGGTTAAAGTTATCAGTAACTTTGTCACAAACACTGGCCAGTTGGATTGTCGTACTTAGTTTTGGTCTAAAACCGTATTGCGAATCAGCTATGATGGATTCTCTGTCACTAAATGCCCTCAATCTTACTAGTATTATTTTTTCAAAAAACCTTACTTATATTACTGAGTAAACTCACAGGTCTAACATTTTGAACCGAAGATGAATCTTTCCCAGCTTTTGCCAAAGGTACCGTTACCGATACTCTCCACGACACAGGATAATAGCATAGGCGTAAACATGAGTTAAATAGAACCTCCAAGGCGACTATTGCTTTTGTTGGTAGATTTTTAATCATTTTTATGCTAATTTGATCGTGACCAACTGAATTTTTCAGCCTGAGAGTGGAGATAAGGCGTTTAACCTCTTTAGGTGTTGTAAGATCTACGAGTGAAATCACTGCAGGAGTGTTAAGTGAGTAATTGTTTATCGTCTGCTTCACCTTACGTTCATGATACCGGGTTGACATCAACACATTTTGACTGTGAACAGTACTAAAATGCTCAACTAAGATTTCTGCTTTATCTTCAACGGAATAAGCTATCCTAACCAAATTAATTGGGTCTTTAATAGGCGGTAATTCGGTTCGGCCTCTACAGAAGTATTTATTGACTCTCCATAAACTATTATCAATTGGAGAGAGGTTTTTGAGGAATTTATACCATCGTTATGTCGTGACTCAGATTTTTGTGAGTTGAGCCAGTGCAAATTTAGCAACTCCTATTCGTCTTTTAATTTCCTCTGTCGAGGTTCCATCTATCGCATATATATATATACATATATATTTATATATATATATATATAAAAATATATGTATATATATATACAATACATATATATATATACATATACATATATATGTATATATATACATATATATATGTATATATATAGGTATATATATATAATATATATATATATATATGTATATATATATATATATATATATATATGTGCGTGTGTAAGATATTCTCTTTCGAATTTCTGAAGAATACATCATGTGTCGTTTTTTTTAAATTACAGCGATATTCGTACGTTCGCATGAAAATAATATTACGATCTTCCAGTTTTTTGTGATAATAAGGAAATGTTGGCAATTAAGGATCAATAATTGAAACTTTTTTGATGAGGAAATGACATGTACAAACACACACACACATATATATATATATATAGTAGTCGGATATGAATGGCCGAAAAAATTTGAACATCTAGGTGTCTGGATCAAATAAACATGAAATTGAGAAAGATGTACTGGCTTCTGGGTAGACATTTCGAGTTGCCTCTAAAATCGAAATTATTGCTGTATAACGCGGTTATTAAACCGGTGTGGACTGTATATCCGTTTGAGGTACGGTATCGGTGTATAATATTAACATGATACAACGATGTTTGATCTGCACCATAAGATGTGTGTGGTAACTTTTTGAGTAAGTTTAATTTTTTTCTGCGAGACTTTTTTTAATGATTTATTTGAGCGCTCCGAGACATCTTATTGTCTAATATCAGACCAAGGTATCGTATTGTCGATGCACATGGAATTGTTATTCCATCAAGTTTAACATTAACCGGGTGAATGCATTTGCGAATTTTACAGAAGCGTGGTCTTGCTGGTTGAGAAGCACAGTTCGTTTGTGGAAAACCAGGAGGATAGTTTATAAGTACATTTTCGAAATACCACTTCTCCCAAGTAAATTGTTCTGCAGGTTACAGTGGTGGTAAGGTTATCAGCAAATAATAGGCACTTTACAGAAGATTGTATGTTACCTGATAAATCATTTATAGCGATGTTAAAAAGAATAGGACCAAGTACCGATCCTTGAGGTACACCACTGGTCATAGTAGAAATTGATGAAAGTGTTTTTCCTGTTCGGATGATGAATTTTCGATTCATAAGGAAGTTTTTAATAAATACGATCATATTACCAACAAAGTTCTAGCGACGCAACTGATACATGGTTTTTGTGGGTAGGAATTCTTGATAGGTCAAAAAAGATTGCTAATACATGAAGCCAGTATTATGATGCTTCTGACACCATATGTTGCAGTGTATATACTTAGTGTAATGTAAAGCGATGATTGTGCCTAAATTCACAATGTGAGTCATGAATAAGATGATTTTTTTTCTAATAACCAGTTCAGACGTATATATACGATTCATTCAAATACTTTGCAAAGTACAGGAGTAAGCGAGAGAGGACGATAGCTCTCTGCAAGCTATGGGTTTTTCTTGGATTTTAACACGGAAATAATGATAGATATTCTCCAGACTTCTGGAGACATATTTTCCGTTCAGATTTTATGAAAGATTTGAAGCAGTAAATGTAATGTAACAGACAGAGCATTTTTTAACATGCATATGTGCAAGTCATCATGTCCAGGTGTTTTTTCTTTTGTTAGTTTGATGGCGTGGATTAATTCTCGTTGGCTTAGTTCCTTATTGTAATCATTTAGGTTTGATTTATCTAAATAAATGTTTGGACCTTCTTGTTTATTCAACCCTATAGTTTGTTGATAATAATCTGCAAAATTAGAAGCAATTTCTTCAGTGTTGCAAATGTTTGTACATCCGATATTCTGGACGGTTGTCAGTAGAGACGAATGGATATGGTCTAGCGACTGTATTTTTGACCACTCTTATTATTTTTGCACATTCCTGTGTCCACCAAGGAGCTAATTTACGGTTGGTTACCTTTGGTTCCAGAGTGTACAATCGCGAAGTTTCTACTAATGTGTGTGTAAAATTGTTTATAATGTTATTTATATCTGTGTTGAAATCTAGAGTTAGATTGAGGCAGTGTGCAGAATACTTGTCCCATTTGGTTTTCGTATAGTTCCAACTTAGTGGATTATGATATATGATGTGAGCATCATCAGTTCGTTTGACCAGTATTGGATCATCCTACAAGGGGGAAAATATAATACAGTTAAAATAAAGATAACATTAACAATTCATAAACTTACCTAAGAAGTAAAATCGATTTTGTTTAGTTCGTAATTTAAATTAATAACAAACAAAATAAATTTACCTACTAACGGTTTTCCTTCTTTTACTTTTCCAGTTTACTGTTTCGTAATGTTAAATAAAATGGTAGTGGTACAACCATTCTACATATATATATATATATATATTAAAAATTAGTTAACATATAAATATTTTCTTTATGATCAAACATAAAGACTTTCAGCTATTAAGCCACTATCATGTGAATATAAAAATAATCATGCGAATATAAAAATAATTTCGAAATATATAAACTTGTACAACCTTATAAAAGTATGAAATGTAAGAAATTACTAAATGCACAACTGTTAAAACGGTACTTTAAATATCTGATAACGAATGTGGTACACAACACAATCGAGTATGAGTAATATAAATATTTTTTTTTTCGCAACAATAACACAATGCAATGTTCAACAATATGAAATTTATACAAAACTTAATAACACAATAGTTTTTTCTTTTTAAGGAATGGATGTTTCGTTTGGCGCTTTACTATTATCATCATCATTATTATCATTGTTATTATTATCGTAAAGTAATAACGCAATACATTGTATAAATTTTATATTATTGCGCTTTGCTTTGTATTATTTCTGTGTAAAAAAAATATATATTACCGACAATATTCACTGGATAATGACTTAATAGCCGAAAATTTTAGTGTTCGTTCATAAAGAAAATAATTTTTTAGTGATTTTCATTACTTTTTATCGTTTATTTTTCAATTTTATATATATATATATATATATATATATATATGTCAGTGTGTGTGTGTGTAATAATTTCTTGAGTGTTCGTATTCTTTCTCTTGTGGTTATTCGTTATTTTATTCAAATCTTCGCTGCCCATGTGTATAAGCATTTGGTCTACAGCTTAACTTCCCATATATACAATGCGCCAGAAGAAGTTTCACTTGAGAAAAATAAATATATTTCTGATTCGATTTCGATTATTATCGTTATTATTTGTTAATAGGATTTTTTTTTCATTTTTATTATTTTTCAGTTCAGAGTTGCACCTGGAACGAAACCGTTAATTCAAGCGCAGCAACAGGTTGGTGATGAATTGGAGAAAATCGAAAATGGAGAAAAAATGAAAGAAGATGTACAAGATAAAATCGTTAATGGAAATGAAACAAAATCAGACGATGCGACGAAGGATAAGTTGAAACTTAAATATTGTACCTGCCTGTTGAAGTCGATATTTTCGAAAGTCGGCCTCGTTAATGATACTGCAACCTCGAACGACGACGAGGAATATCCGATGCACAGGGTACTCGGCAAAATATTATCGACCTTTCTATCTATGTTCATTGTCGTAAGCTATTGGATGCTCTTATTCCTCGCATTTCGTTTAGTACGTAAACGAGCCGGCCTCTATGGGTTTGAAGAACGAATGATGGTTAATCAATTACAGGTACCAGAAGCCGGTGGTGCTATTCGAGTCGCTTAATCCGAAACTGAGTTCAATTTATTTTAGAAATTTTCGCACTTTTAACGTTCGCTTTTTTTTTCATCAATTTAATCGATTAATTCGCCTGGAAAAAAATTTTCCTTAAATTTACTCCATTCTAATATTTTAAGGAATGTCATTTAGCAGGTGGTCGGTGAGGGAGTATCTTTTTCGAGAAATGTTTCATTGTTATTATTATCATCGCAATTATTATTTAATTACGTTTATTATTATTATTATTCTTATAGAGCAGTTTTAATCGGCGGAATTATAATCATTAGGAGGCTTATTCGCGTTTTCGAAATTATAATTCGGACAATCGTGTAATTGAAAATATATATTCATGAAAATAACTACGTTTCGATTTTATTTGTTATTTTTTCCATAAAGAACGTCCGCCGGCTAATTCGGGTTCGGCAATTTATGTACCGATATCGTTTTTTTTTTTCATATCACCGGTTTATGACGACCACTAAAATCCTCGAAACGATTTTATTGTTAGCGTTTTTTGTTTTGTTTTGCTGTCGACGGTGGGATAAAATCAGGCGTTAAGCGGTTTGTAGGCCGAAGTGATCGAGCAATTTCGATGATGAATCGTAAGACCTTTCTCTCTCGGAGTTCGGTATTTCTGCCAAAGTTAAGCTAATATTCGTTTTGCGAATATCACAACCCTACCGTGTTTTTTCATTTGCAATCTTCGCAACGACTTTCATGTTTACATTAATGCGTAATACATCGCGGTTTTTTGTCGAATAAAATTCCGCTAAAATCGTTTCCTCAGTGTACGTCAGTCGTTCGATAGGTCAATTTCTTTGCTGGTTAACTTTATTTTAGTATTTTTTCTTATGGATGATCCGTCTTATTCATTGAGGAAAAATACTAAAATAAAATTAATAAGCGAATTTTAATAATTTCTTCGGACGCAAGGATGTCGAAAAAGACAAACCTCGAACCGATAAAATAACTTTCCTGGAATATAGGAGGAATACACTGAACGACAAAAAAAAATTTGAACGCTAGTTTTATTAAAATTCACGCGCTGGTTAAAGTATTTTTCCTTATGGATGATCCAGCTTATGCACGAGGGAAAATACTAAAATAAAGCTTGCACGCGAATTTTAATCTACATCGTACATCGTGTAGACGCTATCGGACAGGACATTCACTGTGTATTTGGAAAGTTAATCATGCTCGTCGGAGAACAACTAAACTAATAATTAAGTTGTACCCCGTCGCGGCGGATGTGCGCCAAGGCTCAGTGCCTGCACCGACGTTCTATTTAATTTACGTAACCGATTTTTTCTTACGACTAATAATGGTCAGGTTTTGTCGATGACCAGGAATTTCTTTCTTCTGATATCGATCCAAATACTGCGAGTAGTAATCTTCAAACAGCACTCGCTAGAGTATACAGTTTACTAACAGAAAAGCCTGATTTTAAAATTTGCTTATAATTGTAATAAATAACTTGTTTCAAACTGATATTGTTCGTGGAATATGTTTTACGACCGAAATATATTAATTTACGATAAACATTTAATAAACATTTAATTACATTTAAAACAAATTCGCGACATGAAAACCAAAACCAGCGACACAATATACAACAACTTTTTCTTATCTTATCTTTTTAGGTTAACAATGAATTAACTTCAACGCGATGACAATTGTCAATGTTACCACAAACTAATTATAGAATAATATTATTCTAAATATAAGATTTAAATATTAAATTTTAAATAGATAAATTAATTGTAACATGCTCCCTCAGCTGAACTATTGTTCAGAGGTAGGTAGAATTATTAATGATGAAATCGGTCTTCTATGAATGGACCATTTTAATTTTACGTCTACGACACGAACAATACCATCCTTGCCTGGTCGTGCAGCAACAACTATTGCCAACGGCCATTGATATACTTTGCAAATTCGGTATTTTTACTAAGAAAATTTGGCCAACATGTAAATTTTCGACAGTAACCTTCCATTTTCCTTTTTGTTGTAATTGATTCAAATAATCCTTACTCCACAAATTCCAAAACGATGAGAGTCGTGTTTGCAACATCTGCAACCGCTTTGGTAAGGATACATCCAAAGAATCAAACGAAGGCGCAAACATCAACGAGTCACAAATCAGGAAATGAGCTGGTGTTATAACTTCCTCATTATGTTGATTCACTTGACCATAACAAAGTGGACGCGAATTCATGACAGCCTCGATCCGAGCGAACAATGTGTTATACTCTTCGAACGTTAGAGCATTTCCTTTTGTAACATGAATCATATATTTTTTAGCAGACTTTACCGCTGCCTCCCAAATACCACCAAAATGCAGAGCTGACGGCGGAATAAATTCCCAGCAAAACTCTTCGGAAGAGGCGAACTTTTTTACTTCATCTTCATTCAATTTAAAAAAATTGCGAGCTCCAACAAAATTGGTACCATTGTACGAATAAATCTTTGATGGTTTTCCTCTTCGCGAAATAAACCGCTGTAATGCTTCCAAGAATTTATTTGTACTCAAATCCGAAACGATGTCAATTACAACGAAACACACAAAAATTGCGATATATATTTTGTACTGACGAGTAGTTCGATGTCCGACACATTTACATGCAAATGGTCCAGCAAAATCTACACCTGTGTTTGCAAATGGACGATCGATTCTGATTCTCGCGGCAGGTAAATGACCCATTATTTGTTGACTTGTTTGGGTTGTTAATCTGATACAATAAACGCAATTTTTAATAATAAGTTTGATCACATTTGTCAGACCACCGACAATCCAATGTTTTGCTTGAATGTGTGACGACAAAAATAAACGACCGGCGTGAGAGTATTTTTCATGTAAATGTCTTATATAGACCCGACAAAGATGTGATCGAGCATGCAAAATAATTGGATGTTTCTTCTCCATTGAAAACGACGAATTATGAATCCAACCGCCAACACGAAGAATGCCATCACCATCCAGAAACGGTGTCAATGATAGTAATCGACTTTTCTTTTTCAACGGCAATTCATTTTTTAACCGATCAACATCTTCTGGAAACGACGATTGTTGTTCTAGACGAATAAGAACCGTTAATGCGCGCTTAAATTCGTCATTGTCTATGACCAACGATTCAAATTTTATTGAAGTTTTCGAACGATTGCCGAACCGTAACATATATGCAACAACTCGAACCAACCGAGAGTACGACGAAAATTTATCAATGAAATTAACAGCAGTATTGCACGTAATCTTTATCCTCCGCCTCTCCAAAGCGCTATGAACATCAAGATTCGGAATTCGATGTAACGAAAATGCATTTGACATCATCAAAAATTTGGGACCATGTACCCATGCCTTATACGACAGAAAGTCATTACATTTCAATCCTCGAGTACCAATGTCAGCAATATTTTCAGTTGTAGGCAAGGGTAATAATCCTGAGATTTTGGTAACACGATTAGCAAACAAACGTCTTCCAATTTGTCGAAGGTGCCGACAGCCAACAAAGGACAACAGTTGAATCTGAAAATAAATAAACTTTTGAAATATCAATGTTCAAAATTTTCCGAACTTTATCAACCACTGAAGCTAACAACGCTGCAGTCAACAACTCCATTTTGGGTATAGTAAGTGGTCGTAAGCAGCACGAGTTTTCGAACAAACAAGTTGACACGTTACATTATCGCGGTGCCCAACTGTGCGAAGGTAAACGACGCAATTTTGAATATAGTAAGTGGTCGTAAGCAGCACGAGTTTTCGAACAAACAAGTTGACACGTTACATTATCGCGGTGCCCAACTGTGCGAAGGTAAACGACGTAACAAATTGCTTTACTACTAGCATCGCAAAATCCTACCATCTCCGACGATGGTGTCATTGAAAGAAGTCGAGGAACGACGAAAGATTCCAATTTACTTAAATCGGCGATGTAATCTGTAAAAAGCTCTGATAATTTTTCTGAAACTGAATCATCCCAGGATACACCTCTTTCCCCAGTTCTTGTAGAAGTAATTTGCCATTAACTGTTATCGGAGATATTAATCCTAGAGGATCGAATGTGCGCGATATACAGGACAGCATTATCCTCTTTGTAAGCTTTGAACCAATTGGACAAGAATTTACATTTAATTTGATTTTAAAATTATCCTGATCAGGCAACCACGATATACCTAAAACCTGAATTTTTTGTTCAAAATCACGAGCATCAGTATTTAACAACAAATTTGAATTTAAGTTCTTCAAAAAAATCTATCGAATTCGATGCATATTTCCTTAAATGAAATCCATGGTTTTCTAGCTGACTATGGATCACATTTTCTCGTCTACTGTTTCACTACCACATAATAAATCATCCATATAAAATTTCACGTCTATTCCAAGTGTTCGTTCAATTCTAAATAAACTCGATAACGCTTTACTACGATTATTAGCGACCAAAACTCGATCCGTGTTAAACGGCAATTTTACAACGAATTTTCCATCTGGGGCTATTGAATAATTATTTTCAAAATGCTCAACACATTTATCTCTTATCGGAATGTTCTCCTGTGAATTCTCATTAACGCATTCCATTTCCCAAAATTTACTTAGATTATTGTAAATGTCTTGTATGGTACAACAACCAGAAAAATTAATGCCATTTTTTTTGGCGTACGACAAAGAACCAGAGACGATCCATCCGAATTTGGTTAGTCTAAGAGTTAGACCTTCGATACTTTTAGTTTCATTACAAAGACATTTTTCATAATATTCGGCACCCAGTAAAATGTCAACACTTTCAATAGCGATATTTTTTTGTGCAAGAGCTGGATCCGCTAATTTTAATCCTTTAATAACATCTTTACTTAATTTCATCTCATTTTCAACGAACGCGGTGTATGCTATTGCTGAAGATGGAACGATATCTGCTTCTATTTCTAACGAAAAAGTCTGAACACGCGATTTTACTGTAATATTTACCGACGCGTTAACATTTACCGAACTACCGATTCCACGAACCGCCGAAAAATTAGGTTTAAACGGCGAAATAGATAAACCATATTTTTTAACAAATGTGTCCGATACTAAAGTTGCTTGCGAACAACTATCTAATAAAATACGAGCGTTTCCGACCGTACCACTACATTCAAATTTAACGAGAGCCGACGGTAAAAGTATAAACTTATTTTTAATACTTCGTAAGCAAGATAACGACGATAATTCGCTCGAATTTACGGTTGTCTAATCAATTACCGACTAATTATTATTACTTATTACGGAATTTGTTAAATGTTTGGATGCGGTTTCTAATTTAGGTGGAAAATGCAACAACGAATGATGATTTTTTCCACATTTACAACGATAATTCGATGTACATTGTTTCGCGATATGATTAGAAGCGAAACATACTAAACAAAGACGATTACCTTTTACATATTCGAATCTTTCATGAGGTGATTTAAACTGTGTGCATTGATTTAAATAGTGATTTTTTAAACATAACGAGCATTTTACATTTATGGTAATAAACGATTTCTTTTCAAGTTGGTGTTTTTTAGAATCTTTCAAATTTACCGAAAACGAATTGCGTTTATGACTTTCTTCAATAACGAATGAACGAGATTGCAAAAATTTGCTCAATTCTTCATATTTCGGAAATGTTTTATTAGTTAAAAGCGAATTTTCCCAATCTTTTTGTGCGTTATAATCTAATTTCGTACTAAGTATGTAATAAACCGTGAAAAGGTATTTTCGATATTTTCACCGCATATTTTTAAACCCGACAGGATAGAATTAGTTTGGTCAACAAGTTTTTGAACGCCAAATTCATTTTTTATTGATTGTAAATTAATTAAATTACGAAAATGAGTGCGTATAATCGACCGACGATTTTCGTACCTTTCTAAAAATCTCGACCAAGCTTCTAAATAAGCTGTTTCATTTAATTCAAAATCTTTTACTATATCGTGTGCATCATCGGTAAAAAGATTGTTTTAAGTAATATAATTTTTGAACATTCGATAAATCATTATTATTGTGTATCAAATTTTCGAACAAATTTTTAAAATCATAAATGTTTTCTTCCTTACCGTTGTACTTGGGAACATCAATATCCTTTAATTTAGGTTTCATATTTACCGACACGTTGTTTCTAGTAATGAACCGCACAATTTCTCGGACGAAATCGAATTTTGCAATGTTTTAATTTTTGCGCAGTAACTGGCATAAATTTCTCGCATCTGTGCATCGTCATCCAATAGTTGTTCTTGCAATTGACGGTATTCTTTATTCTCCTCATCAAGTAATTGACAAATTTGCATTGATAATTCTTCACAATTCATATTATATTTACGAAAATTAGACATAAGTTCATCAGCTTTTAATTAGTTTTCTGTGTTAACAGGATTATCTAAAATGTTACTAATTTTATCCTTAACTTTAAGTAAATTTATTTTAACGATGCGTTTAGTACGCTTAAGTTTATCCATATTTAACAATAACAAAATTCACAATCCGATCGCCCGGAGGACCAAAAAAATGTTCGTGGAATATGTTTTACGACCAAAATATATTAATTTACGACAAACATTTAATAAACATTTAATTACATTTAAAACAAATTCGCGACATAAAAACAAAAACACAATTTACAACTTTTTCTTATCTTATCTTTTTAGGTTAACAATGAATTAACTTCAACGCGATGACAATTGTCAGTGTTACCACAAACTAATTATAGAATAATATTATTCTAAATATAAGATTTAAATATTAAATTTTAAATAGATAAATTAATTGTAACAGATATCATTGATCTGTTTTCTAGCAACCAGTACAACCTTATTGTTTATTTTTTATTTTTTAAACTAAGAACGACTTTACGGCCTTACCAACGTGACACTGTGGGGACTCAATTTATATTTTAACCAAATATTCTGACTTTTCTGGAAATATTGTTACCGAAATAATTGTAGATTATTCCTGATAGAGAATGGACGATATATTATACAAAGGTGTAATACGTGGAAAACGTAGCAAGATGAGGTAAAGCTCAGAATGTAACGATGTAATAGCAGAGAATTTAAAAAAAAATACAAGATTACGGAGTGCCTGTTCAGAATGGAGGGGACAGAAGGGACTTTCTTTAAGATGCATACGGTAAAGACGGTCAAGTAACAAATGATGTCCAAATCGTAATCTGTCGATGACTATACAAATTCGTCTGCGATTAATCTTCTAAAAAAAATAAAACCACGGAAGTTTGGGGAAAGACGGTTGAAGTTGATAGGTAATAAGTAAGAAATGATCGACTAATGCTTTCAGTGTATAAATAACTCTTATGTTCTAGCTGAATAGAGTGAATGATATCCTTGTGAGAGACTAAGGACAGTTACGCGTCTTTAGCTAATGAGTCGACAAATTCATTGTTCGGAATAAGCCCGGCATGCATAAAAAAAAGGACACAAATATTATTAAGCTTTAGCCTAACTAATCCATTTAATGTTTCTGACACGTTCCGTTTATTGTCTCTATAGACGTCACCGTGCTTTTCGAATCGGTAGTAATAAGGCAATTTCCGCGAAGGTTTAAGTCAATTGACGAGGCTTGTAAATTCATTCCGTTTTGTCATTACGCTCTTTTTCTAGCTCATCGTTCAACGTATACCATATCTTTCTTCTCGAGAATTCGATTACTATTCACGACTAAATTTCTGTTTGAAACGAATCTCTTAGTTCACTTCGATTTTACTTAATTTACATTGCAATACTATTTCCTTAACTTTTGTTCGCAAATTTCGGATCTTTCTGTGTTAACACGGAATTGCTGTGTCATCGGTAAAGTAACTGTTAGAATATATTACCCGGAAGGTAAGGTGAAGAGCGGAAACAGAAGAATTATATAGAAGTCTGTATAATATTTTAAGCGATTAATACCGTCTGGTGCGCTTTTAAATCGATTACCATCGATCCGAACATCATGTACACCAATGTATTCCATTAAACGATCTTTTTATATTAGTCTTCATTATTTGATCCGTCCGTGCGAATCTGTCTTTCTATATAACCTAAAAAAAAACTCTCCATCCTATCTATTCTCCGACAGTAGGACGGGTTTGTCCGCCTATTTAATTTTTCGTTTACAATAAACGTTTTCCATCCGTCCGAACGATAAAAACAACAGGCATTAAACGAATAGATACGTTCGAAATGTGGTTGTGTGGTTGAGACAGTGCATCGGACAGACGATTAGGCAAACCCGCCTAAGAGGCTAAGTAAATAAAAATATAAAGCGATCATTTTATGCGAGGCATCACTGGAAAAAATTATCCTAGTAGAAAAATCGGAGGATTGCGCAGAATACTTAAGGATGCTGTTAGATATACACGGAAAAGATGAAATAGAATTATTCCGGCTGTGGTATCACGTTGCTTTTACTAAACTGAAAATGTATATATATATATATATAAATTCAATTCGATTTGTTGGTATTAATCGTCGTGTTCTCCATCAATGAGAGTCGGAATTCCGCTATTTCTAATAGAATAGAAATAATAATCGGATCTTATGTATAAAGCAATGCATATCAAAAGCTTTCTTTAATAAACATCATCTGCTAGCTGTTTTCTTCGATTTTAATAAAGCTTTCGATACTATATGGAAAAATAAAATATTGTCGACACTACTCTCGTGGAAGTTAAAAGGACGTCTCTTCACATTTATCGCGAACTTCTTGTCGAATCGAAGTTTTCAAGTAAGGTTAGGGCCTTCTTTGTCTGAACCTCAGAAGCTAAAAAATGGAGTACCTCAAGGATCAGTACTCAGCCCCACGCTATTCAATATTGGAATAAATGATATTATACATACGGTCCAGAAACCAATACAATCATTTCTATACGCGGATGACTTCTGTATTTTGATTCCGTGCACAGACATTGAACTGGGAGAGTCAATAACTACAACGCTGGTCTCAAAATAACGGTCTATATTTCTCAACATCAAAAACAACAGCAATACACTTTTGCCGACTAAATAAATGCGAACATAAAATACGTTTGAACCTTTACAATAACCAAATACCATCAGCAAAAGAAGTGCGATATTTAGGAATGATATTTGACAGTAAACTTACATGGAAAACACACATTAAAAATCTAATGCGAAAACTATCACATACAACATACGGTGCCAGCAGAAATAGCTTATTAACGATATATCGCACTCTAATAAGGCCGAAATTGGATTATGGAATCCCTGCTTATACTACAGCGAGTTCGACATTATTAAAGTCTTTAAACACGATCCAAAATACAGCTCTAAGATTGGCAACTGGAGCCTTCCGAACATCACCAATAATAAGTATTTTATGCGAAGCTTCTGAATTTCCCTTGCAATTAAGAAGAGAATACTTGAACATACTGGCGCTGGCTACTCAAGGAGATACCGATCTTCCCAGTTTGCATAAACTCATTCAAGCATATAACGTCGAACTCCCAATATTATCCCGCGAAAACCTCGATGTTATTCCGCCTTAGGAACAGTTGCACACACAAGTGAATCTAACGTTCTGTAACATAAATAGAAAAAATGTTAACAAGATCAGAGAAACGTTAAAGGAGATTAAAGAAAACCATGCAGAATATGAATTTATATACACAGATGGATCGACATCTTCAGCAGGTATGGGTTGTTCGGTAGTTGTTAATGATAACGTAGTTCTTCAAATTGCTCTTCCAGTTACGTTTTCTGTCTTATCAGCAGAACTATACGCCATTAGATCCGCAGTGAATTACGCAGATTCCAACAGAAATAAAAATTTCATTTTATGTACTGACTCGCTTTCAGCATTAAGAACTCTATTAAATAATGAAAATTTTCATCCAATAGCCAACGAAATAAAACTCATATTACAAACTACATCTAAGAACATAATACTTTTGTGGATACCAGCTCACTGCAATATATATGGTAATTCAATAGCCGACGTATCAGCAAGAACAGCTGTTTCGCATCCGCTTCTAAATATCCATGTACCGATAGCTGACTTCAAAGAATACTTAAAGCATCATTTCGAATCGACATGGAATAGTAACTGGCAGAGAATATCTACGGTGAATAAACTACGATCGATAAAATTATCTTCAAAACAATGGCACTCAGCACATCGTAGTAACAGAATGGAAGAGGTAGTATTATGTTCGAATTAATAGATAGGACACACAAAATTAACACATATTCATCTATTAGAAAAAAGTACGCCGCCAACGTGCCAACAATGTTGTTGTCAGTTGACCGTCGAGCATCTATTGGTAGACTGTCCAATTTACGACAAATACCGAAAACAGTACGGGATCGCATCGCTCGACTTGAAAAGTTTGCTGAGGGATAACATGGATATCACTAATAAAGTTTTCGAATTTTTACAATGTATCAAATTAACGCATTTGTAATAGTTATCTTAATACCTTTGTTGTAAACAGTTAATATCTTCGTTATAATTATCTAATACCTTAATTATTTAATACCTTTGTTGTAATTATTTTAGTTCCGTGTCTCTAGCTATAATTGCGGTACACGGCATGTAAATTTAAAAAAAAAAAAAAAGAAATAATAATAATAATAATAATAATAATAATAATAATAATAATATGTGTATATACGTAGCGTTGTACAGTAGTCGATACCGGAATAAGAAACATATTGTATCTGTTATTAACTCTATACTGGTAAATTTGTCGCGTATAGATAAGACATACCTATTAGGAAGCCAATCTATATTATTATCTCATCAGCAGTTTGCGATTTGGACATCATTTGTTGCCTGACCGTCTTTTCCATATGCAGCTTAGAGAAAGTCCCTTCTGTCCCCTCCATTCTAAACAGACTGTCTGCAGCCCCAAATCATGTCTTTTTTGAATGCTCCGCTGTAGCACCGTTACATTCGTAGCTTTACCTTATCTTGTTACGTTCTTCGAGTATTACACCTCCGTATAATGATGTATCGTCCCTTTTACATCTGGATAATCTACAATTGTTCCTCCATATAGCGACGTTTTTAGAGAAGTCAGCATGCTTGATTAAGATGTAGATATTCCCCACAGTATCACGTTGGGTAAGCTGTAAAGGCACCCCATTTAAAAAAAAAAATATATATATATATGTTATTATAAGAATTGTCTCTGATTTTTGGTATAGTCGGTTCACAAAATACAAAATAATAATAATAATTAAAAAATTTAAAATTATTCTTCTTTTAAAATAAATAGAATTCTATAGGTCATTAAGAAAGTGGGTAGACTCGTGCTCTATTCTATCTGTTGCGTATTCACGACCGGCTTTGGTCTATAAAATAAATGGTTAAAAATCTATTCTCATTAAATGGCGATCGGGACTATTTTTATATATGTAGATATATATATATATATATATATATATATATATTAAATAATACGCGTAATCGAATTTGTAATTAATTAAATCGTTAAAATTCACGATAAATTCGCACCTACGACAGGAATTTAAATTGAAATTTCCTCAATATAATTAATTTTACTTTTGACTTAATTCAATAGATTGTGACGTACGTTTAAATTGTCAATTTCTCAATAATTTACAATTCACAACGGAATAAATAATTAAGTACACATCGTAATATAATCAATATCACGATAATACCCATATATATATATTTATACTTACTCCGCTTTCGAATGTTGCACGTTGTGTGGACTAGAGTCCATAAAGAAGGGGTGAACGGTCGTGGTTTGTAACGAGTACATAAAACCTATTTTTTTCCGCAATACGAATTTAGATAAAAATATATAAATATATAAGTACAATATAAAAAATATAAAATGTAAAAATAATAATTTAAATATACGAATTTTTACACGAATAACTTTATAAAATAATTGCGATAGCGAATGTGGTAAACAACGAATCTACGATCGGCGATATAAAATTTGCACGTAAATATTAACACAATAAAATAAAAATAAATAAAAACTTCTGTCTAATATAAAAAAAAATTAACGAATTTTATAATATATACTTCTCAGAAGTAGTTCTTCATCAAAATTGTCCGCCACTGTAACATAATTATAACACCTCGTAAATAACACATACACATACAGAAAAAAACACTCGCTAACAACCTTTATTTAAAAAAAATATATATATTTAAAAAACTCATACATTCCAATATCGAAAATCAGATTAATTTATGCCACTAATGCTCGTTGGTTTCAACGGCATGACGCACTCCATGCAGTTCGCACCTGTTACTTTATTGTTCGTCACCTTTCGAATATTTTAAACAGGATTCGATCTGGCTGACGAGTGAAACATATCTTCGATCATTAAATAAAATTTCTTGATTTCGGATCATTTGGAAAACCATCGATCTATAACGGCGGTACTTTTTCCGGCGTTAGTCAGGCCCTGCATTTTCTTCTCTATCGATGTTTCAGATATTATTCCCGTTCTGCCGTAAATCGAAATCCGAGTATAAAACGAAAGAAAGATCATGTTTCGAGTTTTATTAAACCTGCGATATCGGCAGAAATTGATTCTGTTGTTACGCGATCGCTTCCAAACATTATCCAGATCCGTCATGAAGAAAGGAACGACATCATCAACATCCTTAATTATGACGTAGGCGAAGTAACAATCAGGTTTTAATGAGGTAATAAATTGAGGATGTCGGTTCTTCATTAACGCTTCATACCTAGGAATGCGGCTAGACCATTCATTACACCGGATAAAGTGTGTTAGAAAGTATATATCGAATAATTAACAGATTTAGTGATCTCGAGCGATGTTTAAGTCAAATCTCGTCGTGTACAAAATGAATATTTAAAGACGATCCCGTCGCGATATATAGCCTTCATATATCACACACACATATATAATATATACATATATATATATATATATATATATATAGGTATGTATATATACAATGGTCTAAAAGTCATTGCACACCATGAAAAATGCGTTTAATCGATATAATAGTTATTAATTATGATGAGAAACAATGGAAATCATTTAAAAATCAGTCGAATCTTGTACAACCGTCATTCTTACCATACTACACATCTCCAAAGTACCAATTCGTTCATGTATATATCTTTCAACATAATGCGTGAAAATTAACTTTTTCGGTTTTTTATTATTACCCTCATAGTGCTATAAACACCTTGTTGCCTCTGCGCTAGATGTAGGGTCTGTGGTTACGTTACAAACTGTACAATCAGCGGTTACAATTTTTTTTTTTTTTTAAATTACAACTGGCTTCCATCTAGCAATTGGTCTGGAATGCGAAGTAACGTGTTAGGGGTTAACACTCATCAGCGTCCCCCAATGAAAACAGATTTATCTCAAATCTAGGGGCATGGTACGTTTCAATCGTCGTAATGACTGTTGTCGAGTAAGTTAATAGCCAAGTTGTTCGTATGGTTCTCTAGTCGTATGAAATGCTGTTTTGCATAACGTTTTATTTCGTCCCTAACGTACGGTATATTAAAATCTCGATGTAACCTGTGGTTGGACACGTACCAAGGCGGAGAAACGATAAGTCTAATAGCTTTGTTTTGAAACCTCTGCACTCTATTTATATGTGTGTCCTTGGCACAACCCCATAATGCCAGGCCATACGTCCAGATAGGTTTTAAGATGATTTTACATATCAATAGTTTGTTTTCAAGCGAGAGGCTGGACCAACGAGCCAATTTAACTGCCTCAGTTTCAGATCTAACTGTTTTCTCTTTTGCGTTACATGTTTGTTCCATGTTAATTTTTTATCCAAATACATGCCCAAATATTTAACTTCATCATGAATTATTTTATTATTTATTTTAACTGACAGCGTATTTACTTTACGCAGCGTAAAAGTGACTTGAGTACATTTGTTTTCGTTTATCATAATACGCCAACGTCTTATCCAGGTTTCCGTTTCAGTTAATGCATTTTGCAGTTTATTTGTAGCCACTGTATGATCTTTGTCTACAACCGCGGTGTCGTCCGCGAAAGTAGCAATACTAACTTCGCCACTATTTGGGAAGTCAGCTGTATATAGAAGATAAAGCACCGGGCCCAGTACACTACCTTGAGGTACGCCCGCAGATACAGGATAAAGATTTGATAATTCATTTCGGAGTTTGACTTGGCATGTACGGTCCTCGAGATATGATTTTAAGAGGAGATAATAGGAATGAGGAACAGCTTTTTTTAATTTGTACAACAACCCATCATGCTAAACTTTGTTAAAGGCTTGTTTTATATCCAGAAACGCACCGACGCATATTACTTTAGCTTCAAAACTCTGTTGGATTATATGCGCTATTCGGTGAACTTGTTCTGTAGTTGAATGCTTTTTCCGGAAGCCAAATTGGTATTCCGGTATGCTGTTCTGAATACCAAGGAAAGAATTAAGCCGTTTGAGGATCAGTTTTTCAAGGACTTTAGATAGGATGGGTAACAACGAGATAGGTCTGTAGGAAGTAACTTCCTCCGGTGCTTTACCTAATTTAGGTATCACTACTACCTGTGCTAACTTCCAAGACAATGGAAAATACTGCAGACGAAATACTGCATTGAAAATATTTGTGATAAATAATATAGCTTTGCGAGGCAATTCTATTAATACTTTACTGGTAACAAGGTCGTGACCTGAACTTTTCTTACGGTTTAATTTTGGCAGCATGTACTTCGCCCGAAGACGTCGGCGTAATAGGAATACTCATTTGTAACGGGGCATTTAAGAATTCGGTAATATCATCTGAATTATCGCTCTGAGGATGAGGCTTGAAAACCTCAGAAAAATGTTTGGCAAACACCTCGGCCTTTTCGCTGTCAGATCTTGCCCATGATCTATCAGGTTTACTTATGGGAGGATTATATTGAGAAGGCCTATTTCGGCTTTTGACAGCTTTCCACAAATTGTAATCAGTAGCTTGTGTTGGAGACAAATCCGGCAGGTAACGTTGTAACGATTCGTTTTCAAAATCTTCTGATATTCTTACCATACATCTCCGATGCTCCAATACGTCCGTTTTCGATATAACCTACAAAAATCTTTTTTTTTTTGTGTCACTCTTGCGGGGCTGTACATACCTTTTTTCCTTTTCAATTAATTTTTAGACACCACCCTGTATATAAATAAATATATAAATATTCGAAATTTTAAGATCTATCGATGCCAACCGTTTCGGTATATTAAGAAATAGCGAATAGGATTTATCATCTTAAACGTTTACTACCTGTTACTCCATACTTTGAAGCCGCGTACGGTATAGTATTAGCGGTACAAGAAAAAGAGATCATAGATGATATGGATACGATGTGTCCTTTATAACGTTTCAACATCTCCAGCAGAAAAACTTTCACCATCTGTCGAAATTACAAAAAGAAAAATATAGACGACAAATATAAAAAGTGTCGTAATAATAATAATCAAATCAAATCAAATCAAATTAAATCAAATCAAATTAAATCAAATCAAATCAAATCAAATCAAATCAAATCAAATCAAATCAAATCGAATCAAATCAAATCAAATTAAATCAAATTAAATCAAATCAAATAAAAATCTAATCAAATTAAATCATATTAAATCAAATTTATTTCAGAAGTGTTTATAGTGTTTACAATATTAACAATTTAATTATAAAAAATATAATAATAATATTGGAAAAATATAATTACAGCATTGAAATTGTAATAAGAAATAGAGCTAAAGATAATAGATAAATAAATACAAGAAATCCCGGTTAATAAATGGGCGAGTATCGGACATTTTAAAATGTGATCATATGCAAGCAACTTCCATGTAGTGACTTAACAACTAAGATCTTATTATAATATACAAACTAACGAGTAACGCGAACTGCATATTAATTTGAATAATAATAATAATATTTTATTCGCTTCAACGAAAAACGTTATTACCTTTTGGAATAAATACGAATAATTTATACAATTAAAAGTTCTTGCGTCCGGAGTTTGTTCATTTAAGTTTCACACCTCATTTTTTTAAAATATTTTCGCACATTTGTATACGTAATTTAATCATACAACGGAGATGCGGTTGGGGGATTTATTTTGGTGATCATATTGAAAGTTTTAAATAGTTTTAATTGAACAGCGTTAATTTGAAGTTAGTATTAATACGAGGGGCTAATACCGGTAAATACGATACGAATAAGAAGCCTATAAATGTCAACAAATAAAAACTAACATCTTTATAATTGTATTTTGATAAGAAAAGTGTGTATACACTGTATTGTTTTTTTTTGTGTGTTTTAAATTTTTTCCTGCAATTTAACATATAAGTTGTTTTTTTTGTACATATTATTAACTTGTTTTTACTAATATGTTTTCTGGAGAGAATGGTTATAACATTTGGTAAGGAAATATTTGTATTGTTCATTTATTTTGTTTTTTTTTACGTAGAAATTAATGGAATAAAAATAAACGAATTTTTCAATGTAAGCAGGCTATTGTGATTTTTCGTTTGTACGCATGCGTTTATTAATCGATTTTTCTAAACCACCCCATTTTTAAAGCCTTCTGGCAACCTAGTTTAGTATTGAAGACAAGCTGGTCTTATTTCTAATTTGGTTTCCGTACTGTATTGTTGGTTTTAACGTTCGTTCTATGAACATGGATAAAATGATGTGTTCTTCGGGTGTATTGGTATTAGCAGCGATGATGGTTTTGTTAAACGTTCAGATGACGGGTAAGTTTTGCAAATACCTGTTTACAAGTTTAAAATTTGAAAAGTTTTGAAAATAGTGATTCGAAAGAGAGAAAAAAAAACACCGATTCTAGCTGATATGTACAAGGAAAAACGTAGAGAAATGTATTAAAAATAATAATATATTTAAAAAACGATGATAAATTATTGCAAAATCTTGTTAACGCGGAATAATAATTAAATGTCGATATAACGGAGAGTAGTGATTTGACGAATTATAAATAAAACAAAACTCAATTTAATGAACTGTGTAATTATTTTGTCTTAATTCATAAAATCACTACTCTCCGATATATATGAACATTTAATTGAACCTAAACCAGCAGGTGTGGAGAGATTTATATCAATTTTGACGAAAAATTAATTTTTTGTTAATATCCGTTTTATAAATGAAATTTGTTGTAAAAATAAATCTAATTGTAAAATTACTTCCGGCTAGTGAAATATGCGTATAAAAATTAAAAGCCGTTATATAAATATTTCAGTTAATAATTTTAGATATGTAATATTTATTCGTGCGTGCTTGAAAATGACGTAATTGTCGAAAAGACGGTGTTATATTTTATTTGGTTTATAATATTTGTATATATGTAATGTTTATTGTGTACGTTGATAATGACGCAACTGTCGAAAAGTTTGGCGTAAATAAATATATACAGTGATTAAACTGTGTGTTTATTATTTTGTTTTATTAATAATGATAACGATGATATTTCGAACAATTTTGTATCCGATTTAAATATCTTTAATTTAAAAATCTATATTAAAAATAGGAGGAAAAACTGTCAATTTTTTAGTTTAAAAAATAACATAATTAACAAAAAAAAATTAAATATAGATATTATATAGAAATCCTATATAAAAACAGATATATTAAGATTCATTCCGTCCAAAAATGGATAAATTAGTCAGTTTAAGAAGTCTTATCAATAGGGCGAAAATAATTTTAACAAATTATAAAAAATTAAAAAAACAAATAAAACAAATAGCGGTTAATAAAAAAATTTAATCTTATTATAGTTAATAAAATATGGAATAAATCTTACGATAATAAAAATACGAAAAATATTTAAAAAATAATCGTTTAGGTTCAATAAATTACGTGTAGGAAGTACTGTATATAAAATAATTAATATATTTAACAATTAGCAATAAAAAATAAATTATTAAAAACCAATTAGTAACAACGAAACAGAAGATAGAAATACATAAAAAAATTCCCAATTATATAAATCAAAATTTTAATCACCGCGAAAAAGAATACAAATAGAATTTGCGATGAGATTTATATCAGATTATTTTGATTCATCACTTGGATAATTTTGCGTATCTAAGTAATATTTTTTACAATTCATTTTTATATTCACTCGATAATAGCTTAATGGTTGATTCTTTTTTTAATTTTTCGTAAACAAAAGATATTTTATTAACTCCTTTTTGTCTCGTTTATTTTATTTTTTTATCACCCTCGCTGGTAAATCAAAAATTTTAAATAAAGATAACACTTATATTTATTAAAATCGGAGAAAAATAATGCCAATTAATAAAATAGCCGACCTAAAAATAGCGTACGATCATCAGAAATGAAGAATTTACATTCGGTACCTTTTAAGCTGTTTAATACATAATTGACGTTAGAAATAAATATAATATTGTTATTTTTCGTGGTTATTAAAATATTTCAAAATCAACTAAAATTTTACAAATGAAAAAAAAGTCGTTAAAAATAATTCAAAAATTAAACGAGTTTTTCTCATCTCAGAAGTATGTGCAGTGACGGATTACGGCTTAGGCCCATGAAGCTCGGATCAAGGGCGGCAAAATTTGAGAGGTGGAAAAATTTGGGGATATAAAAAAAATTTAAAAGTAACTCAAATGTTATAGATGAAAAAGAAGGCGTTCAAAATAATTTAAAATTGAATGTTTCGAATTTTTGTCGCTTACTTCCTGATTATAATTACTCAGAAATGTTAATCATCGTGGTGTGAAAAAAAAAGTTGACGATATCGTCCATGTTTTTACTTCGAAGCGAGACAAATATCGCGTAAAAGAAAAATAACCATTCCGATCGTTATTGAAATTAGTTGTACATTATTATTGCGAGTGTCCCATTGATGTAATCGATTTTAACTGTTTATTTTTATATTTTTATAGACATATTTTAAAACGTGCGGCATTTTGAACTAGGCCTAGGGCAGCTACCCACTTAAATCCGACACTGAATATGTGATAATACGATATTATTAAGAAGAATAACAAAAACTTATTTCATCATCATTATCTGGTAACTTCTTCTTGTCAGAAGATGGCATACATCAACGTTGATCTTTATTTCCCTTTTTCTAGCTGATTCGATAATTTCAGTCATTTTCCTTGTATCAAAGCTGGTTGTCATTACAGCCGTTTTCTTCCTTGCATCTTCTTTCCTTGTAATTTTCCTTGAATAGCCATCGTAAATAATCCTCCTTCTCTTATTTTGTTCGCCTAGGTACTTTTTCTTCCTTTTTTCAATATCTTCTACGACGTTCATCTTTTCCATTCCACTCCGTTGTAGTACTTCTTGTTCGTTATCTTCGCCGTCCACGGTATTCGCCGCATTTTTTTTAACGTCCACGTTTCAAAAGCTTTTAAACGTTTAATATACCCTCTGACGTTTCAGATGCATATTTTAGGACGGACATGACGTAGCACTGATTTACTTTAGTCTTCGTATTCATTTTTAATTTTCTGTTTTTTAGTACAGCCTCTAGGTTCCTAGACACTTGCTTTGCCATTCCGATACGACCTTTAATTTTGATTTATATTTCGGCCGTCTCTTGTTATCAATACGCCTAAATATCGGAATTCTTTTACTGTTTCCACCATTTCGTTTTAGATTTTTAATTTTAAATCTAAATTATTATTTTCCCTGGTGAATTTCATGGCCTTTGTTTTTCCAACATTTATTTTCATGTCGTATGTTGTGTTTCTGGAGTATAATTACTAGTTCAGTGTTTTGCATCCGATTGAAAGCTTTTTCATAATCTATGAAACACGCAATCACCTCTCTGTCTCTATTAATTGTTCGTTGCACTATAACTTTTAAAAGAGCTATTGAATCTCTTTTGTTCGTAACGAATTCATATTGCGGATCGCTGAGCTGCGTGTCCAATCTGCGTTGTATCCTAGGTGTTTATGATTGAGAGTAGTATTTTGACGTATGACTCATTATGATTGAGAGTAGTATTTTGACGTATGACTCATTATGATTGAGAGTAGTATTTTGACGTATGACTCATTAGCGCATCGTATATCCGATTAAACAATGCTAATAAACTTTGCTTGCCTCGTGGCGTAATGTTCTTCAAGATTTCCGCTGGTATCTGATCATCATCTGCAACTTTATTGTTTCTCGCTTTCTTGATTGCATTTTCTAATTCAAGCATTTCTATCTTTGGCGTCTCCTCTTCCGTTTTATTGTTTACTTACGGTGGTCTTGCTTTGTCAGAGCCACACTTTTCCTCGTTCTTCTTTGCTGCCGCGGATATCACCATTTTTATCTTTAATTTTTGCAATGTGTTTTTCTTCTTTACTTCCTTCATTTTACTTTTATCTGAGCATGTATTTCTCTTAAATTGTTTTTCTTATGCATTTCTCCTATCTCCCTGCAACGCTCTTCGAGCCATTCAGTTTCAGCTTCCGTGCATTTTTTCAGTATTAGTTATTTTTGTTTTTAATATATTTTATAATAATTGCAAACTGTCCACCGAGGACATCGAGAAGTACGTTTAATAGAATTGAACATGAGTGGACAACCGTCCAGCGATACCAACAAGATTACATCGACCCTAGACGAGATCTTGCGGATTCTGACGTTTCAGCTACCTTATGTCACCGGTGGTATCAAGCAATCCTCTAGCAAGAGTATTCAGGTGGCTATCGAGTCTTCTTGTGTGTCTTTTAGTGTGAACTTTTATGACCTCGGCCGTATAATCTATACGTAAATCTCGATGAAACGTTAGATTTGTTACATACTAGGGTGCCTTGATTATCATCCGAAGAATTTTATTTTGCGACGTTTGTATTATTTTTAGGTTTGATGGTCTAGCACAAATTTGCAACTTATAGGTCCAGACAGGCCTTAGGATCACTGTATATATTAAGCGTTTAGTATCTGTCATCAATGCGCTGTTTCTCCTTATCAGCCAGTACAATTTTTTTAACGCGAACATCTAATTCTTTTATTTTTCATCTGTATGTGATACTTCCATGTTAATCGGCTATTCAGGTGTAATCCTAAATACTTGATCGTTGATCGCACTGATAGATCAGTGCTATTAATCCTGACGGGTGGGGTTGTAACTTTTCTGTTGGTAAAACGGATATTCACAGATTTGTTTCCATTGATTTCAATTTTCCATTTTTTTAAACCATATCTCCGCCTTAGTTAGAGTTTTCTGTAGGTTACTTCTAGCTATATTCGGATCATCCGCAAATGTAGCCCCACCTGTATGTTTTCCATTGCAGGGAAATCGACTGTGTAGAACAAGTACAGCGTGGGGCCCAGCACAGAACCTTGGTTAACGCTTGTTAAAGCAGGCTGTATTTCTAAATAGGTATGTTTGTAACGCCGATTTCCTATGTATGATTTCAACAACAGGTAAAAAATAAAAAATTTAATTTATATAATAAATTATCGTGCTAAACTTTATCGAAAACTTGTTGAACCTTCGAGAAATGCCGCGGTACATAATTTTTTTTTTTCTAAGCTATTTTCAATTACACTAACAACCCTATATAATCATTAGATTGTATGTAAGGCTGTAATCTTTTTAATCATTAACTTTTCTACTACCTTCGACAAAACAGGCAACAAAGAGATCGGACGATAAGATGAAACAGAATACGGATCTTTGCCAGGTTTCGGAATCATTATAGTTTGCGCGAATTTCCACTGTACTGGATAATATTATACGCGAAATATTACATTACATATATAAGTCAGCAATACTATAGCTTTTCGCGGAAATTCATTCAATAATTCAGCGCTTATTAAGTCGAAACCGGGACTTTTCTTCTTTTTCACCGTTTTAAGTAAACATTTCATATCAGCAGGTGACGCTGACTTAATCGAAGATGATTCGTATGGACTATTTATATAGTCATATATTCCCTCTGTCCGTGCTAGCCGTTATGTTTGACTGAAACACGGTTGCCAGGTACTTAGAAAATAAATCTGACATCTGTTTATCATCTCTCGCCTATGATCCGTTATCATGTTTTCTCGGAGGAATATGTGTATTGGACTGTTTAATATTTTTGGTGCACTTCCATAAGGAATAGTTATCTATTGCTAAGGGTGACAGTTTAGTTAAATAGCTATTAAGGGTTTTAATTTCTATTAATAATTATTTTAATTCTTTTAATTTATTGTTGAACAATTTTTTATCTCAGGGATTCCCTGTTTGGAACCACCTTCTCATCCCCCTGTCCGAGGCAGTATTTTCCCGCTGCTTCACTTTTTGGCCTCTCATGTATTTTTGCGTTAAAATCGCTTATGACGAAGATGATGTCTCCATGTTTCGCACATTTTAGTGTGCTTTCTACCTCTTCATAAAATTTCTCTAATTCTTCATCGTCACCGTCAGTGGTGGGCACATATATTTGTATTATTACGATGAGCTTTGGTTTTATATCAAACCTGACTAGAATTACTCTTTCTGAGGTCGGTATAATGGCCTTAATTGCACCTGATTAAGCGTTTTCTTCACTAGTACTCCTACTCCATGTTCATGCTTATCTTTTTCAGCATATATAAATTCGTAATCATCGTCTGCTTTGATTTTTCCATCTATCCATTTAGTTACGCTTACTCCTAATACATGTAGGTTTAAGCGTTAAGCTTCAATGCATATATTTGCTAGTTTACCCACCTGGCAAAGCGTTCTTACATTCCATGTGGCTATGTTAAGACATTTTTCACTCCTCTTTTTTCTTGTGTACACTATATCTTCTTTTATATTATTATTATTATTACTATTATTTTCCAGACACTCATTTTCGGCGCATGACCAGGTACTTATTCCTGCGTGGCCAGTCGCATATTTTCCATTAGCAAACCTGAAAATTCGGTAACGCCGAGTGCTAACTGGGTCGCATGGCAAATTAGCGCTATATTGGTTTTTCATTTTCATGTTGATATTCTAGGGATATTGTAATGACGGTGGTATTCCGTTGCCTTGCGCCATGATTTTCTTTTAGGGTTTACTCCCTTAGCCGAAAGGACCCGGTTTCATGGCGCCCGATACTCGCCTGATCGTTCTACCAATCCGACTGGGACACATATGTCACACGAGCGAGTTGCTGATAGTCTGCTGTTATTCAAGTAGTGAAGAGCTTACGGTATTTAATGAAAGGACCACCTTCGGCAAGTGATCCTTCATCCGTTTTCCTCCAAGCTTGTATGTTGTGTTGTGCTGTTAGTTTCGATTTACTTACGGAATACACATGATTGTTGTTTCGTTCCTCCGCCGGTGGGTTTGCCACCATATGGCGGTCCATTAACTACTTACTAGAGATGGTCTATAATTCTCAGCTAGCGTATGGTCTCTCCGAGGCTTTGGAATTGCTATTACCTTAGCGATCATAAGTTGTGATGGCAGTGTGCCTTTATCGATGAACTCAGTAAAAAGCTTACTAAGTCATTTGATGGTATGTTCTCCAAAGTGCTTTACAAACTCAGAGAATATCATATCTTCTCATGCGGCCTTCCGTATTTTTATTTTTTTGATAGCTGTCATGATTTCTTCAGCATTAACGGGGTTGGCGTAATGCGATTTTGGTTGGGCATCCTTCTTTAGTTTATTTAGTTTAACTACAACTGACTTACTGAAAAGTTTGTGGATATTGGTGCTTTTTGAAGTTTGGACCATTTTTTTTGGAGATTACATCCATTGAAGTGTCTTTCCTTTCTATGTACTTATCTCCAAATAGTTTTCTTAATACGCGCGTTGATTTTTAGCTAGTTTTCCGGAAATCGAGCTCCTCCATTAGCGTGGACCATTTATTTCTCCTTTCTTGATCTAGAGCCTTAAGAAGTTCATTTGCTTTGTCTTCGCTTTCTGTCTTCTGGTATTCTTTATAGAGCTGTTCACATTTTGCGCTCCATCCTGGAATGTACTGTGTTCTGTAATCTCTTGGTATACATTTCCTTGCACAGTTAACTACAAGCCTCTGAAATCCGCCATAGTTTTTTATATCTGGTTTGATCCACGCTGTCATCTAAGGTTTTAGTGAATTGTTTCCAGTTTGCCTTCTTAAAATTCCATCTTCGTTGTTCTTTAGTTTTAATTAATGAAATTGTAAAACCTAGATGTATTAATACAGGTCTATGCTGGCTTTTTTTAAATTGACTGATTACTTCATTAGTAGCGTTATATTCCGCAGACACCTAGAGGGCGCTGCAGCAAAGATAAGAACAAGAAATAACATTCTTCATAAGCTGGCGGGAACTACATGGAGAGCAAGCACAACGGTACTTGGAACATCAGCTTTGTCCTTGGCATTTTCAGTGGCGGAGTATGCAGCTTCTACCTGGATAAACAGCGCACATGAAAAGAAGGTGGACGTAGTTTTCGAAGATTTGTTACTAGGACAGGTCGCTGAATTTTTGGACTTTCTTCAGAAATCCGAGTTTTCAGGTCTTTCAGATCTTGTGGACGTGTTTCGTAAACCTTAGGGTATAGCAAAAAACAATAAAAATCGCATAATTGTGAATTCTTTTCGAAACTCTTTTTGCAATGTATAGATCGATTCACACCTAAAATATCGTTCCACGCACAACGCGCACACGATACCATGATAAAAACGATTCTCTCGTGTGTGCACTAAACGTGAATCATATGGTTTGCTTTATAGCTGTATTACCAACTGCGCTATTCAAAAAACAACACCGTCCGTCTTTTCTGTGTCACCCTGTATGTATACATATATATGTACATATATAATATATACATTCTTAACAAATTAATTAATAAATGCGTATGATACTTACATTTCGGTAAAATTTTACCCTTCTCCGTAAAAGACACACATGTACACAACTAAAGGAATTGTCTGTACTTTGTTTGAGTTTAAATAAAACAATTTTTTCAAACTTTTATTTTCTCCGAATAAAATTCGTCTCACGTTACACACTCGCATGGAACTCATCTAGTTTGGTTTTCTCGTTTTATAAATAGTTAATGTAGGTTTTTAAAAAAATCAGTTGTGTGTAATTTTTATATTTTAGTTTTAGTGAAATATTTAAATTAAAACGATTTTAAACTAAAATGGTATTAAATTTATATATATGTAAAAAATATATATATATATACATAAATTTATTACCACGAGCTGACCATCATGTGTGTTAAACAATTATCTCTGACAAAGTAATCAAACGTGAGTGGGGTGCACCCAGTGGCACACTTTCGATAACCCCAGTCTGTGCATGGTCAAGTGGTTTCTGACGCTTCAATCTTCGTAATTGATTGGAAGTGTTGAAGAGATCCCCAGCAAGTGCGTTTGGGAGCTCTTAAGTCTTGCTATATGTGTTCTACCATAGTTTTGAATTACATTAGCTACATACACTATCTGCAAATCTTCAGTTAACGTTTAATTTGTTACATACCAAGGCGCCATGCTTATCTGCATGACCATTTTGTGTTGTGATGTCTGTATCATTTTTACGTTTGACGGCTTCGCATAACCCCAAAGTTGTACTACGTATGCCCAGATTGGTCCTAAATAGCTGCGTATATTAAAACTTTGTTGTCCATTGATAGCTCACTATTTCTCCCTATGAGCCGGTACATTTTCTTGACACGTACATCTACTTCTCTTTTTTTAACTTGGAAGCGATGATTCCATGTTAGGCGACTGTTTAAATACAGACCTCAGTACTTGACAGTTGTTAGTACAGGCAGGTCTATGCTATCAATCCTAACGGGTATAGGTGCTACTTTTCTGTTTGTAAAATTTATATTTACCGATTTATTTTCATTGATTATGATATTCAATTTGTTAAACCATACTTATAATTTGTCATGAGCTTTCTGTAGATTTATTGTTGCTATTTTGGGATCTAATATGTGAGGATGGAAGTGCCGTATCGTCACCGTACACCACACTAGTGGAGGGAAAGTCGACTGTATACAAAAGTATAATATAGGACCTAACACCGAACCTTGAGGCACACCGGCTAAAATAGGATGTATTTTTGAATTTTCATGTTCATATCGTACTTGGAATTGTCTGTCTCTTATGTATGACTAATAAAAAAGAAAATTGAAGACCAAGACATGATTTAGGGTAATGTGTGAAGAGCATCATACGTCCATCGAACTGTTTAAGTATACTTGGTATAACGTTGCGATTTCCAGAAAGGCAATGAAGAACTCCCACGGTGGAAAGGCCGCCATGTAGTTTTGATATATAGGATATGTAATACTATTCAAAATTGGGTTTATATAAGAAAAGATATCACTATTTTTAAGAAATGTATAACCCCATTTGGAATTATGGGAAGATCAGGAGGATCGCCGTTTGTAATAATTCTGATCCGAGGAATGTATTTGAGCAAGTGAGGCGGTTGAATTTCCTTTAAAATATGGGGTTCTATATAGCCCCTTGTGGGACTCCGTTATGCAGCGTACATGGAGGTAATAATGTACTTCCCGGTCGCACCAACAAACGATCGATTCTCATGAAAGCTTTATATAATCATCGGTAGCCGACCTTGGATGTTCCATTTATACAGTGTAAACGGTTCTCGTGTATATATATATATAAACATCCGTGATTTTTGATAATGTTTTTTTTTTTGTTTTTTTTTTTTAGTTGTTGGCTTGAAAAATCAGCCGGAATTGAAAGATGAAGCAAATGTTGGAAAGTCTGGAATAGCAGCTGCAGCAATTGCCGGGGATTATGTGTCTACTCTGAGAGGCTTACTTAAACGTCAATCGTTTAGAAACCGTAATCAACGTGAAGAACAAAATTGTTCCGAAAAAATTATTTTCGAACGGATTGAAGGTAATTTTATACATATATATCTATTTCACGTGGATTACAAACCAAAAAAATGGGTATACACATGTACATGTCTATAACAAAAGGGAGTTGGGCTAGCCACGTGGGAATCAATCAATTTATTATGAATTTATTATACATGCTTTTTGATTAATAATTTATCGTGTATTTGTTATAAGAATTGTTTTTTTCATCGCGTGTAGACAATTTATTAAAGATTTATATGAATTATAGTAAATAACAAATTTCGAATTAAAGATTATATGAAATATTTAATCTCCAATCGCGGTTGGACAATTTATTGTAAATTTATTTTATTGACTAACCTAGTAGTTACAATAAAACAAAAACAAATATAAAATCAACTACAATAGTAGAAATCAAAATTAAACTAAATACACGTTACTACTAGATGTAGCTAAAGCCTTCGCGCCACGACGTGGCATGAGATGGTACTATTTATGAAACGATCGAAACACAAGACTATCTATAATTACTCTTATTAAAAGTTATTCGAACGATATAGATCATTATTGCATTTCCGGTGAATACTCCAATGAAAACCTGCGCGGGTGTGGTATCCCATCACATTATTTTTAAACGTCTTTCCTATATATTCGGACAATTCCATCTTATTTTCCGACGATACTACATTATGCTGTAGTTCATTCAAATCCAGTGTAATTAGTAATAAACTTCAAAACTATTTAAGTCCTACGATAATACGCTATTTTAAGAACTGGCAAATTAATATCCGAACAAAAAACTAAAACTAAATCTTTTTCAGTCGTAGGCATCTATAACTGCACCCAACAGAATTCTCATAGCGGATAAACCGATTAATCGGACTAATGAAATATCTCGGTGTCTCTCTCTAGATCGTCGCTTTAATATTAATACTCGGCACTTATTAATCTTAAAGCGAGCAAAGAGCAATTTTCGCCATCTATATATTTATCCGAAAATCCTTCCTAAACTCTATCGAAATAAAATGATTTATTATAAAACTCTTATACACCCGGTAATAACTTACGCTTGCACAGTCTTCTATTTCAAATTCAGCGCATATAGACAACTGCAATGCAAAACAGATACCTCCGCTGCATACTGAATAACTCGAAATACTAAAAAATCTCCTTTACGCGCGAAATTACTAACTTAGCCTATCAGCAGGATTTTTTTTTTAATGGCACAGGATTTTTCACTCAGATTGGTATAAAATTATTAAAATGGATATGTTAAACATTAATATTAGTTGATGCAATATAATTATAAATAGTTAAATATACATGAATGCGATTAATAGTAAGTAAGACATATTTATTGGCAATAGTACTTGAGAAATATAATTTGATTATATAATAAATATTGTTGAGAGCTGTAGTAAGAACATTCCAAAAATACATGATCTGCACCTGCTATTTTGTTGTCATCGGAAGGATGAGGACAAAAAGGAGAATTTATAAGATTACATTGGTATAGGGACGATGGAAGACGATTTTTTCCAAATCGTAATCTACATAAAGTAGTAATGAAACATCGAAGAATGTTATTTTGTACTTTTATATCACTAAACCAAGATTTTATGGGTATTAGAGGTTGAATTGAACTGTAATATGGAGCTAGATGAGGATTGGACCAAATACTATTCCAATATTCTTTATGAGCGAATTTAATGAGACACAAAAGATCTGTTAAAGGTGTATAAGGAATAAGCACACCGTTATTCGAAGCGGGCCTGGCTTCTGCATCAGCAACAGTATTGCCAATCATACCAGAATGTCCAGGAATCCAGGAGAACCTAACAGAAATACCAGATTCTAACAGCGAGGAAACCAAAATTCCGATGGATTATTATATTGAACCTATCGGCTAAATTCTTCGCGCGGTATTCATCTCACACTAATCGACACACGTTAGGCCTACTAATAGAGATTACGATTGCAGACGACTCTAAAACATATAAGTTCAGGAAGTATAACCGTAGACACGACTAAAACACAACCTATTATAAACTTCCGATCGATTAATTTTAGTAGGCATATAGCATAAATTGTATTAGAATCGCGAGTTACCTTCTCGTAATCATCGTATACATATACATACATACATATATATATATATATATATTAAAAAACTATTATATATTTATTAATGAATTAATTATAAAAAATAATAATTTAATAAAAAAAAATTTACTTGAAAATAAAAAAAAATAACCTGACTGGATTCGTAATTACTTCAACCGTCCTTCATTTAATCCTAACTGTCTTGATCAAGAAACTAACAACTGAACTTTTAAACTAAAAAACTAGAACTCTTCTCTTTAACTGAAAAAACTAAACTCCACTAAAAATGAACAACCATCCCTTTTTATACCTTTTTCTTAAGTCTTGTTAAACGAAAATTACACGATTTTCTTCATTATTTACTGGCTGTAATTTATTTTTACTGGCTGTATTAACTAAAATTATTTGGTCAAACTAATTTACTGCTGTTCCCCATTGACTAACTAAAATTAATTTTAATTATTGTATAACAATAGTTTGTCTACTACAAATCCAGTTTGGTTTTAATATAATAATAATAATATATTTCATTTTAATTAAATAAATAATTATATATATAAATTTTGTTTTCTTATATTGATTAAATTAAATATTAGTTTTTCACCTCTCAATTTAAATTTATTATGGCGTGAACATACGACGATTGTCGTAATCATCATGTAGTCATCAGTCCTAAGACTGGTTTGCTAATTTCTTCCACAACTGATGGTTTTCTGTTTTCCTCTTCATATCCGTATATGCTGTTGCTACCAGTGTCTTTTATTACTTGCTGTGTATATTTCTTTCTTGGTCTTCCCTTTCGCGTTTCCCATTCATCTGTCCTTCTATAATTATCTTTAATAAGCTTTCATGTCTTAAAATGTGACCGATCATTTTAGTTCTTCGTTTTATTATTTTTTTCCATAATGTTCTTCCTTCGCCAATTTTTCCTAATACCTCTTCATTTGTTAATTTATCGGTCCATCTTATTTTCAGCATTCTCCTATAGCACCATATTTCGAAGGCTTCTATGTTTTTTTTCTCCGCCTTTCCAATCATCCATGTTTCACATCCGTACAACGCTGCATTCCAAATAAATAAGGTTAAAAATTTTTTCCTAAAATTTGTACTTATAGCTTTGTTGGTTAAAATATTTTTCCGATCGTAAAAAACTTGCTTTGCTTGATTGATCCGTTTTTTAATGTCCTTGCTACACCTGCCATCTCTGTGATTTTACTACCCAAGTAATGGAATTCATTCACTTCTTGTATTTTAACACGTCAATATCTGCACTTATTTTCTTTCGACTGTTATTTTTTGCATATAATAATTTTTGTTTTATTTTTATTTATTTCCATTCCATATTTCTTAAATACATCTTCCATTAATTTTAATGTTTCCTTCAATTGATTTCGATTTTCTGCTACAACAGCTATATCATCGGCAAATTGTAATGTGCATATTATTTCACCTTGTATTTTTTCACAATTTTTCTTCGTTTTTTCTTTAATTTCTTTCATTTTTTCTTCTATGTACAGGTTGAATAATATCGGTGATAAAGCACAGCCCTGTCTAACTCCTTTCAATATTTTAACTTCTTTGTTCACATTGCCAATCTGTATCATTGCTTTCCGATTTTCGTATAATTTATATATTAATTTAATATCCTTCTTGTTTATTTTCGTTTTCTGTAATATTGTAAACAATGTGTTCCAATTGACATTATCAAAGGCTTTTTGTATATCTACGAATGCAATATAAAGTGAATTTCCGATTCTAAATCTTTGTTCGATTAACAGTCTTAGTGCCAGAATTGCTTCGCGAGTACCTACACGTAACCTAAATCCGAACTGAGCATCTACTATATATATATATATATATATAGTAAATGAGAATTAAATTACTTTGAAGCATACCGGTTTTACGGGTTTTAGTGGATTTTTTTCCTGTTAATTTTCATTATATATTTTAGTATAACATAACGATGATGGATATATTGTTCACTGTGGTAAGGTATTTTTACCGATAAAAAATAAATGTATATATTTGTCTGATTTATTGTGTATATATATATATATATATATATATATATATATATATATATATATACATATATTAAAAAAATAATGTATATACTTTTGTGATTTATTATATATATAAAAATCACACAAATATATACATTTATTTTTTTAAATATATGCATATATATATATATATATATATATATATATATATATATATATCTACAGTCGTATATTGATCATAATTGACCGTCGTGACCATTATGTAGCAATCAAATTCCTCCACAGTTGTCGATCATCTCCCGAGTGTACTAAATCTGATATTGACAGTTTAACACGTCGGCATATTTGTTTCGTCCATCGGGTCATTGGCCGACCTTTTCTTCTATGTCCGTTCATTGTACCTAGTGTGACTGTCCTGTCTAATTCTCGTGCACGCATTATATGACCGAAAAATTTGTGCATTTTATCGCGTATGTCTTGTGACAATCGTTTATCTATATTAAGACGCCTAATGATCGAGACGTTCGTTTGTTTATCGTGCCATTTTATACCCAGCATTATGCGCCAGCATTTCATTTCAAATGCATCGATATATTGCTGATCCGTGGAGTTTATTACCCATGTTTCGGAACCATAGGTAAAGATGGAGAACACCAAGGAACGAACAAGTTGTATTTTTGTAGAATAATTGATATTTCCATCCCGCCAGATACGTTGCAACTTATTCATAGCATTTAGACTCATCGCAGATCGTCTCCTTATTTCTTTGCTTGAGCCTCCTTTATTGTTGATCCGGACACCTAGATATTCAAATTCGTTAACGACTTCATGTCCGTCTAATTGTTGTGAAGTATTAGATATGTTTTCATTATTATGATCCACTATCATAATTTTTGTTTTATTTTTGTTTATACGCATTCCGAATTCATGGCTTACTGTCGTCAGTTTATTAAAGTTGTACTAAATTCTTCCATAGATGATGCAAAAAATTGCCGTGTCATCGGCATATCTCAAATTATTAATTTTTGCTCCACCAATTTAAATACCTCCTTCCTCTGCGGCAAGAGTACGTCGCATTATATATTCAGAGTATATGTTATATAAAAGTGGCGATAGGATACACCCATGTCTAACACCTTTTAATAATTTGAAAGGTTTAGAGAAATAATTATCTGCTCGTACTGTATTATAATTGTTTTCGTAAAGTGATTTCACTAGCATTATAAGATGATTAGGAACACCCATTTCGGACAAAATTATCCATAGCTTGTCCCATATCACGCTGTCAAAAGGCTTTTTCTAGTCTATAAATGCTATATATAGAGGCACGTAGTATTCTCTGGATTTTTCTATAATTTGTTTCATTTTCAAAATCTAATTCCAAGTGCTTTTCCCTGCGACAAAAGGCATGTTCGTCAGGAATTTGCCAATTAAGATAAGACTTTAAATGCTCATTTATTACGTGTAATAGTATCTTAGAAGCGTGTGGAATGAGGGCGATTGTACGATAGTTATCGCAACTCTTCCTAGACTCTTTTTTATGTATCGTTATTAAAATTGACGTGGTCCACTGACGCGGCCATTCACATGTATTCCATATTTTACAGCATAATTTATATAGGAACTCAAAAAGTGACTCCGGATAATATTTTAATTATTTCGGCGGGAATTTTGTCTTCGCCTTCAGCTTTTCCATTTTTTAGCTTGATAATCGCTTGTTTTATTTCATCGCGTAAAGGCATAGGTTCTTGTTCAAATTTATTGTCCTTTATTTGCGTTGAATTGCTATTTATATTTCTATTTATATCTGTATACAATTTTTGACAGTAATCACGCCAATATTCCGTTATTTCACGTATGTCGGTTATTAACGACCCGGTGTTGTTTACAATAGCCCATGGTTTGGCTTTAAATTCTCTAGTAACTATGCGTATTTTTTTAAACATATCTTAGTTTCATTCGTTTCCTTGTGAGTATTTGTTTACATAGATCTCCATAGTATCTATTCTTATCCTTTCTGCATGCACGTTGAATATCTCTGCATAATTGCCTGTACTCCACATCATTACCATGGATTTTTGTGTTTCTACGCCTTTCAATTAATTTTATTGTGTCATCAGTTATCCAGGTTTTTCTTTATATATATATATATATATATATATAAATATATATATTAATATATATTATTTTCAAGGATACGTGAAAGAATTCACGATCTACCGAGTCAAAAAAAAAATATATATATATACGTTTAAATAATTTTTTTTCGAATTTTATTATAATTTTATATGATTCTTCTATTTTTCATTCTTCATTTTTTTTTTACCGACATCGTTTATTATCTCTTGAAAATATAAATAATAATAATAAAAACAAAATCTGTATTGAAAACATTTTCTTTAAAATTTATTTTTTTATTTAGGTGATGAAATTAGGTCTATGATATTTACATCGTTGTTAAATGGATCGCGTTTGATGTTTAGCGTTCGTTTACCGGATTTTGGAGATGATGACATACAAATTGTTTGCCTTACTCGCAAAGAAATGTCGTACATTATCTCAACTTTCGGACATAAGGTAAGGAAATAAATAAATAAATAAATATATATATATATATATATATATATACATCATCATCATCAGTGAGTCCTGCCACCCCTAAAGGGATATCGTGACCAGGATGTGTCACGTGGCAGAGACCAGGCTACGCTAACAAATACGATCGCGTGCACTATTTACACAATTGTGGAAAGTACTGCCAGTTGTTCTGCAAATCGCGTCAGACCATCGAAAAGATGCACGACCGCACTCTCTTCTACCGGCTACACTACACATATATTCGGCTCTAACTACGTGACCCCAAAAAATCTTATTATTCTGCTGAGTACGCTTGATTTTAATCTCTTCGGCTTGCCAATTTTCTTCTTCATCGTTAGCTCGATTCGTGTATCGTGAAATCGTGAATCTCAATTTTCCGAATTTCGGATCGCCACGCGTTTCTGTTTTCCGCGAATTGAATAACCAGTTGAAGCGAAGTGGCGTTTGTCAATTTCTTAATTACATCGGTGTACCTTATGGGCGCTCTTCCTTGTTTCCTTTGGCCTACCGGAATTAGTTGTTTAGAACTATCTTGCCGTATAATGTGGTCAAGGTACGTAACTATTCGTCTCGTTACTACATCGCATAGACGTATTTCCGGACGGATTTCATGCAAGATTGAGACGTTTATTCTCTTTCTCCGGCAGAACATTTCGAACGCATTTATTCGTTGGATATCTGTTGCTTTTAACGTCCAGATTCCGATGGGTATAGAACGACAGAGATGACCAGTGTTTTCGTAACCATGGTAATGTCGTGACTCAGATTTTTGTGAGTTGAGCCAGTGCAATGTTAGCAACTCCTATTCGTCCTTTAATTTCCTCTGTCGAGGTTCCATCTATCGCATATATATATATATGTGCGTGTCTAAGATATTCTCTTTCGAATTTCTGAAGAATACATCGTGTGACGTTTTTTTTTAAATTACAGCGATATTCTTACGTTCGCATGAAAATAATATTACGATGTCCCAGTTTTTTGTGATAATAAGGAAATGTTGTCAATTGTACGCAAAGGATCAAGAGTATATAATTGAAATTTTGTTGATGAGGATATGATATGTACAAACACACACACACACATATATATATTTATATATATATATATAGTAGTCGGACATGAATGGCCGAAAACTTTGGAATATCTAGGTGTCTGGATCAAATAAACATGAAATTGAGAAAAATGTACTGGCTTCTGGGTAGACATTTCGAGTTGTCTCTAAAATCGAAATTATTGCTGTATAACGCGGTTATTAAACCGGTGTGGACGGTATATCCGTTTGAGGTAAGGTATCGGTATAATATTAACATGATACAACAATGCCAGTCACAAATATTAAGAATTATAACAAACGCGCCAATGTATATGCGGAACGACAACCTGCATCGCGACTTAAGTGCGTGTGGTAATCCGAACATGTGGTAATTCGAACAAATAGTGAACGTTCTAGCACAGATTAGAATACCAGCCGAATCGACTGGCAGTTGACTTGCTAGATAGTCGTAACGATGTCCGTAGACTCAACCGTTGAACCCATTAGATCTTCGACATCAGTTTGATTGATTGTCTAGGTAACTCCGAGTATCATTGATGAATGATATCTTCAATCCTGTCACGATCCATATAGACAAATTTCTTATTGGCCTTGTAAACCAGATTGAAATTTTATATATATATATATAAAACAAAGGAAGATCTGCGCCACAGGTGTAAACGCTCTGAATAAACTATTGCGCATTCAAAAACTTGAAAGAAACTGCCACAATAAGTATAAAAAAATTCAAATAAAGTGCAGTTAAGTTAGAAAGATGAATTAATATATAAATAAATAAATATGCAAAATAAAAAATAAGAATTTTAGTCGGCGATATTTGTAGCGCGTATTATGTAAGCTGTCATATTATAGTCCCTTATGACTTTGATTTTAATAAATTTTACAATTTTCATGAAGTGTTTTCTTGGCACGCTTGTTGGTATAGAAAAATAAGAACCCGAGGTTTAGTTAAGAATAATGCATATCTCGAATTAAACATGGTGGCATTAAGTGAAATTCTGCAACATCGGTTTTGTAATAATTGTAATTTACAATATGTGCACTGTTGGAAACTGAAAACTAAGCGGGAGGACATGCATAATGTTAACCGGGGACGAATAATAGTTTTGTATATAAAAAGTTTTTTATTGGTAACGGCGAGGTGGAACCTTGGATTAAATACACGGGTGAAAGAATTCGAATAGCTTTATAGTACGATTAATATGATTAATGAAGGACAAACACGAGTCCAGAGTGACTCCTAAATACTTGACATCTTTAATCTATTTAATATTTTGACCACCGTTAATTACAATTTCCGGCAAGGATAATAGGTGCCTTCTGGAATAAAGAATGGCTTCAGTTTTCTCGGTGTTCAGATTCAGCTTTCAATGTTTATAGTACTTACAGACAACGAAGGACGGATTTTGTGATATATCTATATTAAAATATAAGACCGTAATGTCTGACTGTGATTCACGAATACTTTCATTATAATCACGGCATTGGGCTACTTTTATCATACATAAACAGGAAATTTATTTTTTTAAACTTTTCTGTCTGTTCCGATTTAACTCAAAAATTCTTAAAGTAATAAATGGTGAACTTCACACAGCTTATAGCCTATATTATCGGATTCGTTCTAAGCTTTATTTCGGCGATATTTTAAAACTTTAAATTATTGTAATTTCTGTCTAAATTTGTGATATCAATAAGCGTTCGAAAAATAGAAGAAGAAAGAAGAAAGAAGAAAAATGTATTTTATCAAATTACAACGTGTACACACAAATATTTACATAGTAGAGTTCCGGCATGAGCCTCACCTCGACCGCAGTATTAAAATTAAAATAAAAACACTATAGTTTAAACGTAAGTATGATAAGCGGGGGAAAATTTATAAAACCCGCAAACAAATAAAAAAAAAAAAAAAATTACCTATATATATACATAAATATACATACAAATATATACGTAAATGCATACACATATACACATATAACTTAAAACGATACAAAGGTAAAAATTGTAACAACACACATAAAAGTTAAAACAAAACAAAAATTAAAAAAAAAAGAAAAATAAAAAAAAATAAATAAATAAAAATTATATATACATATATACACATATATATATATATACAGCGGAGAAAAGAAAAAATACAAAACAAAATAAACTCTTTTCGAAGCGCATGAAAGATAAAGCGTACAAAGGTATAAATAAGTGTTAAAATAACTTAACTATATAATTACGAATAATAACGATTGAACATATTACAAATATATTAATTTACAACAAATTATGTTTAATACGACGATGTTTGTACCTGGTATACATGAACATAAGCTGCCTGGAATCATAGTTGCCAATAGTCGTTATTAGTTCATTGCTATGTACACTGCAGTTTTGAAAAAATTTGTTCGCTAATTTAAATATATGTTCTTTAATATATGGAATATTTAACATGTGGTGCATATCTGATATTCTCGTATAACGAGATGCATTTAAAATGCATCTTAAACATTGATTTTGTACAAGTTGCAGTTTCTTAAAATTAGAATTAGATACAGAGCACCAAACCGGACAAGAATAAGTCATTGTTGGACGGATAATAGTTTTATATAAAATTAACTTATTATCAATATTCAGGTGAGATTTACCCTTAAAAAGCGGATAAATTGAACATATAGTTTTATTCGCTTTTGTAATAGCAGCATTAATGTGTTTAGTAAATGTCAATTTTTTATCGAAAATTACGCCTAAGTAACGAACATGATCAGACCACTCGATAAGATCGCCATTAATATTAATTTTTTCGGGTAACAAAGGTCGTCTTCGAGTAAAAAGTATCGATTCTGTTTTTAAAGGATTGATGACAATTTTCCATTTAGTAAAATATTTCAAAACTCGTGAAGATCCTTGTTGTAATCTATTACTAATTGCGCGTGGTATAAAGGAACTATAGAATAAAGCTGTATCATCAGCATAAAGGGCAACTTCGATGTTGTTTAATTTGGGAAAATCGTAAAAATAAAGCGAAAATAGAAACGGTCCTAAGACGCTACCCTGAGGTACACCAGCTAGACAAGTCTTGCTGGAAGAACGCGCTTCATTAATTTCAACATAAAATATCCTGTTACTTAGGTAGCTTTGTACAAGTTTAACCAAATACAATGGAAAATTACAGACAATCATTTTGTATATAATGCCATTGTGCCAAGTAGTATCGAATGCTTTAGCGATGTCAAACATAACCAATCCAGTATGCTTATTACGGTTGAAATTATCTGTAATGTGTTCTGCGATTCTCGCGATTTGATGAGTAGTAGAATGAGCTGGCCTGAATCCAAATTGTACTTTAGGAATAATATCGTGGCAAATAGCGTACTCATTTAGCCTCTTTAAAATTATTTTTTCGCACAATTTATTTAGATTACTGAGTAAAGTAATAGGTCGTATATTATTGATCTTAGAAGAATCTTTCCCAGGTTTTGGAAGCGCTATAATTTTACCAATTTTCCAAGTACGTGGATAGTATCCATATTTAATCATAGCATTTATAATATTAGTAATCTTAACAATAGCTTTCACAGGAAATCTTTTAATTAATATAGAGGAAATATTGTCGTTACCTACTGAAGTTTTATTTTTTAACAGTTTTATACTAGCATGAACCTCCCTAGGTTTTGTATAATTAATACCAGATGAAATTTGATTATACTTCATAAACTTACAGATTGTACTTTTAACTTTCTTAGAATGATAACTAGTCCCAATGAGTGCGTTCTGGGCATGCACTTTAAAATAATGGTTAGCAAGTAATTCTACCTTATCAAAGTCTTTGTAAGCATAATTATTTGTAACCGTGTCATAAAGTGGAGGAAAAGCTTCGTGTGGTTTATGATAGTATTTGCACACTTTCCACAGACTGTTGTTTTTAGTATTTAGTGTAGTTAGAAACTTATTAAACTTATTATTATTGTGGTATTTTTTCATCGCCCGTACTAATTTATTTAAAAAGTTAAGAAATTTCTTAATATTGCCACGGCGATGAGTGTTGCGGTTATTTATATAAATTCTTCTCACGTAATTTTTAAATTTAATAATGGTAACAATGTAATGCGGCGCCGAAGTTAGCGACAAATTAGTATGCATATTTTTAGGTACAAATAGATCAGTGGCTTCAGAAATTAAATTTGTAAACTCAGAGATGTGATCATCAATATCTTTTTGATTTCTAATAGACTGATTCAAATTTACATGTTCAGAAACATATCTTTTGAAGTCATTCCAATTAGCATTACGATAATTATAAGAGAACTTATCCTGAACGAATTGATAACTATTATTGATATAAGTAACAGTATATATTGCATTATGGTCAGAAGATAAGCAATTAAGTGACACAACAGGCATAATATTCACATTCTTAATCACAGCTAAATCTAAAACGCTAGGTTTGAAATTTTGGGGACAAGGAATGTAAGTAGGTTCCCGCGGGGCAACGATCTGAAGATTGTTACGCATACAAACTTGATAAAGAAGATTACCTGCAGAGTTATTGCTAAAACAATTCCATATTTTATTTCTAGCATTCAGATCTCCTACAAGAATAGTTTTGTTGTTAGAATTAGTTAAAAACCGAATATCATTGCTAAATTTGCACAGGCGAAGCCGTGGGTAACTTCTAGTAGTCTACTGTAAATTGTATCGGGTCTATATGAACCACAATACAAGGCTAAGTCAGCAATTTTAATCATAGGATTTTAGGTAAATCATTTATGAAGAGCAGGGAAAGAAAATAAGGATCTAACACACTACCTTGCGGTACTCCAGCGTGATAGGTTGTCCTCATTAAAGAGTTATTAGAAAGATGAGTAACGTAGAAAAGGCGATTACATAAATACGATTTGTCGACGTACAATGTCGGTATTTTTTTTTTTTTTTTTTTTTATATTTTTTGGGCACTGCTGAGGAGCAATCACAACCCACTAACGTGTTGATAAATTATTATTATATACTGATGTTACAATTGGTTAGGAATTTTGAAAAGGAGGAAAACACGGGAGTCATTAGAAAAAATTAAGGAAGTGATAGAGAAAGGAGGACGATAACCGATGGATATTAAGGAATTCAGGAGTGCGAGTTGGTCAGGTGTGTGAAAACTGCAATTGAAAAGGATGTGGTTTTCATCGGCGATAATTTGTGAATCGGCTGGATGGGAACAATATGGGGAACTGGAAATCCCAATACGAAACATGTGAGCCGGAAGACGATTGTGTCCAGAAGGTAAACGGGTGATGGTTATAATAAATTTTCGGAAGTTGAGGTGTATGTTGGACAAATTAAAGTACCAGGGAGTAGGTGATGTATCCAGATAATATCTAGGGGTGGAAGAACTAACTAGCCACGATGACCACTCGTAGGATATGTCCATGTTGGCAAGAGATATCAGGTCTGTGGTGGAAATTGCCGGCACCAGAGAGCCGAAGGAAATGGCTTCCTTGGCCAGAGTGTCGGCAACCTCATTGCCATGAATTCTGGAATGACCGGGAATCCAGATGTATGATATTAAGATGACGCGGCTGAATAGTAAATAAGTCAATTGTCGCACTGCCAATTGGAATTAGGTTGAAAGGAGGAATGCTTCAATGCGAGGAGAAAACTTAGGGAGTCGGATAAGATTAAGTATAGGGAGGAGGAATGGTGATCTAAACGTGATAAGAATTGCAGAGTTTTAAGGATGCTCAGGCCCTCGGCAGTGAAAATTGAATTGAACTGAGGAAAAATGAATGATTTGGAGATATTATATTGCGGTATATAGAATGCTCCCGTAACGGACCGACCGGGAAATTTGGATCCATCTGAAAATACATGTACATGATTAGGCCAGTAATTTTGTATGAAAGCATTAAGATCAGGATGGGAAGACATGTTGGAGGAGAAGGAGGAGGTGTCAATGGAGATGTTAAAAAGATTGACCTGATATGAATTAGTAAAGTAAATTGTGGGACAAGATGGAAGGATAAGATACTTGTACGTCCGGAATTTATAAGCTGCAGTGGAGAGTAGTGGAATACGGGAGCGGGTGAAACGCCATTTTCTGAAAATTTTTAAAAAATTAGAAGTGAAGGAATTAACTTGTTTATTGAGAGATTTCGAGATAAATCGAAAGGCTAAATTTTTACGTCGGGGGGAGAGAGGAACAATGTGGAGGAAAGAAAGGAAATAGGAGTAGAACAAAGAGAGCCTAAAATTAAGCGCATACAGAGGTTTTGTATTTTATCCAATTTGGTTAAGAGGTGTCGGGAGGCATTACTATACAGGAAGGAGCAGTAGTCAGTTTTGGAACGAATTAAGGAAATATATAGAATGCGGAGAGAAACAGGATCTCCACCCCAGACAGTTGAGGAGAGGGATCTTAGGATATTAGAGGACTGTAGGGTGACCGAAATAAGGAAGTCTATATGCGGTTTCCAAGTAAGTTTTTGATCTAAAGTCAGTCCTAAGTAGGTGAATTGCGTTACTATAGCGGTGCGGTCATTATAAAACGGAATATATTGAGGAGGATAGGTAGGCCGATTGAGGGAAAACACGGTAGCTGTAGATTTGCTGGGCTTAATGGAAAGATCGGAAAATTGGAAACTGTTACTTAAAGTTATGATATCATGTGTTAAATATTGCGTAATAAGTTCAAGATTATTGCTATGTTGAAAGAGGACCAGATCGTCCGCATAGGAGATGAGATGGGATGAATGGGGAAGCGGAGGTATTAAATCGTGCATAATATAGACATTAAATAAAATGGGACTAAGAACAGAAACTTGGGCGAGACTGGTACAAGTACTGCAGTGCAGCGGATGTTGGAGTGTAGGGTGCCGGAAGTGTAAATGTTTGATTTTAAATACGTTACAAATATAAGCTGCGAGATTATGTGGAATACTAAGTTATAAGAGGCGTTGGTGCAGTAGGCTGATGTTGACGTTATCGAAAGCTGCGGTGAGATCCAGAAATGTGGCTAACAAGAAACATTTATCTATATATGTTTTGTATATGTTAGATGTCAGAAAGGAGAGACAATCAGCAGTTGAATATTGGGGCGGAAGCCATAAATAAAATTAGGGAGAATATTATTATTTTCCAACCACCACTCTAAACGATAGCGGATGACAGATTCAAGAAGTTTTCGAACACAGGAAGTTAAAGCAATGGGGCGGTACAAAGTAGCCAAATGTTTGGGATTTGAAGATTTGTGAACAGGGGTAATACTGAAGGTTAGCCAATCCTGAGGAATAAAGTTTTCTTGTAGAAATTTGGAGAACATTTGGGAAAGGAAATTCAAAGACTGGGTTGACAAAGCTTGAAGCATTTTATATGATATTAAATCAGGGCCTGGGGCAGTATCCCTTTTATTTTCTAATATATGTGTGAGCTCTCTAATTGTGATAGGCATATCCAACATGTTTGGAGGGGAAGCAGATATGAAATGGAAATGGTTGGTTTGATGAAGGGAAGGTACGTACGGAGGAGAAACGCGGTTTACAAATTCGTCAAACCAATGTTCGTGATCAGTAGAGGGAGTAGAAGCAGAAAGAGCTCGATGTTTAAACGCTTTCTTTCCCAGATTTTGGATAACGGTGTGGATCTGTTAAAAGACGAGCAGAATCGTCTCCAGGAATCCCGTTTGGTCTGATTTAATAACCGGCGGGTTTGGGCATTGATTTTCCTAAATTCGATAAAATTGGATACAGTTTTATTTTTCCGAAATATGCGGAATGCCTGATTCCTTTTGTTTATCTGGAAGGAACATTGCTTCGACCACCATCTGACGGGAAGTTTCTTACCTAGGTAAATTGAATTATTACAAGTGGAGGCGGAAACTTAATCATGGATGACGGATAGAAAGAGATCATATACTTCGGGGGAGGAGAGATTTTGAAGAAAAGATTGTCAGCAACGGAAGAGAATAAATCACAACTGATTTTTTTGGTGTGCAGGATAGAGGAAGGGGTAGAAGATTAAGTAGTATCCCCGCCGGGGAGTTGGAGGTAAATACAAACCGGCAGATGATCACTACCCAGATAGAAGGGGATGACCGACCTGTTGCATGAAAAAAATAAGATGGGTGAGCAGAGGGTGAGATCAATGGCACTGGATGAAAATTGAGGAGTAGAAAGCATGGTGTGAGTCCCATTGTTTAGAATATTCAGTGAATATTGATCGGCAATTTGTAAAACGTCTGTACCATTAAGATTAAATGAACTACAGCCCAGCTGGGGTGGTGAGCGTTAAAATCGCCCCCAATAATGAGATGTGTCGAGTATAAAGACTCAATGGCTGCTCCGAAAGCTCTCACATTGATTCTGTGTAGGGGAGGCACGTAGATGGACAGTATATTGACTGTAGTATTATTGATAGTAACGGCGATTCCTATTGAGTTGATGTTATGCACCTGTTTTGAGTAGTTAACGAAATGGTCGGGAAGAAGATGATGTGGAATGCGTTGCTTAACCAGCACGGCGGTACCGCCATAACCATCGACCCTATCCTGTCTGTAGATTGAAAATCCGGGGATGGAAAACCCTGTGGATGGAGATAACCACGTTTCAGAGATAAGTAAAATGTCAAAGTTCTTGTCTCGTAAAAACATTTTGTAGATTTGGTTTGTTGCAAGGTAGGAATAAAGCGAGACGAAAAATGAACGAACGGTTCAAACATTAAACCGATTGGTAAACGGTTTTCGTATAGTCTAAAAAAATTGTCGAAATATTTTGGTCAATTTTAGATTACAATTCACAAAAATCGCAGATATATCCCCCCGAGAGACACTTTTGTACCTTTTGGGAGCCAGATATCTAACCGGAACGAGGCGTGTCCACAGGTTGCGTATGGTGGAATGGCATCTAGATATAGAGGTTAGCTGCGAATTAGTCCAGAATGCTCAACTGAACCAATGAGCAGTCGCGGACAAATAGCAGCTACTGGCGAAAAGTCTCATTTGTAGATGATTCCAGTAGTGATAGAACATAAAGATTGGAGGGTGTGGACGGACTATGAAAGGATGTTCGCTAAAACTAAAACAATACCCGTTGAAAGTTCTGGTCATGACGAGTCATGTCTCGCCCTGCTATTACCGTAATAACAAATGGTAGGACAGACTATTTAACTGTCCAAGGAGAATGAATACTCCGAAAATAAACCACTCTCTAGTGTGCACCTTCAGCAAGTACAGAAGAGTCCCCCTTCTCACCCACCTTCCGTTCCTTTTCCATTTGTTTTCCTATTCTATCTCCTTACCATTTTATTCTGTACATTTCCTATTGCTACCTTCAGTTTACTACACTGATTTACACAAGTCCAATTGTCGGTTTCCATCTTGACATTTGGTCAGCTGGTGTAGTTGGATGGGCGACATGGTTATGGTTAGACAGTTTTTTCTTCTGTTATCCGATATTATTTTCCTTCTGTCTTTTATTAAAAAATCTTATACGGCGATGGAATCGTGGTGGCGGGAGCAGGTTAGGTTTGACTCGAAGCTTTTAGCCATTGATTCTACACCAGATGGTCGCTTTTCAAAAGGATGGGAAGATACTGAAGCTCAGCAGCAGGTTATACGACTAGGCAGTCCTATTTAGGATCCGCTCTGGCTACCACAGTAGTAGAGAAGACCAGAAAAGGTGTCCTAAACATAGTTCTACCCATGTGAACCTGGCTAGCTGAATCCATAGACATAATTTCATAAGAATAGTGACTTTTATTAATTGTAACCCAAATTCTTGTGATAAAAAGATTATATTTAAAAGAAATCTTTCCTTTTTATACTACTTTTTTTGAATTTTGAATTTCTTCTCTATTAAATTTCTAATCTTGAATAATTTGTTCCATTTATACTATATTTATAACGGCGTATCTTCTGTATTATCAAAGTATTCTAAGTCTGGATTTCTTGAAAAGGAATCACATTCCACATTTTCTTTTCCTTGTGCATATGTGATCTTAAAATTATATTGTGAGAGATAGTATTCTAAATCTCCTACCTCCCCATTAGTTCGTTCTTTTACTTTCACTGTTTCATTTCAAGTGGTTTATGATCCGTTATTATAACAATAAACGGTCGACCTATTAGCCAGTGTTGCCAATAAATAATAGCTTCATGGATTGCTAACCATTCTAAATAAGTAGGTTTTTTCTTTTTTTGCAGAGGAGTTAATTTTTGAAACATATATAACTGGATCACCCCATCCTTTTGAGTTTTTTTTCTACTCCTACTCCTTGAATACTAACATCAGTATAAATATAAATTGCGAATATTGGACTTGAACATAAATAATTTTTAACAGTGTTAAATGCTTGTTCACAACCTTCAGTCTAATCAAATTTTACATTGCTACGCAATAAATTATGCGATAGTTCTAATTGTTTTGCTACATTTTCTAGATATTTATAATAAAAATTAATTTTTCCAACAAACTGCTTACTTTTTTTTTTATGTGTTTGAAATTCCTGAATGGCTTGAAGATTATCCTTATAAGGCCGTATTTTATTTTTTCAATAAGTACTAAATATTTTACTGATTTTTGAGTAAAGTTATATTTCATTAATTTTAATCGGAAACCTTCTTTAATCATTGCATTGAATAATAACTCAAAGTGTAGTGAATGGTCTTTAAATGTTTTTTGAAAAAATTAGGATATCGACTGTCAATGACCATTTTGTGTAACAAATGCTGTTTTTTTTCCTATCTTTATTTCGAATTGGAATTGACCAAAATTCTGAATTTATATCCAGAGCTGAAAGCCATTACAGTTTCCTACCTTCACAATAATATCTTCAATTCGAAGAGAAAGATAAGGTTCTGGGGCAATTATTAAAGCCCCTAAAATCGACACGTAGACGTGGCATACAGTTCTGTTTTTTATATGCCAATGTTACTGGTGATGCAAATGGTGAACTTGTGTCTTCTGTCAATTCAAGCTGCTAACAGTTTTCTTATTTGTGATTCTCAATCTCTTTTTGATCCGGAATTGAGCATCTGTTAAGGTTTGTTTGTAATGTATTTTTCTTCTATTAATTTTATTTGTGCTTCCTCGTTTCTTACCATTCCAACATCATATTTATGTTTAGCGAATATTGATTCATATTTGGTTATGAGTTCATTTTTTTTCTTTCTACATTTAAATGATAAAAATTTGCATAAAAATTTTTAACATCTATATATTCATTAAGGTTTACAGTTTTTATTATTTTTGTGTTTTCTTTTAATTCTGAAAATTGTTCCATACTTTTTTCATCTAATTTTTGAAAAAATTTTAAATTTTCATTTTGAAATTTCTTTATAGCATCTAAACCAAGTAAGATCGAATGAAAATCTGACATTTTTAATTATATAAATATGTAAAACATCTTTTTTTTTTTTTTCCGCGCTATGTACAGCAGCGAGGCTAGGAGCGCGGCCAGCAAATTTAAATTTTGTTAAACAGGTTTACCGACCTAAGCTTAACAAGAAAGGATGAAACGGATGGGGAATAATTGATTAAATATTTAAGGAAGAAAGTTTTGGGATTTTTGGACATTCTGTTAGGAGGTGGTGAATTGTAATCGGAACGTTGCATGTATCATAGGTTGGTGGGACTAATTTTTGGAATATGTGTCCATGTGTTAGTTGCGTATGACCGATCTGGAGTCGACACAGCACCACCTGATCCCTTCGGTCTTCAGGTTGAAACTTCCATTCGCGAACTGACGGTTTTATGGTGTGCAGGTGTGATGTACTCTGTTGTTCCGTCCATATTTTTTGCCACAACCTATAAAATAGGCCCTTGGTTTCTTCCTTGATATCACTGAGTGGAATCTTAATACGCAGTGCTGGGCGCATTTTGGAAGCTTCTTTTGCTGCTAGATCGGCCATATGATTTCTTGGTATGTTTGCGTGGCCCGGAATCCATACGAAGGTTATCGCTGCTTGACAGTTCTGTACGATAGTATTTATGGAGTTTGCGATCGGATGATTTGATTTCCGTTGAATATAATGTAAAGCTGCCATGGAGTCCGTAGCTATCGTTAAAATGTGATGGTAGGATTTTACCGCGTGTTCCAACGCTAGTAGGATTCCGTACAGTTCTGCGGACAGAGCAGAGAATAACGGTGGAAGTGAAGTTGAAAAGATCACATTTCGATTAAAGACCATTGCGCAACCAGCGGATTCTGCGGAACTTGTACGGTCGGAGTAGTATATCTTTTTCCTTTGGGGAGATAATAAATTGTGGACGATGGCAAAGTGAGAGTGTTTTTTTGGGAGCAGTGTAAAATCGAATGCGGCGTCTTTCGAAGTCCATGGGGGAAGGATTTTTGTAGGGTGGCTTTCTATGTTGTATAGCTCATCAGCTTTTGATAGATCGGTATGAATTGATTTCGTAGTATCGGATATAATTATTTTTAGTCTCGAACCTAATAATCTGGTTTCAGATGTATTTTGGAGAGATCGTTTTATACTGTTAGTTTCTGGGAGCTCTGGATTTGCAATCGTGCGTAACAGAAGATTTACTGTAAGGTGATCCCGTCGAAGCGATGGTGGCCATTCTGAGACTTCGCAGTAGAGACTTGATATTGGGGATGTTCTGAGCGCGCCTGTAATTAATCGAAGCGAGGAATTGTGGATAGTATCTAGTTTTGAGAAGTCTCTCTTGGATGCTACGGAAAAGAGGGGATTCCATAGTCGCATTTTAAACGAATTTGAGAGCGGTATATCATTAACAGTGAAGAACGGTGAGCTCTATATGATGTGTGTGCCAATTTTTTTAGTAAATTTAATTTGGTTGTGCATGACTTCGTCAGTTGATTTATGTGCTCTCTCCATGTTAATTTGTTGTCGAAGAAAAGGCCCAAGTAGCGAATATGAGATGTAGTTTGAATGGGTGTGTTGTTTAGTAGGATATGTATGTTACTTTTACAGGATTTGATTCTACAGAAGTGAACAGCTTTTGTTTTTTCCGAAGAAAATGTCCAACCAGTTTTGCGCTCTTGCTGTAATTTTATTGATTCCTTCCTGAATTATGTGTTCGCCGTGTTCTATGTTTGCACATGTTAGGAAGACTACTAAGTCATCGGCAAAAAGTCCCGTTTTAATTGGGAGTTTGACGTCTTCGATGATATCGTTGATGGCTATATTGAATAGAGTCGGACTAAGAACTGAGCTTTGCGGAACTAACCCTTGAAGCCCCAGTTGTACATGGTAGTCAGTATTTTTTACTTCGTTGTGGTGTCGAATGCTTTGGAGAGATCGAAAAAGACCGCTAATAGGTGGTGCTTGTTATTAAATGCTTGTATTATTGATTCCTGTAAATACAGAGCTTGGTCTATCGTTGTTCGATTTTTGCGAAATCCACATTGATATTTAGTTAATAAGTTTTGTGATTCTAGCTCCCACATTAGTCTTTGACCATTCGCTCAAATACCTTTCCAAAAACTGACGTTAATGATATTGGTCGATAGCTCTCTATTTGGTGTGGGTCTTTGGTCTTTGTTCGTTTTTTTTTTGATTGGAATAGTTTCTGCTAATTTCCAGCTTGCAGGAAGTTGTGAAGAAATCCACAATATCGAGCAGTAGGTTTTGAACGTGTTCCGGCAGGTTTTGGAGCATTGAGATATGTATTCCATCGTGACCAGGAGCTGATGATCTCGAATGATTTATAGCTTTTTTTAATTCATCCATAGAGAATGTCGCATTATATGATTATATTGTTTCTTAAATGTAAACGTGCCCGGCCGTTCATGAAATTTATATCACTAATTGTTGTAAAGATATCTGAACTCCGAATTATTTCGGTTTTTAGGTCATTTATGACTTTTTGATTTAGTAAAGTTATATTTGAACCACTATCACACTTTCTTTATCTTATTTATGAACACATTTAATGTTATAAGTGGGGTAAATTTCTCCGGGGCGAACTAGTTTTTTTGGTCATTTAGTTCAATTCTCATTAATTCATTGATTTCTGTTTTTGTCCCCGCATATCGCTTTTTATTACGATATTATTCCATTTGTTTTTCTAGTTCTTTACACATATAGCATGGCTTTTTATTGAACTTTGTAGTTTTGTTGCACACGTACCAAATTTTTTCCCCTGTAAGTTCATTTTATCATATTTAAATTTGTTCTCCTTTTGTTTTGTATACATATCGTCTTAGTTCGTTAATCAATTGTTCCGTTGTTTGTATTTCTTCTTTATCTAATTTATTTTGTATATTCAATAGTAAACCTAAAACAATAATATATCACATTCATTTTCCAAACACAATCTTTCTTTCTTTCAGGCACAATCTATGAATGAATTGCCGCACAGTTGATCGAATGCTAGTCGGTAAACGTCTAAATTGGACGGGACATGTACATAGGATGGAAGATTACCGAATACCTAAAAGAATGATGTATGGCGTTCTGGCAAATGGTAAGCGTCCGCTCGGTAGACCACGGCTAAGATTCAAAGACGTAATCTCCGGAGACCTAAAAAGTTTAGGCATTCAACCATTAAAAGATAAGTGGGAAAACATCGCCTATAACCGTACAGAATGTGCCGATCTAGTACTAAAATTAATCAATATCAAACGTAAAAGAAGAAAGCCCAGTTAAGAAGAATATCACACAACAAAATGTAACGTGTCAATTATGTAACTTTATAACAACGCACCGCATTGGATTACTTTCTCATATGCGACATAAACACGGATAATACGAAGGCCTCATACTCGGTCACGAGTGAGCATAGATGATGATGATGATGATATATTTATATATATGTGTGTGTGTGTCAGTGTGTTTTTGTGTAATAATTTTTTGCGTGTTTGTATTCTTTCTCTTGTGGTTATTCGTTATTTTGTTCAAATCTTCACTGCCCATGTGTATTATCATTTGGTCTATGGCTTAACTTCCAATATATACAATTCGCCAGTAGAAATTTCACTTGTGAAAAATAAATATATTTCTGATTCGATTTCGATTACTATCGTTATTATTTGTTAATAGGATTTTTTTTTTTCATTTTTATTATTTTTCAGTTCAGAGTGGCACCTGGAACGAAACCGTTAATTCAAGCGCAGCAACAGGTTGGTGATGAATTGGAGAAAATCGGAAATGGAGAAAAAATGAAAGAAGATGTACAAGATAAAATCGTTAATGGAAATGAAACAAAATCAGACGATGCGACGAAGGATAAGTTGGAACTTAAATATTGTACCTGCCTGTTGAAGTCGATATTTTCGAAAGTCGGCCTCGTTAATGATACTGCAACCTCGAACGACGACGAGGAATATCCGATGCACAGGGTACTCGGCAAAATATTATCGACCTTTCTATCTATGTTCATTGTCGTAAGCTATTGGATGCTCTTATTCTTCGCACTTCGTTTAGTACGTAAACGAGCCGGCCTCTATGGGTTTGAAGAACGAATGATGGTTAATCAATTACAGGTACCAGAAGCCGGTGGTGCTATTCGAGTCGCTTAATCCGAAACTGAGTTCAATTTATTTTAGAAAATTTCGCACTTTTAACGTTCGCTTTTTTTTTCATCAATTTAATCGATTAATTCGCTTGGAAAAAAATTTTCCCTAAATTTACTGCGTTCTAATATTTTAAGGAATGTCATTTAGCAGATGGTCGGTGAGGGAGTATCTTTTTCGAGTAATGTTTCATCGTTATTATTATCATCGAAATTATTATTTAATTACGTTTATTATTATTATTATTATTCTTATAGAGCAGTTTTAATCGGCGGAATTATAATCATTAGGAGGCTTATTCGCGTTTTCGAAATTATAATTCGGACAATCGTCTAATTGAAAAAATATATTCATGAAAATAACTACGTTTCGATTTTATTTGTTATTTTTTCCCCGTAAATAACGTCGCCGCCGGCTAACGACGGTGCGGCAATTTATGTACCGATATCGTTTTTTTTCATATCACCGGTTTATGACGATCACTAAAATCCTCGAAACGATTTTATTGTTAGCGTTTTTTGTTTTTTTTTTGCTGTCGACGGTGGGATAAAATCAGGCGTTAAGCGGTTTGTAGGCCGAAGTGATCGAGCAATTTTGATGATGAATCGTAAGACTTTCTCTGTCAGAGTTCGGTATTTCTGCCAAAGTTAATCTAATATTCGTTTTGCGAATACCACGACCCTTCCGTATTTTTTCATGGGCAATCTTCGCAACGACTTTCATGTTGACATTAATGCGTAATACATCGCGGTTTTTTGTCGAATAAAATTCCGCTAAAATCGTTTCCTCAGTGTACGTCAGTCGTTCGATAGGTCAATTTCTTTGCTAGTTAACTTTATTTTAGTATTTTTTCTTATGGATGATCCGTCTTATTCATTGAGGAAAAATGCTAAAATAAAATTAATAAGTGAATTTTAATAATTTCTTCGGACGCAAGGATGTAGAAAAAGACAACCTCGCACCATAAAATAACTTTCCTGGAATATAGGAGGAATACACTGAACGGCAAAAAAAAGTTTAAAATTCCCGCGCTGGTTAAAGTATTTTTCCTTATGGATGATCCAGCTTATGCATAAGGGAAAATACTAAAATAAAGCTAGCACGCGAATTTTAATAATTTCTTCTGACGCGCAAAGACGACGAAAAAGACAAACTGCGGATAAATAACTTCCTAGGTGGATGTATTACGGGAGGAGGAATACAAAAAATGACAAAAAGATCGAATGCTGGTTTTTCTAAAAATTCACACGCTGGTTAACTTTTATTACTTTTCCTTATGGATGATCGATTAGTTGCCGAAAAGCTTTGTGAATTTCAAGAAAATAAAGTTTTAGTGATTTTAAATGATTTTTGTAATTAAAGTAATAAAAAATCACTACATTCCACAATCTAAACTTTGCGTATTTTAAGCTAATCACAAATAAATTATCATTCAGTGAATGACGCGCTAAAATTAAATTTTTATGTACGTATGTATAAAACATAACACCTATTAACAGTGTTCATTGGTACGCGTTAGTATTCATGCTATTCACATGCGTTTATAGACACGCGAGTATATATTTTACATGAATCTTTTATTCGCTCTACGAGCTTTTTGAGGTATTTAGTCATTAAACCGTCTCGCAATATCGTATCCTATGCCGATGAGAAGTCGATAAAAGCCGGTTAATGTATTCTTATTTCTCTGGAAACCTTGTTCAATATGTGTAGTTAAGGCAGATTAGGCGGACAATTATTTCAGTCACAAAGAAAACCTGAAATATTTGGGAATTCCGTTAGACAGACAATTGACATTTCGCAAAACACTTTGAAAAACGGCTGCGAAAATACGTAACAGGGATAACATTTTAAACTAAAATAGTCGGTACATCATGATGTACTACAACCTTAGCACTGGTGTACTCGATGGCGAAATATTGAGCCCCAATCTGGCTAAATAGCTCTCATAATAGGATGGTGCATGTTGAGCTGAACACGGTCATTATACTGGATCAGTGAAATTAACGGCAACAGTCTGGTTTTCAGCATTTTCTAATATAATGTCAGCTCGTATAAGATGACGGTAAACTACTGCAAACGAATGGAAGGAATATACGAAAAACAGTAATAATACATACTGACACGGATATGTCGAAGAGACCGAAATTACGAAGACCAGTATGTAATATCGCAATGAAAGTTATGCCGGGAAAATTTAATGAAGCTAAAGCTTGGAGAAATACGTGGGCTATTCAGATGGTGGATAAAAGAAACTCGATGCAAAATCCAAACGATAGATCACTCGGCTTTGATCTCAATAGAAAAGCATCGGTTGCTGTAAATAGGTTTAGAACGAGTCATGGTCGCAGCGGTGAATGTATGACATTTTTAAAAAATATTTGCATGTCCTTCTAATTTAGTAGCGTATCTTTAAACAATAATCAATATTCATTTACGAATACCAGACACAGTAATTGACATTTACGCGCAATATTTTATTTAATATTATTGAAGTATAAATTTTTTTAGCACATGCTAGTAGATAATGCTAAACTGATTTTAAAATTTTCTCATAATTGTAATAAATAACTTGTTTCAAACTGATATCATTGATCTGTTTTCTAGCAACCGGTACAACTTTATTAATAATTATTTATTTTTTTTAAACTGAGGATGACTTTACTGCCTTACCAAAGTGACACTGTGGGGATTCTAATTATATTTTAATCAAAGATGCTGACTTTTCTGGAAATATTGTTACCGAAATAATTTCAGACTATCCTAGATAGAGAATGGACGATACATTATACGAAGGTGTAATACGTGGAAAACGTAGCAAGATGAGATAAAGCTCAGAATGTAACGATGTAATAGCATAGCGTTTAAAAAAAAAATACGAGATTGTGGAATGCCTGTTCAGAATGGAGGGGACAGAATAGACTTTCTCTAAGATGCATACGGTAAAGACGGTCAAGTAACAAATGATGTCCAAATCGTAATCTGTCGATGACTATACAAATTCGTCTGCGATTAATCTTCTTAAAGAAATAAAACCACGGATGTTTGGGGTAAGACGGTTGAAGTTGATAGGTAATAAGTAAGAAATGATCGACTAATGCTTTCAGTGTATAAATAACTCTTGTGTTCTAGCTGAATAGAGTGAATGATATCCTTGTGAGAGACTACAGAAAGGTTGTACGCCATTAGATGACGCATCTTTAGCTAATGAGTCGACAAATTCATTGTTCGGAATAAGCCCGGCATGCATTAAAAAAGGACACAAATATTATTAAGCTTTAGCCTAACTAATCCAATTAATGTATCTGACACGTTCCGTTTATTGTCTCTATAGACGTCACCGTGCTTTTCGAATCGGTAGTAATAAGGAAATTTCCGTGAAGGTTTAAGTCAATTGACGAGGCTTGTAAATTCATTTCGTTTTGTCATTACGCTCTTTTTCTAGCTCATCGTTCAACGTATACCATATCTTTCTTCTCGAGAATTCGATTACTATTCACGACTAAATTTCTGTTTGAAACGAATCTCTTCGTTCATTTCGATTTTACTTAATTTACATCGCAATACCATTTCCTTAACTTTTGTTCGCAAATTTTGGATCTTTCTGTGTGAACACAGAATTGATGTGTCATCAGTAAAATAACTGTTAGAATATATTACCCGGAAGGTAATGTGAAGAGCGGAAACGGAATAATTAAGTAGAAGTCTGTATAATATTTTAAGCGATTAATACCGTCTGGTGTGCTTTTAAACCGATTACCATCGTGTACACGATGTATTCTATTAAACGATCTTTTCATATTAATTTTCATTATTTGATACGCCCGTTCGAATCTGTCTTTCTATATAACCTAAAAAAAAACTCTCTGTCCTATCTATTCTTCGACAGTCGGACGAGTTTGTCCGCCTATTTAACTTTTCGTTTACAATAAACGTTTTCCATCCGTCCGGACTATAAAAACAACAGGCATTAAACGAATAGACACGTTCGAGATGTGGTTGTGCGGTTGAGACGATGTATCGGACAGACGATTAGGCTAAGTAAATAAAAAGCGAGGCATCACTGGAAAAAATTATCTTAGTAGAAAAATCGGAGGATTACGCAGAACACTTATGATGCTGTTGGATATACACGGAAAAGATGCATAAAATTATTCCGGCTGATTTAAATACGTATCACGTTGCTTTTACTAAACTGAAAATGTATATATATATATATATATATATATATATATATATATATATATATATATATATATATAAATTCAATTCGATTTGTTGGTATTATTCGTCCTGTTCTCCATCGATGAGAGTCGGAATTCCACTATTTCCAATAGAATAGAAATAATCATAATAATAATAATAATAATAATATTATGTGTATATATGTAGCGTTGTACAGTAGTCGATACAGGAATAAGAAACATATTGTATCTGTTATTAACTCTATACTGGTAAATTTGTCGCGTATAGATAAGACATATCTATTAGGCAGCCAAACTATATTATTATCTCATCAGCAGACTGCGATTTGGACATCATTTGTTGCCTGATAGTCTTTTCCGTATGCAGCTTAGAGAAAGTCCTTTCTGTCCCCTCCATTCTGAACAGGCAACCTTCAGCTCCGATAATGTCTTTTTTGAATGCTCTGCTGTAGCACCGTTGCGTTCGGAGCTTTACCTTATCTTGTTACATTCTTCGAGTATTACACCTCTGTATAATGTATCATCTCTTTTACATCTGAATAATCTACAATTGTTCCCCCATATAACGACGTTTTTAGAGAAGTCAGCATGCTTGATTAAGATGTAGATAGTCCCCACAGTATCACGTTGGGTAAGCTGTAAAGGCACCCACATTTAAAAAAAAAAAATAAAAATATGTTATTATAAGAATTGTCTCTGATTTTTAGTATAGTCGGTTCTCAATACAAATTAATAATAATTATTAAAAAATTTAAAATTATTCTTTTTTCAAAATAAATAGAATTGTATAGGTCACTAAGATATTGGGTAGACTCGTGCTCTATTCTATTTGTTGCGTATCCACGACCGGCTTTTGTCTATAAAATAAATGGTTAAAAATCTATTCTCATTAAAAGGCGATCGGGACTATTTTCTATTTTCATATGTATATATTATATATATATATATATATATATATATATATATATATATATATTAGCTGACCCGGCATTTTTTAAAAATCGAAAATGAAATTTTCAACTCGCGATTTCTCGATACCGGTTAATTTTTAAGACATTGATCTAATAACATAGATTATAGATCTCCACGTCTACTTTGTTTTAAGACCAACCCAACCCCTTTAGCTACCATAGAGGCTTCAAAAAGGGACCAAAACACAAAAACCCTTTAAGCCCGATTTTCTCGGCGATTATTCGATATAAAAATACGACAATACCATCTTAGACGCGTCTTTTAATGACGAATAACTTTTATTATAACACTATTTCCAAAATTTCGAATCGTTCGCGAATTATTGCGAAAAAATCGAAATTTCGAAAAAATCGCAAGGGTCTCCCCTTTTGAAATTTTTGGATCGGGTTTGAAATTTTTTTTCGCGGTTTTTTCATTTCATCCGACAGATCTTATATAGTAACGACTATTTGTAAAGTCGGAATCGTTTTAAAATGTTTACGTCGCTCGCTATGCCTTGCCAAAGGTGGCAGATCATCGATTTTCAAAAATTCGTAGCTCGACACCTATCGATCGTAACGAAAAACGGTTTTCTGTTTCGTATCGGTCATTTTAATATCTACAAAATCGATTCTATCGAAATTTTTCAAAAATCAAAATTTTAATGAGTCACCCCCCAAACCACCCCTTTTATAATTTTTCGAATTTCGACGACGACGCGGTTTAATAAATTTTTTTACGACGATCGAATTAGGTAATAAGAATTTTTTCGTATCTCTAAACGTAAGCGAATTATAATATATAATTAACATTGGCCCGTGCTAAATGCATTGTAGAATCGGATGGCCAAAAATCGCCGGCAGAATTTTTAAAAATCGAAAATGAAATTTTCAACTCGCGATTTCTCGTTACCGGTTAATTTTTAAAACATTTACAATATGTCATAAAATATAGATCTCCACGTCTACCTTCTATTGAGCTCAACCCGAAGCCCCCATCTCTCATAGGGGCCGCAAAAAAGGCCCAAAACCCCAAAACCCTTTAAGCCCAATTTTCTCGGCGAGTATTCGATATAAAAACACGCGTTAACCGTTGTTAGACGCGTATTTTAATGACACATAACTTTCGTTTAAATAAATTTTCGAAATTTCGAATCGTTCACGAATTATTGCGAAAAAATAGGAATTTTGAAAAAATCGCAAGGTACCCCTTTTGAAATTTTCGGGTTCGGTTTGAAATTTTTTTTCGCGGTTTTTTCGCTTCATCCTATATATCTTATATATAAATGACTATTTGTAAAGTCGGAATCGTTTTAAAATGTTTACGTTGCTCGCTACGCCTTGCCAAAGGTGGCAGGTCATCGATTTTCAAAAATTCGTAGCTCGACACCTATCGATCGTAACGAAAAACGGTTTTGTTTCGTATCGGTCATTTTAATATCTACCAAATCGATTCTATCGAAATTTTTCCAAAATCGAAATTTAAATAATTTACCCCCTTCAACCCCCTAACCAACCTGAATTTTTTTCCGAATTTTTCTCGCCGTAAAAACCATCCTTGAACTTCAACGAACATTTTAAAGAAAAATTGGCCAAATTGGTCCGGGCGTTGTTGAGTTATGCGCTTACAACGTTTAAAAAAAAATAAAAAAAATTTAGGGGTGGATTACCCTTAACATTTAGGGGGATGAAAAATAGATGTTAGCCGATTCTCATAGATACCGGATAAGCACAAAAAATTTCATCAAAATCGGTCAAGCCGTTTCGGAGGAGTATGGCAACGAAATCGCGATGGTAAAATAGGGGTTGATTGTAAAGGGTTGAAAATTCAGGGTTATATGTATTTACTAATGCTGTATCATAAAAAAATTTTAAAAAAAAATGTATCTAAAATTGAAAAAAAAAAAAAAAAAATTAGGGGTGGATTACCCTTAACATTTAGGGGGATGAAAAATAGATGTTAGCCGATTCTCATAGATACCGGATAAGCACAAAAAATTTCATCAAAATCGGTCAAGCCGTTTCGGAGGAGTATGGCAACGAAATCGCGATGGTAAAATAGGGGTTGATTGTAAAGGGTTGAAAATTCAGGGTTATATGTATTTACTAATGCTGTATCATAAAAAAATTTAAAAAAAAAATGTATCTAAAATTGAAAAAAAAAAAAAAAAAATTAGGGGTGGATTACCCTTAACATTTAGGGGGATGAAAAATAGATAAGAACCGATTCTCATAGATACCGGATAAGCACAAAAAATTTCATCAAAATCGGTCAAGCCGTTTCGGAGGAGTATGGCAATGAAAACTGTGACACGAGAATTTTATATATATATATATATATATATATATATATATATATATATATATATATATATATATATATATATATATATATATATATATATATTAAATAATACGCGTAATCGAATTTGTAATTAATTTAATCATGAAAATTCACGATAAAATTGCACCTACGACAGGAATTTAAATTGAAATTTCCTGGATATAATTAATTTTACTTTTGACTTAATTCAATAGATTGTGATGTACGTTTAAATTGTCAATTTCTCAATAATTTACAATTCACAACGGAATAAAGAAGTAAGTACACACCGTAATATAATCAATATCACGATAATAACATATATATATATATATATATATATATATATATATATATATATACAGTGAAATTCGGTTATAACGATATTGAAGGGACCAGACAAAATTGATCGTTATATCCGGAAATCGTTATATCCGGAATGAGAGGGGGCGGCGGAAAAAAAACAGTTTTATATTATACATATTTATTGTTTTAATATGCATGTACATAGGTACATACCTAATTCAATTTTTAACGGTTAAAAACATGCCTTATACATATTATTATGAATATATGTACACACATATAAAAAAATCACATAACGTACCTAATAACTAATAATCGGCATTAGTTGCTATGTAATTTTATATTCTGTACATTCTTTAATTTTTGATAAAAAAATCTGTAATTTTAGTTTGCTTGTTCTTTTTTAAATACAAATTTTTGCTTACATACTCGTCAAGTTCTTTTAAAGATGCTGTAGTTTGAGGTTTATTTACGTCATCATTTAGGGCTCTGTAGCCAGTTTTCAGACGCTCCGGCTGGTACACTAGAAGATTCTCCGCTGATCTTACCAAACACAATGTTGTGTCTTGCTCTGAACCGCATAATCCAAGACATGGAGCAATGAAAATCTTCTTTACCCATGATTCTAGCGAACTCATTTCCTTTTGCTTGTAAAATAGGCCCATTAATCGGAATGTTTTTTCTTCGTTGGATCTTAAACCACTCCAAAAGAGCTGCTTCAATCTCTTCGTGTTGGCTGTTCCGAAGCTTTTTCTTCGATTTGACGTCTTTTTCAAAAATTTCTTTTATTTTTTCCTTTGATTTCCAAATTGTTGAGACTGTTGATTGTGAAATGTTGAGCTCGGAAACTAAACTGTTAATAGTTTCTCCTTTCTCTATCCTTTGAATAATCTTGACTTTTTCTTCAATTGAAAACGCGCGACGTTTATTCGACGCCATACCGCACAAAGAAAAAATGAAGACTGAATTAAAACCAGCATTTTGAAAGAATATTACACAGTAAATTGGACGAAGAGTGTTCGAAGAAAATTGAGGAGAACAGTAGGATAACATTCGGTAAAAAAAACAATGAGTCATATTCAACGAGTAACGACGGGAAAGAAACAAGACTTATTTACGTTTAAAAATATAACTAGGAATTCCACGAATTCTTTGTTGTGTTAAATCGTTACTAAAGGAATAAAAACCCTAGTTTATATCGTTATAGACACAATACCGTTATATCCAACATCGCTACAACCGGATTTATTTCTTCACTTTTACATAGCAAACCAAACTAGCCACCTGTTTTACATCGTTATATCCGGATTATCGCTATATGCGGAATCGTTATAGTCGAATTTCACTGTATATGTATATATATATATATATATATATATATATATATATATATATATATTTATACTTACTCCACATTCCAATGTTGCACGTTGTGTTGACTAGGGTCCAAAAAGAAGGGGTGAACGGTCGTGGTTTTAATATCGCATCCTCTCTTACGACGAAGTTCTTCACGTAACGCGTACATAAAACATATTTTTTTTCGTAATACGAATTTAGATAAAAATATATAAATATATAAGTACAATATAAAAAATATAAAATATAAATAAAATTTAAATATACGAATTTTTACAAGAATAACTTTTTAAAATAATTGCGCTTGCGAATGTGGTAAACAATGCAATCTACGATGGACGATATAAAATATGCACGTAAATATTAACACAACAAAATAAAAATAAATAAAAACTTCTGTGTAATATATAAAAATTAACGAATTTTATAATATACTTCTCAGAAGTAATTTTTCATCAAAATTGTCCACCACCGTGACATAATTATATCCCCCCTGTAAATAACACACACACACACACAAAAACCACTCGCTAACAACCTTTATTTAAAAAAAAAAACAATTTTTAAAAAACTCATACATTCCAATATCGAAAATCAGATTAATTTATGCCACTAATGCGCTCGTTGGTTCCAACGGCATGACGCACTCCATGCAGTTCGCAACTGTTACTTTATTGTTCGTCACCTTTTGCGCAAGTACCGGACATTTTAAAATGTGTACGTATGCAAGCAAGTTCCATGTACTGACTTAACAACTAAGATCTTATTATAATATACAAACTAACGAGTAACGTGAACTGCATATTAATTTAAATAATAATAATAATATTTTATTCGCTTCAACGAAAAACGTTATTACCTTTTGGAATAAATACGAATAATTTATACAATTAAAAGTTCCTCCGTCCGGAGTTTGTTCATTTAATTTTCACACCTCATTTTTTTAAAATATTTTCGCACATTTGTATACGTAATTTAATCATACAACGGGGATGCGGTTGGGGGATTTATTTTGGTGATCATATTGAAAGTTTTAAATAGTTTCAATTGAACAGCGTCAATTTGAAGTTAGTATTAATACGAGGGGCTAATACCGGTAAATACGATACGAATAAGAAGTCTATAAGTGTCAACAAATAAAAACTAACATATTTATAATTGTATTTTGATAAGAAAAGTGTGTATACACTCTATTGTTTTTTTTTTGTGTTTTTTAATTTTTTTCCTGCAATTTAACATATAAGTTGTTTCTTTTGTAAATATTTTTAACTTTTTTTTACCAATATGTTTTCTGGAGAACATTTGGTAATGAAATATTTGTATTGTTCATTTATTTTGTTTTTTTTACGTAGAAATTAATGGAATAAAAATAAACGAATTTTTCAATGTAAGCAGGCTATTGTGATTTTTCGTTTGTACGCATGCGTTTATTAATCGATTTTTCTAAAACACCCCATTTTTAAAGCCTTCTGGCAACCTAGTTTAGTATTGAAGACAAGCTGGTCTTATTTCTAATTTGGTTTCCGTACTGTATTGTTGGTTTTAACGTTCGTTCTATGAACATGGATAAAATGATGTGTTCTTCGGGTGTATTAGTATTAGCAGCGATGATGGTTTTGTTAAACATTCAGATGACGGGTAAGTTTTTGCAAATACCTGTTTACAAGTTTAAAATTTGAAAAGTTTTGAAAGTAGTGATTCGAAAGAGAGAAAAAAAAAACACCGATTCTAGCTGATATGTACAAGGAAAAACTTAGAGAAATGTATTAAAAATAATAATATATTTAAAAAACGATGATAAATTATTGCAAAATCTTGATAACGCGGAATAATAATTAAATGTCGTTATATCGGAGAGTAGTGATTTGACGAATTATAAATAAAACAAAACTCAATTGAATGAACTGTGTAATTATTTTGTCTTAATTCATAAAATTACTACTCTCCGATATATATGAACATTTAATTGAACCTGAACCAGCAGGTGTGGAGAGATTTATATCAATTTTGACGAAAAATTAATTTTTTGTTAATATCCGTTCTATAAATGAAATTTATTCTAAAAGTAAATCTAATTGTAAAATTACTTCCGGCTAGTGAAATATGCGTATAAAATTAAAAGCCGTTATATAAATATTTCATTTAATAATTTTAGATATGTAATATTTATTCGTGCGTGCTTGAAAATGACGTAATTGTCGAAAAGACGGTGTCATATTTTATTTGGTTTATAATATTTGTATATATGTAATGTTTATTGTGTACGTTGATAATGACGTAACTGTCGAAAAGTTTGGCGTAAATAAATATATATAGTGATTAAACTGTGTGTTTATTATTTTGTTTTATTAATAATGATAACGATGATATTTCGAACAATTTTGTATCCGATTTAAATAACTTTAATAAAAATCTATATTAAAAATAGGAGGAAAAACTGTCAATGTTTTTAGTTTAAAAAATAACATTATTAATAAAAAAAAATTAAATATAGATATTATATAGAAATCCTATATAAAAACAGATATATTAAGATTCATTCCGTCCAAAAATGGATAAATTAGTCAGTTTAAGAAGTCTTATGAATAGGGCGAAAATAATTTTAACAAATTATAAAAAATTATAAAAACAAATAAAACAAATAGCGGTTAATAAAAAAATTTAATGTTATTATAGTTAATAAAATATGGAATAAATCTTACGATAATAAAAATACGAAAAATATTTAAAAAATAATCGTTTAGGTTCAATAAATTACGTATAGGAAGTACTGTATATAAAATAATTAATATATTTAACAATTAGCAATAAAAAATAAATTATTAAAAACCAATTAGTAACAACGAAACAGAAGATAGAAATAAATAAAAAAATTCCCAATTATATAAATCAAAATTTTAATCACCGCGAAAAAGAATACAAATAGAATTTGCGATGAGATTTATATCAGATTATTTTGATTCATCACTTGGATAATTTTGCGTATCTAAGTAATATTTTTTACAATTCATTTTTATATTCACTCGATAATAGCTTAATGGTTGATTCTTTTTTCAATTTTTCGTAAACAAAAGATATTTTATTAACTCCTTTTTGTCTCGTTTATTTTATTTTTTTATCACCCTCGCTGGTAAATCAAAAATTTAAAATAAAGATAACACTTATATTTATTAAAATCGGAGAAAAATAATGCCAATTAATAAAATAGCCGACCTAAAAATAGCGTGCGATTATCAAAAATGAAGAATTTACATTCGGTACCTTTTAAGCTGTTTAATACATAATCGACGTTAGAAATAACTATAACGTTATTATTATTATTTTTTTTTTTAAACATTATGTATATCTCCATATGCCAGCTACCAGGGTTATTACAGCATAAGGAGACTTGTGTCTAGTTTATATGTATGCTAGGAATAAGCCAGAATACTACCTATTGATCGAGGGTTGTTTGAGAGTATTTTGTGTATCGGGCCCTGTATTTTGTGTTTTAGCCTATGTGGTGTGAGTGTTTGGCAGTTGTAGAATAAGTGTGTGACTGTTGGTTCTGTTAAATGTCCGCATAGGTGGCAGTTTGTTGGTGGAGGGCTTTTGGAATAAAGATAATTGTGTGATATGGCTGTATGACTCACACGTAGACGGTTTAGGGTACCATATTCTTTTCTGCTTAGTTATTATCGTTAAAATGATTAAAAGTACCAATTTTCGAAAATATCGAATAATAATATTAAATTTTTATTTTCGATATAATTAATCGAAGAAATATCGTTAATACCGTACGTGCAGGATTAAAGCCTAAAAAAAAAAAACACATTATATACCATCTTACGATCTTAACAATAATGAAAAATTGTGCGCTGAATGCTAGAAGCGACATATTACCATTACTGAATCTAACTCTTCCCATTGTGATTACTAAAAAAAAAAAATTAATCAGGACGGTTTAGAAATAGAAGACGATTTGAAAAAGTAAATTCTTCTAATATATCTGCATCCGGATACTTACCGACATTCTCCGACAGTGCAGCTTTCTATGTTAAAGTCGCCAATAATAACAGAAATTAACGATGGTCGTTTCTTACAAATTTTTATCGGCACTAGCTCTTCGAGGAGGGTACATAAAAAGACCGATTATCGAGAAATTTATCCTACCGAACTGCTACGATATTATTTACGCAGCTTAAAATATCGTAAGAATTTGTCTTTTTGATCATCGTGGCAGTTTTTTCAAGTATTGATCATTCGTACGGCGTATTTTTCCATTACACGAGTTTGTCTCCGTCTGTTTTAATGAAATCACTACACTTTCGAATAAATAAATGATTGTCCCGCTGTTATTTACGTTTTGAAAATTGAATCGTATTCATAATTGATCACGGTTTGAATTTGTCCGCTCTAATAAAATATGGACAAGATCTACTGTATGAAGAATGATCAAGCTATTCAATTTGCGGATCTATCAACTCGTCCTTTCCTTGCGTCTTAGAGGCAATTAATACATTTGCTTTTTCCTTTATAACTATTTCAATTTTACCGGCTGAGGCTTGACTTTCTTTTTTCAAACGAACATTTTTAATTACGTAATGTATCGATATTTATATATACGATAACGAAGTATCTAGGCGAGTGTAGATTAGTTGTTATTCAAGTATATAGTAAAACGAAAATAGGTAACTATTAAGATAAAAATGATCTTACCACAAGTTACGTTATTTTAAATACTATTTAAAAATATTTTATTTTTAAAAATATATTAAAACCATAACGGCGAAATAAAAATCAAACGGCTCTATACAGATAAAAAGATAATTAATTGGGTTTATCTCACCGAACTGCAGACTTTCTGCGAATAAATAAATCGATTCTCTCCGTTTGAACTGAAGCTCATTTGGTTTGGTTATTATTAACCCTTTCAGTTGTACATGATAAAACCTTAACAATTATAAATTTTATAGGGGGGTTATAAACAATACTGCTTCAAACGCAACCGTTTCAGTCACAATGTCTAACATTGCAGGAAGTGAAATTTTAATGTTAACAAAAATATTTTAATACATGAAATGTCTCGTTTTTAAAAATATTTATATAAATACATCAAAAATCATCTACGGTTCACCGTTCAGTTTTCGACTCATATTTAACGCGTGTTCTGTAAATTAGTCTCATTGTGATGTTAATATAGTCAATATATTTAAAATTACACCGATCTTTGAGAACTATAAAAAGATAAAAATATTTAAGAAAACTCACGTAATTCCGATTGCATTTCTCCGCATTTACACCGAATCATTAAGTCTGACCCTCCCGTGGACAAAATCGAATCGCAATTCGATGATTCGGCAAATCAAATTTTATCTTGCCGAAAACAAAATAAATAACGAAATTTGCCGAAAATGATGATTTGTATAATTCGCTTTTTAACCTTTTTGAAGTATTAAAAAAAAAAAAAGAAGAAGAAGAAAAAAGCATCCATCGATGAAATTAATTTTTTTTATTTTAGATTTTTATTATTATTATTATTTAAATTAATGTGCTGTATACAGCAAATAACTAGAGGCGCGGAGGAAAATAAGTATTAAAATGATACAATCCGGTATCGTGTAGGAAGTGGATGAGTCTGGATAGCGTAGAAACGTTGTCATCGAGCAATAACTGTAATGAAGATGAAAGACCGTAGTAAACGATCCCTGTAGGTTGTATTGAGGACTCTCAGTATATGTTGGACAGACAGGGTAACGTTGCAGACCGTACACAATGGAGCTTCCGATCTATTAAGAAGATAAACACGTGTCAGTTAGTGTCCCTCCGATGTTATAAGTGTATCTTCCAAGGTGTTATTTTTGGTTTGATAGATCGTAACCTGTTTTATGTTGATACGGATTGCCACTCTTTTCGCCATAACTGAAATAATGATGATTTCATGAAACTCTGAACTGGTAAATTAGGTGCCGGTAATGCAGTTGCTACTTCCTTTCCTACTATATCAGCTGGCTTCTTTTCAGCAATTCCAGTACGTGTTGGAATCCAGAGGAATGTAATGAAATATTTACTTAGGTAGTTCTCACTACACGTAATTTACGACGTAAACAAATTTTTGTAAGAAATATAAACACTCCTTTTTTTTTACGAATGTCGAAAATGACTTTTTAAACGCCGAAAAGAAACAAAAATTTAGAGCTGAGAAATCCGCACCACTTTAGTAGTTATATATATATATATATATATATATATATATATATATATATATAAATATATATATATATATATAAATTAATTAATTAAATTATCCACTCGTTAACCGAGTATGGAGTACCATCAATTATTTACGAGTCCTGAGGTGGCTAATCAAACCAATTTTTGCGGCGCACACCTTTCCGCATGCATCGCACGTAAAAGCGTCATTATTAATATTATCCACTCGAACCGTTCCAATCAATCCTTTACGTCGATTTCTTTTCCTTTCTTCCGCAGCTCGAGCATTTTGATATCTCGTATTGTCTGTCTCCAGGTGTTACGATCCATCGCTAGCTTTTCCCAACTCCTGCGATCAATTTCGCATTCCTTTAATATCCGATGCAAATAGTCTTTATATCGCCAACGAGTTTACCAACCAGAAGCTGACCATAAAGGAATTTCTTCGGAAGTCTTTCCTCGTTCATTCTGATTACATGTCCAGTCCATCTCAAACTATTACTATAAAGCAGCATCCGAGTAGACTTGCATTTAGCCCGCGTTAAAATTTCGCGATTCGTCACTCGGTCCTGCCAACGAACACGTAGCAATCTGCGCAGTGCTCTCTGATGGAACGCTTCCAGCGACCGTATGTTCTTCGTATATGGGGCCCATGTTTCTGAGCCATAAAGTAGTGTCGGTAAAACAATGGACTTGTACATTATCAGTTTTGTTGACAATAAGATATGTGTATTATTAAAGATCTTTCTATCAAGCTTATAGATTGCAGCTGAAGCAGCTTGCATTCTACTACAAATCTCGGTGTCTAAGCTGAACTTGTTGTTAAGCATACTACCAAGGTATTTAAAACTTTCCACCTGTTCTATTACACTATTGCCTAATTCCAACACGTGTACATTTTGCCGTTTGTTTGTGGGAGCTACCTGCACAAGTAATTTGGTTTTTCCCTTATTTATAGCTAGGCCAAAACTGTTGTATACTGCATCAAGTATTTTGATAGTAGTCTGCAGTTCCCATATGGTGTGTGCGACCACAGCACAATCATCTGCGTACTGGAAATCGAATAATCCTACTCTGGAGTATTTAGAAGCTGCTTGAAATCGATGTACATTAAATAATCCGCCATCAAACCTACTGATCATTACTATCTTTTCAGGTCCCAGCTTTTTAACTGCGATCATATGTATGAAAGCCATATACACTGAAAACAGCACAGGGGCCAGCACACACCCTTGCTTAACTCCTGTACTAACTTTAAATGATTCAGAATTGCCATCTCGTAGCATCACCATGCTTGTATTGTTGTCATATAGAAGGAAAAGCAATCGAATAAATTTCGGCGGACAGCCAATTTTCTCCATGCATTTCATCAACAGCTGCCTATGCACCGAGTCAAAGGCTTTACTAACATCAATAAATGCAATGAAAAGATCCCCATTTTGTTCTAAGCACTTTTCTTGTAGCTGCCTAAGCGAGAATATTGAGTCGATGGTACCACGACCACTGCGAAATCCATTCTGTGTCTCAGGAAAGGTTCGTTCCAATATTGGGAAAATACGATTAAGCATAATCCTGGCAAATAATTTCCCCACAGTTGAAAGCAATGAAATTCCCCTGTAGTGGTTACAATCGCTCCTGTCGCCCTTATTCTTAAAAACTGGCACTATGGCAGCTAACTGGAAATCAATTGGCATAGATTCTTGTTCCCACATAATAGAAAATAATTTATGAAGCGCGTTTAGCAGATTGCTGCTTTCCAACATTAGAATGTCCGGTAACACTTCATCTGAGCCGGCAGCTTTCCCATTTTTTATGTGCTTTAATGCATTTTTAACCTCTTTTAAGGATATATCCTCGTCTAAAGCAGCGAGTTGCTGAGAATTCTGCACTTCGTTCAGCACTGAGTGATTTACACAAGTATCATTATTTAATAAATTCTCAAAGTGACATTTCCATTTTCGCGCTATTCAATGATGATTATTTATGATATTCCCATATTCATCCCTTAACAAAGCATTTCTATACGGTGTAGGTCCATATATTGCTTTAACTGCTGAAAAGAACTCCCTATAACGGCCGGAATCTGCATATGTTTGAATCTCTTGTGCCTTGTTTTGCCATCAATTGTTCTTCATCCAGCGTGTTCTCCTTCGAACTTCAGCCTTTATTTCAGAAAATTTTTGTTTCAGTCTTACGTTGCTTGTATCATTCTGCCATTGAGTGAAAGCTAGCCTTTTCCGCGCAATTAGGTCAGTAATTTCTTTATCATTTGCGACAAACCAGTCCTGATTTTTCTTTTTAGATGTCATTATCGCACGGGAACAAGTGAGGTGTATTACTTCCTTCATTTTAGCCCAAACTTGACAGCTATTTGAGGCAGAATCAATCTCCAACGCACTGAAAGCTTGGTCAATGAGATTCGTTACCTCTTTGCGCTTATTATCGTTTCTTAAGGCATCAGCATTATATCGAGCAGATTTGGGTTTTAAGTATGAAATCATTCATATGCCATTGCCTTGACCTTGGATGCATCCACGTGCCTTCATAGATGGGCTTAAGCTCAAATATCGTGTTTGTTATGACTAGACCAAGGCTTTCACAGAACTGGAGAAGACGGTTTCCGTTATCATTTACGCCTTTTAGACCGTGTACCAACAACATTTGGTCAAACATGCACATCAGTCCCTACACGTGCATTGAAATCTCCAAGTATAAATACTCGTTCTTTATGCGGAACACTCTTAACGAGATTGTACAAGTCTGAGTAGTAAACCTCCTTATCATTTTCTTCCGCATCCATTGTGGGCACATATGCACTAATAACATGTATTTTGGTCCTTATATTTAGTTGTAGACATAACTTCATTAATCTTGATCCATGATTTTCTGGTGAGGATATGACATGATCCGCATAACAACGCTTCAGCGCTATACCAACTCTATGCAAGCGCTTGCCATCAAGAGCATTGCCGTGCCAAAACAACACGTAGTCGCCAGCAGGCTCATAAAGGTTTCCATCACCAAGTAATCTGGTTTCACTTATAGCTGCAATATCAATGTCGTATCTGCGTAACTCCTTCGCTAAATGAGCGGTTCTTCTTTCTGGTACATTGTCGCTATCCGTTAAAGTTCGTATGTTCCAAGTTCCAAATTTAAGTATTAAATAATTCCTGTTCTTCTTACCGCATGATGTTCCCGCCAGCCGCGGCACGCTGACCAGGATAGTTGGAGCAGCCGATGTTTGGAGCACCTTTTCTAGCCCTTTACACATTCGCGGTGGGCAGCGGGGATCCTGAAGAGGCCTGCCCAGTCGCATATCCGACTGCCGAATTCAACTTCCGCTCCATTCCAGTTGAAAGCGACCATATAGGACATGCCGCCTGCCGTGCAAGTTGCAGCTAGTAGCTTCCAGCCGACCAGGCCTGCTACCACCGCCACATATTTATCGCCGTAGGACTTCTTAAAAGGAGAGTGAGTTAGATAGGAAAAAGGAAAATGGGAGGAAGGAGAAAGGGGAGAGAGAAGAGAAGACGGTACAGATGCGCATGTTAGAACATAGAAGCTGTTGCGCTGCAACTCCCATGCTGCCTATACAGCTGCAGCGCGCGATCTGGTGACATGGTTAATCCAAGACAACCGGACACACTGCAGCTGGTGTATAACAGGCGAGGAAATACATGTAGTGGAAAGTAGAGGTAGGATAAATAAGGAAAGGGGAGAAGGAGGAAAGGAGTTTGCCACTTTATTCGGGGTGACACTCTAGCCTTTGGATCAAAATCCTGACCACAAGGCAACGGTTTGCTACTGAGGAGGTAGAAGTGTTTGGCTTTTACAGCGACCAAATCTCATTGAGGGTGAGACAGTTGTAGGATGTTGTGGACTTTTAACAGGCAGTTACTCAAGCTGCCCATCCACATCCTCTTGTCTCATTGCCCTGTCACTACTGGAATCGTCTGTCAGAGACTTTCTACCAGTAGCTGCTGTTGGTCCGCGACTGCTTATTTGACAATTGTCTTATTCGCAGCTAACCTACATATCTGTAGGCCATTCCATTATCCGTCACCTATGGACGCGCCCCGTTCCGGTTACAGCTCCGGCCCGGAAGGTACGAAGTACCCCCCGGCGGGGATATATATATTATATATATATATAATCATCATCATCAAGTGCCGTCTGCATATCGGAGGTATGCGACAACATACTATACATATTTTGTTGTACAGTGTAAGTAGCACACAAGGCAATCGTAATATGCCGCTGGCGTAGATAAACACAACAAACACACACCCGGGATAACTGATTGTAATCGCTTTATACAATTGCAGCCACGCGTGTTATTGTAGTGTATATTGTGCATGGTGGTTTGCCGTTGTCTTCCACGCGATAATATTCGGATTATTTATTTTCTGATGACAATTTTTGCGTCGTCGATTGTGTTCGAACTCGGTACCTTCCGTATAGAAGTCCGTGTTCTTAGCCACTTGACTTATTCCGACGATATAACGTCAAGCTTTGCCAGACGATCACCTATCCAAGTACTAACTTGGTCCGACGTTGCTTAACTTCGGTGATCTGACGAGAACCGGCGCATTCAACGTGGTATAATCGTAAGAATTAGGAAATATACTTTTTTTGTTTTGTGTTTTTTTTCGAAATATTTCCATGAAAAAAAAAAAAAGGTTTATATTAAAGAAAAAAACGACGAGCGATGTTAATTGAAAACTTTTATAATTACGTATAAAAATTATTAAACGATTTATATAAAACATTTCCAACGTAACTACATATTTTTAGTTATTCGGTGCTATTACGATAAGTAACTTCGGTTTCTCCTGTGGGTTGCTGACACTATTGCAGAGCTATCTACAAAGTAGAGAACGATATGTTCAAGTTGGAAATTTCGCATCTTCTTATTTTCTCCTTAGATAAATAAATAAAAAAAAAGTGTATTTAGCACACAATATAAATTACAAAATCAATGTCAAAACAATATTATTACGTATACCGAACAAATTCTTACTACGTACACAAAATGAAAACAAGAAGAAATAATAAATACAGTAATAATAGCGCGAAACTAGATTACAGGAAAACCAAAACCTGTATACAATTTGAGGACAACTCTATGAAGAATTTTAAGGCAGTAATAATAAATATAAACAAAATAATATGACTGCTCAGCTATTTATATACATTACATTAATAAAGTTCGTAGAATTAAATATATAAATTACATTCGATTAAAAAGCAGGTGATACATTATAATGGCATGTGTTTTATTCTTTTATGTTTATATCTTTTATATTTTAACTGAAGACTAGTACGCGTATAGTCCCCTATATTGTTTATTATTGAGTATTGGCTGCGTCTACAATCGTCAAAAAATTTTTTTGTATGCTGCCTAATGATATCACCCACAACCGGCAAGTCTAATATACGATGCATGCTGCGATCTGTTCTTGCATAGATAGGAAGTTTAAGAATTATCCTGTAACAATTATTCTGAAGACGTTGTAACCTGGACACATTTGAACGGCTTGTATACGACCATATTGGGCGTGCATATAGCATAATTGGCCTTAATATAGTTTTATAGATAATTAGTTTATTAACAGGACTAATTTGGCATCGTCTATTAAAGATTGGGTATAGACTAAAAAGAGCTTTATGTGTTTTGTTAGATATGTACTCAACATGTTTGGTGAATGTGAGACCTTTATCTAGAATTACTCCTAAATATATGCGTTTTCCAATCTAATCTAGTGTTATTTACAATTACAGGATGCTGTGAAGACGGCCGTCTTTTGGTAAACTGAATCACTTGAGTTTTATCAGCATTTATGTTAATTTTCCATTTACTAAAATATTTATTTAGCTTAGCGAAACCATCACTTAACCGTTTTTGTATTGTATCAGTTTGAAACGAAGAGCAATAAATTGCTGTATCATCTGCATATAGAGCCATCTCTAAATTCGTGATTTTAGGAATGTCATTGATAAAAAGGAGAAACAAGAAGGGTCCTAGTATACTTCCCTGAGGTACTCCAGCTAGAACAGACCTTATATCGGAATTTACATTATTCACTTTTACAACAGAAAGTCTGTCACTCAAATAATTTCGAATAAGGTGGATTAGATACGCAGGAAATTTAATTTGAATAATTTTGTAAATTAAACCAATATGCCATGTAGTATCAAATGCTTTTTCTACATCAAGAAGTAGCAAACCTGTGTGCTTATTTTGATTAAAACCGTCAGTGATGAAGTCAGTAATTCGCGCTAGTTGCATGACAGTTGATAAATTTTTTCTGAACCCGAGTTGTTGTTCTACTATCACATTATTATTATCATCTTAGAGAACGATATGTTCAAGTTGGAAATTTAGCATCTTCTTATTTTCTCCTTAAAAATTTTTCACTTGCTGTATTAGTGATTTACCAAATGTTATACAATATTCTGAATAATACGCTGATGATTCACAAAATTATATCAATAACTTTGTATCTCGGAATTTTTACTAATAATTAACGCCAGTGAGTGCATTTAAATGCCAGCATATTTCATTTACGCGAAAATTTCTTTCCTGTTACAAGGATCATTTGAGAGATGTGGGTTAGAGATCTCGGTATTTTCTGCCATGCGAAATTTTAAATTTCGCATCGTCAGCACAATTCGTAAGGCGAGGAAAATATTGAGTTTAATTATTCGAAACAGCTGCAGTTTTAATCATAATTTAATTCCATATACAGTTCTTCAGTTCGTTCGCATTCGGAATTCGGTACGCTAATTTGCAACCCTGCGTCTGATGATTTAATAGAATCGAAAGTGTACAATAGTGTTTTTTTAAAGTTCTTGCATTAGAAATTGATTAGATCAGGTCATTTGTATTTCGACTAAGAAAAACTCCATCGTCAGTTAGATATGCGCAATTTGCAAGAGCGGAGAAAATAAATAACATTAACTTTCTTGCACAGGTTTGATACGTTGTATAAGATTAATTGTGCCATTCTATTAGAGAAAATTGTTCCTATTTTACGACGTTCGTCCCACTTGTACGCTGACACTGCAAAGACTAAACAGTATAAATGTTCCCCTTTATATTCATTATTTATATTTGTACAACAATCTGGAGAAAAATATCCCGAAATAGATTTATTTCACAATCATTCTGGAGAATTCTTACAAATCGTTAAAGGTTTGATAGCCTGAAGTTGGACCACCCTGTCTCGTCTTAGTGATAGCATTATGCGTGTGTGTGTGTATGGCAGAGTGTATCCGAGAGTGCACTCTTACATATATATTTATTATATATTCGTACCAATGTGAGAGTACGGAATTATTTGCGTGTATGTGTACTTGATAGATTTACATGTATGTGTGCATATATATTTCGGTTTGTATGTGTATGTCTATATGAGTTTGTGTGATCTTTTTAGTAAATAAGTATTAACAATTTCGTTTGCCGTCTATTTATTGCTTTTTCTTATACTGTGCCATGCTGTAAGTTGCAAAAATTGTTGTACTGGCATATTGTAAAATTTAAATAAATAACTAAATGAATGAGTCAAAAATCGTGCGATGCACTTGTAATAGATATATTTCATATCTACGTATAATGTATATATATATATATATATATATATATATATATATATTTCTTATGTCGGAGCTCCTACTATACGAATAATGAATTATTAGGGCGTTTGTAATCGATCTCCCTTATAAATGGGGGCAAATAAAAAAATACAAGGCCCTAACGCGCGCGCATTAATAGAACTTCTAACTATCTAGGATGGGAAATAAAATAGAGAAAGTTTTTTTTTTTTAAATTCAACGTTTGGATGTTCATATTTTAAAAGCCGAGAGAAAAATGTTCGAATTTTCGAATGTACCTGTTTTCTGAAAACGGCCGTTAGCTATCCTGAACAATTTTCTAATAACCTGTTTATTCTCGTTTAATTCAAATCTTTTCAGTAACACGCATTATAAAAGTTTGCCGTGAAAGTATGCGAATCTTATACAAAACGTTTATTATATACAATATCGACATATAATACAAACGTATACTAACAAAATAAAACATAATAAACGAAGAAAGGAAATAATCGTCCAAGTACCGGCACTTTTTGCGTTACAGCAGTAATGTGTATAGTGGGGAATTGTTGCAAAAGCTATTGAACTAAAAGACAAAGTTCAGAATTTGGGAGCTCAATTAGTGAAATCTGTGGCTAGTAAAATATCTGATGTTGCTGGCTTAATGATACTCGAAAATAGGCCGGCACAATTTGAGGTGTGCGAAATTCGTGGTTATTAAAATATTTCAAAATCAACTAAAATTTTATAGATAAAAAAAAAAGTCGTTAAAAATAATTCAAAAATTAAACGAGTTTTTCTCATCTCAGAAGCATGTGCAGCGACGGATTATGGCTTAGGCCCATGAAGCTCGGATCAAGGGTGCAAAATTTGAGAGGTGGAAAAATTTGGGGATATAAAACAAATTTAAAAGCAACTCAAATGTTTTTTTTTTATTTTTCTTTATTTTTTTTTATTTTTTGGGCACTGCTGAGGAGCAATCACAACCCACTAACGTGTTGATAAATTATTATTATATACTGATGTTACAATTGGTTAGGAATTTGTAAAGGAGGAAAATACGGGAGTCATTAGAAAAAATTAAGGAAGTGATAGAGAAAGGAGGACGATAACCGATGGATATTAAGGAATTCAGGAGTGCGAGTTGGTCAGGTGTGTGAAAACTGCAATTGAAAAGGATGTGGTTTTCATCGGCGATAATTTGTGAATCGGCTGGATGGGAACAATATGGGGAACTGGAAATCCCAATACGAAACATGTGAGCCGGAAGACGATTGTGTCCAGAACGTAAACGGGTGATGGTTATAATAAATTTTCGGAAGTTGAGGTGTATGTTGGACAAATTAAAGTACCAGGGAGTAGGTGATGTGGCCAGATAATATCTAGGGGTGGAAGAACTAACTAGCCACGATGACCACTCGTAGGATATGTCCATGTTGGCAAGAGATATCAGGTCTGTGGTGGAAATTGCCGGCACCAGAGAGCCGAAGGAAATGGCTTCCTTGGCCAGAGTGTCGGCAACCTCATTGTCATGAATTCTGGAATGACCGGGAATCCAGACGTATGATATTAAGATGCCGCGGCTGAATAGTAAATAAGTCAATTGTCGCACTGCCAATTGGAATTAGGTTGAAAGGAGGAATGCTTCAATGCGAGGAGAAAACTTAGGGAGTCGGATAAGATTAAGTATAGGGAGTAGGAATGGTGATCTAAACGTGATAAGAATTGCAGAGTTTTAAGGATGCTTAGGCCCTCGGCAGTGAAAATTGAATTGAACTGAGGAAAAATGAATGATTTGGAGATATTATATTGCGGTATATAGAATGCTCCCGTAACGGACCGACCGGGAAATTTGGATCCATCTGAAAATACATGTACATGATTAGACCCGTAATTTTGTATGAAAGCATTAAGATCAGGATGGGAAGACATGTTGGAGGAGAAGGAGGAGGTGTTAATGGAGATGTTAAAAAGATTGACCTGATATGAATTAGTAAAGTAAATTGTGGGACGAGATGGAAGGATAAGATACTTGTACGTCCGGAATTTATAAGCTGCAGTGGTGAGTAGTGGAATACGGGAGCGGGTGAAACGCCATTTTCTGAAAATTTAAAAAAAATTAGAAGTGAAGGAATTAACTTGTTTATTGAGAGATTTCGAGATAAATCGAAAGGCTAAATTTTTACGTTGGAGGGAGAGAGGAACAATGTGGAAGAAAGAAAGGAAATAGGAGTAGAACAAAGAGAGCCTAAAATTAAGCGCATACAGAGGTTTTGTATTTTATCCAATTTGATTAAGAGGTGTCGGGAGGCATTACCATACAGGAAGGAGCAGTAGTCAATTTTGGAACGAATTAAGAAAATATATAGAATGCGGAGAGAAACAGGATCTCCACCCCAGACAGTTGATGAGAGGGATCTTAGGATATTAGAAGATTGTAGGGTGACCGAAATAAGGAAGTCTATATGCGGTTTCCAAGTAAGTTTTTGATCTAAAGTCAGTCCTAAGTAGGTGAATTGCGTTACTATAGCGATGCGGTCATTATAAAACGGAATATATTGAGGAGGATAGGTAGGCCGATTGAGGGAAAACACGATAGCTGTAGATTTGCTGGGCTTAATGGAAAGATCGGAAAATTGGAAACTGTTACTTAAAGTTATGACATCATGTGTTAAATATTGCGTAATAAGTTCAAGATTATTGCTATGTTGAAAGAGGACCAGATCGTCCGCATAGGAGATGAGACGGGATGAATGGGGAAGCGGAGGTTTTAAATCGTGCATAATATATATATTAAATAAAATGGGACTAAGAACAGAACCTTGTGCGAGACTCGTGTAAGTAGTGCAGTGCAGCGGATGTTGGAGTGTGGGGTGCCGGAAGTGTAAATGTTTGATTTTAAATAGGTTCTGCGAGATTATGTGGAATACTAAGTGATAAGAGGCGTTGGTGCTGTAAGCTGATGTTGACGTTATCGAAAGCTGCGGTGAGATCCAGAAATGTGGCTAACAAGAAACATTTATCTATATATGTTTTGTATACGTTAGATGTCAGAATGGAAAGACAATCAGCAGTTGAATATTGGGGGCGGAAGCCATAAATAAAATTAGGGAGAATATTATTATTTTCCAACCACCACTCCTAACGATAGCGGGGCGATACGAAGTAGCCAAATGTTTGTGTTTTGAAGATTTGTGAACAGGGGTAATACTGAAGGTTAGCCAGTCCTGAGGAATGGAGTAAAGTTTTCTTGTAGAAATTTGGAGAATATTTGGGAAAGGTAATTCAAAGAACGGGTTGACAAAGCTTGAAGCATTTTATATGATATTAAATCAGGGCCTGGGGCAGTATCCCTTTTATTTTCTAATATATGTGTGAGCTCTCTAATCGTGATAGGCATATCCAACATTTTGGAGGGGAAGCAGATGTGAAATGGAAAGGGTTGGTTTGATGAAGGGAAGGTACGTACGGAGGAGAAACGCGGTTTACAAATTCGTCAAACCAATGTTCGTGATCAGTAGAGGGAGTAGAAGCAGAAAGAGCTCGATGTTTAAACGCTTTCGTTCCCAGATTTTGGATAACGGTGTGGATCTGTTAAAAGATGAGCAGAATCGTCTCCAGGAATCCCGTTTGGTCTGATTTAATAACCGGCGGATTTGGGCATTGAACTTCCTAAATTCGATAAAATTGGATACGGTTTTATTTTTCTGAAAGATGCGGAATGCTTGATTCCTTTTGTTTATCTGGAAGGAACATTGCTTCATCCACTATCTGACGGGATGTTTCTTACCTAGGTAAATGGAATTATTACAAGTGGAGACGAAAACTGAATCATGGATGACGGATAAAAAGAGATCATATACTTCGGGGGAGGAGAGATTTGACGGAAAGCTGAAGAAAAGATTGTCAGCAACGGAAGGGAATAAATCATAACTGATTTTTTTGGTGTGCAGGATAGAGGAAGGGGTAGAAGATTAAGTAGTATCCCGGCCGGGGAGTTGGAGGTAAATACAAACCGGCAGATGTCACTACCAAGATAGAAGGGGATGACCGACCTGTTGCATGAAAAAGATAAGATGGGTGAGCAGAGGGTGAGATCAATGGCACTGGATGAAAATTGAGGAGTAGAAAGCATGGTGTGAGTCCCATTGTTTAGAATATTCAGTGAATATTGATCGGCAATTTGTAAAACGGCTGTGCCATTAAGATTAAATGAACTGTACCAGCTGGGGTGGTGAGCGTTAAAATCGCCCCCAATAATGAGATGTGTCGAGGCTAAAGACTCAATGGCTGCTCCGAAAGCTCGCACATTGATTCTTGTAGGGGAGGCACATTGATTCTGTGTAGCGGAGGCACATAGATGGACAGTATATTGACTGTATTTTTTTTTATTTTTTTTTTTTTATTTTTAAAATCGTATATTTGTATATAACATATAAAAATACATGCACAATTTCACTCACAACACATGCCTTATTAGTTAATTATTTTTTACTTCCGTCAAGCTATAAGCTTGTCGACGGGTTTAGTTCACTAACATTTATCGCGCGTTTATTATATTTTTATATATTAATTCACAGTTTTCATATTCGCACACTCACTCATATACACTCTGTCCATTTGCTCACATTTTTACCCTCATTTATCTCTCCCAATCACACATACAATATTATTTTAAACAAAATGTATACATATAGTAGCAGCACTTCGGTCATGTGCTATATGTCTATCCCTACCTATTTAATTTTGCTCATAATATCTCCAGCCAGTAGCCAGGTTTTAATTTTTCCCTTCAATTTTCTTAAATATTTTTCCTGCAGTATTTCATCTGGTAACTGGTTCAAAATTTTTGCTATAATATATTTACTTGTTTGCTCACCACATTTTGTCCTCTTTACCGGTATTTTATATTTTAACGTCTTTCTTAGCATATAATTGGTTAGTTTTTTTTCATCTGTTTCTATTTGATTTTCCTGTACTGTTAAATATTCACATATTTTCGTCATTAAAAACAAGCCTCTCGCATTTAATACATTCTCTTCATTCAGTAGTTCATATTCAGATTTTTTTTTTCTCTCGTAATCAGTGTTAGGCATTTTTTCTGTAATCTATCAATTTTTTTCTAAGTACGTTTTACTAGCTGAACCCCATGCCTGTATACCATAGTCTCGTTTCGACTAATACATAATAGACCATTTTTAATGTACCTTTGTTTACATAATTTCTTAATGTGTACATTGCTGGTATCACTGTTCTTATTTTTTTTTTCTATATATTCAGTATGTAAACTGCACCTTAGATATCTATCTATGATTACTCCCAAATATTTATATTTCTGTACCATTTCTATTTTTCCACATTTTATGTTACTACATTTATCAGTTTCAATCATGTAATGCACACATTCATTCGAGTGCATTATTATTTTTGTTTTATGCGGTTCAAATTCTGCCATTGGCTTCAATGTCATACATTTTGTTTTAGTTGTGTTTATTATCAAATTATTATCATGCGCCCATTTACTTACTATTAATAAATCATTCTGTATATTTTTTTCCGCATTTTTTATATTTCTGTGCGCTGTTATTATTGCAAGGTCATCGGCGAATGCAAATACTTTACTATACTTTAATACACTTTTTAAGCCGTTTGTATATATAATGAACAACAATGGTGCTGGATTACTACCCTATGGCAATCCCATCTCCACATGTTGTTCCTCATCTAATTCCCCCATTATACTGATCACAGTTTTCCTATTTTCTAAGTAACTCTTGAACCATTTGTTTGCTCTTTCTTTAATGCCTATATCCTCTAATTTATGTAATAATTTTTTATGATTTATCATATCGAACGCTCGTGTAAAGTCAATGAAAGTAACAATAACTTTATTTCCCACTTCAAAATTCTGTTTTATTTCATCTACAAAATCTCCTAAAGCCTTCGATGTAGATTTTCCTTTTTGAAACCCGTATTGTTCCTTATCTATTATTTTATTCTCCTCAATATATTTGGTTAAATATTTTGGTTATAACTGAGCTCACTGCTATTGGTCAATAGTTTTTGTAGTCACCATGATCTCCGGCTTTAAATACCGGCCTGATCAATGATATTTTCATTTGTTCTGGTATTTCGCTATTCTTTATAGACCTATTTATGAATTTGGGAATTACATTGACCACCCCAGCTTTAGCCATTTTAATATCTTTAATTCTTATTCCATCATGGCCATGCGCTTTTTCAGCAATCAATTCATCTATAATTTTTTTAACCTGTTCAACCTTTGCTTGTGAGATAATTCACCATTTCCTTGGCCTTTGTTGTCTTTAATAACTTAGTTTTGCACTTTCCTTTATTATCATCTTAAATACGTGACTAAAATTTTTTGCTACTTCTTTTGCATTTTTATCTTTACATATATATTTTTATATTATTTCATAAATTCCCACAGATTTTTCTTTTCCAATTATTTTATTCACGTTCATGTCTTCCTAATATCATTTCTCGCATTCCCGAAACCTTTCCTCGCAAAGCTATCTTTCTGTTTTCTTATTTCTGCAGTTGTTTTATTTCGTACTATCTCATACTCTTTTCCGATTGATTTTTTCCAATTGTTTTTCTTATACGTTTTGTATATCCTATCGCGTTGCTCTATCAAAGCCAATATATTTCCTTTGTCATCCATTCCTTAAGTCCTCTTTGATTTCTGCTCATTTTTCGGCCTGTTTCTATTTTACATTCTTTATATATATTTCCAAAACCTTTTCTTATTTCATTATATATATCTGACGTATACTTTGATTTTTAATTTCTTTTATCCATGTCGCTTTCTTTAACATCGATGAAAGTTTTCTTTCTTTAAATTTTTCCCTTTTCCTTATAAATATTTTTCCCCTGTTGTCTGCAACATTACTTCACATCTTATTATATTGTGGTCCGATATTTTTTCGCTTATATTTTCATGCTCAAACTGTACATTTTTTTTTGTTACCTGTTTTGTATACAGATGATCGATTTCTGTTTTTGTAAAAATATCTCCCTTCCATTCCTCTCTCGTATAACCTTCCATTTTGGTGTCATAATCCATTTCTGCCATAATTTTTTTATAATTTCTAGTTTCAGGATCCTCACGCTTCGTATGTATACTGCATTCTTATTTTTTAACAATTTTCGATCGATATCTGTAATTTCATCTAAGTACATTTTAACATCCTTTGATGGTGACCTGTATAAGGCCCATACATAAAATCGAATATCATTTACTTTTATCGCTAATATTATACTACACTTAACATATTTTTGCTTTCTATTGTAATTTGTATGTTATTCACTCGTCTAATATAAATTACAAGTCCGCGTAATTTTCCTTGACCTCCCAAATTATGCACTTTATCATATCCTTCTATATTATACAAACTTATTTCATATTCAATTACATTTTTGTATTGTATTGTATATTTTTGATTTAAAGACGCTCGACATCTTGGTCATTTGCGTCTGCTATAACTTAAATAATTAAATACAACGGAAAAGTAAATCTATATCTTATGGAATACATTTATACATTTATACATTTATTTCCCCCAATATAAATATATCTATTTCTCTTATTTGACAAGTGTAACATCACCTCATTCCATTTGCGCCTCAACGATTTTACATTTACATAAACTATACTTATTTTTTGTTTTGTTTTTATTTCCTTATCAATTTTTCTCCGTATTTTTAACACATTCAGATATTTCACATGTATATCTTAATTTACATCACGTACGCATTTTGTTTTACAATTTCACTTAAAATATAATTTGCCTAAAATATAATTTACATTTTATATTTATGCATCTTTTTTTATGTGCACATTTATATCTTCTTCTACGTAAATCCTGTTTACCGGCGCTCCCTCATTTTTCCTAACATATATTTTCTCCCTTTTGAACCAGACGAATTTATATTCATTTTCCTTTGCCGCATTTTTTGTTTTCCAAAAGAGTTCTTTATATTCCGGTGACATTGATTCGTTAATGTAAATTTTTGTCTCATCGTTGTTTAAAAATATATACTTATTTAATATTGTCTTCTTTCTGGAAGCCACTATCTCGTCTGCTTTCTTCCTGTTTAATTTTGCTATAATAACCCTCTGTTTCCTGCTCTGTTTATTTCCTATTCTATGGGCCGCTGTTATTTCTTCCTGTTTTAATGCGATATTCATTTTATCGGCAATTTTTAGTAAATTTAATTCCAATTTTTCTTCGTCATCTTCTTTCATACCGTGTATACAGTCTCTTCTCGTATATTGTTCTAACTGATTTAGTCTAGATTTTAATTTTATTATTTCTCGATCCTTATCTTTATTTTGTCTAATTATGGTATCCATTTTTATTTTCACATTTTCTGCCTTAATTATATTTCATGTCATTTTGCATTTGTGTTATTTTTTCTACTAACAATTGCCCATTTCCTTTTTCTTCTTTATTTTGTTGTTGCTCACTCGTTTTACGTGTATAATTTTTTTTTCCCATCGCCTCAAAACATATGACATCGCCAAGCGTTTCCATCTGCTTTTGACCTTGAGTTGTATGTTTCACGCGATAGCCTTGTACAATCGAAATGATAATTATTTTTACAACCGGCTTTACACTGTATAAATTGCCCGTCAATCGGCAGTTCCTCTTCACACTGTCCGCAATTATTTGACATTTTATTTTATTTTATTTATAAAAACGGGATAGATGATAGACGTATACTTTATCTATTTAGATAACATAAAACTCAGACTTACCACCGCCGTAATAAAATACGCTTTATTTCCACCTCTGTAATATAATACGCTTTATCACGTAAAGATAACTACTTAAAGTTCTTCTAACCGTAACACGCAGCAAACACAACCGAAACCCGACAGATAGTAACGGCGATTCCTATTGAGTTGATGTTATGCAACTGATTTGAGTAGTTAAGGAAATGGTCGGGAAGAAGATGATGTGGAATGCGTTGCTTAACCAGCACGGCGGTACCGCCATAACCGTCAACCCTATCCTGTCTGTAGACTGAAAATCCGGGGATGGAAAAACCTGTGGATGGAGATAACCACGTTTCAGAGATAAGTAAAATGTCAAAGTTCTTGTCTCGTAAAAATATTTCTAAGTTTGGTTTGTTGCAAGGTCGGCTACGAGCATTCCATTGCAGAATCTTAATCATCAACAATGGGAGAAGTAAGGAGCAGTGATATATAGGGAAAAATGGAGCTAATGTAGATACGTGGAATGGCATGGATCAAACCAAAAATATGATGTCGAGCAATGCTTAAAGGTGAGAATAGAAGTGATCGAAGGATAAGATGGGTAGAATGGTAGAGTAAGAGGAAAATGAAATATATAACATACATGCACGCACGTACTACACGCACATATACATGTGTAAATGTATATGAATAGTGGAGCTTTTACGCACACCCACACATACATACACACGCGCACACACACACACATACATATATACATATGAACATAAATGTAAATGGATAAATAGAGAGAGGAAGAGATTGGAAGGTTAAAAGGCGTTCGCAAGAGTTGTAAGTGATATAATGAATTTGTTATTACAGATGAAAAAGAAGGCGTTCAAAATAATTTAAAATTGAATGTTTCGTCGATCGTGAAAACGAATTTTTGTCGCTTACTCCCTGATTATAATTACTCAGAAATGTTAATCATCATGGTGTGAAAAAAAAATTTGACGATATCGTCAATGTTTTTACTTCGAAGCGAGACAAATATCGTGTAAAAGAAAAATAACCATTCCGATCGTTATTGAAATTAGTTGTACATTATTATTGCGAGTGTCCCATTGATGTAATCGATTTTAACTGTTTATTTTTATATTTTTATAGACATATTTTAAAACGTGCGTCATTTTTAACTAGGCCTAGGGCAGCTACCCACTTAAATCCGACACTGAATATGTGATAATGCGATATTATTAAGAAGAATAACAAAAACTTATTTCATCATCATCATCTGGTAACTTCTTCTTGTCAGAAGATGGCATACATCAACGTTGATCTTTATTTCCCTTTTTCTAGCTGATTCGATAATTTCAGTCATTTTCCTTGTATCGAAGCTGGTTGTCATTACAGCCGTTTTCTTCCTTGCATCTTCTTTCCTTGTAATTTTCCTTGAATAGCCATCGTAAATAATCCTCCTTCTCTTATTTTGTTCGCCTAGGTACTTTTTCTTCCTTTTTTCAATATCTTCTACGACGTTCATCTTTTCCATTCCACTCCGTTGTAGTACTTCTTTGTTCGTTATCTTCGCCATCCAGGTATTCGCCACATGTTTTTTAACGTCCACGTTTCAAAAGCATATTTTAGGACGGACATGACGTAGCACTGATTTACTTTAGTCTTCGTATTCATTTTTAATTTTCTGTTTTTAGTACAGCCTCTACGTTCCTAGACGCTTGCTTTGCCATTCCGATACGACTTTTAATTTTGATTTATATCTCGGCCGTCTCTTGTTATCAATACGCCTAAATATCGGAATTCTTTTACTGTTTCCACCATTTCGTTTTTGATTTTTAATTTTAAATCTAAATTATTATTTTCTCTGGTGAATTTCATGGCCTTTGTTTTTCCAACATTTATTTTCATGTCGTATTTCTCCCCCCTGCTTGATTTAGCCTGTTGAGCATCATCTGCATTTCTCTAATCGATCCAGCCAGCAGTACTCTGTCGTCTGCATAGCTTATGCATCCTATTTTGCGTCCATTTATTTTGAATCGGACGTTGTCAATATTTGCATTTTTTATAATTTCTTCTGAATATACGTTGAATAATCTAGGCGATAATGGACAACCTTGTATTACTCCCCTTTCTAATTTTACAACCATTATCACTGTGTTCATTACTTACTTTTATATTCGCAATCTGATTCCAGTATATATTTTTGATTATTTGCAGGTCTTTGTTGGCTATGTAGTGTTTCTGGAGTATATTTACTAGTTCAGTGTGTTGCAACCGATTGAAAGCTTTCTGTCTCTATTAATCGTTCGTTGCACTACAACTTTTAAAAGATTTTTTTTTTTTATTTTATTTTTTTTTATTTAATGTGCATCTGTACAAGTTAACAATAAGCACATGAGTTCAGTTAAATAAAAAAAACATATATACAAATACATTAACATACAGCCGCTGTTACAATAAACAGCCGGCCGGTTTAAAATTTTTCCTCAGCAGCAATGTCTTAATCTATATGACATCATTTTTCAATAGTTGAAAGTACGTCCCGGAGCATTTGTCGTTTTAGCCTTCGAACAGGATTATCTGGAAGTGTTGGCATGTAAATTCGCCGAATTTGGGGGTTTGAGTGACTGGAACATTTACCGAAAAATTTTTGATGTTTATACTGATAAATTTGTGTAACTGTAGGCACTTGCAGGTCGTGATGTAGAGTATCATTGCTGACATAATAAGGAGCGTCACATATTGCTCTTAGAGCTTTCGACTGAAATTGTTGTATACGTTTGACGTTACTACTTGTTGCCGAACCCCATAGTTCAATTCCATACTTCCATTTCGCCGCTAGAAGTGCGTTGTAGATCAGCAATTTATTATTTAATGAAGTTTTGGCTTTTCTTCCTATAATACAATATAATAGCCGAAATGAGATATCTAAGTTTTTTCTAAGCTGCAATATATGCGGAGTCCAGGTAAGTTTTTTATCCATAATAAGGCCGAGGTACTTTACAGTATCAGTCTGAGTAATTTTTGCTGTTCATAGTAAACTGGAGGACAGGAACCTCTCCGTAATGTAAAAGTTACATTTGCCTATTTATCGGTATTTATTTTGATTTTCCATTTAGTGTACCACTTTCCCATTTCTTGTAGGTGAAGTTGAATAGAACGGGATGCAACTACCGGGCTTTCATCGGCGGCTATGATCAAGGTGTCATCAGCGAAGGTGAATATCGATGTGTAAGACGTTGTAGGCATATCGGCTGTGAATATCGTATATAAAGTAGGTCCCAGAATATTCCCTTGCGGCACAGGTGCTTGTACTGGATACCAAACAGAGTATTCAGAGTTGTATCGTACACGAAATGTCCTGTTTTCCAAGTAGGATTTGATCAACAAGTAATAATCCGCTGGTAAGAACTTTTTAAGTTTATATAGCAGGCCCTGATGCCACACTCTATCAAAGGCCTGCGATACATCTAAGAAGACAGCAGGACAGTATCGCCCTGTTTGGAAACAGGAGGAAATAACATCGACAACCCGGTGACATTGATGTATAGTAGAATGAGTTTTACGGAAACCAAACTGGTAGGCAGGGATCAAATCTGCTTTTTCTAAGGTTGCAGAAATTCTAACAATGGCATTAAATAGGTACGTAACTTGTAAAATTGTATTCCGTGGAATATGTTTTAATATATCTCCTGTGACCAAATCATGACCTGGAGCTTTGCGAGTAGGCAGTCGTTTTAACTCCTGCTCTACTTCTGCTGGTAAAAAGGAACGTGTAGGAAGAGAAAGCTGTAGTGGGGTGTTCAAGTAATATATACACGTGTTCAGTAAATTGTTTATCCTCAATGTCTGTGTTCGGTGAAAAAGCTTTAACTAGGTGTTCAGCAAAATACTGAGCCTTGTCAGCGTCACTTTTTATCCATGCTCCAGATTGATTTTGTAAAGGTGAAGTCACAGTATGCTCCTTAAGGATGTGTTTGGTAGTTCTCCAAAGGGAATTATCCGTTGTATTTAGATTTTGTAACAATACTTGAAATGCATTGTCTTTGTACAACCTTATTTCTGCTTTCATCTTGTTCCTGATACGATCATATTCTGCACGAAAGCAAGGATATTTGTGGCGCTGCCATAATTTACGCGCTCTACGTGTAGAAGTTATTAGTTCTCTAATCCTTAATGGAAGGTAATTTTGTTTCCTTTCGCAATGGGAATAGGATGTAGAGTTGGTAGCGCAATTTTTTAGCATTGTTGTTAGATTTTCGATATGTGCGTCTACTTCAGTAGGGGATTTTAACCGAGTTTTGAACTCAGAACACTTCTGCAGGAGATTATGAAATAAATTCCAATTTTTTGTATTGTTGGTCAGCTGTATGTTTTTAACGTACTGCAGTGGAACTGTATCCAACAGAAGGACAACTGGATCGTGGGCAGACGTCAAATCCGGCACCGTTTTGCAAACATTATATAATTTTTCAGTTCCTTTTGTGATGAAAAGGTCAAGTAAGTCCGGATGTCTGTTATTATGAGAAGGCCAGTATGTTGGTTCGTTCGGAGCTATAAATTTATAGTTTTCTGACAGTGTAACTTTTTTTAGTATTTTGTCCCTAGGATTTACTTGTTTTGAACCCCATAGGGTATGCTTAGCGTTAAAGTCCCCTCCGCGTATGAAGTTACGACCTAGATTCAGAAAATGATATTTAAAATTATACTCATGAACAGCATAACGTGGTAGGCAATACATAGCAGCTAGTGTTAAATCAAAAATTGTATTTTGGACTGTTATTGATGCGATCTATATTGCTGCGAAAGAGTTATTGTAAGCTACATAGTGTTTGATGTCATTTCGTATTAATACGACAGCACCGCCATGCGCAGTTCCATCAGGATGATGACTACTATGTATCGTGTAGCCAGAAATCGAAAACGAGCTGTTTACTGTGAGATGCGTTTCTGTGATGAGTGCTACATCAATACGTTTTCGTTTAAGAAAAAGTTGAAGCTCTAGCTTTGCTGGATTCCATTTGCGTTCCATAACATAATTACTAGGGATAATTGAGTGAGATTAGTGGTAGCAGTCATTTAGATTGGGTTAAAACTACGTCTATGACTTTGGTTAGTAAGTTAATTAAAGGCTTAATTATAGTTTTAAATTCGTTTAGAAAAGTGGATAAACATTCCGTTAGTGTGGTCGAAGGATTCTTAAATAAACTGGGTGTATTTTGATGTACGATATTAATATGTTTCCTTTGCGAGGTTTTGTTGATATTATTGCTATTATTTTCGCTGTTGTCGTACGTTATTAATTTGGTTATTAATGTTATTGTTGTTATCAGTATTAATAATATTATTAACTAACGGAGGAAAGTTTCGGTGGTTCATGAATTTATACTCGTGATTTCTACTCTTTCTTAGAACTGGATTCAGAAACGTTAGTTCTTCTTGGTAAGCAGGACAGCCACGATAGTTTGAAGTATGAGGACCATTACACAGGGCACATCTCGCAGGTAAATTAACTGTCTTGTTGCAATTTGCCGTGTCGTGTTTTTCACCACATTTTACGCATCGAAAAGGAAGATTACAATAACGCTTAGTATGCCCATAATTTTGACATCTTGTGCACTGAGGAAGTTGTCTGAGTTTCCTTGGTTCCTCTACGGAAATTGCCGAATATAATAATGAAGTTATTTTGAATATTTCCGAATTAATAGGTAATTGATTTAAGTCTACAAAAAACATTGGAAGTGGGTATTAATTTTTTTTATGTAAGATATTTGTTACCGATTTGACCGAGTATCCTAGTTTTTCTAATTCTATTTTAATTTCGTTAGGAGGCGTTGTGTGATGAAGATGACGTATTACGACACGAAATGATAGATCTTCTGGTAACTGGTAAGTGAAAAAGGAGGCATTTTGGACTAGACATCTATAACATTCAGCATTACTGGGTTTAATCGTAATCCCACCTTTAGTAGCTTTACATTCAAAAGAGTAGTTGGAGACTTCGGTTTTTAGTTCACTAACAAATTGACAATATTTTTGACCAAAATAGGGGGTGGATTCTTTTGAAATATTACATTTTTTCTTTGCGGATGCGCCTCTTGTGAGTTATCTACCATGGGAGCTTCATTGACAAGCTCTGTTGTGGATTCCTCTGTTTGCTCATCACTGATGTATTGAAAACGATTGTATGTCGAAGGTTTAGGGTGAGAAAGATTCCTTGTATTTTTTGTCCTGTTTGCTGTGTGACTTTTCGAATGTTTTAATGCTGGGATCCAAGAATCCTCATCACTGGTGCCACTCGAAAGGGGACGTTTATTTAGAACAGTAAAATCACCACCAACTTAGGGAGGAACCGATACATTTTCCAACGATCTAGAGTCTACACCCGATTTCGAATGTATTTCTACATTACTTTTATTGTTATTATTTAATGTAACATTGTTATTACCTGAATAAAAGGTTTCATTTACATAACTGGTTTTCGAAGTTGACGGAGAATTATCAAAAACGTTGAGTGAGAACAAAAGAGTTATTGCATCTCTTTTGTTAGTAACGAATCCATATTGCGCATTATTGAGCTGCGTGTCAAATCTACGTTGTATCCTAGGGAATTATGATTGAGAGTAGTATTTTGACGTATGACTCATTAGCGCAATTGTACGGTATTCGTTGCATGTTCATGATGTAGCCTTTTCGGGAATTGGGACAAATGTTTAGGTCTTAAAATCTTGGGGGGATTTTTCCTTCGTCGTATATCCGATTAAACAATGCTAATAAACTTTTCTCGCATCGTGGCGTAATGTTCTTCAAGATTTCCGCTGATATGTGATCATCGTCTGCAGCTTTATTGTTTCTCGCTTTCTTGATTGCATTTTCTAATTCAAACATTTCTATCTTTGGCGCCTCCTCTTCTGTTTTATTGTTTATTTACGGTGGTCTTGCTTTATCAGCATATAACTCCGTGATATATTCAAGCCACACTTTTCCTCGTTCTTCTTTGCTGCCGCGGATATCACCATTTTTATCTTTAATTTTTGCAATGTGTTTTTCTTCTTCTTTACTTCCTTCATTTCACTTTTATCTGAGCATGTATTTCTCTTAAATAGTTTTTCTTATGCATTTCTCCTATCTCCCTGCACTTCTCTTCGAGCTATTCAGTTTCAGCTTCCGTGCATTTTTTCAGTATTAACAATTTTTTTAAAATATATTTTATAATAACTGCAAACTGTCCACCAAGGACATCGAGAAGTAAGTTGAGCTCTTATAACGAAACATCGGTCAAATTGACCGGCTGGGAATTTGTTCTCTATAATAACTACTAAGGTTGTTAACCTCAACAGCTGGCGTTCTGTATACCTTCCTCCTTGTCCCACTCCTTGCTTTTAAGACCAATTGTGAATAGTTTACTCGACAACTTCCCCTGTACTAGTAGTTTGTTTAAAATCAGTCGGTCAGATATACCGCGTGTTTCGCTTATTGATTGGCAGTCGTCGGTCAAATATACCGTATGTTTCGCTTAAGTTGCGGTGGCTGTTTTATACTATTATTTTGTTATGATGTCTAACCGTGCTTCAAGCCGTCGTATAAGACCTAGTGACCCAGATTTTAGTATCCAAGTACGTAGAATGTTGGCTGATGACAATAGTGAAGATGATGGTGATTTTAGTGGACTTGATGATTCGGATGCCGACCCAGACTTTATCATATCAGATGATGAAGCTCGTAATTAAGATCAAGTTTAAGTAAGTTCTAGTACATCAGAAGATGAAGATAATGCCGATTTGCTTGATGAAGGAAATAATACAGACATAATAAATGCAGTTGCTGAAGGTGTTGATCTTCCAGAATATTTCTTAGAACGTCTTGGAAAGAAAGAAATCGGACTTTCAAACGCCTGGAAAAGCAAACCAGCTCCAAGAAATGTAAGAATAGCAGCCAGAAATCTAATTTCAACTAGATTACCAGCAATGAGAGCGCCAGCAAAAGCCTTAGGCAATAATCCTGATAAGTATAAAGTTTGGAATCTTTTTTTTGATGATGATATAATTTCAAGTATAGTTAGAAAGTTAGCCGGCGTTAGGCTAAATCTGTCAGAGAACACAAATAAAAGCAATTATCGGGATACCAATATGGAAGAGATACATGCTCTGATTGGTCTATTATTATTATCGTCAATTCTTAGGTCACATGATGAGAAAATGAAATCCCTATTCACGAAAGACGAATGCAGCCGCCCTATATTTCGTGCATCAATGTCTACAAAGCGCTACGAGATACTAATTGCCTCCTTACGATTTGATGGTGCACAGGAACGTGCTCAGAGGAAGCAGGGTGATAAAACTGCAGCTATTTCCGAAATATTCAACAAAATTATTTCAAACAGTCAAGAAGCTTATTGTGCATCTGAGTTTGTCACGGTCGATGAGATGTTGGTTCCTTTTAGAGGACGTTGTGGATTTCGGGTCTACATGCCGAAAAAACCAGAAAAATACGGTATGAAGGTGATGTGTTTGACAGACTCAAAGACTTCTTACCTTGTAAATGCATATATCTATACCGGAAAAGGTAGTGACGGTTTGGGATTGACTGAAAAGGAAAACGAAATGCCAGTATCGGTACAATCTCTTATAAGATTATGCAAGGTAATTGAAGGGAGTAACCGCAATGTTACTGCAGATAACTGGTTCACTTCGTTAGATGGTGTGGAGCAACTTGGAAAGATGAAGCTGACCTATGTAGGTACCATCAGGAAAGACAAACGGACAATCCCAGTGGAGTTCCAGGCTAATAGACATCGACCCGTTGTCTCTACATTGTACGGGTTTAGAAGTGAAATGGTACTTCTGTCTTATGTACCTAAGAAGAATAGATCTGTTTGCCTTATTTCAACATTTCACAATAAAATTGAAACAAATCAAGTCAAGAGGAAACGAGAGATGATCAATTTTTACAACAACACCAAGATAGGCGTTGACATCCTAGACATGAAATGTGCTCTATTTTCATCCAGCCGGAAAACTATACGTGACCACTAGCTATGTTTTATCAACTGATCAATATTGCAAGCGTTAATAGTTTTATTGAATACATGAGCTATTCTGGCACAACAATGATGACATGCTTCGAATTCATCAAGATTTTAGCGCACGACTTGATTGTTCCCCATCTGCGTAGAAGGTTAGATTTCAAATCTTCCACAGGACGTGACAATTGAAATTGGAAAGATTTTAGGAAATACTCCAGCAGTTTCATGCACCCCCTAGTGATCAGATGGTCAAAAGGAAAACCTGTGGAAAATGCCCTCCAAGAAATGATCGCAAGACACAGCACAAATGCTTCAAATGCATACTCCAATTTGCGGTCGATGCCAAATATGGCCATGCTTGAACTGTGCCACTGCCAAAGTGTAAGTGTAAAAACGAACCAGGGGATATGATAACATAAACTTACTATTTGGACTAATATAATTTGTAAGTAATATTACTTCTTTGTCAAGGTTTCATATGTAACATTTTTTCACGTTTTCAATTTAAATTTGGTGTAGTATTGTCAAACATAATATTATAATAATAATATCAGTTAAATAATAAAAAATGTTAAAACATCATTATTATGTATGTATATGTCTATTATATGAAATAAAGTTTACAAAGCAAGAAGAAGAAAAGAAACATGGAAAGAAACTGTCAGGGGTCAAAATGACCGATGTTTCACTTCGCGTTATAAAAATCATGTTTCATTATAAGAGTTAATAGAATTGAACATGAGGGGACAAGCGTCCAGCGATACCTACCCGATTACCTCGGCCCTAGACGAGATACTTGCGGTTTCTGACGTTTCAGTCACCTTATGTCACCGGTGGTATCAAGCAATCCTCTAGCAAGAGTATTCGGTTGGCTATCGAGTCTTCTTGCGTGTCTTTTAGCGTGAACTTTTATGACCTCGGCCGCATAATCTATACGTAAATCTCGATGCAACGTTAGATTCGTTACATACTAGGGTGCCTTGGTTATCATTCGAAGAATTTTATTTTGCGACGTTTGTATTATTTTTAGGTTTGAAGGTCCAGCACAACCTCAAATTTGCACCTTATAGGTCCAGACAGGCCTTAAAATCACTGTATATATTAAGCATTTAGTATCTGTCGTCAATGCGCTGTTTCTCCTTATCAGCCAGTACATTTTTTTAACTCGAATATCTAATTCTATTTTTCCATCTGTGTGCGATATTTCCATGTTAATCGGCTATCCAGGTGTAATCCTAAGTACTTGACCGTTGATCGCACTGATAGAACGGTGCTATTAATCCTGACGGGTGGAGTTGTAACTTTTCTGTTGGTAAAACGGATATTCACAGATTCGTTTCCATTGATTTAAATTTTCCATTTTTTAAACCATATCTCCGCCTTAGTAAGAGCTTTCTGTAGGTTACTGCTAGCTATATTCGGATCCGTATGTGTTGAGAGCAGTGCAGTGTCATCCGCAAATGTAGCCCCACCTTTATGTTTTCCATTGTAGGGAAATCGACCGTGTAGAATAAGTACAGCGTGGGGCCCAGTACAGAACCTTGGAGAACGCCTGTTATAGCAGGCTGTATTTCTGAATAGGTATGTTTGTAACGCCGATTTTCTATGTATGATTTCAACAACAGGTAAAAAATAAAAATTTTAATTTATATAATAAATTACCGTGCCATATTTTATCGATAACTTGTTGAACTTCGAGAAATGCTGCGGTACATACTTTTTTGGTTTCTAAGCTATTTTCAATTACACTAACCACCCTATTTAATTGATCAGTGGTGGAATGGTGTTTTATAAAACCGAATGTTGCGGAATTATTTCATTAGATTGTATGTAAGGCTGTAATCTTTTTAATCATTAATTTTTCTACTACATTCGACAAAACAGGCAACAAAGAGATCGGACGATAAGATGAAACAGAATACGGATCTTTGCCAGGTTTCGGAATCATTATAGTTTGCGCGAATTTTCACTGTTCTGTAAAATATTGTACGTGGAATATTGCATTACATATATAAGTCAGCAATACTATAGCTTTTCGCGGAAGTTCAATCAATAATTCAGCGCTTATTAAGTCGAAACCGGGACTTTTCTTCTTTTTCACCGTTTTAAGTAAACATTTCATATCAGCAGGTGACGCTGACTTAATCGAAGAAGATGATTCGTATGGACTATTTATATAGTCATATATTCCCTCTGTCCGTGCTAGCCGTTATGTTTGACTGAAACACGGTTGCCAGGTACTTAGAAAATAAATCTGACATCTGTTTATCATCTCTCGCCTATGATCCGTTATCATGTTTTCTCGGAAGAATATGTGTATTGGACTGTTTAATATTTTTGGTGCACTTCCATAAGGAATAGTTATCTATTGCTAAAGGTGACAGTTTAGTTAAATAGCTATTAAGGTTTTTAATTTCTACTAATAATTATTTTAATTCTTTTAATTTATTGTTGAACAATTTTTTATCTCAGGGATTCCCTGTTTGGAACCACCTTCTCATCCCCCTGTCCGAGGCAGTATTTTCCCGCTGCTTCACTTTTTGGCCTCTCATGTATTTTTGCGTTAAAAATCGTTTATGACGAAGATGATGTCTCCATGTTTCGCACATTTTAGTGTGCTTTCTACCTCTTCATAAAATTTATCTAATTCTTCATCGTCACCGTCAGTGGTGGGCACATATATTTGTATTATTACGATGAACTTTGGTTTTATATCAAACCTGACTAGAATTACTCTTTCTGAGGTCGGTATAATGTCCTTAATTGCACCTGATTAAGCGTTTTCTTCACTAGTACTCCTACTCCATGTTCATGCTTATCTTTTTCAGCATATATAAATTCGTAATCATCGTCTGCTTTGATTTTTCCATCTATCCATTTAGTTACGCTTATTCCTAATACATGTAGGTTTAAGCGTTAAGCTTCAATGCATATATTTGCTAGTTTACCCACCTGGCAAAGCGTTCTTACATTCCATGTGGCTATGTTAAGACATTTTTCACTCCTCTTTTTTCTTATGTACACTATATCTTCTTTTATATTATTATTATTATTACTATTATTTTCCAGACACTCATTTTCCGCGCATGACCAGGTACTTATCACTGCGTGGCCAGTCACATATTTTCCATTAGCAAACCTGTAAATTCGGTAACGTCGAGTGCTAACTGGGTCGCATGGCAAATCAGCTCTATATTGGTTTTTCATTTTCATGTTGATGTTCTAGGGATATTGACGGTGGTATTCTGTTGCCTTGCGCCATGATTTTCTTTCAGGGTTTACTCCCTTAGCCGAAAGGACCCGGTTTCATGGCGACCGATAATCGCCTGATCGTTCTACCAATCCGACTGAGACATATGTGTCACGAGCGAGTTGCTGATAGTCTGCTGTTATTCAATTCGTACCCATTGATATCTATCGTCGTTGTTCGTGATTTATATAGATTAAACTGAATAAACTAAAGTTGCTGGGACTGTCAAAAGATTTTATAATATTATTAGAATCCTATTTATGTAACCGTAAGAGCTATGTTGTGTATAATGGCTACCATTCTAATACATTTTTTTTTTTTTTTTTTTTTTTTTTTTTAATGGGGATGCCTTTACAGCTTACCCAACGTGGAGCCGTAATAATCACTAACTCATATTCTTATGAACTCGGACAACTTCTCGAGAAAAGTCGCTATGTCCGGGAATAAATCTAGATTCTCAACATGTAGAAGGGACATTACATTATAAGGAGGGCCACCACGAGATGCGTAAAGTAATTTGAGATACAGTTCAGAACGTAGTGCTGTTAATGAAGGACATTCGAAGAACACGTGATCGGGGTTGCAGACTACACGACCAGCATGTAGAGGACAATACGGATTATCTCTAAGCTGCATAACGAACAGGCGGTCAGGCAACAAGCAATGCCCAAACCGCAATCTGCTGATAAGCACAATTCCTCTCCGCTTGATGTTTTTGAAAACGTAGAACCATGGGAACCTAGGGAGAGACGGCTGCAGCTGATAATACGCAGTAAGAGGCGACCGCTGTATGCACTCCATATATGTCTGATCCCAGTGCTTTTTATGAACAGACTGTGTAAAGTGAATGACGTCACGAGAAGAAACTGAAGAGAATAAAACACCACTAGAAGAACCCCTTTTAGCTATTGCATCTACCATTTCATTGTCGGGGACTCCTCGATGTCCCGGTACCCACAAGAATGACACAAATATACTGAGGTTTTCGAGCTGATTAAGTTTCAACAAGATGACTGAAATCAATGAATCTGACACCTTCCCTTTGCATTCAATAGCCTTTAAAATACTCTGTGAGTCGGTAACAACGAGATAATTACCTGGAAGATTCGCATCAATTAAGGACGACAAAGAAAGAAATACTGCCACACACTCAGCTGTAAATGAGGAACAGAGATCAGATAATTTGTATGCACTGCTAATATTAAGAGAAGGGATATAAACTGCTGCACCAGGTCCCTGAGATGACTTCGATCCATCTGTATAAACAAGGATATGCGTAGGAAAATTTTCAGCGATAATATTATTAAATGTAGCCCGGATCAGTGGGGGAGGCCAATGGACGTAGTTCTCTGGAAAGAAAAATGTTATTTTATTGGCAAAATTGTATGAATAAGGTAACATAAATTGGATGGGTATATGAATTCGCATAGTCTGCACCTGAAATTCATCCAACCTAGGTAAAACCGAAGCCAGCAGAGGCATTTTGCTGTTTGAAAACCGCCAGTTGGAATAAATGTGGTAGAATAAATTGTATAGCGGAAAGCGATCTATGTACATTCTACCGATCAAGAGCTTTAATGCTAAATAACTCCGTCTCAGCTGTAACGGAGGAATCTTACACTCTGCCAACAATGCCGGTATCGGAGTACTTCTAACTGCACCAATACAGAGCCTCACACACTCATTTTGCACACGATCAAGCTTATTTAACAATGATTCAGCTGCAGATCCATAAAAAACACAACCATACTCCATTTTAGAACGAATTAGCGACTTATAAAGAGTCAACAGTATGAAAGGATCACCACCCCAACGAGTATTGTATAAATTACGTAGAATGTTAACGGCGCGGTTAATAGTTTTTATAAGATGTTCAATATGTGGCCTCCATGTTAAACGCGTATCCAACGTAATACCCAAATACCGTATTGACTTACAAAAGGGAATAACTCCATTTTCTGCTGTGATAGAGAAGTTATTGACTGTGAGATGTCTGTAAGTAAAAACCACTGCCGCACTTTTCTGGGGACTTAAGGTTAACCCCAACTTATAAAGAACGCGTTCGATTAAATCAATATCCATATTAATATTACATACGGCGTCGGAAAATGATGTATTGGAACTAAATACCGCAATGTCATCGGCATAAAGGAGAGTTTTGGAATACAAAGGCACGTGTGCCAGTTCTGAAATATATAAATTAAAAAGCAACGGACTGAGGGAAGAACCCTGAGGAATTCCCCTATATACCACTCGATGGTATCTGGTGGACGATGAACTTATTAAAATGTGGCGTTGCGAAAATAGTCTACTAATGAAGTGGCAGCAATGCTCTGGAATGCCTAGGGACAACAGTTTCTGCTGTAAAGTGGGCAAATGTACGTTGTTAAAGGCGTTCATTATATCGAGGAAAACAGTAATATTGTATTCTTTATTAATGAGACTGTTATATATATTACCAACTAAATCACCCACGCAGTCCAATGTACTGGTGTTATTTCGAAAACCATACATATTAGTTGGAAGGATTTCATTATGCTCTAACCACCAGTTGAGACGCGAAGCTATAACGGATTCACAAATTTTTCTAAAACAAGAGGCTAATGCAATTGGTCTAAGTTATCCATTTTTCTTAGGCACAGGGACGATAACAAAAATCATCCAAGAACTTGGAATCGATTTAGTTTGCCAAACTTTATTTAAAATGTGAACGAAGATAGTAAAAAAATTTTCCGGCAGCTTTTTTAATACTTCGAAAGAAACACCATCGTACCCTGGCGATGTTGAATCCTTCGTTGATAAAATGTAAGCTACCTCCTTTTCAGTAAAAGGAGCATCTAAAAAGTGATCCGAGGGGCTACTTTCAGGTATTATAACTTCTTCTAGTTCAGGTACATGAGGTGGAGCCAGTGACTCAACAAATGAATAACAATTGTCCTCTGACAACTGTCTAACTTTATTATAAGAAGAACTCCTGAACGATTTAGATAATTCCCATACCTTAGAGATAGATGTTTGTCGATTGAATTGCATGCAAAACTGTTGCCACTTCTTCCTTTTTGTAAGTTTAAATTCCCGCTTAGCTAAAGCATTAATTTTCCTCCAGTGCAGATAATTTTCAACAGAACTATTTTCCTTATATTGTAAAAAAGCTCTCCTTCTATCACAAGCTGCGCGATGGCAGGAAACTGACCACCAAAGGCTTGAGTTACTTTTCCTTGATTTCTTATATTCACGCTCCTTTATAGTTGGTGACGATTTTGATAGGGCTTCGCTGATAGCTTCATATAACAACTGGAACTGGATCCTAGGGTCAGTCTCATTGCATATATTTAAATCATGTTTCTGAAGCTGAGCAGAAAACCATTGCCAATTCGTACGAATATAGTTCCACCTTTTTCCTAGGGACTGATCAAAAAATCTGTAACTATCCTGTACCTCATTTATACCTATTTCTATTAATATGGGGCAGTGGTCACTCCCTGAAGTGTCTGGGATAATTTTCCAGCTAGCTATTAGACCAAATGTAGGCGAGCAAAATGTCAAATCTAACGGGTTGGCAACAGTTCCGGGCCTACCAAAATGAGTTGGACTGCCATCGTTCAAGATGCAGCAGTCAACATTCAAAAAGGCTTCATATAACACATTCCCTAAATAATTATTTGTGGAACTACCCCAGGCTACATTATTCGCATTCCAGTCGCCACCGATAATGAATGGAGTTTTCAATGAATTAAAAATATCTGAGAAAATAGAAATATTTGGACGAGAGGAAGGTTTAACATATATACTATAAATATGAATATAAAAAGACGAATTTATATGGATCTTGGTGCCTATCAATTGTATGAAATTCGAGCTATCCTGCGATAAACTACAAGGAATAGGAAAGGACGTGATGTGGTCCCGCACTAAAATTGCCACGCCACCATATCCATCCTGTCTATCGTTTCTATAAGTAGTAAAATTTTTATACTCGAATTGTTCAATGGGTTCAAGCCATGTCTCCGATAATAACACTACGTCAGCTTCGTATTCATCAATTAATCTATCAAGGCTGTCACAGTTATTTTTCACACTGCGACAGTTCCACTGTAAAATATTAAGTTTCATTTTATGCTCGACCGTCCCTGGATGACAGGAATAGGTCTATTCGCATAATTGTATGCTCGACCATCCGTAGTTATAAGGGATAGGTCTTTTCGCATATACAAATTATTATACTGATTATGAGATAACGGAGCAAAATATGGCTGACCAGCGAAAGAAAGATTATATACACGTAAGCGTACGTATACATATTTACAATCACACAAACATACACATACACACAGAGATACCCACGCATACATATACACATACATACTTATACACATATTTACACACATGTCTAAGGAGAACGAAGCATTTGAATTATTGATTCGAGCTTATTCTCCAAGTGAGGAATCTGGAATTTTTGTAGCGTGGACAAAAGTGCGGGCACCAAGAGATCGGAAGGAGGATGGGTTAGAACGAAAGATGATTTATTTTGGTTATCAATAGGTTGAGGAACTTTAGGATTTGAAGACAAGGATACATTATTAATTATAGGCTCGGCTAATGAGATAACAGCGTCATCCCCTTCTGGTGGATACACTGATCTTGACTTAACGTTTAAGGCTAAATTAGAGTAATAATGATTACCCCAAATTTGACTTCTATCAACAATATTCTTGTTATTTTTCTTATTCCTATTATTATTACTATTACTATTACCATTATAATTACTGATATTATTATTATTATTACTACTGTTACCATTATTGAAGTGGCGACTAGAAGAACCTGAGCCACTGCTATTTCTTCTACGTTTAAAGGAACTGGTCCTTGTACGCAACTCTGGGAAATTTTTGTTATTTGTCACTTCAGCAAATGAAAATGCAGGAGTGACCACAGCCCCCTTACAAATCAACTTAGCTTCAGAGAACGAAACATTTTCTACTGCCATAACTTTCTGTAGCTTGAGTTGTTCCTGATAAACTGGACAGCCGCGATCGAAAGCGGAGTGGTTACCCCTACATCTGGAACAAAACAGAGCTGATGACGAGGTTTCACGATTAATTTGGCAATCCGATGATTTATGGTTACCAGAGCAAAACCCGCAAATAGTTTTGCTACGGCAAAGTTTACTAATATGGCCGAATCTAAGGCAATTGTTGCACATTTTTGGTCTCCTAATGCTAGGTTCTACTTTACATGAATAATAATCGAAAAAATGAACACAATCGGGTAATAAATTTCCGCAGAACTTTATTTCAATAAGTGGAATAGGAGAAAAGGAACCATCCTGATTTCGTTTATTGAGTCTGCGTATGTGATCTATTTTAACACTTGCAGTACAGGATGCGGTGAGTTCCTCGATTGTAAGGTCGATCGGAACGTCCCTTACAATGCCAAAACGAAAGAGTAGCGTTTGAGGAATAAAACAACGTATGTTAAGCTCTTTGTGGATACCCTCTGCAAGGAGAAACATATTAGCATGAACCACGGAATTAAATATTAGTCTAACTTGGTTACGACCACTCCTTGTCATACATTTAAGACCCGTAATTTTATTATGAATTAATTTGGCCAACGACATAGGATGAAGGTTGCCAATATTATTATTTATTCCTTCTATCAAAACTATAATTGGTCCCTGAAAATCGTTTGGAAAAATATTAATTGATGTAGGGGATATCGTAACTTGTACACGAGGATTTATGTTAATATTACATAAAGTATCTTTAACAATTTCAGAACTCGGTTCTACGCGAATATTATTTATCGAAATAATTTCGTCGGAACCGACATCTGTTATAATAGCCTCGTTAGAAATATTAAGATTTGATTTCTTATCTCTAATGTTACACGGATTATTATGCTTATTACCATTAATACCACTACCACTACTACTACTAATACCCACGCTATTATTACCGTCAATTTTATTATTACGACTATTATCATTGTTATTATTATTACTATCACTATCAGTATCATTAAAACTACTATTGTTGAACCTATTCCCATTATTGCTATAGATAACATTATTATTACTACCACCGTTTTTAACGTTGATATTACGATGTGTATTACCACCGCCACGACCGACGGTGCTTACTTGGGGGGCAGGGGACGATTCTCCCCTGCCCGCAGCTCCAGCTTTAGACATTTATCGACTATATATGTAGTCGATAATTTCTGTTACACACAAGGAACTGTATTAGCCTAAGCCTGCCTCCGCAACGACCGAATAAAATAAAATAAACACAAATACGAACACGAGTAGTAAACTACAATACGCGAACTCGTACCGAATTTCGTTTTATTCACCTACTTCAGGGGTTCCACAAGGTTCGAATTTGGCTCCCCTTCTATTTCTAATTTTTATCAATGATATTGGAAAGAACCTTTGCTCAAAATTTCTTTTATTTGCTGATGATCTCAAAATTTATGCTCCTATATCTTCACTAGCTGACTGAATCTTTACAAACAGATCTAGATAAGCTGGTTCTGTGGAGCAGAGAAAATCATTTACCTTTCAATTATGATAAATGCGTCCACATGAGTTTCTGTAGAAATAGAAATAGGTACTCGTTCACTTACACGATGAATGGTAAGCAGATAATTAAAAAATCTGTGGTGCGGGATCTTGGAGTTAATATTGATGACAATTTAAAATTTTCAATACATGTAAACGATGTTGTTAATTGCTCTTATAAAATGCTAGGTTTTATTATAAGAAATTCATATGTGTTTAGAGATCCATGGACGCTATTGTCGCTTTATAATGCATTAGTGCGTAGTCCTTTAGAATATTGTTCCATTATTTGGGATCCGTATTATAATAAATACATTAGGTTAATTGACAAAGTTCAGTGTAAATTTTTAAAATATCTATATTACCGTATATCAGGTATTTACCCTAAATATATGAATTACGATATATTAAGAAAAATATAATGGATGTGAGGTCTTTACAGTACAGAAGGAAAATAGCCAAATTAAGGTTTCTTCATGATGTATGCAACGGTAGAATTAATAGTGAGTATTTAACATCAACCATCTCCTACGTTGTACCAAGATCAAATAGGCGATCGAATCGTTTTTTTTAGTGAGCCGCGTGCACGAACAAACCTCGGTTTAAGTTCTCCGTTGCCGTCAGCTTTCCGCTTATATAATTCTCTTTTGAACATATTTCCCTGTATGGATATGCATACTTTGATAACAGATATTTCTTTAATAAGTTGCTTCCCGAACATATTTTGCGATGAGAACAGGACTTTCGCTGTTGTCTATTCCAATGGTTCTAGATTGTTATTATGTGGTGTGTGTTTGGTATATGTGTTCCTTTACTAATGTACATGTAGTATATACGTTAAGGTTTATATTGTATTTCTTAATTTGTTGAAGATTATTCATCCGTTTATTTCGAGTAAGATTGTGTGAATGGGGTGTGAATGATGTATGTTTTAATGAGTGTGAGACTTGTGAATGAATGTAGTTTTTTTGTTGTGTTTAATGGGTGTGAGGCTGGTGAATGTGTTCAATGTATTTTTTTTGTATTTTTTATTTTTTTTTTTACTTTTAATTTTATAATTCAGAAAAATTATTAATTGTATTATTTTATTTATAAGCCTACACTATAATTGGCTGTTAGCTGTTGTATGGCTTCATTAAATAAATAAATAAATAAATATGCTAAAAAAAAAAAAAAAGTACATTTAAATGAGCAGAATATACGAGGAAAAGAATAATTATATTTTCTATCGAATAAATCGCAATCGTACGTTACGATCTTTATATAAATAATATTATATATATATATATATATATATATATATATATATATATATATATATATATATATATAATATTATATTATAATTTCAGCGTGAAATCAATTATAATTTAATTATTCGGAAATATTTCCAACTTTTGTAAGGCGTCTACATTTGCATAGTACGCATCCATCCATAAGTCGTTCGCTTTCATCGGTAAAAACCTGCGAAAAAATACAAATTTACCCAGTTAATCATTCTGGACTTATTCGTAGCTAATGCCTCTATCGAGAATATTTTTTGTTCGATGCGTAATCATTTTTCACTATTATTATTAATTTAAATTAACGTGCCGTTTGCAGTAACTAAGGCTAGAGACACGAGGGACAGAATATCGAATCAAACAGTAGACACGTATGTAACGGAAAGTGGTGGATATACGAACTACTGAAATTAGTCGGCAAAGGGAAAATTTGTAAATAGAAGACGGATATTATGTGGAAGGACGGTTTTACTTTGTTGACTGCGGCGTTCTTCTAAGTAGATTTTTAAAGCAGTCGTGTCTACATCGTACATCGTGTAGACACTATCGGACAGAACATTCACTGTGTATTTGGAAAGTTAAGCATGCTCGTCGGAGAACAACTAAACTAATAATTAAGTTGTACCCCGTCACGGCGGATGTCCGCCAAAGCTCAGTGCTTGCACCGACGTTCTATTTAATCTACGTAACCGATTTTTTCCTACGACTAATAATGGTCAGGATTTGTCGATGATCAGGAATTTCTTTCTTCTGATATCGATCCAAATACTGCGAGTAGTAATCTTCAAACAGCACTCGCTAGAGTTAACTGGTTTAACAAATGGAACAATATACAGTTTACTAACAGAAAAGCTGTATCTCCTCCTGTTAGAATCAACAAAGCAAAAGTACAAATCACAGAACAAGCGTGAAATATCTGGGTTTATACTTGGATAGCCGACTAATATATCGAAATTATATTCAAATGAAGAGGAAAGAAATGGATGCACGCATAAAAAAAAACTATTTTGGTAATTGGAAGAAATAGCGTTCCGTCTATGGATAACAAACGTCTTATCTCTATACTACGATTTTAAAGCTTACCCGGATATACGAGGTGCAGCTGTGGTATTGTGCAAAGCTGATAAATGTAATAGAGCGCTCTAAATGAAATTCTTCAGCTGATAACAAACGACACTTGGTATGTAGCAATTCATAACACAGATATATAACGCCGTCTTTCGCAGCCAATATTTTCCTCTGGGCTGGAAGTTCTCGCAGATAACTGCTATACTAAAGCCTGAAAAGTCGCCTGAAATAGTCTCGTCGTACAGACCTATCTCGTCGTACAGACCTATCTCGTCGCTTCCTGTTCTTTCGAAGACAGAGGAAAAATTAATTTTAAAACGGTTGTTTCCGATATTATCCACGAATGCAATTATTCCCGATTTTTAGTTTGGGTTCCGTGGGCATCACAATACTGTAGAGCAGGTTCATAGATTAACAAAGATTATCGAAAATAGCTTGGAAAACAAGAATATTTGTACGGCGTTGTTTTTGGATGTTCAGCAGGCTTTTGTTCGGGTGTGGCATCAGGGATTGTTGTATAAGCTTAAATTGCTGCTTCCTCACTCTTTCTATTTACTGTTTAAATCGTATCTACAAGAGAGATATTTTCGAGTGAAGGTGGCCGATGAATACTCGAATATTTTTCCAATAAGGGCCGGGGTACCACAAGGGAGCGTTCTCGGTCCAATATTATACCTAATCTATACAACCGACTTTCCGACGCTCAGTAATATAGAAGTAGCTTCGTACGCGGATGACGCAGCTATCTTATCAGTGGATAAGTGTGAAAACATAGCAACATAAAAACTGCAGGAGTCACTTGGGCATGTAGAGACTTGGCTAAAACGATGGCGCATATTGGTTAATGAAAGTAAGTCAACAGATATTTCTTTTACAAAACGAAAAATTAAACGCCTTCCAGTCAAGATAAATAATGTCATAATCCCGAACACCAATAATGTAAAGTATTTAGGTATGCACTTAGATGCTAGGCTAACCTGGGGTACTCACATTCAGAAGAAAATCGAGCATTTGAGACTTAAAACCAGAACTATGTCGTCAGGATTGTTATTGGAAAATAAAGTACTATTGTATAAAATTACTTTAAAACCAATTTGGGTGTACGGAATACAGCTGTAGGGCTACGCAAAAACGTCCAACCTGCAAAAAATACAGCGATATCAAAATAAAATACTCAGAACTATTACTGCAGCCCTCTGGTACATGTCAAATTTTACCCTCCATAGTGACTTGAATGTTATGTTTGTGGAGGATGAAATCAAAATACAAGCAAATAAACATGTCGCCCGACTTAGCGTTCATATGAATTCACTTGCTATCAACCTGCTGGATAACTGGCGAAACCCGCAGACTGTGGCGAAATAAGCCTTTAGACCTTGTTTAAACATTATAGCGTTTCGAGGGAGTACTGCTGAGTACTAACCCTCCACAAAACACTTTATTCGCTTAAATCAATCACTTGATGACCATCAAAGTTGGCCAGTTGTGAAGAAGAAAAAAAAAACCTTTCGGAATAAATACGAATAATTTATACAATTAAAAGTTCTTGCGTCCGGAGTTTGTTCATTTAAGTTTCACACCTCATTTTTTGAAAATATTTTCGCACATTAGTATATGCAATTTAATCATACTACGGGGATGCGGTTGGGGGATTTATTTTGGTGATCATATTGAAAGTTTTAAATAGTTTTAATTAAACAGCGTCAATTTGAAGTTAGTATTAATACGAGGGGCTAATACCGGTAAATACGATACGAATAAGAAGCCTATAAATGTCAACAAATAAAAACTAACATATTTATAATTGTATTTTGATAAGAAAAGTGTGTATACACTCTATTGGTTTTTTTTGTGTGTTTTAAATTTTTTCCTGCAATTTAACATATAAGTTGTTTTTTTTGTACATATTATTAACTTTTTTTTACTAATATGTTTTCTGGAGAGAATGGTTATAACATTTGGTAATGAAATATTTGTATTGTTCATTTATTTTGTTTTTTTTACGTAGAAATTAATGGAATAAAAATAAACGAATTTTTCAATGTAAGCAGGCTATTGTGATTTTTCGTTTGTACGCATGCGTTTATTAATCGATTTTTCTAAACCACCCCATTTTTAAAGCCTTCTGGCAACCTAGTTTAGTATTGAAGACAAGCTGGTCTTATTTCTAATTTGGTTTCCGTACTGTATTGTTGGTTTTAACGTTCGTTCTATGAACATGGATAAAATGATGTGTTCTTCGGGTGTATTGGTATTAGCAGCGATGATGGTTTTGTTAAACATTCAGATGACGGGTAAGTTTTGCAAATACCTGTTTACAAGTTTAAAATTTGAAAAGTTTTGAATATAGTGATTCGAAAGAGAGAAAAAAAACACCGATTCTAGCTGATATGTACAAGGAAAAACTTAGAGAAATGCATTAAAAGTAATAATATATTTTTAAAAAGATGTTAAATTATTGCAAAATCTTAAAAACGCGGAATAATAATTAAATGTCGTTATATCGGAGAGTAGTGATTTTACGAATTATAAATAAAACAAAACTCAATTGAATGAACTGTGTAATTATTTTGTCTTAATTCATAAAATCACTACTCTCCGATATATATGAACATTTAATTGAACCTGAACCAGCAGGTGTAGACAGATTTATAACAATTTTGACGAAAAATTAATTTTTTGTTAATATCCGTTTTATAAATGAAATTTATTCTAAAATTAAATCTAATTGTAAAATTACTTCCGGCTAGTGAAATATGCGTATAAAAATTAAAAGCCGTTATATAAATATTTCAGTTAATAATTTTAGATATGTAATATTTATTCGTGCGTGCTTGAAAATGACGTAATTGTCGAAAAGACGGTGTTATATTTTATTTGGTTTATAATATTTGTATATATATGTAATGTTTATTGTGTACGTTGATAATGACGTAACTGTCGAAAAGTTTGGCGTAAATAAATATATGTAGTGATTAAACTGTGTGTTTATTATTTTGTTTTATTAATAATGATAACGATGATATTTCGAACAATTTTGTATCCGATTTAAATAACTTTAATAAAAATCTATATTAAAAATAGGAGGAAAAACTGTCAATGTTTTTAGTTTAAAAAATAACATTATTAATAAAAAAAAATTAAATATAGATATTATATAGAAATCCTATATAAAAACAGATATATTAAGATTCATTCCGTCCAAAAATGGATAAATTAGTCAGTTTAAGAAGTCTTATCAATAGGGCGAAAATAATTTAAACAAATTATAAAAAATTAAAAAAACAAATAAAACAAATAGCGGTTAATAAAAAAAATTAATCTTATTATGGTTGATAAATATGGAATAAATCTTACGATAATAAAAATACGAAAAATATTTAAAAAATAATCGTTTAGGTTCAATAAATTACGTATAGGAAGTCCTGTATATAAAATAATTAATATATTTAACAAATAGCAATAAAAAATAAATTATTAAAAACCAATTAGTAACAACGAAACAGAAGATAGAAATAAATAAAAAAATTCCCTATTATATAAATCAAAATTTTAATCACCGCGAAAAAGAATACAAATAGAATTTGCGATGAGATTTATATCAGATTATTTTGATTCATCACTTGGATAATTTTGCGCATCTAAGTAATATTTTTTACAATTCATTTTTATATTCACTCGATAATAGCTTAATGGTTGATTTTTTTTTTCAATTTTTCGTAAACAAAAGATATTTTATTAACTCCTTTTTGTCTCGTTTATTTTATTTTTTTATCACCTTCGCTGGTAAATCAAAAATTTAAAATAAAGATAACACTTATATTTATTAAAATCGGAGAAAAATAATGCCAATTAATAAAATAGCCGACCTAAAAATAGCGTGCGATCATCAGAAATGAAGAATTTACACCCGGTACCTTTTAAGCTGTTTAATACATAATCGACGTTAGAAATAACTATAACGTTATTATTATTATTTTTTTTTTTAAACATTATGTAAATCTCCATATGCCAGCTACCAGGGTTATTACAGCATAAGGAGACTTGTGTCTAGTTTATATGTATGCTAGGAGTAAGCCAGAATACTACCTATTGATCGAGGGTTGTTTGAGAGTATTTTGTGTATCGGGCCCTGTATTTTGTGTTTTAGCCTATGTGGTGTGAGTGTTTGGCAGTTGTAGAATAAGTGTGTGACTGTTGGTTCTGTTAAATGTCCGCATAGGTGGCAGTTTGTTGGTGGAGGGCTTTTGGAATAAAGATAATTGTGTGATATGGCTGTATGACTCACATTATATACCATCTTACGATCTTAACAATAATGAAAAATTGTGCGCTGAATGCTAGAAGCGACATATTACCATTACTGAATCTAACTCTTCCCATTGTGATTACTAAAAAAAAAAAATTAATCAGGACGGTTTAGAAATAGAAGACGATTTGAAAAAGTAAATTCTTCTAATATATCTGCATCCGGATACTTCCCGACATTCTCCGACAGTGCAGCTTTCTATGTTAAAGTCGCCAATAATAACAGAAATTAACGATGGTCGTTTCTTACAAATTTTTATCGGCACTATCTCTTCGAGGAGGGTACATAAAAAGACCGATTATCGAGAAATTTATCCTACCGAACTGCTACGATATTATTTACGCAGCTTAACATATCGTTAGAATTTGTCTTTTTGATCATCGTGGCAGTTTTTTCAAGTATTGATCATTCGTACGGCGTATTTTTCCATTACACGAGTTTGTCTCTGGCTGTTTTAATGAAATCACTACACTTTCGAATAAATAAATGATTGTCCCGCTGTTATTTACGTTTTGAAAATTGAATCGTATTCATAATTGATCACGGTTTGAATTTGTCCGCTCTAATAAAATATGGACAAGATCTACTGTATGAAGAATGATCAAGCTATTCAATTTGCGGATCTATCAACTCGTCCTTTCCTTGCGTCTTAGAGGCAATTAATACATTTGCTTTTTCCTTTATAACTATTTCAATTATACCGGTTGAGGCTTGACTTTCTTTTTTCAAACGAACATTTTTAATTACGTAATGTATCGATATTTATATATACGATAATATTTACGGCTACACTGGCCGAACGAAGTATGTAGACGAGTGTAGATTAGCTGTTATTCAAGTATCTAGTAAAACGAAAATAGGTAACTATTAAGATAAAAATGATCTTACCACAAGTTACGTTATTTTAAATACTATTTTAAAATATTTTATTTTTAAACATATATTAAAATCATAATGGCGAAATAAAAATCAAACGGCTCTTTGGGTTTATCTCACCGAACTGCAGACTTTCTGCGAATAAATAAATCGATTCTCTCCGTTTTAACTGAAGCTCATTTGGTTTGGTTATTATTAACCCTTTCAGTTGTACATGATAAAACCTTAACAATTATAAATTTTATACGGGGGGTTATAAACAATACTGCTTCTAACGCAACCGTTTCAGTCACAATGTCTAACTATACGGGAAGTGAAATTTTAATGTTAACAAAAATATTTTAATACAGGAAATGTCTCGATTTTAAAAATATTTATATAAATACATCAAAAATCATCTACGGTTCACCGTTCAGTTTTCGACTCGTATTTAACGCGTGTTCTGTAAAATAGTCTCATTGTGATGTTAATATAGTCGATATATTTAAAATTACACCGATCTTTGAGAACTATAAAAAGATAAAAAATATTTAAGAAAACTCACGTAATTCCGATTGCATTTCTCCGCATTTACACCGAATCATTAAGTCTGACCGCCCGCGAACAAAATCGAATTGCAGTTACATGATTCGGCAAATAAAATTTAATCTTGCCGAAAACAAAATAAATAACAAAATTTGTCGAAAATGATGATTTGTATAATTCGTTTTTTAACCTTTTTGAAGTATTAAAAAAAAAAAAAGAAGAAGAAGAAAAAAGCATCCATCGATGAAATTAATTTTTTTTATTTTAGATTTTTATTATTATTATTATTTAAATTAATGTGCTGTATACAGCAAATAACTAGAGGCGCGGAGGAAAATAAGTATTAAAATGATACAATCCGGTATCGTGTAGGAAGTGGATGAGTCTGGATAGCGTAGAAACGTTGTCATCGAGCAATAACTGTAATGAAGATGAAAGACCGTAGTACGATTCCTGTAGGTTGTATTGAGGTGTTGGACAGACAGAGCAACGTTGCAGACCGTACACAATGGAGCTTCCGATCTATTAAGAAGATAAACACGTGTCAGTTAGTGTCCCTTTGATGTTATATGTGTATCTTCCAAGGTGTTATTTTTGGTTTGATAGATCGTAACTTGTTTGATGTTGATACGGATTGTCATTCTTTTTGCCATAACTGAAATAATGATGATTTCATGAAACTCTGAACTGGTAAATTAGATGCAGATAATGCAGTTGCTACTTCCTTTGCTACTATATCAGCTGGCTTATTTTCAGCAATTCCAGTACGTGTTGGAATCCAGAGTAGTGTAATGAAATCTTTACTTAGGTGGTTCTCACTACACGTAATTTACGACGTAAACAAATTTTTTTAAGAAATATTAACCCCCGTTCTTTTACGAAAGTCAAAAATGACTTACCAATACATGATTTAGGGCCATGTGTGAAGAGCATCATACGACCATCGAACTGTTCAAGTATACTTGGTGTATCCTTTCAATTTCAAGAAAGGCAATGGAGAAAAATTTATCTCTAAGCATTTTAATTCCGACGGTGGAAAGGCCGCCATGTAGTTTTGATATATCGGATATGTAATACTATTCAAAATTGGGTTTATATAAGAAAAGATATTACTATTTTTAAGAAATGTATAATCTCATTTCGAGTTACGGGAAGATCAGGAAGAATTGCTGCGAGGTGCACATAAAATTCTGACAAAATTTACAATAATCGAAATTTAAAAGTCATATTTCACCTAAGTCGTTTAACAGGCTGAGCGTAGGAGTTGTTCTGAAGACTGCTGAGCACAATCGTAAGGCTGTAATAGTCCTTGCTTCTGAGGATATTAGTAGACTGTTTTTAGCGTATACATATGCAATAGCACCGTACTGTATTTTTTAACGAAAGACATCGCTATATATCATTATCAGCACCATAGTGTGTATGCACCAAATTTCGCAGCAGATTTAGCTGTTTCAAATCACTTTCCTTTATTTTGTTAATGCAGGGTTTACAAAATACCCTATTAATCGAAGGTCAGCTCAAGGTATTTCATTACATCAGAGGTTGCGATAGGTTGTTGTCAAGGTGAACACTGATATCATGAAAACAACTTCGCTGCCTACAGAAATGCGCTTCTGTTGATTTGGTCGCAGAAAAATGAAATCCAGCTTTCATAGTACAGGTTACAAATCTGTCTAATGCATTGCTTCTGATTAGGTGGCAGAAGAGTGGAATCCCGTTTTCATTATCCAGATTACAAGGCTATCTAATGCCGTTTGTAATAATTCTGATCCGAGGAATGTATTTGAGCAAGTGAGAGAAATATAACTAAATTATCAGAACATAACAATCCTTTAATCGGCGGTTGAATTTCCTTTAAAATATGGGGTTTTATATGGCCCCTTGTGGGATCCCGTTATGCAGCATACATGGAGCTAATAACGTACTTCCCGGTCGTACCAACAAACGATCGAGTCTCATGAAAGCTTTATATAATCACCGGTAGCCGACCTTGGATGTTCCATTTATACAGCGTAAATGGTCCCGTTTATATATATATATATATATATATATATATATATATATATATATGTATAATATGTAAATATATATACATATATGTGCGTCTACACGTGTATAACTTATATGTATATACATATGACTCAGCACACATATGTACTAGTATGTGTACACATACACACATACACATATAGCGATAGAATATATATATATATATAAACATCCGTGTGTTATATTTTTGATACTAATAAGTTTTTTTTTTTTTTTTTTTAAAGTTGTTGGCGTGAAAAATCAGCCCGAATTGAAAGATGAAGCAAATGTTGGAAAGCCAGGAATAGCAGCTGCAGCAGTTGCCGGGGATTTTGTGTCTACTCTGAGAGGCTTACTTAAACGTCAATCGTTTAGAAACCATAATCAACGCGGAGAACAAAATTGTTCCGAAAAAATTATGTTCCAACGGTTTGAAGGTAATTTTATACATATATATATATATTTTTTACGTGGATTACAAACAAAAAAATGGGTATACACATATACATGTTTACAACCAAAGGGATTTGGGCTTGCCATGTGGGAATCAATCAATTTATTATGAATTTATTATACATGCTTTTCCATTAATAATTTATCGTGTATTTGTTATAAGAATTGTTTATTTCGTCGCGTGTAGACAATTTATTAAAGATTTATATGAATTATAGTAAATAACAAATTTCGATCTAAAGATTATGTGAAATATTTAATCTAATTTTGACGTCAACTTTTTGAACAATAAAATACATCCGTTTTATTTTATTTTTTTTAAAAATATAGTTCCGTTCAAAAAAGGAAAATAAACGCACTAATCTTTTTCATTTCTAACATTGTTATAAAAAAATAATATCGTCAAAATAGGAGTCGAATGAAATTTCGTTAAATAATCATTAATTAATAATTTTTATTTCAAGAAGCCAAGCTACTTTTAAAAGGCAACAATAAAAGGTTTCTGAACCGTTTAACCAATTTCATTTGAATGAAAAAGACACTTATTTTTTTTTTTTTTTATTAAAATAGTCTTTACACGCCTTGAAGTAACTATTACGAACCCCGTTCTCAGCAAAATCTTGTTGACTCCTATCTTATAACAATAATATTTTTTCTACCACAGCACATAAACACAAGCAATATGTCGTGTGCTGACAGAAATTTGAAACCCTGATGATCCGTATTTTAATTTTGAATTTCCCGCTAATCTAATTTTGACGAAGAAACTAATTTAACAATTAAAATATTTTATCCAATATTCGAAAGCTCAAAGAAGTTTACCATAAAATAAACAATTTTTTTTTTTACTAACATTCGTATGTCGTGTCGCGAGCTCGTGTCGCGTGCTGCGTTGTGCGTTCGTGTTACTTAATTGTACTATATCGTATATCGTCTTTTTTCGTATCGTTTGTTATATTTTATCTATATAACAATAACAGATCGGTGAGATAATACCTTTTTATTTAGTTTTACTATACGTTGGAAATATATTTATATTTATAACTGAAATAAGTGTTGTTAGTTTTGAATACTTCTTAACATGGACGACCTGACAATGTTGGGTCGTCTATTTAAGAAGATAACTGACCTTTCATCTAAAATTAAAGGTCAATTTACTGAAAAAAGTGTCAGTAAAAAGCAAATTGATGTTAGTTCTGAAATTAGCAATAGCGTTGCTGAGGCAACTTTGGTGTTAAAAAACCTAGAGAGAATTTTAACAGCTAAATCAACAGAAGTGCAGTCAGCAGTTACAGCCGTATTACATTCTTCCAAGTCTCGCACTGCTGGGGTCTCTTTTCGAGGTGTCCTGGCTGGTGAAAAACAAAAGCCTACTGTTCCTCAGAACAAAATTATTTTAAAACATGAGGATGCAAATAAAATGTTTGGTCAGTTAAAGACTAAAGTCTCACTCGCCAAGGAAAAAATAGATGTAACTTTTTTCAAGAAGGTGAGTGATACTACTTGTATCATTAACACTTCAACAAAGAGTGACTCAACCAAATTGGTTAAAATTATTAAAGAAAGGATTCCTGACTGTTCAGTCAAGGAGGAAAAATTAATGAACCCAACAATTTTGCTCTTTCATGCAAATAATGTCAGCGAAGAAGATGTAAAGATACACATGTCAGAACTTACTGGATCTAACCTATCAGCGTTCATAAAGTTCAAAATAATAGAGCCTCAAGGATCTATGTGCAGATCACCCCAGTTCAATATCGACTCCTTCCAACTGGTGGAAGAATGCGGATCAATTGGGAGTCTCTTCCTTTTATTGACGCGGTAAGCCCGCGTCAGTGCAAGAAGTGTGGAAGGTTCGGTCACCCCGAAAAATACTGCCGCGCATCAGGAGCCCTTGCTTCTTTCCATAAGAAACAGTGTATACTCTGGCTGTGCTTACAATAAGATTAAGTCTTCTTGCTCTTGGCAAGAAATTAATAATAAACTTTCAGATAAAGATAATCTTGCAATAGTGTTTAAGTCAGTCGACCATGCTACATTCAGTAAGAACTGCCCCTGTCTTGGTAAGGCTCGGGAAGATTTAAGGGCCAAGATTGACTATGGAACAAATTAGTTGCTCCTATCTCAATGTTGATAATTCGCGTGCCTGTCAGGCATTATTTTTAAGACATTTTTATGTTAAGAACTTTGATATATGTGCACAGGCAGAGCCCTACTTAAACAATGGTGAAATTCCCATTAAACATAATTATGTATCTTACATTAATAATCGAGTTGCTATTATAGTAAAGGCGGATCTTCCGCATTCTTTGCTGCATAGCAGGTTCAATTTAATTTCGATTAGGATTAACAAATATATGTTAACCTGTATCTGTTTCTCTCCTAATAAATCGAAAACCTATGCTTTGTCTATGCTTGATCAAACTTTGGGTCGGCTTCCAAACTTTTGTCACATTGTCGTTGGGGACTTCAATATCAGGTTACCAGTAATGGAGCCTCGTGTTAGAGAAACTAGGGACTCTGTTAACTTCAGTGAGATGGTTGCCTCCAGGGATCTTGTAGTTGCGAATGATAGTAAACCTACTTTCGTTAATTACAATGGTTCGAGCATTATAGATTATTTGTTGGTCTCCGCCAGTGCATCATATTTAGTATCTTTTAAGTTAGTTTTGATGGACTTGGCGTTCCATCGCAGTTTTATATTTAATTTTAAAGATAATATTAGTCGTCCCACTCCCAGACGATTTTATAAAATTGAACTGGATCAATTTATAAGTCGTCTTAATTCTAATTATATTAATAGTACTATTGTTAATGTAAATAATTGTCTGTCAAAGGGGCGGTTACATTCTTCGATCAGTCATTTCAATAATTATTTAGTTGAGTCGATTGGTAAATGTTTATCCCCTGTTAAGTTTCCACGGTTAGATTGGTGGAACGACAGTCTTCAATTTTTTAAAAATAAGATTAATTTTATTAGGAAAAAACTGTCTAAATGTAGGAACTCCTTTGGTATATTTATTTATAAGAATGTATTGAAGGAGTTAAATAGGATATATAAACATGAAATAATAAGGGCCAAATTCCAGTATTGGAAGGACTTTGTTGCTTCAAGCTCTGCTTGGGGTAGACCATATAAGATGCTGTTTAGGCAAAAGTCTGAATTTTCGTTACCTGATTTAAAGGTTGGCAGTCAGATTGTGGTTTCTGAACGTGAAAAAGTCGATGTTTTATTAGACCACTTTTTCCCCACTAAGATCTATTCTCCTTTGGTGCTGCTTCCTGTCGGTGGCTGTCGTTCTCCAATTATAAATCAAGAAAATATTTCTTCAATTGTTAAAAATTTGCGCAACAAGAAGGCGCCGGCTGATGATAGAGTTTGCAATCTGGTTATTAAAAAAATTCATTCTTTGTTTCCTTATTTGTTACAAACATTTACAAAAAAATGTCTACAGTTTGGTCTCTTTCCAGATTGTTGGAAGGCAGCCTCTTTGAGGTTGCTTTCCAAGCCGGGTAGAGATCCATCCGAGTTGTCGGCTTATAGACCAATCTCCTTGCTGAATTGCATGGGGAAAGTCTATAAAAAAGCCATCAATGAGATTTTAGTACAGGAGATCACAGCTCGGGGCACGTTGCATTACTTACAGTTTGGTTTCCGCTCAGGTCTATCTGCTGAGCATGCCATTCATGCATTAGTTTCGACAGTCAAGGAATACATTTTTGATGGTTGTGCGACTGTTGTGATTTCATATGATATCAAAGGCGCATTTGACAATTGCAGTTGGTCTGCAATAGTAGATGTCCTTAATAATAATTCTATTAATCCTTATATAGTTAATGTTATTATAGATTACTTTAACAATCGTTCTTTAGCACTTAAGTTTGGATCATCATCTGGTACAAGGACACCAACGTGTGGTGTCCCACAAGGGTCAGTCCTTGGGCCTACTCTGTGGAACATTTTGTATTCCACTCTACATTACAGTGTTGAAAAATTCTGTTTCGATATTAAAGCTACATGTGAGCTAATTTCCTATGCTGATAGTGTTTAAGGCAGAAAGATTATCGTCACTGCCACTTCTCGCATGTATTTCTAAATACCTGGAGAGTGTGGTGATGGATATAGGTCTTAGCTTTTCCCCTACCAAATGCAGGTTTTCTGTGTTTGGTAATTCCTTGCTTGTTGGCCGGGTCAAGGAACTTGTATTATTATCAGATTCGAGTATCTTGCATACCACGTCTTTAAAATACCTAGGGATAATTATCGATCCAAAATTATCATTTATCCCTCATTTCCAATACATTTCTACAAGATGTATGGATATTTACAATAAATTATTACGTTTGCAAAAAAATACTTGGGGATTATCATTTAGAGAACGATCGATATTATATAAAGGTCTCATTCAGGCCCATTTTGGGTATGGTGCAGCTATATATGTTAATAAAAGAATTCTTGATCTGGCCAACAAACAGCAAAGGAAGTTTTTGCTTCGAATGGCTTCTTTATACCGGACTACTCCTACCTATGCTGCTTGTGTCATTTGTGGGGTTCTGCCTCTTGATTTATTTCTTGTGGGTAGGGCTCTTACAGGTGAGCACAGGATTGTTGGAAGGAGTGGTGTGGGGTTGAAACATTCTAATCTACTTGAGAATATATCGGTACAACCAATGACCAATGCAAAATAAACATATTACTTCTCTATTATTGGCGAAGTGGCAAACTAGGTGGGATGATGCTATTACTGGTAGAAAGACTTATGCCTTTCTGCCAGATATATCAATACGATTAAAAATGCTAAAGTTTGATGTCAACTTCTATAGTGCGCAGGTGTTGACCGGTCATGGCAAGTTTGGATCCTATCTACATAGGTTCTAGCTTTTTAGTGATCCGGTCTGTGCCTGTTGTACTACAGGTGTGGTTGATGATTTACAACATACTCTGTTTATCTGCCCTGCGTTCACTGCCCTGCGTCGTAAGTTTGGTATTAAGTGCACTGATGTATGTCCTCTTGGTAGAGAAGCGAAAAACTTTCTCTTTCTGGCAGAATAGGTAATGCGATTTAAATTTAAAATTTACTAATTTTCAATTGGCCTTTCAGTCGACCGTGACCCCAAAACCGGTGCAGTTCTTATAGCGTGGTCAACTATTCTTAATTTTTATTTTAATTAACTTTAATCTTTAACTTTGTTCTAATTAGTGTTTAAGTACTTTATTTATTTTTTAAGTTTTCTTTTATTTTCTTCAATTGTACTGAAGTTTTATGTATTTTTCTTTTCTCTCCAGATTGTTTTGTTTTGTAATGGATGTACATAACTTTATTTTCCGATTGGTATAAGATGATACTATTTTTCTATTAATTTATTATTTTATAATTCAATCTTTTTTCACTTTTCTATTTCATTTCGAAGCTAATTGTTATTTTAGTTGTGGTGTAGTTACATTGGTGTTTAATTTTTTCGTTCTTTTATTATTTTTTATTATTATTTTAAGTTATTCTTTTAAGTTCGAACTCTTTAATTATTGTAATTGATGGAAGAAGGGACTATGAAATCTCATCCCTTCATTCATCGCAATAAGTTAATGTAACTGTGTGGAGGACTCTGCATTTGTGCCGAGAAATCCATCAATATATTAAAACTCCCTTTTGTTCTAGAGGGAGGTGGTTTTTAGTGGGTAAAAATCCCACACGCTGATGGCAATAATGTAAATTCTGGTATTTTAGATAAAATTTCTATCGATCAATTAATAATTAATTTCGCCATGAAAAAAAAAAAACAAGAAACAAGTTGTAAAATAAAAGTACCGTAAAAAATTCATAAAATACAATAAAAACCGTTTTCTATTGTTTTATAATTAATTTCTATTATTTTTTAAATGAGATTATTTCTTAATTATTCGCGTAATCTGTATTTTGTACAAAAATAAGTTTTTTTAAAAAAATATGTATATATACATATATATAATACTGCGCTATTTACTGCAACAAGAACCAGACTCACGGGGAAAGGAGCTTTTGGATTAGATTATATAGGTTGTATAATTTAAGGAAAGATAGGAGTTTTTTTTTAGAAGAAGGTATTTTTGAAGGATTAGTGGAACAGAACTATGTTTAGGGAGGAACATAATGGTCAGAGGATTAATATATGTAGGATAGTTAGTTGTTACAAAGGTGACAGATAGGAATGCTCACACGTTGCAGCAAATGAGGGTCTGTTAATATGGTATGACCCATGCGTAGACGAGACAAAACCACTTCATTTCGCTTCCCGGTATAGTGGGCACTGATGGTTGTGGAACTGTTTTCAGAAGACGAAGCAAATTTGATTCTATTGGAATATTGGCCAATATCTGAATTCACGGCTAATACCGGACATGAGGAGCGCTTAAATATCACTGGTAGATGTTGGAATTTTCGGAACAGGTCCCATGAAGCACGATAATTTTGCTGTTTTTTCGGCTCACGCGCTGACGCCTACATTCGCATGGCCTGGAACCCATACCATGTAGATCTGGTTTTTCCAACCATGACATTCCTCCATCATCAATTTTATGAATTCGTGTTGTTTTTCTGAGTGGCGCTGTATACGCTCGACAGTACCTAGAGAGAGCGTGTGCAGATTAGTAAGTTTGAATGTCTGGTAGCTGGCGCAGTTAGTGTAAAAAATATGCTGTATAATTCACACGAGAGCACACTGAATGTTAACGGAAGAGGAACATGAATCGTAAAATTTTCATGAACTAAAGCACATCCACAATTATCATCTTTTTTAGCACCATCGATGCGGTAAGCTGTAAAGTCAATACATTTAGCCGGTAGTTGTTTGAACTTCCACAATAGGTTGAAGTTGGTGCGGTAGTATTTGTTCCTGTAAGCGACCTGTCTGTCTAGATATTGGAACACCACGGCGGTTCATCTGATGGTACAGATATGTAAATTGCTGGAAGTGAATTGAAATTAAATAAAATTAATTCTTGAGATGGATAACATATTTTGCATCAGGCTGATTACGAGATGCAGATGCTGTTGATTCTAGAATCGAGCGTAATCGGACGAAAATTTTTAGTAAAAGACTGTCTCTATGTAGATCAGACGGTACCTGTTTTACAGTAGAGATTAACTATTGTAATGAATCTGAAAGTTCCAAGAGCCAACCGTAAGGCAGTGTTATAAATCGGATTAAGCGAGCAAAGAAGTGTGTTAATATGCTGAAAATCCATTTAGTCGTCGATTTGTTTTTACTCCTATTTATTAGCTGGGGGCCTACGACCGGACCTCTTGGACCTATGCACAAAGACGACCCTAATTAAATCAATTATACACAACCATCAGTTATTTGGCGGCTATATCGGAGGTATTTCTCTCATCAAATACGGAATACAAAAACATATAAACCCGTTTGTTTTATTAAATTTTTTTTTTTAATTCCCTCTAATCCGGAACTGATTTGAACACAATCATCTACTGGATTTTATGTACGTGTATATCAGAAGATGGGGTTTTGTCCATTAGAAAATTCAACCACCTTAGACCTTAGAGTAGTATTAGATTGTACTAGAACCAAATCTATGATTTTTTCCCGTTTTAATCTTTTAGGCATTTCTTCATTAAGTAGGCTGGCTGCCAACGGATTTGGATGGTGTTGTAGTCTTGATAGTTGTCCATGAATTGCCGATTTAATCTCTTCAGCGACATATCTCACATGTAGATCGGTGTATAATGTCCTGTTGGAGCCGCATTACGGACCAGCAGCTATCAGCCGTAGTATTTTATTCCGCCTGTGCTGAATTCGTTGTACGTTAGTTGCTGAAGCACATTTACCCAATTTTGCTGCATATGACCATATAGGCTTCAATATTACTTTATAAAACTTATAGCAATCCGTGGTACATATATAAGAAACACTATATAAACAAATACCAAAATGTGCGAGACAGTTACGATAGGATCACTAAAAAATACTTTCCTAACATCCTCGAAAGAATAAACAATAAAGAATTTATGACAAATTTTGTTCAATGTGCAATTCATACCCCGGACACGGGGGGGATTTTCAGAGCATACCCCCCATACAGATTCATTTACCGCTGTGGAAACTAGAACATCATTTGAAAATTGTGTAATATATCTACCGTTGACATTTTGTCCAATTTCAGATAATTTCAACCGGGTATGTTTTTTTTTTTTTTTTTTTTTTTTTTTAAAGCGGGAGAAGTAAAATTTTCTAAAGGAAATATTAGGAAAATTTAGTTTTTATTAACACAGAAGCATAAAAGTATGCACAGCAAAATCGGTGTGTGGGATTTTTACCCTCTAAAAATCCCTCTCTCTATAGAACAAAGAGATTTTTAAATAACGATGGAGGTCCCGACACAAATTCGGAGACCTTCACACGCTTAAATTAAATTTTGCGATGGAAGAATAGATGAGATAACATAGTCTGTTGTTACGCCTAATAAAAGTTCGTCGAGTTTATGTTTATAAATTAAACTCAAGTAATTTAAGGGGTAAAAATAAGGATTAAGGATGGTAAAAACTTAGACTACGACTTATTTAACTTGATTATAAAATAGATCAAACTTGTAAAAAATGAATAAAATCGAGAAACTTAAAGTTTAAAAAAAAAAAATGAAAAGAAGAAAGAAAAAAATGGGTAAAAACTCGTACAAAAACTTAAAGTACAATAAAACCAAAACAAATATAAAATCAACTACAATAGTAGAAATCAAAATTAAACTAAATTCACGTTACTACTAGATGTAGCTAAAGCCTTCTCGACACAACGTGGCACGAGATGGTACTATTAATAAGACGATCGAAACACAACATTTCCAGACTATCTATAATTACTCTTATTAAAAGTTATTCGAACGATATAGATCATTATTGCATTTCCGGTGAATACTCCACTATGAAAACCTGCGCGGGTGGGGTGTCCCATCACATTATTTTTAAACGAATTTCCTATATATTCGGACAATTCCGTTTTATTTGCGGACGATACTACATTATGCTGTATTTCATTCAAGTCCAGTGCAATTAGTAATAAACTTCAAAACTATTTAAATCGTACGATAATACGCTATTTTAAGAACTGGCAAATTAATATCCGAACAAAAAACTAAAACTAAATCTTTTTCAGTCGTAGGCATCTAACCCAACAGAATTCTCATAGCGGATAAACCGATTAATCGGACTAATGAAATATCTCGGTGTCTCTCTCTAGATCGTCGCTTTAATATTAATACTCGGCACTTATTAATCTTAAAGCAAGCAAAGAGCAATTTACGCCATCTATATATTTATCCGAAAATCCTTCCTAAATTCTCTCGAAATAAAATGATTTATTATAAAACTCTTATACGCCCGGTAATAATTTACGCTTGCACAGTCTTCTATTTCAAATTCAGCGCATATAAACAACTGTAATACAAAACAGATGCCTCCGCTGCATACTGAATAAGTAGAAATACTAAAAAATCTCGTTTACGCGCGAAATTACTAACTTACCCTATCTTCAGGATTATTATATTGAACCTATCGGCTAAATTCTTCGCGCGGTATTCATCTCACACTAATCCACACACGTTAGGCCTACTAATGGAGATTACGATTGCAGACGACTCTAAAACATATAAGTTCAGGAAGTATAAACGTAGACACGACTAAAACATAACCTATTATAAACTTCCGATCGATTAATTTTAGTAGGCATATAGCATAAATTGTATTAGAACCGCGAGTTACCTTCCCGTAATCATCGTACACGTGTACATACATATATATATATATATATATATATATATATATGTATATATATATATATATATATATACATATATGTATATATAGCTTGGACACCGAGATTTGTAGTAGAATGCAAGCTGCTTCAGCTGCAATGTATAAACTTGATAGGAGGATCTTTAATAATACACATATCTTATTGTCAACAAAACTGATAATGTACAAGTCCTTTGTTTTACCGACACTACTTTACGGCTCAGAAACATGAGCCCCATATACGAAGAACATACGGTCGCTGGAAGCGTTCCATCAGAGAGCGCTGCGCAGATTGCTACGTGTTCGTTGGCAGGACCGAGTGACGAATCGTGAAATCTTAACGCGGGAAAAATGCAAGTCTATTCGGATGCTGCTTTATAGTAATAGTTTGAGATGGACTGGACGTGTAATCAGAATGAACGAGAAAAGACTTCCGAAGAAATTTCTTTATGGTCAGCTTCTGGTTGGTAAACGGCGCATTGGACGTCCTCGTTGGCGATATAAAGACTATTTGCATCGGATATTAAAGGAATGCGAAATTAATCGCAGGAGTTGGGAAAAGCTAGCGATGGATCGTACCATCTGGAGAGAGACAATACGAGATGGTTTGCAGAAAGCGGATCAAAATGCTCGAGCTGCGGAAGAAAGGAAAAGAAATCGACGTAAAGGATTGATTGGAACGGTTCGAGTGGATAATATTAATAATGACGCTTTTACGTGCGATGCATGCGGAAAGGTGTGCGCCGCAAAAATTGGTTTGATTAGCCACCTAAGGACTCATAAATAATTGATTGTACTCCATACTCGGTTAACGAGTGGATAATTTAATTAATTAATGTATATATATATTGCGTGAATGCTCGTATAAACTATTAGTATTATTATTATTTTAAAAAAAATAAATACAATATTTATAAAGAAATAGTTTATTTTATATTAAAAAACTATGATATATTTATTAATGAATTAGTTATAAAAAATAATAATTTAATAAAAAAAAATTTACTTGAAAATAGAAAAAAACTAACCTGCCTGGATTCGTAATTACTTCAACCATCCTTCTTCATTTAATCCTAAATAAATAAATAAATAAATAAAAAGTGTATTTTTACACTTAAAATAAGAAACAACAGATATCGTCTACACGTACCGAAATAGTGTAAAATTTTCCCCGTGTATCGCGATATATAAATATAAAAACAAAAGAAACGAAGCTTAAAGCAAATAAACTGCAGGAAAAACCACAACCAAAACCTGCATGAAATAAGTATATAATAAAATAAAATAATAACATAAAATATAGTATGCGATAATCAGAGTAGCAATAAATAGGAAAATAAATAACTGTATACATAAAATAAACTTAAACTTAAATAATAACTATATATCATCGGGAATGCCGGCTACTCATCATAATAATGTATGTTTAATTCTTTTATGTTTATATTTCTTATATTTTAATTGGAGACTAGTGCGAGTGTAGTCTCCTACATTGTTTATAATGGAGTACTCACTTAGGGTACAATCATAAAAAAAATTATTGGTTTGCTGATTTATTACTTGATGCACGTATGGTAATTTCCAAGTTCTGTGCAAACGATCTATCCTAGTATAAAACGGAGCTTTAAGAATAATTCTGCAACATTTATTTTGCATGGCTTGCAATTTAGATAAGTTAGAGTGACTTGCGTAAGACCACACAGGACACGCGTACAACATTATCGGTCTTAAGATACATTTGTAGATAATTAGCTTATTTGCGGTATTAGCATTTCCTATTAAAGACTGGATATAATTTAAATAAAGAGGCTTGAGTTTTATTAACGGCGTGTTCGATATGTTTAGAAAAGGTAAGACCTTTATCTAGAATAACACCAAGATATTTGATCTGAGTCTTCCATTCTATGGGTATGTTATTAATTATTATAGGAGTTAGAGAGTTTGGTCTTCTTTTTGTAAATAATATTGACTGTGTTTTATCAGTATTTATGTTAATTTTCCATTTATTGAAGTATGATCTTAATTTCTCAAATCCTATGCTTAGCCTTCTTTGAATAGTATCTGTACGATACGACGTACAATATATAGCCGTATCATCCACATACAACGCAATCTGAAGGTGTTTATCCATGGAAATGTCATTAATAAATAAGATAAAAATATAGGGTCCAAGTATACTCCCTTGAGGTACTCCAGCTAGTATAGACCTTTCCACAGAGTTACAATCATTTATTTTTACCATAAATTTCCTATCTGTTAAATAATCTTTAATAAGTCTAACGATATAATTAGGAAATTTTAGTTGAATTAATTTATATATTAATCCGAGATGCCATGTAGTATCAAAGGCTTTCTAAATGTCTATGAGAAGTAAACCTGTATGTTTATTTTGATTAAAACCATCTGTTATGAAATCAGTAATCCTCGCCAACTGCATAACTGTTGATAGTTTACTCCTGAATCCAAACTGTTGTTCAATAAGAATATTATTAATTTGTGTAAAGGTTTGTATTCAACTGAGAATAATTTTTTCAGCTATTTTGCTAAGATTACTGAGAAGACAGACAGGACTTAAATTAACCGGATCCACTGTCTTTATCAAGAAACCTGAAAAAACTAAACTCCACTAAAAATGAACAACCATCCTTTTTTATACATTTTTTTTAAGCCTTGGTAAACGAAAATTACTCGATTTTCTTCATTATTTACTGGCTGTAATTTATTTTTACTGGCCGTATTAACTAAAATTATTTTTTCAAACTAATTTACTGGTTTTCCCCATTGACTAACTAAAATTAATTTTAATTATTGTATAGCAATAATCCAGTTTGGTTTTAATATAATAATAATAATATATTTTATTTTAATTAAATAAATAATTATATATATAAATTTTTGTTTTCTTGTATTGATTAAATCAAATATTAGTTTTTGAACTCTCAATTTTAAATTTATTATAGCGTGAACATACGACGATCGTCCTAATATATAAATATATATATATAAATATATATATATAAATATATATATATATTTATATATATATATTTATATATATAAATATATATATATATATATATATATATATATATATATATATATATATATATATATATATATATATATATATATATATATAGTAAATGAGAATTAAATTACTTTGAAGTATACCGGTTTTACGGGTTTTCAGGTTTTAGTGGAATTTTTCATGTTAATTTTCATTATATATTTTAGTATAAAATAACGATGATGGATATATTGTTCACTGTGGTAAGGCATTTTTACCGATACACAGTTATTCTGTATTATTGTATGTAAATTTTACTATGCAAATATACCGTTGTTTTGATTTGTTTTATTTCTTTTTATATATATATATATTATTGTGTATATATACATACATATATTAAAAAAATAATATACATATTTTTGTGATTTATTATATATATATATAAAAATCACACAAATATATACATTTATTTTTTTTAATATATGCATATATATATATATATATATATATATATATATATATATATATATATATATATATATATATATATATATATATATATATATTATTTTCAAGGGTACGTGAAAGAATTCACGATCTACCGAGTCAAAAAAAAAATATATATATATACGTTTAAATAATGTTTTTTCGAATTTTATTATAATTTTATATTATTCATCTATTTTTCATTCTTCATTTTTTTTTTTACCGACATCGTTTATTATCTCTTGAAAATATAAATAATAATAATAAAAACAAATTTTCTTTAAAATTTATTTTTTTATTTAGGTGATGAAATTAGGTCTATGATATTTACATCGTTGTTAAATGGATCGCGTTTGATGTTTAGTGTTCGTTTACCGGATTTTGGAGACGATGACATACAAATTGTTTGCCTTACTCGCAAAGAAATGTCGTACATTATCTCAACTTTCGGACATAAGGTAAGTAAATAAATAAATAAATATATATATATATATATATATATATATATATATATATACATTATCATCACCATCATCAGTGAGTCCTGCCACACCTAAAGGGATATCGTGACCATGATGTGTCACATGGCAGAGACCAGGCTACACTAACAAATACGATCACGTGCACTATTTACACAATTGTGGAAAATACTGCCAGTTGTCCTGCAAATCGCATCAGACGATCGAAGAGATGCACGACCGCACTCTCTTCTTCCGGCTACACTACACATATTTTCGGCTCTAACTACGTGACCCCAAAAAATCTTATTATTCTGCTGAGTACGTTTGATTTTAATCTCTTCGGCTTGCCAATTTTCTTCTTCATCGTTAGCTCGATTCGAGTATCGTGAAATCGTGAATCTCAATTTTTCGAATTTCGGATCGCCACTCGTTTCTGTTTTCCGCGTATTGAATAACCAGCTGAAGCGAAGTGGAGTTTGTCAATTTCTTAATTTCATCCGTGTACCTTATGGGCGCTCTTCCTTGTTTCCTTTTGCCTACCGGAATTAGTTGTTTAGAACTCTCTTGCCGTATAATGTGGTCAAGGTACGTAACTATTCGTCTCGTTACTACATCGCATAGACGTATTTCCGGACAGATTTCATGCAAGATTGAGACGTTTATTCTCTTTCTCCGGCAGAACATTTCGAACGCATTTATTCGTTGGATATCTGTTGCTTTTAACGTCCAGCATTCCGATGCGTATAGAACGACAGAGGTGACCAGTGTTTTCATAATCATGGTAATGTCGTGACCCAGATTTTTGTGAGTTGAGCCAGTGCAAACTTAGCAACTCCTATTCGCCTTTTAATTTCCTCTGTCGAGGATCCATCTATCGCATAATACTCTCTCTCTCTCTCTCTCACTCTCTCTCTCTCTCTCTAAGGAATTCAGGAGTGCGAGTTGGTCAGGTGTGTTAAAACTGCAATTGAAAAGGATGTGGTTTTCATCGGCGATAATTTGTGAATCGGCTGGATGGGAACAATATGGGGAACTGGAAATCCCAATACGAAACATGTGAGCCGGAAGATGATTGTGTCCAGAACGTAAACGGGTGATGGTTATAATAAATTTTCGGGAGTTGAGGTGTATGTTGGACAAATTAAAGTACCAGGGAGTTGGTGATGTGGCCAGATAATATCTAGGGGTGGAAGAACTAACTAGCCACGATGACCACTCGTAGGATATATCCATGTTGGCAAGAGATGTCAGGTCTGTGGTGGAAATTGTCGGCACCAGAGAGCCGAAGGAAATGGCTTCCTTGGCCAGAGTGTCGGCAACCTCATTGCCATGAATTCTGGAATGACCGGGAATCCAGACGTATGATATTAAGATGCCGCGGCTGAATAGTAAATAAGTCAATTGTCGCACTGCTATGGGAAGATAATTGGAATTAGGTTGAAAGGAGAAAAATGCGAGGAGAAAACTTAGGGAGTCGGATAAGATTAAGTATAGGGAGTAGGAATGGTGATCTAAACGTGATAAGAATTGCAGAGTTTTAAGGAAGCTTAGGCCCTCGGCAGTGAAAATTGAATTGAACTGAGGAAAAATGAATGATTTGGAGATATTATATTGCGGTATATAGAATGCTCCCGTAACGGACCGACCGGGAAATTTGGATCCATCTGAAAATACATGTACATGATTAGGCCAGTAATTTTGTATGAAAGCATTAAGATCAGGATGGGAAGACATGTTGGAGGAGAAGGAGGAGGTGTCAATGGAGATGTTAAAAAGATTGACCTGATATGAATTAGTAAAGTAAATTGTGGGACGAGATGGAAGGATAAGATACTTGTACGTCCGGTATTTATAAGCTGTAGTGGAGAGTAGCGGAATACGGAAGCGAATGAAACGCCATTTTCTGAAAATTTTTAAAAAATTAGAAGTGAAGCAATTAACTTGTTTAATGAGAGATTTCGAGATAAATCGGAAGGCTAAATTTTTACGTCGGAGGAAGAGAGGAACAATATGAGATTCGGAGGAAAGAAAGGAAATAGGAGTAGAACAAAGAGAGCCTAAAATTAAGCGCATACAGAGGTTTTGTATTTTATCCAATTTGGTTAAGAGGTGTCGGGAGGCATTACCATACAGGAAGGAGCAGTAGTCAATTTTGGAACGAATTAAGGAAATATATAGAATGCGGAGAGAAATGGGATCTCCACCCCAGACAGTTGAGCAGAAGGATCTTAGGATATTAGAAGATTGTAGGGTGACCGAAATAAGGAAGTCTATATGCGGTTTCCAAGTAAGTTTTTGATCTAAAGTCAGTCCTAAGTAGGTGAATTGCGTTACTATAGCAATGCGGTCATTATAAAACGGAATATATTGAGGAGGATAGGTAGGTCGATTGAGGGAAAACACGATAGCTGCAGATTTTCTGGGATTAATGGAAAGATCGGAAAATTGGAAACGGTTACTTAAAGTTATGATATCATGTGTTAAATATTGCGTAATAAGGTCAAGATTATTGCTATGTTGAAAGAGGACCAGATCGTCCGCATAGGAGATGAGAGATGAGATGGGATGAATGGGGAAGCGGAGGTATTAAATCGTGCATAATATAGACATTAAATAAAATGGGACTAGGAACAGAACCTTGTGCGAGACTGGTGCAAGTAGTGCAGTGCAGCGGATGTTGGAGTGCAGGGTGCCGGAAGTGTAAATGTTTGATTTTAAATAGGTTACAAATATAAGCTGCGAGATTATGTGGAATACTAAGTAATAAGAGGCGTTGGTGCAGTAAGCTGATGTTGACGTTATCGAAAGCTGCGGTGAGATCCAGAAATGTGGCTAACAAGAAACATTTATCTATATATGTTTTGTATATGTTAGATGTCAGAAATGAGAGACAATCAGCAGTTGAATATTAGGGGCGGAAGCCATAAATAAAATTAGGGAGAATATTATTATTTTCCAACCACTTTCGTATAGTCTAAAAAAATAGTCGAAATATTTTAGTCAATTTTAGATTACAATTCACAAAAATCGCAGATATATCCCCCCGAGGGACACTTTTGTACCTTTCAGGAGCCAGAGATCTAACCGGAACGAGGCGTGTCTACAGGTTGCGTATGGTGGAATGGCATCTAGATATAGAGGTTAGCTGCGAATAAATCCAGAATGCTCAACTGAACCAATGAGCAGTCGCGGACAAATAGCGGCTACTGGCGAAAAGTCTCATTTGTAGATGATTCCAGTAGTGATAGAACATAAAGATTGGAAGGTGTGTACGGACTATGAAGGGATGTTCACTAAAACTAAACCAATACCCGTTGAAAGTTCTGGTCATGGCGAGACATGTCTCGCCCTGCTATTACCGTAATAACAAATGGTAGGACAGTCTATGTAACTGTCCTAGGAGAATGGATACTCCGAAAATAAACCACTCTCTAGTGTGCACCTTCAGCAAGTACAGAAGAGTCCCCTTCTCACCCTCCTTCCTTTCCTTTTCAATTTCTTTTCCTATTCTCTCTCTCTCCTTACCATTTTATTCTGGACATTTCCTATTGCTACCTTCAGTTTACAGCACTGATTTACAACAGTCCAATTGTCCGGGTTCCATCTTGCCATTTGTAGTTGGATGGGCGACATGGTTTTGGTTAGATAGTCTTTTCTTCTGTTATCCGATATTATTTTCCTTCTGTCTTTTATAAAAAAATCCTATACGGCGATGGAATCGTGGTGGCGTGAGCAGATTAGGTTTGACTCGAAGCTTTTAGCCATTGATTCTACAACAGATGGTCGCTTTTCAAAAGGATGGGAAGATACTGAAGCTCAGCAGCAGGTTATACGACTAGGCAGTCCTATTTAGGATCCGCTCTGGCTACCACAGTAGTGGAGAAGACCAGAAAAGGTGTCCTAAACATAGCTCTTCCCATGTGAACCTGGCTAGCTGAATCCATAGACATAATTTCAAAAAATAATTTTTCCCTGACCCAGTTTTGATAATAAACAAATTTTCTGAATCCTTCGAGAATTATTTTTTGAACAAATTTCAAAATTGCTGCAAAATTGTTTAATGGTATTATCCATATTCATAGTATGGTCTAATTTTTTCAATTACATGAGGAACACAAAAGTGACTTTTATTAATTGTAACCCAAATTCTTGTGATAAAAAGATTATATTTAAAAGAAATCTCTCCTTTTAATACTACTTTTTTTGAATTTTGAATTTCTTCTCTATTAAATTTCTAATCTTGAATAATTTGTTCAATTTATACCATATTTAAAACTACGTATCTTCTGTATTATCAAAGTATTCTAAGTCTGGATTTCTTGAAAAGGAATCACGTTCCACATTTTCTTTTCTTTGTGCATATGTGATCTTAAAATTATATTGTGAGAGATAGTATACTAAATCTCCTAGGTCCCCATCTGTTCGTTCTTTTACTTTCACTGTTTCATTTCGAGTGGTTTATGATCCGTTATAACAATAAACGATCGACCTATTAGCCAGTGTTGTGCCAATAAATAATAGCTTCGTGGATTGCTAACCATTCTAAATAAGTAGGTTTTTTCTTTTTTTGCAGAGGAGTTAATTTTTGAAACATAAATAACTGGATCACCCCATCCTTTTGCGTAAGGCCCTAAAATCGACACATAGACGTGGCATAAAGTTCTGTTTTTTATATGCCAATGTTACTGGTGATGCAAATGGTGAACTTGTGTCTTCTGTCAATTCAAGCTGCTAACAGTTTTCTTATTTGTGATTCTCAATCTCTTTTTGATCCGGAATTGAGCATCTGTTAAGGTTTGTTTGTAATGTATTTTTCTTCTATTAATTTTATTTGTGCTTCCTCGTTTCTTACCATTCCAACATCATATTTATGTTTAGCGAATATTGATTCATATTTGGTTATGAGTTCATTTTTTTTCTTTCTACATTTAAATGATAAAAATTTGCATAAAAATTTTTAACATCTATATATTCATTAAGGTTTACAGTTTTTATTATTTTTGTGTTTTCTTTTAATTCTGAAAATTGTTCCATACTTTTTCATCTAATTTTTGAAAAATTTTTAAATTTTCATTTTGAAATTTCTTTATAGCATCTAAACCAAGTAAGATCGAATGAAAATCTGACATTTTTAATTATATAAATATGTAAAACATCTTTTTTTTTCTTTTTTTTTTCCGCGCTATGTACAGCAGCGAGGCTAGGAGCGCGGCCAGCAAATTTAAATTTTGTTAAACAGGTTTACCGACCTAAGCTTAACAAGAAAGGATGAAACGGATGGGGAATAATTGATTAAATATTTAAGGAAGAAGGTTTTGGGATTTTTGGACATTCTGTTAGGAGGTGGTGAATTGTAATCGGAACGTCGCATCTATCACAGGTTGGTGGGACTAATTTTTGGAATATGTGTCCATGTGTAAGTTGCGTATGACCGATCTGGAGTCGACACAGCACCACCTGATCCCTTCGGTCTTTAGGTTGAAACTTCCATTCGCGAACTGACGGTTTTATGGTGTGCAGGTGTGATGTACTCTGTTGTTCCGTCCATCTTTTTTGCCACAACCTATAAAATAGGCCCTTGGTTTCTTCCTTGATATCACTGAGTGGAATCTTAATACGCAGTGCTGGACGCATTTTGGAAGCTTCTTTTAATGCTAGATCGGCCATATGATTTCCTGGTATGTTTGCGTGGCCGGAATCCATACGAAGGTTATCGCTGCTTGACAGTTCTGTACGATTGTATTTATGGAGTTTGCGATCGGATGATTTGATTTCCGTTGAATATAATGTAAAGCTGCCATGGAGTCCGTAGCTATCGTTAAAATGTGATGGTAGGATTTTACCGCGTGTTCCAACGCTAGTCGGATTCCGTACAGTTCTGCGAACAGAGCAGAGAATAACGGTGGAAGTGAAGTTGAAAAGATCACATTTCGATTAAAGACCACTGCGCAACCAGCGGATTCTGCGGAACTTGTACGGTCGGAGTAGTATATCTTTTTCCTTTGGGGAGATAATAAATTGTGGACGATGGCAAAGTGAGAGGGTTTTTTTGGGAGCAGTGTAAAATCGAATGCGGCGTCTTTCGAAGTCCATGGGGGAAGGATTTTTATAGGGTTGCTTTCTACGTTGTATAGCTCATCAGCTTTTGATAGATCGGTATGAATTGATTTCGTAGTATCGGATATAATTCTTTTTAGTCTCGAACCTAATAATCTGGTTTCAGATGTATTCTGGAGAAATCGTTTTATACTGTTAGTTTCTGGGAGCTCTGGATTTGCAATCGTGCGTAACAGAAGATTTACCGTAAGGTGATCCCGTCGAAGCGATGGTGGCCATTCTGAGACTTCGCAGTAGAGGCTTGATATTGGGGATGTTCTGAGCGCGCCTGTAATTAATCGAAGCGAGGAATTGTGGATAGTATCTAGTTTTGAGAAGTCTCTCTTGGATGCTACGGAAAAGAGGGGATTCCATAGTCGCATTTTGAACGAATTTGAGAGCGGTATATCATTAACAGTGAAGAACGGTGAGCTCCATACGATGTGTGTGCCAATTTTTTTAGTAAATTTAATTTGGTTGTGCATGACTTCGTCAGTTGATTTATGTGCTCTCTCCATGTTAATTTGTTGTCGAAGAAAAGGCCCAAGTAGCGAATATGAGATGTAGTTTGAATGGGTGTGTTGTTTAGTAGGATATGTATGTTACTTTTACAGGATTTGATTCTACAGAAGTGAACAGCTTTTGTTTTTTCCGAAGAAAATGTCCAACCAGTTTTGCGCTCTTGCTGTAATTTTATTGATTCCTTCCTGAATGATGTGTTCGGCGTTTTCTATGTTTGCACATGTTAGGAAGACTACTAAGTCATCGGCAAAAATACCGTTTTAATTGGGAGTTTAACGTCTTCGATGATATCGTTGATGGCTATATTGAATAGAGTCGGACTAAGAACTGAGCCTTGCGGAACTAACCCTTGAAGCCCCAGTTGTACATGGTAGTCAGTATTTTTTACTTCGTTGTGGTGTCGAATACTTTGGAGAGATCGAAAAAGACCGCTAATAGGTAGTGCTTGTTATTAAATGCTTGTATTATTGATTCCTGTAAATACAGAGCTTGGTCTATCGTTGTTCGATTTTTGCGAAATCCACATTGATATTTAGTTAATAAGTTTTGTGATTCTAGCTCCCACATTAGTCTTTGACCATTCGCTCAAATACCTTTCCAAAAACTGACGTTAATGATATTGGTCGATAGCTCTCTATTTGGTGTGGGTCTTTGGTCTTTGTTCGTTTTTTTTTTTATTGGAATATTTTCTGCTAATTTCCAGCTTGCAGGAAGTTGTGAAGAAATCCATAGTTTGTTTACTATATCGAGCAGTAGGTTTTGAACGTGTTCCGGCAGGTTTTGGAGCATTGAGATATGTATTACATCGTGACCAGGAGCTGATGGTCTCGAATAATTTATAGCCTTTTTTAATTCATCCATAGAGAATGTCGCATTATATGATTATATTGTTTCTTAAATGTAAACGTGCCCGGCCGTTCATGAAATTTATATCACTAATTGTTTTAAAGATATCTGAACTCCGAATTATTTCGGTTTTTAGGTCATTTATGACTTTTTGATTTAGTAAAGTTATATTTGAACCACTATCACACTTTCTTTATCTTATTTATGAACACATTTAATGTTATAAGTGGGGTAAATTTCTCCGGGGCGAAGTAGTTTTTTTGATCATTTAGTTCAATTCTCATTAATTCATTGATTTCTGTTTTTGTCCCCGCATATCGCTTTTTATTACGATATTATTCCATTTGTTTTTCTAGTTCTTCACACATATAGCATGACTTTTTATTGAACTTTGTAGTTTTGTTGCACACGTACCAAATTTTTTCCCCTGTAAGTTCATTTTATCATATTTAAATTTGTTCTCCTTTTGTTTTGTATACATTGTATCATATCGTCTTAGTTCGTTAATCAATTGTTCCGTTGTTTGTATTTCTTCTTTATCTAATTTATTTTGTATATTCAATGGTAAACCTATAACAATAATATGTCACATTCATTTTCCAAACACAATCTTTCTTTCTTTCAGGCACAATCTATGAATGAATCATTTATAAATTTAAAATTGTATGCAAAGCTAATATATGCCAAACTTTTATCAGCATATGCTTGTAAAAATGTATCATACCATGATGCCCGATTTGTAAACGATAGTTTTTTTTTTAATGTTGAGCCGTACCATTCGTTAGCATTATCGTCGGGAAATAATTTTAAACATTGAATTTTTTTTCGTCATTTCCCCCCGAAGTTTTTCAATAATAAATTTTCTTTCAACATCTGATAATGTAACTTTCTTAATATTCAGTTGTGCTTAAAGACTTTAAAGTAGTTTTATTAATTTATAACGAATAAATTCAACGTTTTGTTGTTGATAACTACATACCTTGTTTTTCACTTTGTTGTTCTTAGATTATTATTATTATTTAAATTAATGTGCCATATACAGCAACTAATGGCTAGAGGCACAGAGGAAAATAAGTATTAAATTAATTGACACAATCCAGTATCACGTAGGAAGAGTGAAATTAACCCATCGAAGTCAGTACATGTTACATTTACAACTAGGTGGAACACATGCCCACCTGTTGATCTTAATGGTACGATCCCACGCGAAAATAAAGTCCGATACCTGGGTATGTGGCTTGATCGCCGCTTGACCTGGAAGGAACACATCAGGATCAAAGTTCAAGAGATAAAACTTAGACTGCCAAACATGTACCGGCTCCTGGGCAAAACTTCCGAATTACCTCTAAAATCGAAATTATTGCTTGACAGAGCAGTTATTAAGCCGGTGTGGACATATGGCATATCACTCTGGGGAACAGCATCAATATCGAATATCATAATGGTGCAGCGATCTCAATCAAAAATACTAAGGTTAATAGCCGGTGCATCCTGCTATATACGAAACGAAAATTTGCATAAAGACCTAAAAATACCAAACGTGCACGAAGTAATTCGGGATTGCAGTAGAGATTACTTGCACAGGTTAGAGGGTCACTCTAACCAGCTGGCGGTACATTTATTAAACCATGCCAATTGGCCTCGCAGATTGAACTATCGTACACCTCTAGATCTTCCCCACTGGTTTAAATGATTGGAGAGGTAGTTCGGAGTGTCATTGTTTAATGACATCTCCCATCCTGTCATAGCTTACATTCCATTTGCTTATTGGCTACATCAGCCAGATTGCAATTTGTATATATATATATATATAAAAAAATAAAAAAAATGTAGGAAGAGAATGAGTCTGGATAGCGTAGAAACGTTGTCATCGAGCAGTAGCTGTAATGGAGATGGAAGATCGTAGTATGTTCTTTGTAGGCTATATTGAGGACACTCTGTCAGTATATGTTGGACAGACAGTGCAATGTTGCAGGCCGTACACAACGGAGCTTCCGATCTATTAAGAAGATAAGCATGTGTCAGTTTAGTGTGGCCCAGTCGGAGTCTGCTGACAACTACATTGTCTCTCATATGTTGCAAGTGTGTCTTCCAAGGTGTTATTTTTGTGGATCGTAACTTATTTGATTTTGATACGGATTGCCATTCTTCTTGCCATAACTGAAATAATGATGATTCATGAACCTCTTGAGGTCTGCGAATGGAACTGGCAAATTAGGCACAGGTTATATAGTTGCTGCTTCCTATCAGCTAGCTCATTTTCAGCAATTCCAGTATGTGCTGGATCCAGAAGAATGTAATGAATCGTTTAGTATTTTTAGTAATTAATTCTACAATTGTTTGCGCTATAGGATGCTTATTTTTTTTAGATACGTTATGAATAGCGTTCAAAGCTGGAAGTGAGTCTGAACAAATTATTGTTGGTAAGCTATACTCAAGTTTAGTATTTTTACTGAAATCGATTGCCAAATTGCATATAGTTCGGCAGATAAAATTGTAAATGATTGCGATAGTGAGAATCGAATATTGACTTCATTACCTTTGACAAAGAAGCAGCCAACAAACGCATCAAATTTCGAGCCAACTGTATAGAATGTTAATGATTGAGATGTTCGTGAAGTAACAGATTGGATAATTTCTTGATCAGTATGGGAGTTTTTCTTCAGGTTATAAATATGTAAGTCCAAGTTGATTGAATTATTTGCCCACACGGTGACATTACTGGTTTAATTTTTTATGGAGTAATAGTTTAATTGCATTTAGTGTTGATAGCATTTTTGAAAATTTTATCAGTATTGATCGTGGTGAGTTTAGGCTGAATGCAGATTGTGCCGGACGAGATGATGTAAAGTTGGAGGCATCACATTGTGTCAAAAACTTGGATAGTAGATTCATTTAACGGATCCTGAGAGGAAATTCTGATGCTTCTACGTGTAAGTTGTTGACACCGGTGTTGAACGGAAAGCGCCAACGGCTAGTCGAACAGCTTTATTTTGTATAATATTTAAAGCATGTAGGTTACTTGTCTTTGTCGTTGAATAGATTGCAAAACCATAATAATGCATTAATCGAATTAAACAGCGATAAATTCGAAGTAGAGCAATATCCGATACTAAACTAGCTGTATATAAAGCAGTCGTAATTCCAGTACTTCTATACGCGAGTGAAACATGGCCAATAATGAAAAATCAGATTAAAAAATTAGATACATGTCATCAGAGATTCTTACGTAGAATCCTTAAAATACACTGGACTGATCGAATAACAAACGAAGAAGTATTGGCCCGAGCAGATTGCCGCACAGTTGATCGAATGCTAATCGGTAAACGCCTAAATTGGACGATGTACTTAGAATAGAAGATGTCCGAATACCTAAAAGAATGATGTATGGCGTTCTGGCAAATGGTAAACGTCCGCTCGGTAGACCACTGCTAAGATTCAAAGACGTAATCTCCGGAGACCTAAAAAAAAGTTTAGGCATTCAACCATTAAAAGATAAGTGGGAAAACATCGCCTATAACCGTACAGCATGGTCCGATCTAGTACTAAAATCAATCAATATCAAACGTAAAAGAAGAAAGCCCTCAGTTAAGAAGAATATCACACAACAAAATGTAACGTGTCAATTATGTAACTTTAAAACAACGCACCGCATTGGATTACTTTCTCATATGCGACATAAACACGGATAATACGGAGGACTCATACTCGGTCACGAGTGAGGATAGATGATGATGATGATGATATATTTATATATATATGTGTGTGTGTGTAATAATTTGTTGCGTGTTTGTATTCATTCTCTTGTGGTTATTCGTTATTTTGTTCAAATCTTCACTGCCCATGTGTATAAGCATTTGGTCTATGGCTTAAATTCCCATATATACAATGCGCCAGTAGAAGTTTGACTTGTGAAAAATAAATATATTTCTGATTCGATTTCGATTACTATCGTTATTATTTGTTAATAGGATTTTTTTTTTCATTTTTATTATTTTTCAGTTCAGAGTGGCACCTGGAACGAAACCGTTAATTCAAGCGCAGCAACAGGTTGGTGATGAATTGGAGAAAATCGAAAATGGAGAAAAAATGAAAGAAGATGTACAAGATAAAATCGTTAATGGAAACGAAACAAAATCAGACGATGCGACGAAGGATAAGCTGGAACTTAAATATTGTACCTGCCTGTTGAAGTCGATATTTTCGACAGTCTGCCTCGTTAATGATACTGCAACCTCGAACGACGACGAGGAATATCCGATGCACAGGGTACTAGACAAAATATTATCGACCTTTCCATCTACATTAATTATTGTAAGCTATTGGATGATCTTATTCCTCACACTTCGTTTATGGTTCGTACGTAAACGAGCCAGCCTCTATGGGTTTGAAAATCGAATGATGGTTAAACAATTACAAGTACCGGAAGCCGGTGGTGCTATTCGAGTCGCTTAATCCGAAACTGAGTTCAATTTATTTTTGAAAATTTCGCACTTTTAACGTTCGCTTTTTTTTCATCAATTTAATCGAATAATTCGCCTGGAAAAAAATTTTCCTAAATTTACTCCGTTCTAATATTTTAAGGAATGTCATTTAGCAGATGGTCGGTGAGGAAGTATCTTTTTCGAGTAATGTTTCATCGTTATTATTATCATCACAATTATTATTTAATTACGTTTATTATTATTATTATTATTCTTATAGAGCAGTTTTAATCGGCGGAATTATAATCATTAGGAGGCTTATTCGCGTTTTACGAAATTATAATTCGGACAATCGTCTAATTGAAAATATATATTCATGAAAATAACTACGTTTCGATTTTATTTGTTATTTTTTCCCCGTAAATAACGTCGCCGCCGGCTAACGACGGTGCGGCAATTTATGTACCGATATCGTTTTTTTTTTCATATCACCGGTTTATGACGACCACTAAAATCCTCGAAACGATTTTATTGTTAGCGTTTTTTGTTTTGTTTTGCTGTCGATGGTGGGATAAAATCAGGCGTTAAGCGGTTTGTAGGCCGAAGTGATCGAGCAATTTCGATGATGAATCGTAAGATTTTCTCTGTCAGAGTTCGGTATTTCTGCCAAAGTTAATCTAATATTCGTTTTGCGAATACCACGACCGTTCCGTGTTTTTTCATGGGCAATCTTCGCAACGACTTTCATGTTAACATTAATGCGTAATACATCGCGGTTTTTTGTCGAATAAAATTCCGCTAAAATCGTTTCCTCAGTGTACGTCAGTCGTTCGATAGGTCAATTTCTTTGCTGGTTAACTTTATTTTAGTATTTTTTCTTATGGATGATCCGTCTTATTCATTGAGGAAAAATACTAAAATAAAATTAATAAGTGAATTTTAATAATTTCTTCGGACGCAAGGATGTCGAAAAAGACAACCTCCAACCGATAAAATAACTTTCCTGGAATATAGGAGGAATACACTGAACGGCAAAAAAAAGTTCGAACGCTAGTTTTATTAAAATTCACGCGCTGGTTAAAGTATTTTTCCTTATCTATGATCCAGCTTATGCACGAGGGAAAATAGTAAAATAAAGCAAGCACACGAATTTTAATAATTTCTTCCGACGTGCAAGGACGACGAAAAAGACAAACTGCGAATAAATAACTTCCTAGGTGGATGTATTACGGGAGGAGGAATACAAAAAATGACGAAAAGATCGAATGCTGGTGGTTTTTCTAAAAATTCACGGGCTGGTTAAAGTATTTTTCCTTATGGATGATCCATCTTATCAATAAGTAAAAAATACTAAAATAAAGTTAATCAGTAAGCGAATTTTAATAATTTCTTCAAGGGCAAACACGTCGATAAAATACAAACTCGGAATAAATAACTTCCCCGGAGGATATGTTGCCGGAGGAGGAATACGCAGGATGGCGAAAAGATCGAATGCTAGTTGCTGTTACCGACCGTGGACGATGATGATGACTAAAAAGGGTTTGAGATGCGATTATCTAAAAAATTTCCTACGGAGAAAAGCGAACTAACGAGGCGATATAATTAACATCGAACGATGAACTGGATATCTAGAATAGAGTTAAAAAGGGGAAATTCAAATGGAAGATTGGAAAAAGATACGAAAGAGTACGTAAAGAACCGATCAAAAGGATGAAGAATAAAAGTAAACGGGTACGAATCCGTTTACCTAATTTTTTTTTATAGTTTTAAAATTTAATTCGTACCCATTGATATCTGTCGTCGTTGTTCGTGATTTATATAGATTCGGGACATTTAAATGAGCAGATAATTATATTTTCTATCGAATAAATCGTATTCGTACATTACGATCTTTATATAAAGAATATATTCTATTACTAATATATATATATATATATATATATATATATATATATATATATATATGTATTATATTATAATTTCAGCGTGAAATAATTTATAATTTAATTATTCGGAAATATTTCCAACTTTTGTAAGGCGTCTACATTTGCATAGTACGCATCCATCCATAAGTCGTTCGCTTTCATCGGTAAAAACCTGCGAAAAAATACAAATTTACCCAGTTAATCATTCTAGACTTATTCTTAGCTAATGCCTCTATCGAGAATATTTTTTCTTCGATGCGTAATTATTTTTCACTATTACTATTATTATTAATTTAAATTAACGTGCCGTGTGCAGTAACTAAGGGTAGAGACACGAGGGAGAGAATATCGAATCAAACAGTAGAGACGTTATGTAACGGAAAGTGGTGGATATACGAACTACTGAAATTGGTCGGCAAAGGGAAAATTTGTAAAAAGCGATAACTCCACGTAGAAGACGGATATGATGTGGAAGGACGGTTTTACTTTGTTGACTGCGGCGTTCTTCTAAGTAGATTTTTAAAGCAGTCGTGTCTACATCGTACATCGTGTAGACGCTATCGGACAGAACATTCACTGTGTATTTGGAAAGTTAAGCATGCTCGTCGGAGAACAACTAAACTAATAATTAAGTTGTACCCCGTCAAGGCGGATGTCCGCCAAAGCTCAGTGCTTGCACCGACGTTCTATTTAATCTACGTAACCGATTTTTTCCTACGACTAATAATGGTCAGGATTTGTCGATGACCAGGAATTTCTTTCTTCTGATATCGATCCAAATACTGCGAGTAGTAATCTTCAAACAGCACTCGCTAGAGTTAACTGGTTTAACAAATGGAACAATATACAGTTTACTAACAGAAAAGCTGTATCTCCTCCTGTTAGAATCAACAAAGCAAAAGTACCAATCACAGAACAAGCGTGAAATATCTGGGTTTATACTTGGATAGCCGACTAATATATCGAAATTATATTCAAATGAAGAGGAACGAAATATATGCACGCATTAAAAAAACTATTTTGGTTAATGGGAAGAAATAGCGTTCTGTCTATGGATAACAAACGTCTTATCTATACTGCGATTTTAAAGCTTACCCGGATTGTGCAAAGCTGACAAATATAATAGAGCGCTCAAAATGAAATTCTTCGGCTGATATCAAACGATACTTGATATGTAGCAAACCGGATCATTCACCATGATTTAAATATTCCTTATGTATATGAGCAATAGGCACCGAGCCATGTTATGAGGCTAGATACTCATCCAAATACCCTTGCATCAGCGCTGCACGGCCGGTAATGTAAGACGCTTAAAACATAGAAAACCCCCTGTGTACCTAATATACGTTCGTGGTTACTGACTGTGTACTAGTTATTCTCTTCGCCTAAATATCGCTAAATTATCTTGTTGGTCAGCTCGCAATACATATTATTGAGAAAAAAATACACAAGTGCTAAGAACAGTTGCTCTCTCTTTGATATACTCTGATCGCCCAGTACGACTGAACAGTTTTCATACATCAAAAATCGATGTAGTCTTGAATGAATTGATGCGGCTAATTACACGAACACCGAAACCCGCACCTACAAATTAGCTACCGATACTTGCTAGCATTCACCTTCCACAATACACGCAGGGGGAAGAATTTTTAAAACGAAACTGGAAAAAATATCAGGACTCTACAATAATGCTGCCAAGTACTAATGCGTAAATTCTTCATGTATCCCACTTGCGTAGAGTCCATCTTATATAAAAATGTCCTGAATATTAGCGTATTAACCAACTTCAATTTTGCTATCAGCGTTAGGGAGTATATATATATATATATATATATATATATATATATATATATATATATATATATATATATATATAATATGATGACGAAGTCGATAGAGCGCTAGTCTGTAAATCTCATAGTAAATGTTTGTGAGGTCGAGAACTTTGAATGCTACTTCATTTTGTACCCACAAACAGTGTACAATGAGCTAGTCAACGAATAATAGAACGATAATGGTGATAATGATTTACACATGTACCAGTATGTATATTTATTTCTGAATATATATACATATATATATATATATATATATATATATATATATATATATATTGTGGCGACCTGTACGATATATACCTAAAAATACATATACACATGCAGATCGCTAACATATATTTATTTTACGTTATATTTTTAAATATAGGGATATAAATATTAAAATATAACGTTACCGACTTCCGGTTTCGAGGTACGCCCGGGATGCCACATGGGAGAGGCCCATGACCGATTATTATAATAAAATAAATTAAATGACAAGAATAAAAATGCGGTTTTTATTTTATTGAAAATTTGTTACTTTTCGGAAGAAATAAAATTACGAATCGAACGCGTGCGATATCCGGCTACGTTTATTTTTAGTATACAAGATTTTTTATATATATATACATTGAAACTTTTCGAACGATTATTAATATAGTATAATACACGGAACCGTCCCTAGCCTAGATGGACCAACTTCACGGTCGAAGTCCCGACGATCCATCCTAACTTCTTCGAAAACTATCCGACTTGACTTTTCTCCACCTCGACTAAAATTCAACTGACCTGTCTTTCGACTGACAAGATTGAACTCACTCAACTCACTCCACTGGCGAATTCGTGAACTAAAAACTCCGCCAAAACTCGTCTGTTTATTACACCCCAGGACTCTGGATGCGACACAGGTATCTTAGCATTATTATACTTATTATGTACTTTACTGTCGACGAAATGCCGGTTTCTTTGCAATTATTGTTTTGATCTTTTCTTAAATCTTTTTCTCCTCCATAATGGGTTTTTTGACTATTTTCGACGAACATAGTTGAACTAAGGACAAGTTCCATTGTCCCTTATGCTTAAAGGTTATATACTTATACATATATACCTATATAGTCTTATATATAATATACTTATTAGTGCGGCAGCCAGCATCAGATAACATATACATATACTCATACACTCCACATACTTGCTTTCTAGGAATTCTACAGATATAGAAATTCCTAAATTGACGGTTTTCGGTGGAACCCTCCGATTTCTGTTTTGGGCTAGCCAATCAGAAAATTCAGAGCTGTTTCTTTTGGTCTTCAACCAAAATACCGACTGAATCCATTTTTTAGGCTAACTCTGACAGATCTTTTACAATTCTAATCTTATCGGCGCCAGCGTGCTTTCCCCAATACATATATATCTATATTTATATCAGTCTAACTATTCTATTTTCTTTTCATTATATTTCCTTTGGGAAAGTCACGTTCGCAATGCCGACCGGATGTATAAACACATACCTATATATATATACAATATTTCTTTTTCTTTCATCACCTTTTACGTACATATTATTAAATTTAATCTTCCAAATATACGTTTTAACTCAAATTCCAATTTACCAACTTTAGTCACTCACTACTACTAACTATGTAACAAGCTTGGTTGTTACATATGCCCCGCCGCACTAAATAAAATTTGGATGAGAGGGTCACTGACCCGGACATCCAACTTTTCTTAAATAACTATTTACATAATACTTATCAATAATTCCGCGTTCGATTTGTATTCATTCGCGTTCTTGGTTTATATAACTTTTCTCGTAGTTGAGGGATGACTGGCCGCGTGCATGGAATGCGAGAAGGTGTACCGCTTGCTAGTATATACATAGTAGTCCGGCAACATTATCGAATTAAGCTATTCGGATGCGGAACGATCACAATAACCGGTTTTTCTTTTCCTTTCGAACTTTGGTAACCATAGGGAGGTTATCGACCCGTCCCTTGGACAAAAGGACAACCTTTTGGTATATATCGTATCTTCGTTATATAAATATTGCCATCTCCTTTTTTATTTTCATCTGGGATTTTTTTTTTTTTTTTTTTCATTATTATTATTACTATTATTTCGACATTTCGTTGTTACTTCTTCTGGCGACCCAGCATCCCCACATCCTGCACACAAACCAAATCACCCACCCCCTACTGGCTGTTATATCGGTCTGTCGCTAGTTGTCATGCTGGTGATGTCGATGGCGTTTGGGATCATTTACTTATATTACTATAAATAATTTTAATTTTTTGGCTTGATATACATGTTAATTTACATCATCTACCTTAATTTTTTACACATTCAAACGTTTCGTAAAGTTTTAATAGCTCATGTATTTATATGCATAAATTATATCATCGATAACGTAATTAATCCTACCCCAACTTAATATACTCGATATTTACATGTTTACGACTTATACTCATAGGTGTATTTAAAATTTTTCACATGTACCGTCATGTATACGCATACCAACACATACATCCTCTTATACGTTTCACTTTTAATTTACTTTATATATACATATATATATATATATATATAACGACGCGAATTCCTATATCTACTATTTACCCGTACACATATTTTATAAACGTCTTTACAATTTTTTATAATTACTTTTAATATTTATATTTACTTATCTTAATTCCTCGTATTTGCACCAAACCAATAACTGATTAAATTTTGTTTATTACCATGATCCATACCACTCTTCTTATTTTATAATTCCCCTGCACCTATCTATATATATATATATTATGGTCGTACATTTTATTCAGCTATTCTAAATTATTCCTATTCCTTACCCTACCTACCTATTTATATACATACATGCTTGTCTATGCATATTCCATGGAATTATTTTACTTTTTGAAATATCTTTAACCGACGTATGTTGTGTGGCCCAAAAATTGTACCTTCTTGATCTCTTAACATGTACGTATTATTATTTCGTACTGTATCTTATTATTTTGTCCCTCTTACTTCTTGCTGAGGATGTGGGACTTGCATCTCTCAGCTCTGCTAAAAAATTTGCGTCTCTATACAATCTCGTATCTTTGCATACCCTAGTGGGCTCAAATGTAGGCTTGTCCTATCGGATCTCTCCATGACTTTATAATCTGCTCGTAAACCACGGTAAAACAAGGCATCTTCTGTGTCTACCACTTTTATATTTCCATTTAATTGTTTTATATACGCATTATATTCCTTGACTGCGTCATTGTATTTGTCTGGTCTCTCTTTATCACTTATTGGAGGAATTGTAATCATTATAATTTCCTCACATCCCTTGTTTTGTAGTACACGGAGCAATTGGTCCAAATCATTCGTGCATTGGTACATTGGTCGTCCTCTGACTATATCATTTGTACCAATCATTATCATAACTTTTTTGCTCAATGGCACTCGATCCCTTTCAATTGTCTCTGTTAATCCATTGATCGTTTGACCTCCCCTACAATAGCCGATCGTCCATTTTCCACTTATAAGTTTCGCCGACTTGTTCAAAATACGTTCACTGAATCGTACCATGTTGGAATCCCCTAGTATTTGATACCCCTTGTATATAGGTCCTGATTGATCCTCCATGTCTGTCTTCGTAACCTGAAATATTCGTCTCTCTGTGTTCTTAGTTGATGAACTTCTTTCCATTGTCTCCTTTGTTGTACTTGTACAACTATTCTCGATTTCGATTATTTTATTTATCTCTCTTAGTAATTGTTCTCTATCTATAATTCTCACATTAATCAACATTCTCCTCATATGTATCGGTAGGTTGTATAACACTTGATCTACAAAATCTTCTTCTCGCATCGGTTGGTCTAGGTTTTTTAGTTTACGACTCCATTTCAATATGAAATCTTCAATTTCTTCACATCGTTTCATTTGACCCCTTAGCCCAGTGAATTCTCTCCTTAGATCTTCCTGTCGTTCACGACTCCAATATTTTTCTTTGATCTTCCGTTTCGCTAATTCCCACGTTCTACAAACACTGACTATCACACTAGCCCACTCTTTTGGCTTCCCGCTTAATTGGTGGATCATGATGTCTATTTTTTCCTTTTCTGATATATCCATACGGGTGAAGTACATGTCTAGCTCGTTTAAAAATTCTATAATATGTATGCTCTGGCTCGTACCGTCGAATTTATTTATCGTCCGATCTAATTTCGGAACTGTATATATTTCACCAAATTTACTGCACGATTCTCTAGATACGCTGCATCTTTCTCGTGCAAAGTTACTTATTTGTTCATCAACGTGTTCTTTCAACTCATCTATCCCCGCCTGATTCTTGTTCCCATTACTTTCTAATTTTTTCTCCACCTCTTTGTTTATCTGATTTACGTTGCTCTGCACCCTTTGTGTTTCCTTGACACAGCTAGATATTTCTTTCGTAAGATCACTGCTTGTAGCTTCCAACTTTTCTTCATACTTTTCGACTTGTTCCATTAATCTCCCCACTTTCTCTTCCCATATTTTCTCTATCTTTTTATTTTCCGTTCCCTTGTTTAATGCTATTACTCGTAGTTCCTCATGTTCCTTTTTACATGTCTCTTCTTGCTCACAAAACTTATCTTCTAGTTTTCTCTCCACTGAATCTATCTTTTCTTCTAATTGTCTCGCCTTGACCTGAGAGCCCTCTCTCATTTCACTTATAAATCTGTCAAATTCCCTTCTCATTTCTTCTCTTTCTATTTCAAATTCTCTTTTCCTCTCTTCCCTTTCTATTTCCCTTTCTCTTCTTCTTTCCTCTGCGAACTGTTGCATCATCATTTTCATGATGTCCACCATCATTGTCGCATTTCTTTCGTTACCTTCTCCACTCTCTCCGAGAAAACCTCTAAATTCTTCGTCCATCTTTATTTTATATGTATTTATATCTTACGTTACAATTTACAATTTGATACTCGATATTATGATGAAACAAATTATATATATACACCTTTATACTAAAATATTAAATTGAATAATAAAAAAAAAATTTTTTAAATATATCTTTTTATTTCTAATCCAAAGATCGAGTGCTCGATCCCGAGTAGAAACAATTATAATTAATTGTTCCCCACCAGGGATGCCAATTTATGTGGCGACCTGTACGATATATACCTAAAAATACATATACACATGCAGATCGCTAACATATATTTATTTTACGTTATATTTTTAAATATAGGGATATAAATATTAAAATATAACGTTACCGACTTCCGGTTTCGAGGTACGCCCGGGATGCCACATGGGAGAGGCCCATGACCGATTATTATAATAAAATAAATTAAATGACAAGAATAAAAATGCGGTTTTTATTTTATTGAAAATTTGTTACTTTTCGGAAGAAATAAAATTACGAATCGAACGCGTGCGATATCCGGCTACGTTTATTTTTAGTATACAAGATTTTTTATATATATATACATTGAAACTTTTCGAACGATTATTAATATAGTATAATACACGGAACCGTCCCTAGCCTAGATGGACCAACTTCACGGTCGAAGTCCCGACGATCCATCCTAACTTCTTCGAAAACTATCCGACTTGACTTTTCTCCACCTCGACTAAAATTCAACTGACCTGTCTTTCGACTGACAAGATTGAACTCACTCAACTCACTCCACTGGCGAATTCGTGAACTAAAAACTCCGCCAAAACTCGTCTGTTTATTACACCCCAGGACTCTGGATGCGACACAGGTATCTTAGCATTATTATACTTATTATGTACTTTACTGTCGACGAAATGCCGGTTTCTTTGCAATTATTGTTTTGATCTTTTCTTAAATCTTTTTCTCCTCCATAATGGGTTTTTTGACTATTTTCTACGAACATAGTTGAACTAAGGACAAGTTCCATTGTCCCTTATGCTTAAAGGTTATATACTTATACATATATACCTATATAGTCTTATATATAATATACTTATTAGTGCGGCAGCCAGCATCAGATAACATATACATATACTCATACACTCCACATACTTGCTTTCTAGGAATTCTACAGATATAGAAATTCCTAAATTGACGGTTTTCGGTGGAACCCTCCGATTTCTGTTTTGGGCTAGCCAATCAGAAAATTCAGAGCTGTTTCTTTTGGTCTTCAACCAAAATACCGACTGAATCCATTTTTTAGGCTAACTCTGACAGATCTTTTACAATTCTAATCTTATCGGCGCCAGCGTGCTTTCCCCAATACATATATATCTATATTTATATCAGTCTAACTATTCTATTTTCTTTTCATTATATTTCCTTTGGGAAAGTCACGTTCGCAATGCCGACCGGATGTATAAACACATACCTATATATATATACAATATTTCTTTTTCTTTCATCACCTTTTACGTACATATTATTAAATTTAATCTTCCAAATATACGTTTTAACTCAAATTCCAATTTACCAACTTTAGTCACTCACTACTACTAACTATGTAACAAGCTTGGTTGTTACAATATATATATATATATAAGTGTAGTAAAATGCTATATTAAAATTTAGATAGACAAATCGAGAAAAAATATATTTGAACTATGTACGATGACCTAGTAGTCATAAATTCGTTTAGAAAATTTGAATGTTAACAAAATTCTGGTTCTTACCGAAGGAAATGCGTACACCAATATAACAGAGCCGGTATAGAAACAACCACATCTTCGTATTTAATTCCCTTTACAACATATTTTGCTACCGTGCGAATGCTTAAGTCTGGAATCTTGGAACTAACGAATTAGAAATAATTATATATATATATATATATATATATATTTATATACATATATATTTATATACATATATAAATTTCTATATATATATATATATAGTTCTTTTATGTTGCAATGTTACACTAATTTAATATTATTCTCTAGTGTACGTACTTTAATTACTTCAATTACAAAAATCAGTTAAAATCACTAAAACTTTATTTTCTCGAAATTCACAAAGCTTTTAGGCAACTACGCCATTATAAAGAGATATTTAAATTTAGATCACTGTCAGATTGTTTTAAGTGTTTATTCTTCATTTTATATGTGTAAATTTGTGAACTTACATTTAAATTTATATTTTGTGTGTTTTTATTTTTAAATCTTTATTTTTATCTAAATTTAAATATCGCTCGATAATGGCGTAGTTTCCGAAAAGCTTTGTGAATTTCAAGAAAATAAAGTTTTAGTGATTTTAACTGATTTTTGTAATTAAAGTAATAAAAAATCACTACATTCCACAATCTAAACTTTGCGTACTTTAAGCTAATCACAAATAAATTATCGTTCAGTGAATGACGCGCTAAATTTAAATTTTTATATACGTATATATAAAACATAACACCTATTAACAGTGTTCATTGGTACGCGTTAGTATTCATGCTATTCTCATGCGTTTATAGACACGCGAGTATATATTTTACATGAATCTTTTATTCGCTCTACGAGCTTTTTGAGGTATTTAGTCATTAAACCGTCTCGCCATATCGTATCTTATGCCGACGAGAAGTCGATAAAAGCCGGTTAATGTATTCTTATTTCTCTGGAAACCTTGTTCAATATGTGTAGTTAAGGCAGATTAGGCGGACAATTATTTCAGTCACAAAGAAAACCTGAAATATTCGGGAATTCCGTTAGACAGACAATTGACATTTCGCAAACACTTTGATAATACGGCTGCGAAAATACGTAACGGGAATAACATTTTAAACTAAAATAGTCGGTACATCATGATGTACTACAACCTTAGCACTGGTGTACTCGATGGCGAAATATTGAGCCCCAATCTGGCTAAATAGCTCTCATAATAGGATGGTGCATGTTGAGCTGAACACGGTCATTATACTGGATCGGTGAAATTAACGGCAACAGTCTGGTTTTCAGCATTTTCTAATATAATGTCAGCTCGTATAAGATGACGGTAAACTACTGCAAACGAATGGAAGGAATATACGAAAAACAGTAATAATACATACTGTCGAAGAGACCGAAATTACGAAGACCAGTATGTAATATCGCAATGAAAGTTATGCCGGGAAAATTTAATGAAGCTAAAGCTTGGAGAAAAACGTGGGCTACCCAGATGGTTGATAAAAGAAACTCGATGCAAAATCTAAATACAGACCACTCGGCTTTGATCGAATAGAAAAGCATCGGTTGCTGTAAATAGGTTTAGAACGTGTCACAGCGGTCGATGTATGACATTTTTTAAAAATATTTGCATGTCCTTCTAATCTAGTAGCGTATCTTTAAACAATAATCAATATTCATTTACGAATACCAGACACAGTAATTGACATTTACGCGCAATATTTTATTTAATATTATTGAAGTATAAATTATTTTAGCGCATGCTAGTAGATAATGCTAAACTGATTTTAAAATTTTCTCATAATTGTAATAAATAACTTGTTTCAAACTGATATCATTGATCTATTTTCTAGCAACCGGTACAACCTTATTAATAATTATTTATTTTTTTTAAACTGAGGATGACTTTACTGCCTTACCAAAGTGACACTGTGGGGATTCTAATTATATTTTAATCAAAGATGCTGACTTTTCTGGAAATATTGTTACCGAAATAATTTCAGACTATCCCAGATAGAGAATGGACGATACATTATACGAAGGTGTAATACGTGGAAAACGTAGCAAGATGAGATAAAGCTCAGAATGTAACCATGTAATAGCATAGCATTTAAAAAAAAATACGAGATTGCGGAGTGCTCAGAATGGAGGGGACAGAAGGGACTTTCTCTAAGATGCATACGGTAAAGACGGTCAAGTAACAAATGATGTCCAAATCGTAATCTGTCGATGACTATACAAATTCGTCTGCGATTAATCTTCTTAAAGAGATAAAACCACGGATGTTTGGGGTAAGACGGTTGAAGTTGATAGGTAATAAGTAAGAAATGATCGACTAATGCTTTCAGTGTATAAATAACTCTTGTGTTCTAGCTGAATAGAGTGAATGATATCCTTGTGAGAGACTACGGAAAGGTTGTACGACATTAGATCACGCGTCTTTAGCTAATGAGTCGACAAATTCATTGTTCGGAATAAGCCCGGCATGCATAAAAAAAAAAGGACACAAATATTATTAAGCTTTAGCCTAACTAATCTAATTAATGTATCTGACACGTTCCGTTTATTGTCTCTATAGACGTCACCGTGCTTTTCGAATCGGTAGTAATAAGGCAATTTCCGCGAAGGTTTAAGTCAATTGACGAGGCTTGTAAATTCATTTCGTTTTGTCATTACGCTCTTTTTCTAGCTCATCGTTCAACGTATACCATATCATTCTTCTCGAGAATTCGATTACTATTCACGACTAAATTTCTGTTTGAAACGAATCTCTTCGTTCATTTCGATTTTACTTAATTTACATTGCAATACTATTTCCTTAACTTTTGTTCGCAAATTTCGGATCTTTCTGTGTGAACACAGAATTGATGTGTCATCGGTAAAGTAACTGTTAGAATATATTACCCGGATGGTAAGGTCTCTTGAAGAGCGGAAACGGAAGAATTAAATAGAAGTCTGTATAATATTTTAAGCGATTAATACCGTCTGGTGCGCTTTTAAATCGATTACCATCGTATTCACCAGGGGTCGGCAACCTGCGGCCCTTTGCAACTTTGGCCCGCCAAAGCACAATTATAATTTTGGGAAAAATCAACAAACTTAGCGTGTGAGCGTGACGAAATGTGGCCGGTGACAAAAATGTACTCTACAGAAGAAACCTACTTTAATACGAAAGTTTAATCCCCATTCCCCAGCGAATACGACGGCTCGTTTAGCAAGTGTAGCATTCTTTTATTTCGCCAGCTTGCTACTACTAACATTAATTTTTATTCTATTACAACCACTACAAAGATACGGCGCGTTCTTCGAGGCTTCAATCGAGCTCTCTACTAACATCGATTTTAGATAATACATTTCTGGTTGACGTCAGACTTGAGTGAACAATCCAGCGCGTATGGCATCTAGTCGCTATTTAATTCCAACATTGGAACAGTTTATCGACGGAATATTTTCCTGTTGTTTTCAACTTACAACGTTTTAAAAATTAGGACGCAAAAACATTATTTATAAATCAGTGTTCCTATTTCAATTATTTAAAAATAGTAATTTGTTTTATAATAATATTCGATCATTTTGAAATCGGTTTGCTCAAACCTGCAACAGAGCCACAAGCCGCCCCTGATAATAGGTAATGAGAAATACATGTTGTTTTTAATTTATTGGTAAAATAATTCACTAAACGTGAAACGGGTGTTTTACTGCTATATATTTATTTTAACAATTATATATATTATAAATTTGAAAATAATTCATATTTTATCGTAGGAAAAATGAATAAAATACTACCAAAGAAGAGAAAAATTAATGAAGAAAACCGCGAATTTAATAAAAAGTGGACTTTTGATTATTTCTTTATTAATAATTACAATAATATGCTTAATTTGCAAAGAATCTATAAGGGCATTCGAAGAATTTAATTTACGTCGCCACTACGACACGAAACATAAAAGTGAGTATGATAAATTTGAATCTAAATTCAGACAAAATAAAATTGATTTGAAAATCATTAGAAGCACAACAAAACGTTTTTGAAAAATGTAAGGAACAAAGTTCATCATTAGTCAAAACGTCTTTACATATTTCGAAATTAATTGCTGAACATAACAAACCATTTACGGATGGAGAGTTCATTAAAAAATGTATTTTGGCTGCTGTTAACGAAATTTGTCCGGAAAAAATTAAAAAATTAGAAGATATTAGTTTGTCTGCGCATACAGTAGTTCGACGTATTGAAAATATATCAACTAATATGTTTAATAAATTAAAAGAAAATTCTTCGCAGTTTGAGTATTTTTCATTAGCACTTGATGAAAGTAACGATATAACTAGCACCGCTCAATTGTTGATTTTTATCCGTGGAATTGATGAACAATTTCGTGTAACAGAAGAACTTGCTGCATTAAAAAGCCTCCATGGGAATACAAGAGGTGAGGATATATTTTTGCAACTATTAGATGTTTTCAATAATATGTACAATCTCAAATGGGAAAAATTAAAAAATGTGACAACTGACGGTGCAAAGAACATGACGGGTTACAATACTGGTTTGGTGGGCATGATTAATAAAAAATTAAAAGAATTAAATATTACGCAGCCTTCTCTACAACTTCATTGTATTATCCATCAACATGCACTTTGCGCAAAAGTTGTTGAAAAATGTTACGAATATTGTAGTAAAGTCCATCAATTATATTCGCAAAAACGGTATGAACCATCGAACATTCCGGAATTTCTTAAATAAAATTGACGCAGAATATGAAGATATCATTTATTTTCCTGAAGTAAGATGGCTCAGCCGTGGGAAAGTTTTAAAAAAATTTTTCGAGTTGATAGACGAGATTGAAATGTTTTTGATAGAAAAAGGAAATAATATACCAGAATTATCGAATTTAAAATGGATAAGCGAGTTAGTTTTTCTAGTGGACATTATTACCTCAATAAATTAAATACAATACTACAAGGCAAAGGAAAGTTAATCAATGAGCTATTTACAGAAATCAAAAGTTTCCAGCTTAAAATAAAATTGTTTATTTCTCAACTTGAAAAGAATAATTATTGTCATTTCCCTACTTTGCAATCGTTATCAACCAAAAACGACAAACAGTGTCCTTCCAATATTTTTATTGAGTCACTAAAACTACTGGATGGAAATTTTCGTCATCGGTTTCAAGATTTTTATGCAAAAGAAATGGACATATTAATATTTGAAAATCCTTTAAAATTTGATATTGTAAAAGCACCAGACAATTTACAACTAGAGTTAATTGATTTCCAATCTAACAATGTATATAAAAATAATTTTGATGAAAATAATTTAATTACATTTTATTCAAATCTACCAGAAAATAAGTTTCAGAATTTAAGAAATTTTGCAAAATCAATGATTTGTATTTTTTCAAGCACCTATTTATGCGAACAAACATTTTCAAGGATGAATTTCATAAAATCAAAATCGAGGTTGACGGATGAAAATTTACATAACTTGTTGAGGATCTTAGTATCCCAAAACAGAACCGGACTTAAATGAATTATCAAACAATATCCAAGAACAAAAAGCGCATTGAATTTGAATGAAAACTATTTTCCTAAATATTTTATATTTACATATTTATATATATGTAATTAGAATTGTATTTTTCCCCCCTTTTAAGAATCGTAAAATTTTTGTTCTCTGACATTATTGTTATCATAGCGTGTCGATAAAAAATAATTGTTTTCTATTTTTATTTTTAATAATATTTACACTCCTATATGAGATAAAAGCACTATTTAAGGTACATTTGAAAGTGTGGCCCGCATAAAAAATTTTATTTTGAAAATGGCCCGCCGCCCGAAAAAGGTTGCCGACCCCTGGTGTACACGTATTCTATTAAATGATCTTTTTATATTACGCCCGTTCGAATCTGTCTTTCTATATAACCTAAAAAAAAACTCTCTGTCCTATCTATTCTTCGACAGTCGGACGAGTTTGTCCGCCTATTTAACTTTTCGTTTACAATAAACGTTTTCCATCCGTCCGGACTATAAAAACAACAGACATTAAACGAATAGACACGTTCGAGATGTGGTTGTGCGGTTGAGACGGTGTATCGGACAGACGATTAGGCGAACGCGCCTAAGAGGCTAAGTAAATAAAAAGCGAGGCATCACTGGAAAAAATTATCCTAGTAGAAAAATCGGAGGATTACGCAGAACACTTATGATGCTGTTGGATATACACAGAAAAGATGCATAAAATTATTCCGGCTGACTTAAATACGTATCACGTTGCTTTTACTAAACTGAAAATGTATATATATATATATATATATTTATATATATATAAATTCAATTCGATTTGTTGGTATTATTCGTCCTGTTCTCCATCGATGAGAGTCGGAATTCCGCTATTTCCAATAGAATAGAAATAATCATAATAATAATAATAATAATAATAATAATATTATGTGTATATATGTAGCGTTGTACAGTAGTCGATACCGGAATAAGAAACATATTGTATCTAAATGTTATTAACTCTATACTGGTAAATTTGTCGCGTATAGATAAGACATATAAATTAGGCAGCCAACCTATATTATTATCTCATCAGCAGACTGCGATTTGGATATCATTTGTTGCCTGATAGTCTTTTCCGTATGCAACTTAGAGAAAGTCCCTTCTGTCCCCCTCCTTTCTGAACAGGCAACCTGCAGCACCGATAATGTCTTTTTTGAATGCTCTGCTGTAGCACCGTTGCGTTCGGAGCTTTACCTTATCTTGTTACGTTCTTCGAGTATTACACCTCCGTATAATGTATCATCCCTTTTACATCTGAATAATCTACAATTGTTCCCCCATATAACGACGTTTTTAGAGAAGTCAGCATGCTTGATTAAGATGTAGATAGTCCCCACAGTATCACGTTGGGTAAGCTGTAAAGGCACCCACATTTAAAAAAAAAATAAAAAAATATGTTATTATAAGAATTGTCTCTGATTTTTAGTATAGTCGGTTCACAATACAAACTAATAATAATTATTAAAAAATTTAAAATTATTCTTTTAAATAGAATTGTATAGGTCACTAAGATATTGGGTAGACTCGTGCTCTATTCTATTTGCTGCGTATCCACGACCGGCTTTATTCTATAAAATAAATGGTTAAAAATCTATTCTCATTAAAAGGCGATCGGGACTATTTTCTATTTTCATATGTATATTATATATATCAAATAATACCCGTAATCGAATTTGTAATTAATTAAATCATGAAAATTCACGATAAATTCGCACCTACGACAGGAATTTAAATTGAAATTTCCTCAATATAATTAATTTTACAATTGACTTAATTCAATAGATTGTGACGTACGTTTAAATTGTCAATTTCTCAATAATTTACAATTTACAACGGAATAAATAAGTAAGTACACATCGTAATATAATCAATATCACGATAATACCATATATATATATACTTACTCCACTTTCCAATGTTGCACGTTGTGTGGACTAGAGTCCAAAAAGTAGGGGTGAACGGTCGTGGTTTTAATATCGCATCCTCTCTTACGACGAAGTTCTTCACGTAACGAGTACATAAAACCTATTTTTTTCCGCAACACGAATTTAGATAAAAATATATAAATATATAAGTAAATATAAAATGTAAAAATAATTATTTAAATATACGAATTTTTACAAGAATAACTTTATAAAATAATTGCGATAGCGAATGTGGTAAACAACGCAATCTACGATCGGCGATATAAAATTTGCACGTAAATATTAACACAATAAAATAAAAATAAATAAAAACTTCTGTCTAATATAAAAAAAAGATTAACGAATTTTATAATATACTTCTCAGAAGTAATTTTTCATCAAAATTGTCCACCACCGTGACATAATTATATCCCCCCTGTAAATAACACATACACAAAAAAAAAAACACTCGCTAACAACCTTTATTTTTAAAAAAAAAAGCAATTTTTAAAAAACTCATACATTCCAATATCGAAAATCAGATTAATCTATGCCACTAATGCGCTCGTTGGTTCCAACGACATGACGCCCTCCATGCAGATCGCACCTGTTACTTTATTGTTCGTCACCTTTCGAATATTTTAAACAGGAATCGATCTGGCTGACGAGTGAAACATATCTTCGATCATTAAATAAAATTTCTTGATTTCGGATCATTTGGAAAACAATCGATCTATAACGGCGGTACTTTTTCCGGCGTTAGTCAGGCCCTGCATTTTCTTCTCTATCGATGTTTCATATATTATTCCCGTTCTGCCGTAAATCGAAATCCGAGTATAAAACGAAAGAAAGATCATGTTTCGAGTTTTATTAAACCTGGGATATCGGCAGAAATTTATTCTGTTGTTACGCGATCGCTTCCAAACATTATCCAGATCCGTCATGAAGAAATGAACGACATCATCAACATCCTTAATTATGACGTAGACGAAGTAACAATCAGGTTTTAATGAGGTAATAAATTGAGGATGTCGGTTCTTCATTAACGCTTGATACCTAGGAATGCGGCTAGACCATTCATTACACCGGATAGAGTGTGTTAGAAAGTATATAGGGAATAATTAACAGATTTAGTGATCTCGAACGATGTTTAAGTCAAATCTCGTCGTGTACAAAACGAATATTTAAAGACGATCCTGTCGCGATTTATAGCCTTCATATATGACACACACATATAATATATACATATATGTATATATACAGTGGTCTAAAAGTCATTGCACACCATGAAAAATGCGTTTAATCGATATAATAGTTATTAATTATGATGAGGAACAATGGAAGTCATTTAAAAATCAGTCGAATCATGTGCAGCCGACATTCTTACCATACTACACATCTCCAACGTACTAATTCGTTCATGAATTTATCTTTCAACATAATGCGTAAAAATTAACTTTTTCTGTTTTTTATTATTACCCTCCTAGAGCTATAAACACCTTGTTGCCTATGCTCTAGATGTAGCGTCTGTGGTTACGTTACAAACTAAGTCAGCGGTTACAAAATCTTCTGATATTCTTACCATACATCTCCGATGCTCCGATTCGTCCGCGTAGGTTATCTTTCGATATAACCTACACAAATCCTTTTTTTTTGTGTGTGTGTGTCACTCTTGCGGGTCTGCACACGCCTTTTTTTCCCCTTCAATTAATTTTTAGTCACCGCCCTGTATATAAATAAATATATAAATATTCGAAATTGCCAACCGTTTCGGTATATTAAGAAATAGCGAATAGGATTTATCATCTTAAACGTTTACTACCTGTTACTCCATATTTTGAAGCCGCGTACGGTATAGTATTAGCGGTACAAGAAAAAGCGATCATAGACGATATGGATACGATGTGTCCTTTATTACGTTTTAACATCTCCGGCAGAAAAGCTTTCACCATCTGTCGAAATTACAAAAAGAAAAATATAGAAGACAAATATAAAAAGTGTCGTAATAATAATAATAAAATCAAATCAAATCAAATTAAATAAAATTTATTTCAGAAGTGTTTACAGTATTTACAATATTAACAATAAAACCTGTAATAATAATATTGGAAAAATATAATTACAACATTGAAATTGTAATAAGAAACAGAGCTAAAGATAATAGATAAATAAATACAAGAAATTCCGGTTAATAAATGCGTGAGTACCGGACATTTTAAAATGTGATCGTATGCAAGCAACTTCCATGTAGTCACTTAACAACTAAGATCTTATTATAATATACACACTAACGAGTAACGCGAACTGAGTAAAAATACAAAGATTACCCCATTAAAAGTTGGAAATAACAATTAGAAATAAAAAATTTAGTGCTAGATTATAAAAAGAAAAAAAAGCGAATTTACATTTCTAAAACAATAAAACAAAAAATCACCCACACACGCAAATCCATTTAATACGAATCAAGAAAAGTTAATAAAATATTTTCTATGACTTTTATTCAAAACGTAAGAAGTCAGGACGACGTCGACGTTTATAGTTAACCAAGTCTTACAGACTCCGGAATTGTAAGCCACAGCCACGTCATAAATGGCCTTCATAAATGGGACTTATTAAAGCGCCGTACTTTTGCTTTATCTGTACCAGCATGTTTCCTCTTACATTTGGTAATCTTTATGTTTTATCACATAAATGGGACTTATTAAAGCGCGGTACTTTTGCTTTATCTGTACCAGCATGTTTCCTCTTACATTTGGTAATCTTTACGTTTTATCACATAAATGGGACTTATTAAAGCGCGGTACTTTTGCTTTATCTGTACCAGCATGTTTCCTCTTACATTTGGTAATCTTTATGTTTTATCACATAAATGGGACTTATTTACGTTTTATCACATAAATGGGACTTATTAAAGCGCGGTACTTTTCCTTTATCTGTACCAGCATGTTTCCTCTTACATTTGGTAATCTTTACGTTTTATCACAAAATTTAGTTTCTTTTTTTTTTTTTTTTTTTCGGTCCCCCAGTTCGTAAATTACGATGGGGTATGTATTTATTTATAAGTGAGATACATGTAATTTATTAATAATGAACTGTGAACAGGCCATCCAATTAAGTTTACGGTGCTCAGTTCAGCACATTTTACATCACGGTGATATTGTACAATTAGATTAAAATATACGTAGATGTATTTTGCGGTATGTTATTTCCGATACTGTGAAAACGTCAAAAATTTTGAACTGCTTATCCACCAATTCTGTCTGTAGATAAGACTGGAGAGTCAGCGTAGCATCCCTAAATCCGCAAGCGTGCAGTTTTTTAAACAGAATACGATGATCTAAAGTATCAAATGCTTTACGCAGATCGAAATATACAGCAGCTATGGAACGACCATCTTCTAAATGTTGCGTAATGCACGATTTAAAAAGAATGTCATTCGGTTCCTTGGCCTGGTAAAAACCCATACTGATTAACACTGAAAAATTTACAATCAAAAAGAAACTTCGATCTTCTTTACACATTTTTCAAATATTTTAGAGAAAGTCGAAATAATTGGTTTACAATTTGAAATATCTGTTTTATCGCTATATCGGCGTTATAATAGTTAACGTTAATATTTGAGGGAAGACGCCAACCTTTATCGATTCATTGAATATGTTAACGGTTGTAAAAAAAAATGCGAATATTTTCTTTTATAAATAGAATCGACATTTTGTCAAAATCGGACGAGGATTTATTAATAATAGTAATAATACTTAAAAGATTAACACGGTAAACTACCGAGTCAGTTTGGATTGAGGTGTGGTCGGCACTTAAAGAAAAACAAATATAAATATATATATATATATATATATGCTTCAACTGAGTAATCGCTGACGTGGTCGGACTAGAATAATGTGGTTGGAAAATCTAAAAAAAGTGGTTTCAATTAGATACAGTTGAAATATGTAAAAAAAAAAAAAAAAGTCACGGATAAAAATCAAGTCAAGCAGATGATTGGCATCGTTCTCCGAGTATAGACCAATTTGTATACTCATCAGTTCTGAAATTTGTAAATAGGTAAACTTTATTATGTATTTCCCTAAGGGCATCAGTTTGCCTGTCGATCTTCGATTTTACCCATTTATGTCGACTATCTACTTTACCATGAGAAGAATTATTTTTTTTTCAATTTGATTAGGTCGAATTATATGTGCAAAAAATGATGACGCCAATTTCCTAATTTATGGGTAACAGTCATTCATTATCGCTCCAGGATGGTTTTACTGGTTATACCGGTCGACATATAGTGAATTCGTAATATTTTAAAAAAAATTTAATCACAAAAATTAGTTAAAATCACTAAACGTTTATTTTCTTGAAAAATTCACAAAGGTTTTCACGCCATTATCAAGCGATATTTAAATAAAAATAAAGATTTAAAAGATAAAAACACAAAATATTAATTTAAATTCCCCGAAATAACAGTAGATCATGTAACACGAGTTTATAACGTCCTCTCTAAATTCAATTTTTATGTATATATATTATACTGGCTGTAACGTTTGTCATTTTAGGACTTCTTCACAGTTTTTTATTCTAATTATCCCTTCGATATCAGTTTATTTGGTATGTTTTGATTTTATTACATGTCCGAATATATATATATATATATATATATATATATATATATATATATATATATATATATATATATATATATATATATAATAACAACCATTTAAATTTGGGTTTAGATGTGAAAATAATTCACTATTTTTTACATGTCGGAATTTGCGATTTTATCCCGCGTGACTTTAATAAGAATAAACATACCGGTATGATGTTGGTAGAGACATCGAAACAGCATTCGACATAATAGGCATAATAATATAATGAACAACTCCAATTTTCAAGCGCATCATACAAAATTCATACCACTGATAACGAGCTCCTAACTGGAATTAGGTATCTCTCCTGTGACTTCCCCTTTAAATGGACAATAAACAAAAACCACACAAAACAGAATTTGGAAATTATTGATAAATAGGCAACAAGTAGAAACTATGATAAATATAATAGAGCGAAACGATATTTGTGTTTCCTCTCTATCGATATTTACCGATAAAGATTTTTCCTATTTGTTCACACACACAAACATACATATACACAGTGTGACCCTTATATATTAATGTAGATAATGACAACGTATATAAAATATACAATTCCAAAAGAGCCCTAGTTTAAACATGGGCATCTTCTCCATAAAGATTTTGTACCTGTGTTTGTTAGACTAAGGAGTGGTCATAAATGTTCACCTAGTCATCTTGCCAAAGTGGAGATCATCATAATGATAGTTTGTGAGATATTATCGAAGATAGCGTCGATCATCAGATCTGGTCCTGCCCAAAATACAAAAATAGAGACAGCTTTATGTCTGAACTTTTATCGACAAGGAATACGCTTCCAATACAAGTTGAAAAACTTATGGTAGATCATATCTCCTTGGATGCGCATAGATTATATAATTTTATTAAGGCTAATAATATAAGTTTGTAGTCTGAACAATCCACTTAAACTGGCCAAAGGGTGAAAACTGGGCCAAAAAAAAAAAACAAAAAACAAAAAAAAAACGTGTAAAATTATATTTTATACTTACCCAAAATTGCGAGATCAAATTGACGTTTAAAATTTTTTCGATCATTTCATCAGATTCGTCAAATAAAGGAGCCGCCTTAACGATACCGGCGTTATTAACCAGCAGATCGATTTGTTCACCACACTCTCGTAATTTTTTTTCTAAATTGTAAACAGCCGACCGATCGGTAACGTCTAGTTTAATGGCGATCGCTTTGTCCTGATATTTTTCATTAATTTGCTCGGCGGTTTTTTTAGCATTTTCCTCGTCTATATCGACGCAGATTAATCGGCAACCTTCCTCGGCCAATAGAATCGCTATATCTTTACCTAAACCGCGTCCGCTTCCCGATACCTAATTGATAGCCGACCATAAATATAATTCGTTTTTTATCGTATATATGCGCACATTGTATATATGAAATTTTCGAATATTGTGTGTATATATATATATATATATATATATACACCCCCACCAAGAGAACCCCACCACCAAGAGAGCTTATAAAAGTATAAAACACGTGATCAACAAGTCGTGTAACTTGTAACCTCCAAATAATTCCGCAGCTAAAATGATTGTTGAAACCGGTGACGACGAAAATGGGGCCAGGCGCCTCCAAGGCCAAAATTCCGACGAATCAGCATTTCCGAACCTGCTAAGGTCACCGCCGTTTTTCAGATAATCATAATAAACATCTTAGCATAATAATCATAAACATATTGCGATAATCATAATAACCATCTTCGAATAATAATAACAAACATCTATGAGGAAAATAATTCTTAAAAATGATAATAAGAGAGAGGAAAGTAATTATTTTACAGCCCGGAAAAAAATAATATTTTTCCCAGGATATATATAATATATACACACGCGCATATATATATATATATATATATATATATATATATATATATATATATATATATATATATATATATATATATATATATATATTACAAATGATATGCACATGCACACACCCACATTACATGTATATATGCATATTGTAATATGGGCTGTGTATGTGCATATACGTATATATATATATATGCAAATACACGCATACATATTACATATAAGACGAAAGTACATAATTCCCAAAAATATAAATAATTATATAATAAAATGTGTCGTTCAAAATTGTTTTGTGCTTTTCTCTAACAAGCTAAATAACATTAAGAATATATGTGGGATCTGAGAAAGTTCTTAATAAAAAATAAATCGAAAATCTATCCGGAGAGAATTTTCTAAGTGTCCTAACGAACATTTTCCGTCATAAATATCATCCCTCTATCTATCACCTACGTCTCCGAAAAAGTCGAGTTTTAAACGAGTTAAAAGTTTTAAAAACCATCCCTTTTTTCAAATTTTAATAGCCGTCTTATTCGTCCGACCGTCTAAAGGTATTCGACTTTTTTCCACCTATACTATAGCCGAAAATTTTAATTATAAATATTATGTCTCTATATATAATAGTAGCGGAGTTAAATCGAATTGTTATTTCCTAATTAGATATGCATAGAAAAACCTATTCATTAAAGTCGTCGTAGTTCGAAAAAAAATTTGGTTAGATTTGGAGGGGTGACTTTTTCGTATTTCGATTTTTAAAAAATTTCTGTAGAACCAATTTACGAGATATTAAAATACGTATATGGAAAACCGTTTTTCATTACGATCGATAGGTCTCGAACTACGAATTTTTAGATTGCCAACGTGCTATCTTTGGCAGGACATAGAGTGCGACGTATACATTTTTAAACAATTCTGACTCTTAAAATCGTCATTTATATAAAAGATTTATCGTATAAAGCGAAAAAACCGCATAAAAAAATTTCAAACCGAACCCAAAAATATCAATAGTCACTAGACACACACACCTCGCAATTTTTTTCAAATTCAACTTTTTTCACAATAATTCGCGATCGATTCGAAATCGCGGAAAAGTGTTTATACAAAAGTTAAGCTGCATTGAAATACGCGTTATAACGTTACAGTCTTATTTTGAAACAAAATACTCGTCGACAAAATGGGGGTTAAAGAGTTTAGCGGTTTTGGATCGTTTTTAAGGGTCGTATGATAGGTAGGCGGTTCAGGTTTACGTTAGACGAAAGTAGACGTCGAGGTCTATTATTAATGTAATAACGTACATTTTATCTAGATTAACTGGTAGCGAGAAATCGCGAACTTAAAATTTCATTTTCGTTTTTTAAAAATTTTTCGACTGATTTTTGGTCGGCCGATTTTACAATGCATTTAGCATGGGCAATGTTAATTATATATCCATATATCGTTACATACATGTATATATATACAATAAGAACTATGCATTAGTCATTATATATATATATTTCACTGGCAGGGATAACTCCATCAAAAATGGTCGGATTTTGTCAAACCTTTTTTTGTTTTATTCGTAATCATCAATATATACATTTTATATATATATATGGGTACGCCATTATCATGTGGTAGCCCAAAAAAATTTGATCGATCTTTTTTATTATATCTTTATATATATAACTCTTCTGTGCGTGTGTATGTCATCGAACTCCTTCCAAACGGCTGGACTGTTTTTAATGAAATTTTTTGTTTGACTTCAGGTGGATTCAAGTATGATTTAGATTTACAATTCGGTCTAATTTAAATTGTTTATTCCTATGAATTTTTAAAAATTGCCGACTTGCCACCTACGGCAGGGCATAGCGCACGACGTAAATATTTTTAAACGATTCCGCCTCTTGAAATAGCAGTTTCTATATAAGAACTATCGTATTTAGGCAAAAAACCGCAAAAACAAAATACAAACAACCTACAATTTTTATAAATGGGAGGGGACACCTTGCGATTTTTTCAGCAATAAATCGCGAACGATAAATTGGGGAAAATAGTTTAAACGAAAGTTATGTAGCATTGATGTAAGCGTCTAACGATAGTATAATCGTATTTTTACACCAAGTACCCACCGAGAAAATTGGGGTTAAATGGTTTCGAGGTTTTGGGTCATTTTTAAGACCACTATAATAGATAGTAGGTTCGAATTAACGTTAGACGAAAGCAGACGTGGAGATCTATCATTTACGTAATAACATAAATTTTACCTAAATTAACCGGTAAAGAGCTTAAATTTGATTTTCGATGTTTAAAAATTTTTGGCCCGATTTTTGAAAGGCCAATTCTACGATGCTTTTAGCAAGGGTGTTAGGCGTTAAGGAATATATATATATGTATGTATATAAAATACGATTTAGACCTCCCTTACACGGCGAACTTCGTATCGCCCAAGAATCAATAAATGTATTAATTTATTAGCTGAATTAAATATACTTTTTTATTAAATTTAATAAATCAACAAAAATTAAAATGTATCGCCATATCGTTTAAGTCTTTTTACAAATTTGTTTTTTACGTTTTTTGTGTAATTCCTAATTCTCCATCAGTATTTTTTATTTAATTCAGCTAATAATTTAATACATTTCTTGATTCTGCGGCGATACAAAGTTCGCCGGGGCAGCTAGTATATATATATAATTATTACTCAACCAGACGGTAACACTGAGCGCGCTAGTTGTCGTTTGTAATGGTAAAGTGTACAACACGCGCGGTAACGTAGTGTTAATAATGCGCTCGCGTTCAATTAATAACGTAAGAACGTTTTAAAGGGGTTGTATGCCTGCCGTGTATTGGACGAAGGCAGTAGTACAGCTGTATATATATATAACAGCTTTGTAGAATCGGCCGACCAAAAAACGATTGAAAAATTTTCAAAATCAAAAATCAAATTTTAAACTCGCGATTTCCCTTTACACGTTAATTTTGGTAACACTTACGTTATAGAATAAATGATAGATCCCCACGTTTACTTTCGTCTAACGTCAACCCGAACCCCCTATCTATTATTTGAGCTTTAAAAATGCCCCAAAACCCCAAAATCATTTAACCCCAATTTTATCGATGAATATTTACTATAATAATACGGGAATACCGCAGTTAGACGCATATTTCAATGTCGCCTAACTTTTGTTTAAACGATTTTTCCTAATTTTGAATCGTTCGCGAATGATTGCGAAAAAAGCGAATTTTTAAAAAATCGAAAGGGTTGTCCCTTTTGAAATTCTCAGGTTTAGTTTGAAATTTTTTTTCGCGGTTTTTTCGTTTTATACGATAGATCTTATATAGAAATGATTATTTCAAGAGTCAGAATTGTTTAAAAATGTATACGTCGCACTCTATGGCCTGCCAAAGATAGCACGTCGGCAATCTAAAAATTCGTAGCTCGAGACCTATCGATCGTAATGAAAAACGGTTTTCTATTTCGAACTCGTCATTTTAATATCCCGTATATCAGTTCTTTAGAAATTTTTCGAAACTGGAAATTCGAGGTCACCCCCAAAAGTGCGCCAACATTTTTTCCGATTTCCGACTACAACTTTATTTAATAGTTTTTCCTATGACGATCGAATTAGGTAATAACAATGTTTTTCGAATCCCTAAGCCTGACCAAAGCGGGAAAACCGATTTTTCTAAAGTCGTATTACCATTAAAACCTTTGTCGGATTTAGTAATTTTTTTCCTTGAATCTACAATGTTTTACACTGACGCATCCCTATTTGCCGGCTTCTCAGTTATCAGAGACGGAGCAATCACCATTCAATATTCCTGCCGCAGACATTCTCCGTCATTTCATCAGAATTATACGCGATTTATCTTGCTACGGAATCTTATGAGTTCCGATGTTGATAAACCTTCGATTATATATTCTGACTCTCTTCTAGCACTCTGCACTCTCTGCGACGTTTTCAATCATGATCAGCAACCTATAGCCAAGAAAAAACTGGTACTGACGAGGTCGAGTCAGAAAGTGACATTTGTCTTTCATACGTATATATATAATGCAAATTTTTCGTAATTTTTTTTTGTTTCTATTTTTACTTATATTTCTATCAGTATAACATAAAATGTTTAAAAACGTTAATCATTTTTATTTTTCTTGTATCAGATATTTAAATTATTACCTTAATAACCCCGTGATAAATACAAATACATTAAATAAATTATTGTATTTATATATATATATTTCGGATATCTCGGTAACAATCGATTTGGATAAAAAATTTTATATACATGTAATGCATTGATTAATTTAAAATAACCTATATAGAAATAGCGAACTTTGAAAATTTGTGCCGTGACTCCGAACAACCCGATTGTTATTCCAACGAATATTGCAATCTTACAAATTTCCTCTTTACTGCAAATATGCTGGAAAATATAATTGAGATATTAAATCTCGAGCGCCGTTTTAATTTAAGTCATCGGATGTTCTAGGAATATTTTATAATCTATTTAAAAATTATTATCAGGAAAAAATCCAATCAAAAAATTCCCAAATTCATTTTTAAGTACATCATTTCTTCTAATAATTATAATTTATATCCAGTGTACAAAATTAAAAGAAAAAATAAATTAAAGTTGACACAATGCATTATTTTTGTAATAACTAATAAACGAATGGTAATATAGGATATTTTTTTCTATGCGCTGCGTACGTCTTTACCGCTACTTTATATTGATATAAGAGTATATTTTAAGACATGAGGTTATGCCGTGTCTAAAAAATGTGTTCACAAACCTGAAATTACGAATAAATTGCCTACAATTCTCAATTTGATATTAATAATTTAATTAATGTTTTTAACATTGATAATAACATTGTTAGCATGAGTATTTCCTTAATTCTTTTAAAATAATTTTTTTAACGACCTTACTTAAGTTGCTAAGTAAACTAATTAGCCAAATGTTGCAAATCTGAGAACTGTCATTCCCAAGTTTAGGGGGAGCAATAAATTTTGAGTTTTTCTAACAGTGCGTAAAATAACTGAATTTAAACATGCAGTTTAATATAGTCGTAAATTGTACGATAGCCTTTAATGGGAGCTCCTTAATTACTATAGATGAAATTTCATCATGTACTACCGAATGTTTAGCTTTAATTTATTTAATTGTAACATACATATCTTTCGGAGTAATAAAAATTGTTTTATCAACAGAAGTGACAGCTTTAATATATTGACTGACTGTTAATCGAACTTTAATGAATTGTAGAGCAGTGGAAGAGCAGTGCACGGTTTGTTATAATTTTTGTAAACCTTCCATACATTATTATTTTTCGTATTGAGCTTCGATAAAAACGAATTAAATTTATTGTAATGAATCCAATTGTAAATTGGAAATGCGACCTCATATGAACTGTAAGACCAATATGTTGATTATTGTTAGGACTACCCTGTTATTATATTATTATTATTATTATGCACTTATTGCTACATTAAGCCAATATGTGGAAAAGTTAGGAACGAAATAACATTGACGGCTTTTAAACTTGAAATATTTTCTAGTAAAAAATCAGTGATCCATTTAATATATGTATAATCTTATTACCATCGGATATACTGCATCCAGGAAAAGAAATGTGAATCGCAATAGTAAGGATAAGATAACCACCTACCGCAGTACAACAAAATTGATGTGTCAATAAGTCGCTATAATAATTCATTTAATTTAATTTTCTTATATATTACGAGGTCCATTTCGCATTTTGATATCAACATTTGTGTATCGTTTTTGCTCCGTTTGTCTCGACTTGTGTCGTTAGTTTCGTTTGTGTGAAAAAAAAATTGTGAGGAAGTAAAGAATCTTCCATTTCCAACTTGGTTCCCAAATATTTACTATAGTTTTCCAGATTTGCTTTGTTCTTAGTGTTTGTCTTTAGATGTACAGAAATTAACTTCATTCATTAAGTCAATTTTTAAAAATCGGAATTAATTTTTTTGTTTTGATTTGCTTCATTCATAATGATTTTTTTACCGTTTCCAATTTATTTTAATTCACAGATATTTATATAACCAGTTTAACAATTTTTGTAAGGAAACTAATAATAAATTTAAATAATTTGTAGTTACGAGTATTTTAAACGAAATTTTCAAATTATAATGCAAACAAAAAAACGCGTCTATTTTTATTTTTATTTTTAATTCGATACAATTTTAATCATAAATTAATATATTTTATTATAAAACGACTGGAACAACCATATACATTTGTTGATATATATAAATTGACGCTCTATCATTTTTGTATATATATATATATATATATATATATATATATATATATAATTATATAATTATGTACATTTGTATACAAAGGGGGACAACTGGAATAAATTACCCCAGGCCACAAATGAAAGGGTCGCACAAAAACATTAAAAGTTAAAATTCGTTTTTAGTGAGGAACCCAAATGTAAATACATTTTTTAAAAATATTTTTGAAATACAATGTAAAAGGGTAACAAATAATAGTTTAGCCTATCCAGACTTAAGTTTATGGAAAAGACGTGTTTATGTCAGTCAGAATATTAAAAATAGTTTATATTATCCTAATTACAAGAAATACCAGTACAATTTTGAACGACACCTCTTATTAAATAGTTATTTATATTTTTAGGAAATATGTACTTTCATCTTTAGGTACGTGGATATATACATATATGCAATATATGCAATATATGCAATATATATGTAATATATGTGTGTGTGTGTATATGTGCATATAGATATATATAAATATGTATACCTACATGCATATACACACACCCATTTTAAATATATGTATATATACATGTAATATGGTTGTGTGTACATTGCTTTTATATATATATATAAAACCGGTGAAAAATATTTTTTTCTCAGACTGTAAAAATAATTATTTCCTCTCCAAGGTCTTTAATTTTAAGAATTATTTTCCTTATAGACGTTTATCATTATTATCGTAAAATGTTTATGATTATTATTGCAAGACGTTTATTATGATTATCTGAAAAACGGCGGTGACCCAGCACGTGCTGAAATGCTGATTCAGCGGAATTATCTAAAAGCCGGCGCCTGGCCCCATTTTCGTGTACGCCCGTTGAAACAGAAGAGAATAGAGCTCTGGCGTTATCACTGATTAAATCTCCATCTTTAAGACTGTGCAAAATAGCCTAGATGGCAAAAAGTACTGTTAGAAAATATTTCTTACATTCTGTCTGTTAATAATGACATTGAAAATTCAGCTGACTGTGCACCACAAATATCGCCAGCATAATAAACGAATAACTCCGCGCGAAATGGAATATATTGTGGTTATCTCACCGCCAACTACAAACAAATTATACGCTCATTCAAACCTAATACTAATTTACGGCGATCTCCCCCTTCGTTTACACGACATGAAGAAATAGTAATTCGTCGTATATTACCAATACGACTCTCACTCATAGTCACTTGATCAGAAGAGAATCACCACCGATTTGTTCCTGCAGCAATGTTAAATTAACAATAGAACACTTTCTGCTACACTGCCAAACGTACAAGGCTGAACGCATTCGATATGGGTCTTCCATCAGCATTACAACGATTTTTGCAGCCAAATGCAGCCGGTCCAGTTCCTACGTGAAACCGGCATGTTTCTATAGCTTATAGCTTCCGTGTCCGTGCCTCTAGCCTCGTAGCAGTATACGGCGCGTAAATGGATCATCATCATCACAAAGGAAAAAAATGACCGTTAGTTGGGCCGTTCGGGATTCGAATCTGACCCAGGTCACGACGAGTGCGGGTTTTTTTGTTTTTGTTATTACTTTTTTCCGTTGTTGTTCGTGATCGTTTATAGTTTGTTTTGCCTGCTGAATTTTGTCACACATTCGGCTGTTTATATTTTACGAATTTTTATTACGAATTTTTTTATTACTTTTTGTGATGGGGAAGTGTGAGCCCACCGCAGATATAAATTCTGAGTGTGCCACTATATATATAATATATAATATATATATATATAAATAAGACAAAATCATAACAAAGTTATCACTAAAAGTTTTTTATTGCAAAGCTTTTAGTGATTAAACTGTGTTATGATTTTATTTTGTTTATAATTCATAAAATCACTACTCTCCGATATATTCAACATTATATATATGTATATATATATATATATATATATATATATATATATATCCCCCCCAGGGGTACTTTGTACCTTCTGGGGACCGGAGCTCTAACCGGTATGGGGCGCGTCCACAGGTGGCGGATAGTGGAACGGCCTGCAGATATGTAGGTTAGCTGCGAATAAGACATTAGTCAAATAAGCAGTCGCGGACCAAGAGCGGCTACTGGCGGAAAGTCTCTGGCAGACGATTCCAGTAGTGACAGGGCAAGGAGACACGAGGATGCAGATGGACAGCTTGAGGACCTGTCCACAAAAGTCTGCAAAAATCCTATGACTGTCTCTCCCTCGGCGGGTTTAGGTCGCCGTAAAAACCTAAATCGTTACCTCCTCAGTAACAACCCGCTGCCTTGCGGTTTGGGTCTTTACTCAAGGGCTAAGGGAGATAACCCTGACAGAAAACAAAGCCACTGCCTTGTGGTTAGGGTTTTTACCCAAAGGCTAAGAGAGTAAACTCTAACAGAAAATTCGCTGGAAGGCAACAGAAAACCACCAGTGTACCTTTTCTATGAACAACTATGGAACTCAAATTATATAATGATAGTATGCCATGCGGTCCGACTAGCAATCGGCGCTATATGGGGTCCGGGCCTGATAGTGTTAAATTAGTGACTGGCCACGATGATGTAGGAAACCAGGCATCGCGTGGAAACTATGCGACTGGAATGAATATATGGAAGTATGTAAAGATCGGAACATGGAATGTTCGTGGTTTAAATGAAACTGGAAAACTGGCTATAGTTGAATATGAAACTTCGGAATTTAATATTGTTGGAATATCAGAAACGCATTGGAAAGGCAGAGGATACTTTGTCAGTAACAATAACAATGCAGTCTACTATTCTGGACATGAAACCCGTCACAAAAGTGGAGTAGCAATCGTAATACACAATAGGGATCGTAACAAAGTGATTGCGTATGAAGCAGTAAACGACAGGATAATAGCAGTTAAAGTGAAAGCAAATCCCGTAAACTTAAACATTATTCAAGTCTATGCTCCAACTAACGAAGCGGAACAAGAAACTGTAGATAACTTTTATGCTGCTCTGGAGGAAACGATGGGAAAGATACCATCAAGGGAAATGACGGTGGTTCTTGGAGACTTTAATGCAAAAATTGGGGAAACAGACCATGATTTGGAGTTACGGAATGTTATAGGCAAGTATGGCCTCGGCACTAGGAATGAAAGAGGTGAACAATTAATTAACTTCTGCGCTAGTACAAGAATGTTCATATGTAACTCCAGTTTTAAGCATCACCCGAGACGTCTCTATACGTGGCGTTCCCCAGGTGATCGGTTTCGGAATCAAATTGATTACATATTAATCAACTCGAGATGGAGATCGTCAATTCGAAATGCAAAAACGTACCCAGGGAAAGAATGCGATAGTGATCACCAGCTGCTCGCAATAAAATTAAAAATCAAGCTACAAAATTGTAAAGCTGAAAAAAATGTACCTAACAGATGGCATTTACGAAATAATAATTGTTATCAAAACCTAGCTATGCGAGAGCTACAAAGAATAATAGGATTAACACGTCAATATGATGATGCCAATAGCATTTGGGAACACACAAAGTGTGCATTAGAAAGAGCAAACGAAGCTACCGGAAATGTTAATATGGTATCTCACAATAGAAGGAAACCATGGATCACAGAGGAAACATGGGCAACGATAAAGATGCGTAAATATATTAAAAATAAAGGAATTAATTGTGAAGAAATGGCCCAGAAATACCATGATATTAATAAACAAGTAAAGCAACAATGCAGAAATGATAAAAATAAATTCCTGAATAACATATGTAAGGATATTGAGCAAAATAAAAACACAAATGAAGTTAAAGATATGTTTAAAAAAATTAAAATAATAACGAGACGTTTCACCCCACAATACTTAGGAATAAAAAGTGAAAGCGGAGAAACACTATGTGAAGAAGACAAAATAAGATCTAGGTGGCGTCAATATTGCGAGGAACTGATGAAAGTACACGGAGAAGAAAAAGAAGCAAAGGAAATTTTCAGTAAAATAATGGAAATTGAACCCATGATACTAAAGGATGAGACGCGAAATGCGTTACAGAAACTTAAGGCATATAAGGCAGGAGGAGAGGATCGAATTGTAACAGAAATGTTCAAATACTTAGGGGACTCAACGGTAGAAATTTTACATGTCATATGCAAAAAAATATGGATTACAGGCATATGGCCAAGAGACTGGACAACGTAAATTTATGTCCCGATTCATAAAAAAGGTCCTCGAGACATATGTCAAAATTACAGAACTGTAGCATTGATGTCACATGCTAGTAAAGTAATGTTGAATATTATCCTTGAGCGACTGAAACCTTATATACTACCACAAATATCATGGCAACAAGCAGGGTTTATGCCAGGAAAAGGCACAAGGGATCAAATTCTAAATATGCGACAGATAATTGAAAAATGTCGAGAATTCAATATTACCATTTACATATGCTTTATAGATTACGCAAAGGCGTTCGATTGTGTAAGATGGGTAAAATTATGGCAAGTTTTAGAGGAAGCTGGCGTACCACAACATTTGATAGAATTAATTAAATCACTATATAAAAACACAAGCGGAAAAGTGAAAATAAATAACAAGCTATCTGAGAAATTTCAGCCTGAAAAAGGAGTTCGTCAAGGATGCATACTAAGTCCTATTTTGTTTAACATATACAATGAATGGATAATCAAAGAGACCATGAATGGATGGAAAGATGGAGTTAAAATAGGAGGAACATGCATTAACAACTTACGATACGCTGACGATACTGCCATATTTGCCTCAACTGAAGAGAATCTACAGGTTTTACTCCGGAAGTTGGAAACCATAAGCAAAGCTGCAGGCTTAACAATAAATAAAGACAAAACTAAAATAATGATTATTAATCGAAACAACTCTGATAACATCCAGCAATGGCATGACTTCCAGGTAGTTGATAAATTCGTATACTTAGGTTCAGTAATTACCAAAGATGGAGGATCGACCGATGAAATTAAAAGAAGAATAGGAACTGCAAAAAATGCATTGGCTCAACTGACAAGAGTATGGAAGAGCCACGACATAACGAAGAATACAAAAATTCGCCTCATGGACACCTTAGTCTTTTCGGTTTTTCTGTATGCATTGGAATGCTGGACTTTAAAAAAAATGGATGTCCGCCGAATAGATGCTTTTGAGATGTTCTGTTGGAGAAGGATGCTGCGGATTCCCTGGACCGAAAAGAGAACAAACCTGTCGGTGTTAAAGGAAATCTGTCCAAAAATACGACTGCGAGATGTAGTAAGGCAGCGAATAGTAACTTACTTCGGTCATATCGTACGTCAAAATAGTTCGGGAAAGTTAATTTTGGAGGGTATGGTCGAAGGTCGGCGAAAACAAGGAAGAACGCCTACACGATATACGGACGGAATCAAAGAATTGCTAAACATTACATCATTCCAGCAAGCGGTTCGATATGCAGAGGACCGAAACATATGGCGGACGCAGTTGCATAAAATCAAGGTTTCATAGTATCACGATGCTCGGATCGAGCCTACGATGAAGAAGAAGAAGATATATATATATATATATATATATATATATATATATAGATATATATAGGGTGACCCAGAGAAGACGGACCGCTCTGTTGTTTCTTGAATAACTCGGAAAAAGAAAATACTAGGCTAACATTTTTGAATGAAATTTAATAACAACACGAGAAATTAGCTTACAATTATTTGCACAACACAATATCGTTCAGATGATCGCCGTTTGCAACAATACATTCATTTAGTCTTTACACGATTTTCGAAAACTTTTTTGAGCATAGGACGCTGAATTTTTGAAATTTCTTTCCAGATCTTGTGGACGTGTTTCGTAAACGCTGCTCTTAAGGTATCCGTTCAATATAATCACATAACTTTGAATTATTTTCCACACTCTCCTTGCACTGTCGTTATCGATTCACGACGAATGTAACGCTCCACGTAAAACGCGCGCAAAAACAAAATTGTCCGTCTTCTCTTCCCCCTATATAAGAATCATCATTTATCTACTCGCGTGTGTATAGGAACATGATCAGATATTTCGGACATATAGCGAGAAACATCAATTCAATGGAACGAACAATAATACAAGGTATCGTAAACGGTATACGTCCACAGGGAAGATGCCCCATACACGCGGGATCGATCAAGTAAAGGCGTCAACACGATATACTATGTCGGAGGCATTTCAAAATGCCAATAATAGATACTTATGGAGAAAAACTATAATGCAACTTGAATAATATTACATGGTGTCACCACGTCCTTACGTAGGACAGTGGACAGTGATGATGATGATAATGATATATATATATATATATATATATATATATATATGTGTATATTCGTGATAATGTAGCTAAAGTTCAAGCTAAACAAAACGCAGCGAAATCTTTTCTCACGGAACTAGAGGTTGTTGACGCATAAGTACGGAGATTTTTCGGCGAATACGAATTCAATATTTGGAGTAAAAAAACGATTTACCTCCAATTTATGTTGTGATTAGAATCGTATGATTCTATTATTATTATTATTATTATTAAATTAAATTAACGTGCCGTGTGCAGTTATTAATGGCTAGAGGCACGATAGGAAAAAGGTATTAGATCGAGTGGTATAGGGTTGTTTTATGTGGGAAAAGAATTAGGAGGATGAAGAGGGTGTTGATGTTGCCAGCTAGAAGAAGTGGAAAGAAATTCGGAAGATTCAATAACGATAACTGGGAAGAATATTAGGGACAAACGACAAGCATGTTATGATAAACGGTAAGAGTGACACCGCACAAAGGTTCACCGAGGTGGTTCATTCCGCTGCAGGGAGTTGTAGTCATCATCTTTATAGCACCCTGTCTAAGTCCGGTGATTACCACGTCGTCATTTCTTCACTGTATGTTTAAATTCCACAGTCGTATTTTAGACATAACGGAACATAATTTATTGGTTGAAGTGACAGAGTGTTATTTTTGTTCCTATAGATGCGATAATTTTTTCTTGATATGTCGCCAAAAATTTGATGAAGGAACCGTGACGTTTGACGCAGTCGTAACAATCGCTCAATCAGCCAGTTCATTATCATAGAGTTCAATATGAGCTGGAACCTCAAAAAATTGAGACTTTTCATTAAGGAATTTTCTTTGCTATCAAGCGCTGTATGCATCTTATAAAAAAAAACATATAGGAGAAAGGAATTAATTGTGAGTATGAGGGTGGGAGATCAGACTAATAAGCGTGTGAGAAATACAACCTCAAATAGTAGAGCTGCAAGGTGCGAATACTTTTAAGCTTTTAGTTTTTCCTGTTTCTTTCGTTTTTCGACTATACCTCACAGTTTCTGACGCAGCTTATTCTTTTCCATCGTAGTCTGTTTGTTGCCAGCTACTCAACTAAAGTCAAAGATTGTACCTCACAAAGAAAAAGTAAATCCACCTTTTTACAAAAAAAAATAAAAAATAAAAGCAATACAACCATCATTAATACGGTTTCAAGAGAAGAGTCAGATAAAATCTCTAAGGTTACATCCGACCGGATTGAAGGAACCAAGGTGCAATATGAAAAGGTGCTTGACCCAACAATTGTCACCTTCCGCACTAAAAATATTTCCGCGAGTGGGGTAACAAATTATTTTATCGATTCTTTTGGATCAGAACTAATTTCAGTCACAAAAGTTGGGGAGAAAAAGCCAGCCGGATTTATGTACACAAACAGCTACCGGAAGAAAAGAGGCTTCACATCATGTGGGAGTCTCTCGCATTTTTTTATGCTATAAATATCCACGTATGTGCAAACAATTTGGCCACACAGAAAAATTTTGCAAAGCTGATGAGCATTATACCAGCTTTTTGGAGACAAAAAAAAAATCCACATGTACTAATTATTTGTACACTAATTAAGGCCTGTAATTTTACAGATATCATAAATAATCTTAATAATAAAGAGGTGGTCAAAAATGTTGGTGACAAGTTTTGGCCACATAATACTCAACAACAAATTTTCTTGGGGTTGAAAACTTGAGGTCCTAAATTAATTTTGGACCTTAATATAAATTACCTTAACGTTGATAACTCATATACTTAGCTCCATTTTTTCTAAAGAGTGTTGTGAGTACTGATAGTGACCTGGCTGTTATTGAAGAACATTACCTTCGTAATGGTGGTCTCTTCACTCTCAATTATTTTATTTCATATGTCAATAACGGAATAAACTTTCTCATAAAACGTGATATACCCCACAGGTTGCTATTTAGTTGCAACAATGTAATTGCACTAATGGGTAAATATTTATGTATTTCTTACTATCTATCTCCAAATAAACCTAGAATCCAACGTCTGAATCTTATTTATCGCACTATTAAACTTAATTCTAACTTACTACCAATCCTCCATAGGTGATTTTAATATAAGATTATCATGCGTGGAGAGCAAAATTACTTCCAATGATAATGTCATCCTCTGACTCAGTTCTTGCTCAGCAATGTTCTGGTCATTAAAAACTTTAAGAAACCTACTTTTGGTAGTTATAATGGAGAGATTGACTATTTATTGTGCACATATCATCAATTGGTTACATTTTCACTTAATTACTTTGACCGTACACCCCATAGGAATATTCTTTCGACTTTGTCTTTTAACATTCTCAAAACTAACTCAACCACTTTTAGGAGATTAGATTTTAGTCGCTTTACTAAAAACATTAATTACAAGTTTGTTCTTCATTTACAACAATGTATTAACAATATAAATAAGCAATACAGGTATATCATAGTATCAATAAATTTAACATCTATTTATCTAAAACTGTCATTATGTCAAGTAATGAGATCACTTCTTCAGTGGTTGACTAGCGAAATCCTAGTCTACTCAAATCAACAGAACTAGAAAATTCAAAAATAAGTGTAGAAATATTGAAAAAATCATTTGTTCCGGATGTAACTATATTAAACCAAACAATATAAAGGTCAGATTGTCTAAACTATTTGCATGGCGCCAATTTGTTTATGAAAGTAGTGTCTATAAATTCATTTTCAGTAAACACAAAATTGTGTCAATGACAGATATCACCATCAACAATACCCGTTATAATTAATAATTCAGACAAATGCAATGCATTTATTGACAATTTTTTCCTTAAGTTCACTCATGGACTGCTTTCCACTTGTTCCACTCTTAGAGCAGTGTTCCTTCAGCTACCCCTAGAGATATAAGCATCGTCAAATTCTTAAGTAATAAAAAAACTCCTCACTCAGATAAGATGAATAATAAAATTGTTAAATTTTTAGAGCAGAACTTCTCGAATTTTCTTTGCTCCATTATCAATAGCTGTTTTATCTATCAGTTCTTCCCAGATTGTTCAGAAATAGTTGCTAAAAATCTGCTGTAGACTTAAATTACCTTTCTATCTATCGTCCTATATCACTACTTAACTCTATCGGCTACATGTTTGAAAAGGTAATTAGTGAAATACTCTTCAAAGAAGCTGATAGTATTTATCACCAGAACCAATTTGGATTCAGAAGGGTACGCTCCACTAAGGGTGTCCTCAACAAGTTTATTTCTGCATTAAAGCGCAATTGAGGGGGCTAGCAATTCTACAGTGAGCATTTGATAGCTACAGGTTCATTGTAATTTTAAAACAATACAAAGTTAATCCCTTCATAATAAATCTGATTATCAGCTATTTTAACAATAGATTTTTGAACATCAATGACTCCATCGCCAGCAGGAGATTCGATGTGTGTCTTTAGACACACTTTTTAAAATATTCCATACTACCGAGTTCATTTTCAAATGGATGAATTTATGTTGAGCACTAATAAATCTTTTCAGTTAGTATCTTATACTGATGATTTATGTGTTTCTCTCAACATCGATAGCCATTATGATTTCAATTTGATTCAGGTTATATGTCAGTATCTGTAACAAACTATCAATGGACTACGGTTTGTTTTCTCAAATGTCAATTTATTTTCATTGGTGATCATAGAATAGTAAGCAAGGTTCAATCACTCAATCCAGTATCGGGCCTACCAATAACAGACACTAACCAATTGAAACATCTAATTGAGAGAAAATTAACATTTCTACCACATATTGAATATATATATATATATAATGTGTGATGTCGTCTATGACAATTTGACGACTGCAACCAAAGGATCATCCTGTATAAGGGGCTAATTCAGTCTATGTACAGAAGAAAATAAAATTCTCTTTGTTAACCGAAACCATAAGAAATTTCTTCTTAATATCTCTTCTCTATATAAAACCTGTCCCATGTCTGCTACTAATCTAATTTCAAATATTTTATCGCTAGATCTTCTCAACACAGGGCCTTCAATTATTTCCGAATTCCAAATGGTTGGGGACGTTTCTTGTATTGGAAATTTTCAGTATTTGAATATTCTCATGTTCGGAAATAAATCCTAATATTAAAACTTTTAAAAAGTTCATTAAAAATTTCGAATTTCAATTTGGCAAGAGAGGTAGGACAGTTCTGAAACTGAAAGAAAGACATATATGTTTTTCCCAAAGAGTTAAATTAAAAAATTTATATATCAATTTTTATAATGCACAGATGCTCTTAGTTCCTAATTACGTAGGTTCCATCTTGTAAGTGACCCTGAGTGCACTTTGTGTTCCTCTGGTTCCGTGGATAACATTAATCATTTCATGTTCACTGCCCTTTCTTCTCTAATTTTAGAGTATTATACAATCATAGATTGCATCCAACCATTGACCTCAAATAATACCAATTACAAGAATACCCTGCTGTATATAGAATCTGCAATGTATAAGAAGTTCAAAATAGGACAGTAAAAATTTACTCTCTCTTTGTCTAATCTCAATTTAAATGTGAAACTGCAAATTTTGTGTGGTCGGCACTTCCACGCTCTTCTTGTACTTGCCACTTATTAAATTTTAAATTTATATTTAAGTCTATCCTTATATTAAGGTCGTGTTACATTGTTTATTTGCTTCTTCTTCCTTATTAGAAAATGTAAAAATCTTGCCCCGTCCGTAGCGGGGAAGTATTATTTGTGCTTCCAATAATCCGAAAGGTAAGTGGCAACTAGAAAATTATAATTTTGTTTTAAGATGAATATTATTTATATTATTTTTAAATCCAACTGATTATATGTGATATATTGTTCATCTACTTTTTTTTATTAGTGTTTAAATTCGCATTTACATTAATTAATTTTCATTCGTTTCAATTATTAAAATTCGTTATTTTTTTATTTTAATATCGCACTACTTAATATGTAACGCGCACTCACAAACTCAATCATACATGCAAACTTGTTGTTGTAAGGGTCTATGTTATTCATCCTTTTTCCATACTACGTTTTAGTTACACATTGCAAGGAAATACTATAAACCTATTTATCTTTTATATTATACATAGATGTTTTTTCTGTTTCATCTACACAACACTTACACACATTTATTAAGTACCCTGCACCCGTGTAATTACAAATTTACAAAATTTATAATACAGTATGATATAATATATAATATAATTGTAGTTAGTTTTCTCGTCTAGACCTATTGTGCGTTTCTATGTTTTTATTATTATTATTATTATTATTATTGCTTTATTTAATTCTTTAATTCAATCTGCTAATTTTATTTCTAGTCGCGTGTTTTTTTAACCAGTATTTCGTAAGTTACTGAATTTTAAACGTTTTTCTACTTTTGAGTTCTTTATTTTTGTTAAAACTAATCATTTTGGTGGTGCTCGGTTTGGTTTTGGATAATTCGTTTTGAAGTTATCAATTTCTAAAGTTTTTCTAACTTTCTAACTTATCGTATTATGTTCGCGCAGTTTGAAGCGTGAAATTCTTACCCACGTGTAGTGAAGGAAGAATCCGAAATGTAAGAATGTAAGTGACAACTAGAAGATTATAATTTTGTTTTAAGATGAATATTATTTTCAAGTCCTACTGATTATACGTAATATACTGTTCGTCTACTTATTTCTTAAAGATTTTATCTTCAGTTTACTAATTTCCATTTACATTAATTACTTTTCATTTGTTTTTATTTTTTTTTTTAATATTATGTAAATCTTCATATGCCGTTTGTAACTACCAGGGTTATTACAGCATAAGGAGACATCTGTCTAGTTTATATGTGTGTTAGGATTCCGCTTTCTCTTACAAAAGCTAGGATGCTATATTGATTGAGGGTTGTTTGAGAGTATGTATCGGGCCCTGTATTTTGTGTTTTAACCTGTGTGGTGTGAGCGTTTGGCAGTTGTAGATTAAATGTGTGACTGTTGATTCTGTTAAATGTCCGCATAAGGGGCAGTTTGAGGGTTTTTGGTCTAAAGATAATTGTGTGATCTATATGACCCACACGTAGGATGTTTAAGGTACCATATTCTTTTCTGCTTGTGCCATCCGTAGGCCACCGAAGTTCTATGGTTGATTTTATGCTCCTAAGGAAGTTTGTTTGTAAGGTCCAGTCGATGGTCCATTCCTGTTTATGTTCGTGAGTACGTGCGCTAATGTTGATGGAGGTGGTGAGTATTCTGGTACTGGTGAAAATAGACCGAGCTTCAAGGTCTACTAAAATTTGTTATATTTTAATTTTAATTTAAATTTACACCTCTTTATAATTGCACCGCTTATTATATAACGTGCACTGACAAACTCGATCATACACGCAAACTTGATAGACTAAGAAACGATGTTATTTTTCCGTTCTATTTTTCAGTTACACATTGCGGGGAATTACTACATCTATCTTTTATATCGTACATATATATATATCAGTTTCGGCTGTACAACAATTACACGATTCATTAAGTACACTAGTTCCCTGCAGCTGTATAATTACGAATTTACCGAATACATTTGCCCCACCGACTATGTCCGGAATGGGGAACCGTTAACAAAAAAAAAAAAAAATAATATTAATAATATTAATAATATTAATAATATTACTAATATTAATAATATAATGATATATTTACCGTTAGAGGGATAATGGATTTTTAATACTTACTAATGCGGTGAAATCCTTTAATTTTTTCGGTTTTTTAAATAAATTGACAAACCATGCTTCGACGATATAGTACATCGTTAAAAGTAAACACCGGCAAGATTCAAACGAGAAGAATAACGAATAGAAATTTTTACCGGCCATATTGCGTATATTTTTATATTAATCAATTTTGTAATCCGAAGTTCCTGTGTAAATAATATGAGAAAATAATTAATAATAATATTACTACCGCTACTGATAGTTTAATACTATTGCTACAACAAACGAATATTCATACATAAAACGAATATAATGAGCAAAATGGCCGAAGTTAAATCCCTTTTCACCGGGGGGGGGGGATATCGCCTAATTTTAAGGACGTGACTAAATGCAAATTTTTCGTTTATAATTTTTGTATAGCGCACTTGTAACGCGTACGGTAAATTTAACGAATATCTTTCATCCGATCATTCGCTGGACTTCGTGACACCCGATTTATGACTTTGAAGAAAATTTTCTCCGTATATATTTCTGTTCTCGGTCTTATGATTTCGATCTTCTCTTCATTTGATCGATAAAACGCATCGATGATCGACCCTATATGTCGCTTAACTCGTACTTTTCCCTGTATGGACACGGCTTCTCAATGCCGTCAGCTCGAATAATATGTCCGAAAAATTTCGATATTTTTTTTATAAATTATCGCTATGATTCTTCGGTGTGGTCAGGATGTTTAACTGAAACTGAGGCATTTGTTCTGCGTCTAGTCCATTAAATTCTTAACATTTTTCCATACGCTGTCACTCCATTGCCACAAGTCTTCTTTGCGATCCTTTATTTAATGTCCGTGATTTTTTATGTTTATATATATATATATATATATAATATATATTTATATATTTGTTTGAATTTATATGTACAAAAACACATATTCCAAGTATCCTTTTAGCAGTTAAATACAACCAAATGACTTTACAAAACTAAAGAAATAATAAAGAATAAAACAGTAGTAAAATAACAATAGGAAAAATTAAATAAATAAAATAATAATAATAAAGCTGGTAATCACATATTCCAAGTATCCTTTTAGCAGTTGAATATAACCAAATGGCCTAACAAAACTAAAGAAATAATAAAGAATATAACAGTAGTAAAATAACAATAGGAAAAATTAAATAAATAAAATAATAATAATAAAGCTGGTAATCACATATTCCAAGTATCCTTTTAGCAGTTGAATATAACCAAATGACTTTACAAAACTAAAGAAATAATAAAGAATATAACAGTAGTAAAATAACAATAGGAAAAATTAAATAAATAAAATAATAATAATAAAGCTGGTATATTAAATTTAGTTTAATTCCGACGGTGTAAAATTTGTACAAAACTGCGACCTTCGATGTTTAATCTGACGTTGATTTAAACTTTTTAAATGAACTTCCGAAAACGTTCATTAAGTTTTATCTGTTTCGTTTTAAGTTTTATTATTTATCTACTCTTTTTAATTCTCAAGATTTTTTTGGAATTTAACTTTTTTTTTTTTTAATTTTAAATTTTAAATTGTTTAAAATTTGTCTTTTCTGAAATATTTTTCTTTTAATATAAACACTTGCGGAAAACCAAAAATATTTCAAACATTAAACAAACAAATCTGCCCAGCGTAACGGTTCGAAGGGAGAGTCATAAAACAGCAGCACACTGTGAAATACCTAGGCGTAATCTTAGACCAAAGGCTAACCTGGTCACCTCATATTACAAATGATAAAAAGAAGTTAAATATTCAATTAAATAAACTTTATTGCCTAATTGGTAGAAACTCTAAAATGTCGTTAAAAAATAAGCTCTTAATTTACAACGCAATAATAGCACCGATTCGGACATATGACATAGAACTATGGGGTTCATCTGCGAAAAGTAACATCCTGAAAATCCAACAATTCCAATCGAAAGCACTTCGAATTATAATGATCCGTACTACGTAAGTAATGATACATTGCACAATGATCTACAAACTGTTGAACAATCTCATAAAATTAGATACAGCAGATTTAACAACAAATGTAAAGATCATGTAACACAGCTGTACAATCTCATTCTACCAGATAATCAGGGATGCACTACTCTAAAAAAAAAAAAAGTTTCAGTTATACCAGAGTAGGTTACTCATTGGAGTAAATGCTCATCTTTATCTACTAATAACTCATTTCACGAACAGCCAACATGCTTATTGTTTTAAAAAAAAAACAGTCGCATGTTAAAAAAAAAAAGAAAAAAGAGTTAGTCACGTATTTAGGGATGCATATTGATTCGCGTCTAAATCGGAAGCACAACATTCGACAGGAATGTTTTGGAAATAAAAAAAGCAAAAATGAGAAGTATAAGAACTCGACGCTATCTATTGAAAGTAAACTAGTCTTTTATATTGTTCAACCTATCGGAATACAATTACGAAGTTGTACTACTATTTCCAATACGGATTCTATACAAAGAGGTCGTAAACGTTGCACTTCATACGATCATATATCTGAACGACGCAAGAATGACAAACCACCGAGACTTAAAATTTCAGGTGGTTATCGATGAAATTATCAGGTTTGTTTGTAAACACGCAAAAAATTTGAAAAGTACACTGAAATCACACAGCTCCAAGTCTGAGGATTTAAGACGAACTTCGAAAACCATATGATTTAGCGAATGAATAAGTCAGAGATACTTCATTGGAAGTGTAACTGTTCACACGTGCTTTCAACTTTATCATCGTTATTGTAAAAAAAAATTACATAATCGTCATAATAATTTTAATGAAATATATATATATATATATATGTGTGTGTGTGTGTACATATATAAATTTCCTTAATATTTTCTTGTGACGGGTTTTTCTTCATCAGTACTGTGGAAATTCACCTTGAATTTATTTCGAGAAGGATACTACAACTACTAATTCTGCGACTACTCAAAAGCAAAAATAAATAGACCGTATGCAACAGATAAATAATAAAAAAAAAACGTAATAATATTACACATATAAATATACTTTCTCTTACACACCGACACTCATACAACACACGCATATACATATATATATATATATATATATATATATATATTTATTTTATTTTATTTTCTAATATTCACCTCTAAGTTAAATAATATTTATACAGGGCTACGTTTATACTATGCTGATGATTTACTTTTAGTTTATAATGCATATTTATGTAGAACTTTAACTTTGTCTTCTCATATCGCTAATTGTAATGATATCATTAATAAACTCAGAGTAATAGTAAATGTTTTAAACCTCCAGTTTGAGATGAATAAATCTCAAATCATGGTGGTATCTGGTTGTGGCAAAAACTTTGACCGAATTTTTTACGATAATATTAAAATTGATAATTGTACGATCAGTTCTTCTAACTATACTAAATAATTAGGTTTCATTATAGATAATAAGTTAAAGTGCAATAAGCACATAGAGTAGATAAATATTACTATATCTCTAAGTCTCTTGGTGGAAAACAGTGGGGATTAGCAAGGTAATACTCTACAAAGGGTTAGTGCAATCGTTGTACTCATACTGCGCAGGTGTCTATTATAGTCATATGACTAAACAACACATACATAACGTAAACTCTAATTGTCGGAAATTCTTAATTGATTTAACTTCTTCGTATACAACTGCATGGATCGCGATATCCAGACCATAGCACGGATTTTACCTATTGATCTTCATATTAAGAAAAGATCTTTAATCTTTAATGTTAAAAAAATAAACAGTTGCGATATCAACAAAGATACTCTCTTAAATCAATTAATTTACAGATTCACAACGAGTTTCACGATACGATACTCTAGCAAAGGATAAATTGATATATAAGTTCTTTGCTAACGTACTAGAACCGCTTTAAAAATAAAAACATTACCGTAAATTATCACACGACATCGATACTGATCATGGTGTTCTATTGCCTATTATCTAAATAAATTAAAAATCATTAATGATAGTACATGTTGTAATTGTCAATAAAATAGAAAGCGTTCAACATATAACATATAACTGCGGTAAATATATTCACCTGCGACAGATGTATAAGATTGACAGTGCGCTTAAATTAAATGAAATTATATTATTACGGCAGTTTCCTATTTTCAAATCTGAATTATTTAAAATTAAACATGTATATACGTATTCGTTACTAGTAGCCGTAAGCAATTTCTGCAGGCTACTCTACCTTATAATATTCTAGTATTTGTAAATATATATTGACTTAGCGTCAACCATAAAATCGCAATTTGGAGACAAAAGTGTCTCTAAGCCCCAGAAAAGTACAGTTATTAATTCTGCTGATGAAATCTGCAAGAAGATGGCAGAGGCCATTATCTTAGTTAAAAACGTTGATAAAATATTGAAGGCGAAGGCGACGGATGTGCAGTCAGCAGTTTCTACTGTATTGCACACTCCTAGTGCACGTTCGACTGGTGTACTCTTCAGTGATGCACTAGTCTCAGAAAAGAAGAAGGCAGTTTTGCCTAAGAACAAAATAATTCTGAAATCGGAAGATGCAGGGAAGGTCCTTAGTCAGCTTAAGGCAAAGGTCTCCCTGACAAAAGAAAAAATCAACGTATCGTTTTTTAAGAAAATCAACGATAAAACTTGTATAATCAATACAGCATCCAAAGTAGATTCAACTAAGCTTGCAACTATTATAAAGGAACGGATCCCGGAATGTACGGTTAAGGAGGAAAAGCTCCTTAACCCCGCAATTTTGATATTCCACGCAAAAAACATCACGGAAGGTGATGTTAAAAATCATTTTGAAGAACTTACTGGATCTGCACACCATTGAGTGTTACCAAAATCAGCAATTCTCGTGGTGCGAGAATTTATTTAAATTTTACCCCTACTCAATATAAGCTTCTGCCTCAGGGAGGCAGAATAAGGATTCAATGGGAATCGCTGCCGTACGTTGACGCTGTCAACCCAAGGCAGTATAAGTCTTGCGGAAAGTTTGGTCACCCGGAGAAGTATAGTCGGGCGACTAATACATACAAGAAGTTCCATGCTATGTGTAATGATAATGGTGCTTGCTCTATTTGCACCTTTAATAATATTAAGGCCTCCTGCTCTTGGCAGGAATTAGATAGTAAGTTATCCGATAAGAGTAGCGTTGGTTTAGCGATCAAGAGTGTGTTGATCAGGCTACATTCAGCAAGAGTTGCCCTTGTTTGTTTAAGGCACGTGAAGACATGAGGGCAAAGATAGATTATGGAGCAAATTAATTGCTCATATATTAATATAGGTAATTTTAGTGCCTATCAGGCACTATTTTTAAGAAATTTTTATAATGATAATTTTGATGTGTGTGCTCTGGCAGAGCCTTATGTGAGCAATGGGGTAATCCCTTTAAAAAGCAATTATGTGTCTTATATCAATAACAGGGTTGCTGTTATTGTGAAGTTAGATATTCCACATTCCTTGGTATGCAGTAGATTTAATCAGATTTCCCTCAAGATAGGTAAATATATTTTTACATGTGTTTATTTTTCACCCAATAAGTCTAAATCACATCGTCTAACTGTACTTGACCAGGTTTTAGGGCAACATCCAAGTAATGTCCATATTATTGTTGGAGATTTTAACATTCGTCTTCCAGTGCTGGAGCCTCATGTTGGGGAAAGCAGGGACTCTGTTGATTTCAACGAGTTTCTTGCCTCCAGTGATTTGGTAGTTATGAATGGTAGCGAGTTTACACATTCGTTAATTATAATGGTAAAAGTATTATAGATTATTTGTTGGTTTCTGCCAGAGCAACTCATCTTATAAATTATAAGTTAGTACAGATGGATTTGGCATTCCATCGTAGTTTTATTTTTAATTTTAAAGACATCATCTGTCGTCGCCCTCTTAGACAACTTTACAAAATTGAAATGGATCAGTTTGTAAATTGTCTCAGTTGTTTATTTATTAATAAGTTAATTACAAATGTTGAAAGTTGTCTGTTGGGCGGCTACATTTTTTGATTAGTCAACTCAATAAGTATCTGTTTGAGTTGATTAGTAAATGTTCAGTTCCTGTAGCTTCACCTAAGATTGACTGGTGGAATGACAAATTACAGAACCTTAAAACAAAAATTAATCTTATACGGAAAAAACTCTCTAAGTGTAAGGACTCCTTTCGTATATTTCTGTATAAAAATGTGCTAAAGGAGTTGAATAAGCTATATAAAAATGAAATTTTAAAAGCTAGATTCCAACATTGGAAGGACTTTGTTAGTGCTAGCACTGCTTGGGGTAGACCATATAAAATGCTGTTTAAGCATAGGTCTGATGGGTTACTGTCAGATATTAGGGCAGGCAATCAGACCATGGTCTCTGAGCATGAAAAACTCAATGCTTTATTAGATTATTTTTTCCATCTAAAGTTGATTCTCCTTTGATGGTGCTTCCTGTCGGTGGCTGTAGTTCTCCTGTTGTTGATTCTGATAAGATCTCAGATATTGTTAAAAATTTGCGTAATAGGAAAGCACCTGCTGATGACAGGGTTAGTAATTTACTGGTTAAAAAAATCCATTCTATTTTTCCTTCATTGTTGCAAACTTTATTTCAAAAATGTTTAGATTTTGGTCTTTTCCCGGATTGTTGGAAGTCAGCATGTTTAAAGCTGCTTGCTAAGCCGGGTAAAGATCCTTCTGAGTTGTCAGCTTATAGACCTATCTCCTTGCTTAATTGCATGGGGAAAGTCTATGAAAAAGTTATCAATAGAATGCTACTTCAGGAGATTACAGTTATGGGCGTTTTGCACCAGTTTGGTTTTCGCTCAGGTTTATCAGCTGAACATGCAATATATACTTTAGTTTCAACAGTGGAGCAGTAAATTTCTGCTGGCTGTTCTGCTGTTGTCATATCTTATGATGTTAAAGGTGCTTTTGACAATTGTTGCTGGTCAGCAATTGTTGATATACTTAAAAATAATAGCATTAACCCTTTTATTACAAATGTCATTAAAGATTACTTTAAGAATCGTTCTGCAACACTTAAGCTTGGGTCGTCAGCTGCTACAAGAACACCTACATGCGGAGTTCCTCACTATGGAACATTTTATACTCCACTGTACATCACAGTGTTGAAAAATATTGTTTTAATGTAAATGCCTGTTGTCAGCTTGTTTCGTATGCTGATGATCTATGTTTAGTGTTCAAAGCAGAAAGATCTTCTTCTCTGCCGCTTCTCACTTGTATTTCTAAATACTTGGAGAGTGTGGTTGCGGAGTTAGGACTAGTGTTTTCCCCTGCAAAGTGTCAATTTTTTGTGTTTGCCAATGATGCATTCATTACCCAGATCAGAAGTCTGGAATTATTATCTGATTCCAGCATACCATATACTTCAGAATTGAAATACTTAGGAATTATTATTGATAAGAAATTATCTTTCATCTCTCATTTTCAGTATGTTTCTGGTAAGTGTAGTGATATTTATAATAAGTTACTGCGCTTACAGAAGAATGCTTGGGTTTATCATTTAGAGAACGTCTGATACTATATAAAGGCCTCATTCAGGCCTATTTTGGCTGCGGCGCAGCCATTTACGTTAATAAAAGAATTATTGCTCTTGCTAACAAGCAGCAAAGGAAGTTTCTACTTCGAATTGCTTCCTTGTACCGGACTGCACCTACCTCTGCTGCCTGTGTTCTCTGTGGAGTGCTGCCACTTGATTTATTTCTTGTTGGTAGGGCTCTCGTTGGTGAGCACAGGCTCAAGGGGGGGTGTGGTGCAGATTTCAAGCATTCGAACCTGCTAGATGGATTCTCAGTACAGTCTATGTGTTACCGTAAGTTTAAAAAGTATATTTCCTCCTTATTAATTGCGAAGTGGCAGTGCAGATGGGATGAAGCTCAAACCGGTAGGAAGACTTATGCCTTCCTGCCTGATATTTTTTGCGGTTGAAGATGTTAGTATTTGATGTTAACTTTTATAGTTCTCGGGTGTTGTCAGGTCATGGCAGGTTTGGTTCCTACCTTCATAGGTTCCATCTTGTTAGTGAACCTCGCTGCACCTGCTGTAAGTTGGGTGAAGTAGATGATATTCATCATACACTGTTTATTTGTCCCGCATTTGATTCAATCCGTCAGAAACACAACTTTAGACCTACTGATGTATTTCCTGTGGGCAGGAAAGTTAGGAATTTCCTTTTGCTTGCTGAGCAGGTCATGTTGTTAAAATTTAAAATTTCTTAATTTCTCGGCAGTTTTCATTTGATTGTAGCGGGGTCAATGGTTCTTGTTCTTAGTTATTCATATGTGCATATGTGTATGTACATGTCTTTTTATGTATATTATGTTTACTAATTATAAGTATGTAGTTAAATTTAATAATGTTTTTTCCTTTTTTTCTTAGGTAATACCTTTTAAGATAAGACTATTTTTTTAATATTTTTTCTTTTAGTTTATGTTTTTATTTTTTTTTTAATTTTTGTACAAACTCAATACTATTTACTTGATGATAGAAGGGACTATGTATTCTCATCCCTTTTTCCATCACAATAAGTTAGTTTTAAGTGTGGAGGTCTCTTCGTTTGTGTCGGGACCTCCATTTCTCTACTTTAACTCCCTTTTTTTTATTAGAGGGAGGGGGTTTTTAGTGGGTAAAAATCCCACACGCTGATTTTGGTTCCCTTGTAGTGCATCTATATGCACTGCAGCAATAAAAACAAAATTCTTATATATCAGTGTCTTATGAAGATTTTCTCCCTCCCGCTTTAAAAAATATATATATATATATATATATATATATATATATATATATATATGCGTACACATGTATTCCATGCAAATGTACCAGCATCTATTAAAAGCTTGCAACGTAGTTAATAGGGAGTTTTTATATGTATATATATATATATATATATATATATATATATATATATATATATATATATATCAAAATTTGCAATTAGCAAAAGATTAAACAATACATACATAACGACTGCATTCGACAATGATGCTGCGTACATTTTAGCACTATAGCGAATTTAATTGAGCGCATCTGAATTTTACCTCTTTTGACGACAATAGAAAACAAATATAGATAAAGTATTATCGATGCAATATAGCGAAAAGATGTCATATTGTTAGTCATATTTAAAACTAATCCACTATTATTCAACCGTTTTGCGATATAATCGGTATCTTTTTGAATTCAGTTTTTTTTTTCAAATATACCACCGTAAAAGGAATCACGGAGAACGGTATCAACCGCATTACTGAATATTCTAACATCGAGTTTTAGATCATTAATATGAAACCCAAACTAATAATAAACGAGAACACTGCCCTCGTGCCGTATTGTTAAACTAAACGTACATTATTCAAATTCACTCCGCATATTACTGAATATATTTCAACTACGAAATAATCCTCACACTCAGCACGCGTGTAATTCATATTTTAAAAATACAAACAGCATTACGTGTATCAAGATATACTGCAATTACTAACTTTTCGTCGCTTTTAAACATTCAGCGATGTAAGAAATATTTGAAGCCTTACGCTTTATTACCGATTTACACGAAAGTGTATAAGGTGACCCAGAGAAGACGGACGATATCGTTTTTTTTTAAATAGCGTGTACTACTTGGTAACAGTGCTAGAACGCAAATCGCGTGCTTCGCGTTTAGTATATACACGCGGTTTTATCCGGTTACAGTTATAACGCCATCTTATACCGAAAAGGAGCGCAGCGCGATTTGCGTGGAACGTTATTTTCGGCGTGAATCGATCACGACGGTGCAAACAGAGTGGTGTCGAAAAGAGTTTAAAATTATTATTATTATTATGTTTTTTTTATGTGGGGATACCTTAAGAGCGGCGTTTAAGAAACACGTAAACGAGATCTGTAAGACCTGAAAACTAGGATTTCTGAAGAAATTTCAAAAATTCAGCGACATATGCTGGAAAAAAAACTTCGAAAATTTCATAAAGACCGAATGAATGTATTGTTGCAAATGGCGGTCATCTGAAAGATATTTTGTTCCACAAACGATTGTAAGATAATTTTTAATTAAAATTTCATTCAAAAATTTCGGTCTAGTAATTTTTGAGTTATTCGAAAAACAACAAAAATCTCCGTCTTCTCTGGGTCACTCTATAGTTGTTCTTATGCGAATAATTCAACGATATTTTCTTTATACATTTCTCAAAGGAGAAAAAAAAAATGTTTGAAATCGTTGGCAATATCCAAAATTAGTCTATAATTCGAGAATCCCGAATTCAAAATATCGGCGTCGATAATACAGATTTCACTATGGAAAGGACAGATTAAAATAAACCGCAATTTTACATCGAATACATTTATATACATCGATAATTTTGGTCGAAAAATTGGTGGTAATTTCGATACAATCGAAATGATAATGAATAATAATAATAATAATAATAATAATAATAATAATAATAATAATAACAAAATCGATGAAATTAAATCGCGTTTACTTCGCACGTTAATACGCAATAAATAGATAAGTAAATTAGAGTACAAATATGTAAAATAACGTTATAGATAAGCAAAGTCAGTTGGAAGAGACGTTAGAGAAGCCTGGTGTCGGAGGAAAATGGAATGAATAGTACGGATAGAGAAAATTAGTAGCAAACAAGTAATTCGATTAATCCGCGGTGAAAGGTGAACTTTAAAGAAAGTCAATAAATTCCTTTCTCAATAGAGCACCTTTTCAGTGTACTATATACGGATGGATCAAAAAATGAGGATCGCTGTCGTGTATAATGATGACATAGTCCATTTCCCACTTTCACCGTACTATAGTATCCTATTATTCGAACTATTTGCAATTATGCAGGCTATATTAATTGCATCTTCTAAAAATCAGCAGGAAATTATTATTGAAATGGACTCGCTGTTTTCGATCAAAAACAGCTGACAGAAATCTGCAAATGCACGCATCCGTTGGCTGTGAAAATTAATTCGACAATCAGCAAGCAAAGTCTGCAGACCCATCTACTTTGGATTACTGGACATAGGGTGTACGGAAGGAATGAAGAAGCAGATCGAACTGCGAAAAAAGCCGCCTTTATGTCTTCTGTAGAATTACTTCCGGCAACGTGTTCCGATATTTGTTGCTGCATGTTACTTAAATACGAAGAACGAGCAACAGTCAGATTTTCCGATTTACCTCAACATAGTGGTATGTGACCTATTCAATGTGTTCAACACACAAGACAAGATGAAGGGATACTGTTCCGTGTCCGCACAGGTCACACTCGTTTGACTCATTCTTATATCCCATTCAAAATCGATCATTCTACGTGTTCAACCTATAACATTCAAATCACTAACGCGCTCATATCTTACTCCGCTGTTCTCTCTATAACTCTATTCGTTCTTCCGTTACAGTTTCCTAACTTAATGAAATCCGTTTACCTAAAAATGAAAATACTCTTATAACTTTCCTCGTTCGTGCTAAATTATCTTTATAATCTATATTAACGGAATAATAGACTCCGTGCTTTTAGCCTTTGTAACAGTACATGGCGCGGAAGATAAAAAAACAAACAAACAAAAAACTATGTGTTGAAGTTAAAAATGATACTTGGTCAACAAATTTGTGAAAAGCAGGTTAATTAATGAAATAAAGGGTTTTTCATCTTCGTGTTCACCCTATTTAAATGCTGATTGTTACGTGAGAGATTTAAGAAAGAAAACCATCAGATAGAGTGCATATCTCCCTAGAAAATTGCATCCGATAGAATTACCTGGCTATTACGTAAAAATGCACTTATTTTCATCCACGCGCACAAATACACACACAAAAACAAATACGCGTATACGCATATTTATATGTTCGTGCATATTCACATATACAAACATAAACATATACATATGTACACGCGCATTTACAAAATATTTATTTATTAATTAGAAGTTTTTATGAATGTATGTGTGTATCTTTACATACGCTGATATATATATATACATGTGTGTGTGTGTGTTTAATAATATATTTATATCGAACAGGCATTTTTCTGCACACTCATTTATACAATAAAGCACACAACACACACACACAAGAATATATATTTATTATTTAATACAAGTTTATATGTATCGTTACATATATTGGCACGTGTTATGAACGCATATGTGTACATATATATCGCCCGTGGAAAAAAACAATTCATGAATTAATCGTTCTATGATTCATCATCATCATATATATATATATATATATATATATATATATATATATATATATATATATATATATATATATTACCGTCGTATGTTCACGTCGTGATACTTTAATTAATTAAATTGGGAAATGAAGACTAATATTTAATTTAATCGATAATTAAAAAGAGTCAGTGAGTTTTAGTTAGTCAAGAAGAACCAGTAAATCCTGAAGAACCAGTGAGTTTTAGTTAAATGAGGAACCAGTTAACTTTTTAATTATTCGAGAAGAATCAGTTGGTCAACACTGTACAAAAGTTAGTTAGTTGTGAGTTAGCGGTTGTTCAAGTCGGTTGTCAGAATCAGAACCAACAGGAAGAAAACATGGTCGGTGAGTTACATTATGAATCTGGTTAGTTTTATATTACTCAAATAAAATATTATTTAATTGTATTTAACCGCTTCGCCGATAAAGAATAGAGGTGTATTAAAAATATTTCAGGATAAAATTGTCAATATAAAAAGTTAATTCGTTCATTTAGCACACATATAATTTATAATATTTTTAATTATTTTTTTTTATATGCAATAAACTATTTCTTTATAAAACCCGTGTTATAGTTTATCTCTGAAATAGATAAAGAAAAGTATTTAAAGACGAGTGAGAGAACGAATAGTGCAGTATAATATATATATATATATATATATATATTAGTATACGAGGATCAAAGTGTGGAGTGATGAAGTCGATAGAAATCTATTAGGCAAGTAATAGGGTTCTCACTTTATTTATATATATATATATATATATATATATATATATGTGTGTGTGTGTGTGTGTGTGAGTGTGTGTGGTGTGTGTATATGTATGTATGTATGTGATAATTAAAAAATTTTCATCGAATATATATTTTTGTTGACGATTTTTAAATTTAAATCGCGATAGGCTTTTCTTATTAATAGGTATATGTTTAGAAAAAAGAAAATTTTATACTTACTTTTAATTTTGAAATTAGACTTATCGTAAAAAAAAGCTCATTCGAGGCATACTTGTACAACTGCGAATCGATTGGGGTTTGGATAAATTGATGCGTTTTACTTCCCTAAGCGGAATAAAAAATAAAAAAAAAAAACGCGGAAAAAATTTTTAATTGTAAATTACAGCCTTTTAAATTTTACTTATAAGTATGTTTATAAACATACCTAGGTTAGGCCAGATTCAGTTAGGTTAGAATCGGTCAGGTTTGTTTCGGCTAGTTAGCAGTAGAATTAAAAGAAAAAACGAGACTTTCAAAAATGGTTTCCGCGGATTTTTAACTTCGTAACTCGTTATAAATAATAATTTGCGATATTTAAAAAAAAAAAAGAAAAAAAAACGAAAATCGGGAATGTATTCTTCGAATCTACCAAAAAAAAATTAGCTGCGACATATGTATCTTTTTGATTAATTAGAAAATGTTACGTAATATAATGTTTGTTGATAATTTTAAAATTTAAACTACGATCAGCTCTTCTTGCAAATACGTATATATATATATATATTTTTTCGTACGAAGAAAATGTTATACTTACTTTTAATGTTGAAATTTGTTTTAAATCGTATGAAAATGTTATCCGCGAAAAACTGTTTCCTTTAATCGAATCGATGACAGTATTTCAATCGTAAAATAACGGTTATCGAATATTTCGACAACTAATTCGATAGCCAGTAAGGTTATGGAATTAAAAATTATTTATAATGTCCATAATTACCTTACCAGTCGGAAATAGTGCTTAATAAAAATTTATCGTTTTATATATAGAATTAAAAATTATTTACAATATTCGTTATCGGTTTGCCAGCTAGAAATAATAAATAGTGAAAATTTATTTATTTCGCTATAAAGAGAAAATAATAATAATATAAACTGCAATAATAATGGCATAGCAATAATAATAATAACTTCAATATGAAAATATGAAAAAGTACGTAAATGAAGCGTTGGAATTAAGACGTAATAAAGATTATATATATATATATATATATATATGAAGAGTAGTTGTAAAAATAACAGACACCATGCGTAAAAGAAAACAGTCCACATTTTGCGGCAGTCTTAAATAGATGAAAAAGGACTAAGAAAAAAGGTATTAATTTCAGCAAAAGACTTCATGGATCGAGTACGCAGTCAACTGCAGTGTCAAACAATGACGCAAGATTCTCATGTCTACCGCAGTTCACTACGGATCGGAAGAAGGCAACCGGGTCGGAACATTCCAATAGAAAATATGAAGTCGTTCTGTTCCGCATACGCTGTGGACACACACTTCTTACACACAAGCATTTCTTTCTTGGCCAGAGTGCACCGTTATGCTCGTCATGTAACATACCCCCTTACTATTTCTCACATTCTCCTACAGCTCACCGTCTTACTGTTGGACTTGTATCCTCTCTAACCAAAATTCTACAGTATTCACCATCTTCTGAATTTAAACTTATAACTTTCCTTACTTTATCCAACCTTCTCCCCTTAACCTAACTATCCTTCCGCGCCTCTGGCCTTAGAAGCAGTATAAGGCACGATTAAAAAATAATAATAATAAAAAAAACGGTATTCCAGAGTTTTTTTTGGATAAAATACGCGAATAGGTTAGCTAAAGAAAGGCTTAATCAAATTTTTTTAAATATAATATTTACTGCAAGCTGATCATTTAGTAGCATTTAGGAGAAGAACTTCATAGGAATGCTATAGCATCCGCTGGTGTAGACAAGATAACTACGACCTTAGCTGGTTTACTACGTCTTAAGCATCTTGTATCGCAGACCGTGTCCAACAGACATGATGCAAGTATATTTGAATGATTTTCCAACCTCAGAGCATGGCTCTGTGATATGCCCCACCGCTGCACCTCGTATGGCCAGACATGCCTTATGATTGCAGTATAGATAAGACGTTTTTATCAATAGACGGCACACTATTTCTGCCCACTAACCAGAATAATTTTTTAATACGTGCATCTCTAGTTCTGTCCTCTTCATTTGAATATGATTTCGATATGTTAGTCATCTATTCAATGTGTAAGCCCAGATATTTCACGATAGTTCTGATTGGTATTTCTGCGTAATTGGTTTTAACAGGAGGAGATAGAGTTTTTCCGTTTGTAAACTGTATGTTTACAGATTTGTTCTCATTTAGTTTTATGTTCCATTTGTTAAACCGGTTTTCAATTCTAGCGAGTGCTGTCTGAAGATTACTATTCGTTGTATTAGGATCTATATCGAAAGAAAGTAGTGCCGTGTCATCGACAAATGTGGCTACCTGAACATTATTAGTCATAGGAAAATCGGCAGTGTAAATTAAATACTTGAACCTAGAGGCACACCCGCATACGTGATCATAGCGTACGTAGAAATATCTTTCATTAATATATAGGATTCTAACAAGAGATAAATGTCTGATGAAAGTAGTAGCTTCAACTTATACAACATGCCAACATGCCAAACCTTATCAAATGCCTGTTGAACATCCAGAAAGACTGCTATACAGATATTTTTAGTTTCCAATGAATTTTCTACTATACTAACTTGTGCAGCTGACCAATTTTTGAGTGTTGCTGCAAAAACCCGAACTGGTGGTCCGGTATAATATTATTTGAACGGATTCATAACCTTCGATAAAATTGGTAAAAGAGAAATCGGGCGATACGAGGTGAAAGAGTGCAGATCTTGATTATGAGATCCAGTCGGTCGTCCGTTCCTGTTTACTGTTGTTCACGAGTATGTGTGTTAATACTGATGGAGGTGGTGAATATTCTGGTATTGGTGAAAGTACCATAGACTGAGCTTCAAGGATTTTATCACTACCGCGCATCCCAATGTAATTTGTGATCCACAGAAAGCATAGTTGACATCCTTACTTATGTAGTCTGTGTAGATTGTGTTAAATTTCTAATACTATAGTATTCTTGTTGTTTTGACGGCATATTAATTGTAGAGAGGAGAGGGAGTCTGTTCTAACCAATGCTATTCTACACTGATGTACCGACTACAGTACATAATTACATATAGTTCTGCATTCAGAGAAGTGTAATCATAGCTCAGTCGGATTGATTGTAATATATCATCAATTTGGTAAGAGCAGGCTGCTGGTGAATTGTCACCGCCTGCTGTGGATTTTTCTCCGTCTGTGTATGCATGTGCGTAGTGATTGTATTTTTGGAGGGTACCTAAGCCGTTTCGTTTGTATTTATAAGGTGTGTAAATTTATTTAGCTGCGTGCGAGATAAATCTATTTTCGTTTCGGAAGGGACCCGATTGAGTATCATCATATTGTAATTCGGTGTTGATTTTGTAATGGGGAGCTTATGCGATATGTTGATTATAGGTAAAATGGTGGTTAGGGAATGTACGTTCTCTTTGGTGCATGCGAATGATTTATTATTGCTAATGGCTTAAATAAAAGTAAGATAATTGGAAACGATCCTACTAATGCACCCTTGATAATGATGAGGGATGAATCGAAGTGCAGCATAATGTATCGTATTTAAAGATATCGTAATATAGATTTACCGATTATTGACTTATGGATATTTAAGAGGATTTCTATCATATTTTTTGGGTTGGATAAATATTTCAGAATTGGGAGCAGTTTTAATCACCGGGTCTTGACTTCAGAGTTATGTTTATTTTTAAAAATAACTAATTTCGTTCCTTTAGTTAAGTACATATTTTTTGTATATTACTCTTCTTATTATTATTATTATTGTACACTTATTTACTATAATTTATATTTATTTATTTTTATATTAACTTGAAAATGACGTAACGCATGAAATAGTTTGTTATTAACATTAGACATTTTTAGTAATAATTTTTTTTTTTTTTTTAAATCATTACTCCATATGCATATATATATATATATATATATATATATATATATATATATATATATATATATATATATATATATATATATATATATATCAAGATAGATAGATATACAGATGTGAACAGGTACGACATAAAGACATACACACACATACAGAAAACACAATCGCGTGCAAGAGGAAAATTAAGTGGAATTGTTACTGACGTAATAATTAATTTAAATTTTAGAACATTACAGAAACATACGAAATTGCCGGCGCGTCACCAATTATCAGGTAGTGATGTAACAACGAACGAAGTTTTAATCAGCGTATTATTTTTATTTTATTTATATATATATATATAATATGTATATATATTATGTATGTGTGTGTGTTACGAAGTAAATTTTTTTATTAAAATATCTCGAAAAATGAGCGTCATATTTGCAATAATGCTCGTTTTTTTTTTTTTTTCTAATTTATATTGTCAACAATTATTTGCTAATATTCGAATTTCGTTTTTTTTGTTTTTTGTTAATTTTACAAAATTAATCGTTTATAATGCGCTTGAAATATGGACTAAATCATCTACGCTGAATTAATTTCGAGTTCACGAATCGCGCATTGTATGTATAAATCGAGAATTTATTTAGTAAGACTTGGATTAATTATTGATTAGGCGTGTAATTTCTTATCGCTCATTTAATATCAAAGTTTACAAAGTTGAAAATAAAATGATCGTTGGACAATTTCACCTTTTTTTTTTTTTGGTTTTTTTATCTATAAGGAAAATAATTATGCCTTCTACTTTTGCAGACTCGACAATAACGATATTTTTCGTGTAATTAATGCGGTCATTAATACGAAGTCAAAAAACCAATTTTTGTCCAGATATTGAAAATGTCACGTAAAGATAACAACGGGTATTAAAATAAGATTATATTAAAAATAATAATAATATTGAATTAACAAAGATAATCTGAATCTATGGGAAAAAACGAAGAAGCCGATAATGAAAACTATTATTCTATTTTATAATATCTCGACAGCCTAATTCTCGTTTACCGTCAATTATTTACAAAATTTCTAATTGCATATGCCAATTAAACTCGCTCGAAATGACGGTTAAATTTATTTGGACCCCCGGGCATATGACAATAATCTAGCTGATCATTTAGCCACTTTAACCGGTTACATTAGGAACATTCTTGTTTTACACTCCTCCTATAGATCTCCTAGCGCACATTAAATTTTGCGCATAAGGAATACTGGAAAAATCTATGGTCTGATCCATTTACAACAAGGCATTATAACCGACATACCTGCTTTTCCGTGGTTCTACAATATTAAAGTTGAAACGATCAAATTACGGCGTTTTATTACTACACCATTTGTCGACTGCAACTCGGCAGCAGTCGCCTTCCGACTTCGCTACATAAGTTGAAAATTGTTACTTCTCCTAATACCGCACATCCTACGGATATACCCATTTAGCGGCCGATGCTGACTATATTAACCTCGAATGTTCCCATTGTAGTAATTTTCGTGTTGCTTTTCATCAAGATCTTCATGCCCTAATGTACTGTTTCATATAGATATTGCGTTTATCTTAGCTTTTTAAAATACCCACGTATACTTACTTTCCGTGTCCGGATAATAATTACGCATCGGCCCAGTAAGTAGCCACATGTATGGCTTTTTCGTCGCATTCGGCTACGTCTTGAAGGCTGCACTGCTAATTCATTAGCGGGCACTGCAGTTGGTGATCACAAGTCTGGATTTCTCCGCATTTGCATTTATCATCTTTTTCAATGTTCCATTTTTTTTTTTTTTAATCGGCCTTACATCGTGTTGTACTTGTTCTTAACCTATTAAGATCATCTATGGTAAGTTATGGCCGTGCGGTAAAACTTCGTTGTATTCATCATTACCGGCTGCATCCGCTTCGTTCCACAGCTTAGCTATTTCAGACTTAGAGGGATTCGATAACATCAACGTTGATTTCAGCAAACTATTCCTAGATTTCAGCCGACCGATTAGAGCAGTGTGTCCAAATAGTGGATGCCTAACGTTTGTTAATTGAGAGGTGCGTTCTGACGACGCTGCTACTTCTCTCCTTGTTCTGCGCGATGCGATTCCTGCCAAGCGATAGATTTTGTGTACTTTTGTCGATTTTAGGCAACCTGGGAGGGAACTAGAGGAGACTCCACGAAGATATTGCGTAAAGATAACGAAAATTTTAAGCAATCGGGCGCAAACGGATACATATATCAGGCCAATGCTCCCGCCACCGGATAATAACATACCCATACGTATACATGGTCCTATACGCCTATATTTTAGATTTTGTTATCATTATTTAATTTTACTAACCTCTATATTTCTTCTCAGTCTGTCTACATTATAAATAGCCACTTCTCATTCATTTCATAATACATAGATATGGGTATTGGAAGCCCAATAATAAAAAATCCCCCCCTCCGTCGAAAAAAAAAAAATTTGGTTGACGTGAAAATCAAAAAGTTAGAGAGGAAAAATGACTATTGTACGAACGGAAGAAAATCATTTCTACCGACCTATCGGTAATGACGAAATATATGGGGTCATAAAGAAAGCTAAATCCAATATATGGAATATTATTGAACGAAATAAACCCCTTGATACCGCGGTGATAAGTCGGCTTCCAGAAATCTTTAGTTCATGCCTAATAAAAACGAAACCCTAAACAGTGAAGAAAAGCCGACGTTCCTGTCTAGAAATCGAGAAAAGATGTAAATCATCTGCAAAGTTTACGCCCGATATAACCGATTTTTCACGTCTACGGAAATAATTGAACGTTCGATACTAAATCGTATGATGGACGAAAATTGATTAAAAAATTATCCTCTCTCTCCGTAAGTAAGCTTCAAACCTGGAAAGTCAAGTACTGGACACATCCTAAACTTGATGCAAGACGTAGAGGATGAATTTCAAAAATGAAAACTAACTGCAATCGTCTTTGTAGATATCACTGCCGCTTTAATTCTCGCTAAAGAAAATTCTGAATGATAGGAAGGAAAAAATTTCCGAAAACTTCAAAATAACGGAATTCCTAAACTTTCTTCTTTTCCTTCATTTGGCTGTTCTCAGTCGTTGGTAGCAGCTATGGTGACTATTTCTCGATATAAGGTTGTCTTGCCTTGTGGAACAATATACCTTCATAGACGACCAGTTTTGAATACTATCGAGCCATGCAATCTTTCTTCTGGCAATTTTTCTTTTCTCTTCTATTTTTCACGCGATTATGGTTTGCGGCAATACATACCGTGGACCTCTTAATATGTGTCCTAAGTACGCTGGCTTTCCTAGTTTGATCGTATCCAGCAACTCTTTGTCTTTTTTTTTTTTTTAATATATACAATACTTCATTTTTCTTCTTTTCTGTCCACCATATACGTAGTATACGACGGTAACAACGCATATCGAAAGCTGTATTATTTTAGCCTTCAGCGTCCATCGTAGACGTATAGCAACACCGACCATACATTGGCATTTTAAGGCTCTAATTCTTAGTAAAAGAGATATTGCACGTTGTGTTAGTGTTTTCGTCATTTTAATAAATCCTATAATATTGCTGTCCTATCCTGCATTTATTCTCTTCGTTTGGATCACCGGTGTTGGTAAGTCAAGCTCCTAGGTATCTATACTAACTTATTTAATATATATATATATATATATATATATATATATATGTGTGTGTGTGAGTGTGTGTATGTGTACATATATATTCTATTAAGTTATTAATCAATATTTTGCCGATGCAGGGTTTTTGTCGAATTTTTTCCTATCGAAATAACAGCTAACTAATAAGTTTATTTTTCAGTTTCGTTTATATTTAAGCTAGATTAGGTCTATCGGTTATGAAATTTATAATTTTCCAAACGATTAAACAACATCTATTGTTAGACCGTTTCTGTGTATAATTATTTTATCAATCATTTTCCTTCCTTTTTTTTTATATATATACATATATATATATATATATATATATATATATATATATATATATATATATACATAATTAACAAAACAAAATAATCGATACAAAAGTTATTTTATTAATGCAAATCTTTTAGATATTAACATCATTTTCAAGTATATACAAAAAAAGTTACATTGAAAATGACGTTAGTTTGCATTCATTAAATAACTTTTATAGTGATTAACTTCGTTTTTATTTTGTTTTGTTAATTCATGGAATCACTACTCTCCAATGCATCAATATATATATATTTTTTTATAGTGATTAAACTAGGGGCTACTCATTGACCGGTATCGATGGGGGGGCTCAATACGAGTAAAACAAAGAAAGGTTTGCCCAAATCCGACTAAAATTCGCCGAATTATCAACGAATATCCATCCCTATATACAACAACTTGCCGCGCGGCAGTTTAGTTGGAATGTAAACCCGCCCTTTGAATGGCCTCCGCAAGTGGGAAGTCTACATAAAACAAAAATATCGTTAATTTATACATATTTTTCCTGAGATTAATTTTTGCTATAGAAATTTGGCATCGGATAAAACCAAATTCGTCGAAATGACGTCATACCGCAGTTGCTGTTGAACTTAAGACACGTCCGCCGCTATAAAAGGTTATTTTTATACGCGTGTGTTATTATATATATATATATAAATTAAAAAACTAATAATCTCGAATGCATAAAAATTATATATACATGTATATAAATATAAATAAAAAGTTATGTATGTACGCCCGCGATACCTACAGCTAATATGTACGTGCATATAGTTCATATGTCCTACCCGCCAAACATTCCTCTGCAGCTGCTGTTTTCTATGTATATATTAAAAAAGATCGATCAAACCGGTATATATAGCTACTAATCTCCCAGTTATATATATATATATATAGACATGTATAGCTAGTAATCCGCTGGCGAAATATACGTATTTATTTAATAGGTTTTCCTATGACCATACGCGAAGGTCTACACCACGAACTCTTATAGAAATGGAAAAAACTCGAAATCGTAAAATCACCGAAGTTGATACTTCAAGAAAAATCGACTCAAGCTAAACGCAATAAAAACAGCGACTCGCTCTTTTCATCTGATGAATCAGTGCGACAAATAAAAATTAAACCAAAAGATACCGACCTATAGCATAGAGATAGCCTAGATGACCTAGCCGCTACAGTAGACAGATCACTTACACATAAACATGTATAACACCGTTAATCAAACGCCGATGATTTTCCTTACATGCAGGCTGATAACTGACTGTCTCAGGTGTCGACTACGATAGAAGACGACTGGGAAAGGCTTCTGAAAAAGTTAAAAATAGTCGTGCAAAACCGCCAACAAAATACGATTAAAGCCGATTAAGAGTAATCCCAGTGACGTCTTTAGTTTGCGGATTTATTTGCCAATCTACCAAGTTGGGAACGGCTAGTCACGAGAGTCTGTCTAATAGTAAAAAATAAGAATAATATGTACATACGTAGATATATAGATGAATATGCGCATACGCTATATAAAGTTTACACTATTAGGAGATGTTATTTCGGAAACAGAATTAAACGTCGATAATTCTTTATTTACGAATTCGGCACAGCTGATGTATGTAAATTCAACGCTACTTCCGGTTACATCCTGTCAGGATGTGCTTTACGTTTCCCGTTGTATTGCATATTACACGAAAATCGTGTTTTTTCAGAAAATATATTTAGATACGAACCTTATTAAAAATCAAGACATACATAACTATAACTCAGTGGCGGCTCGTACGTAAAGGTTGTATGTTGTATCGTTGCACAACCACCAGAAATATCGAGAATAGCGTAAAAATTGATGATGTAATTAACTGTTTTAAAGAAATTAAACAAAATAAGCTACAATTAATTATATATTTTTCAAGATATAAAAAAGTTAAAAATTTCTTTAAAAATGGTTTGAAACGCCTAGTTAAAACGGTTGGTGGGGTTGCACGCTCGATGCAACTTGAAGAAGGCATTGGAAAGCGGTATACCGAGTTATATGAAGATTTTGTGCCTAACGCTACTATGTATGTAGAATTTACATGAGACTTTATGGGCGAATGTTGGTTGCAGTCATTTTACAACCAACGTCCTTGAAGTAAACACACACACACACACACTAGACTAGATTTTTTCGTTGCGTTGTTCGAAACACGCGGGTGCGGTTGCGTGCACATACTACCGGCTAACGATTGAACGAGTCTACGACTTATATTTCATCTCTTTCCAACATTAGTTTTTCTTCTTCGAATTTCTCGCAGCGTTTCTTTCTTTCGCTGTGTACATTTCCATGTGTGAATCATTTCATTGCCTCTCTCTCGAGTTTACGTTATTCCTATTATTACCGACCCATGTGAATATAGGTAAAATTTTTTCCTTATTGAAGCGTTATGATAATTGATCATTTTTAATTTTAAGAGGATTTTGTGTAAATTGAAAAAATTCCACTATTATATATAAATTCGTTTTAGTATTTTAAAAATTTTTATACGTTTCTAATTGTACAAATTTTGTACTTATTCATGCGGAAATAAATTTGTAATATATTTCGATTTAATGTAATACAATTTTTTATGTTGGGATCGATAATCTAACTTAGTAATTTTTAGTTTTTCTGATTTTTAAATTGTTCTCGTATTTGCATTACACACTTCGTCGACTTTGACATTATTAATGTTACTTTCCGGTGTTGTGTAAAACAAAGAAAAATGTTTTTGTGTGTATATTTTGGGGAGGGGGAGGTGTAATTCCAACCGTCAGATTTTTTACTGCTATAACTACATTCTACGTGTAGAATTTCGTTTAATACATTTCGGAAGTTATAACCGAAAATTTTACTTTTGACACATATTAAAAAGTGAGACCACGGTATACGCATACCGTATTATCAAATAATAATAATAATAATAATAATGTTGTTTTTTTTTTTTTTAAACGAATTTTGGAATTTTTCTATCGAATTTTTTCCTCATAATAATTCTTCCGTAGATTAAAATATATATTTCCAAAGAATCGGATACCTTAAATCGAAACGGTACCCGAGTAATATAATTATACCGACCGAAGTGTACGCAGTAAAAAGTAAAAAATATATAAGCTCACAGAACGTTCGAACGGTTAATGCGATCTAGCTGAAATTTTTAACGCGCATTTAGTTAAGTATCGAGAAAAATCCGATGAAAGAAAAAATATATATCAAAATTTCCAAAATTTCATAGTGTACGAGGTGCAGAATTTTAAAATTCTTAATTTACATACGAGCAATTTTCACTTATTTAATCAATTACACGTACGGTACAAAATTTCAGCAAAATTATCGAACAGTTTACGAGATGTTCGAGTATAAATTATTCGCACAAGAACAACTATAGTGTGACCCGGAGAAGACGGACGATTTTATTATTTCTTGAACAACTGACAAATTACTCCACCGAAAAAATTTTATTTTTAAAAATAGGAAAACCAGAGATTAACTTGAAATCATTTGTGGAAGATAATATCGTTCAGACGATCGCCTTCTGCAATACATTCAATCTTTTTATAATATTTTCGAAGACTTTTTCCAAGATAGGTGGTTGAATTTTTGAAATTTCTTTAGAAATCCGAATTTTCAGCTCATTCAGTTGTCGTAGACGTGTTTCGCAAACGCGGTTCTTAATTTTCGAAACTATCTTCGCGATCGATTCACAACGAAAATAACGTTTCAAACTAAACGCGCGAAAACTTTTCGTTACAGGATGTCACGATAACTCGAACTGGACAAAAACCAATCCCCCGTCTGCACACTAAATAGGCAGCACGCTGTGTGCATTGTAGCCTGTTACCAAGTACGCTATTCGAAATACAAAACCGTCAATCTTCTCTGGGTCAAAACTGAGATTGAACTTTTTCCGCCGTACGAATATATTTAGTGTAGAAAGAATCCCAAACCACAGATGCGTATTCTAATTGCGATCTTACAAGAGTGTTGAAACAGCGGAGTCCTAGGATCACGAAATACGCATGAATTGCTAATGATGAAACCCGTAGTTCTGTAAGGATTTTTGGTAACATTACCAATATGAGTTGCAAATTTAAGCTCGTTATCAATATAAACCCCCCAAATCCCGAACACGGGTTACATTATAAACTGGAACATTACCCGTAGAGTAATCGAGGAGACATTTATTTTTTGTACGACAAAATCGAATATAAACGCATTTCTTATAATTAAAAGATAAATAATTATCGTCGCTCCATGTCACCATTCTACACAAATCTCATCTTGCAAAAATTCACAATCACTGACAGTTTTAATTGATCTAAAAAATTTTAAGTCATCAGCAAATAATAGAAATTTTGAATGTAAGTTAATTCCTATATCATTTATGAAAATAGTAAATAATAGTGGACCCAAATTAGACCCCCTGTGGTACTCCGGAAGTAGGAGTATATTGTTTGGACTAGTATCCGTTAAATAATACGTAGCACACACGCGAAGTGAAATATGATCTAAATAATTGTATGTAATCGTCAGAAAATCCGTAATTATGTAACTTAACCAGAAGTAAACTACGGCTGACTTTGTCAAAAGCCTTACTAAAATCCGTATAAATACAATCAACTTGAAGCCGGTGCTCCAAACAGTCAGTAATTAATTTTGTATATGTAACAAGATTAGTCGTAGTAGTAGATCTAAGAAACCATGCTGTTCAGGAACAACTCTAGGCAAAAAAATTTATATAATCTTTCATATAAAATAGACTCCAATATTTTGCTGGGTACATATAGTAGGGAGATAGGACGATAGTTTCCAGCTGCACAACGATTACCAGACTTGAAAATTGGAACAACCTTATCTGTTTTTAACAATACAGGCCATTTACCTGTTCCAATAATAAGATTGAACAAGTATAGGCTTTTCAAATTCTACCGAACATAGTTTAAACAATATTGCCAGTAATCCATCAGGCCCAACACTCCACTTAGGTTTCAGAATCTTAATAGATTTTTTATAATCATTTATGATGATTGGAGCAAGTTTTAATTGTCTTCTATCTTTACTTAAAAAGGTTTTAAGCGTCATGAAGCTGTCAGTCACATGAACAGATGAAAAATAGTCTGCAAAAGCATTTGAAATATTCTTACTAGAACAATGATCTATATTTTTATATTTGACTACGCTAGGGTGTAGCCGATCATTACGTCTATATTTAACAAAAGCCCACAAATTGCTAGTGTTTTTTTGAATACCAGCCTCGGCCTTAAGAATATAATCATCATAAGAATTCCTTATTAGCTTTTTAACTTCAGCCCGTAGTTTACTAAACTTAAAATAATCAGTCTCCTTGCGGGTTCTACGATAGGATTTTCTAAACTTAGTTTTCAGTTTTAGTTTACGAACAATTTCTGGGGTAAACCAAGGCGGATATGTAGACTTTCTAGATGATTTCTTTGTAAGATGCTTCTGAAGTTCATTGTATATTAGACTATAAAAATAAGTAGTTGCATCATCCACATTTCTGATATTATAAAGTTGTTCCCAATCAATCAGGGAAATTTTTTGTTTTAATGTTAAAGGATTTGCTTTCCTAAAGTTGTAAGGTGCCACGCTTGTACTAAAATCCACTTTACAGCGAACAGTGATATCCAGAGTGTATGTATATATAAGGATTATAAGTAGAACCCTATGCAGCATAAAATGTAATATATATATATATATAATTTATTTTTTATTCAATTATGACTCATGCTGCGTATCTTATTAATAAATTTGATACAAGTTATCTAAAATTATTTTAGGGGGAACTTAAAATTAAATCATAATATAATATAGAGGTATACATATATATATATATATATATATATATATACACATATATATATATATATATATATGTGTATATATGTATATATATATATAACACGTTTATTTTTTTTATACAATTAAGTATATCCAGCTATGTATATAACATACGAATAACTTACTTCGTGTCCTGAAGCACTGGTTTTTGATTATATATATATATATATATATATATATATATATATATCAAAATTGATCACAATACACTCCGATCGCTTTTCGTTTTCTGGTTTATTTGGTTGTTTTTTTTGTAACTAAAAAATAATATTAATAATAAATTAAATTAAATAAACACTTCTAAAGAAACTTCGTGAGATGCCGTTATTTTCGTTGTTATTGTTGGCTCAGTAACGGTTACTACGTTAATCTGTTACTACAACTTAACGTTAATCGATAATGTAAATGTTTGCCGAGCTTTGGAACGAATCCGCTATGTTGTCCTTTTTCTTTGCGGAGGGGTTTCAACGTTATCGAATAATAAATGAGACGCGTGAATTTTCCGGACGAATATTTTATAATTTACTTACCGCGGTGCACACATAGACGTTTGGTGTTTATTCCCCGAGCTTTTCCTTTTATGACAGTCGTGTGTAGAAGACGGTGGAATGTGCCATTGTTACTAGAATCGGTGAAAGGGGAATTTTTCAAAAGTTCTAAATCAGCAACTGTTTTCGTTTAACGTCGAATAAAACGCCGACTTACACTTGGTACGACCTAGTGATTATCGCTATAATTCATTCGAACTTTATGTGTGTGTGTGTGGTATGAGTGGGGTTTGTGTTCAGTGTTGAAAAATAATCTACGTTATTTATTACGTTAGATTAATTTCGAGGTAATGCTTTGTATGTATATATATATATATATATATATATACACATACGTACATATATATATATATACATACATACATATTCATATAATTTCGGTATATTATATGTAATTGTTCTAGCGAATATTTAAATTTGCTGTTACCTCGTATTATACACATGCATATATATATATATATATATATATATATATATATATATATATATATATATATATATATATATATATATATATATTTTGTTGGTCCCCAATTCGTGAAAATACGATGGGTATGTTTATAAAATCAGTACAAACACAAATTAAATAAATACCATCATAACAAATAAAATTCTCTCCTCGGCTGATTAATATATACCTAAAACGCGCGCCAAACGAAAAAATAAACATCTCCTATGGTGAAAAAAGCAAAAATAAATTACTAAATCAGTTGCGCCCCATTTACGGAAACCTTTTACGATTTAAAAAAGCAATTGCTCTGGCTAGACGAACCGTAACAGAAAGTAAGAATGAATCCTGGAATAATTTTATCTCTGCTATAAATTCAAACACCCAGAAGACTAAACTGCGGAGTCAGATCAGGAAAATATCAAATAAGAGAAAAACGTGTTACACATATCTACGATAAAAAATCCATCCGATGAGCTAGTTTATGACAAGAACAAAATTGCGGAAATTATGGCAGAGTACTACTATCAGCAGAACGAAGTTTAACGAAATTACCATAATACAGACAATACCTTCAACTTTAAATCAACTAACGATGAACCCTACAACACCGAAATTACACACCAGGAAGTATCTACTTCAATAAAACGGTTAAGATCATCAGCAGCTGGACCAGGTCGGATACATCCCGTGATGATAAAACACCTACAAGGCCAAATATTGATGCAATTTGCCACCTACTAAACCAGATCTGGAAATCAAATGTAATTCCAGACAAATGGAAGTACCAATCCTCAAGGCAAATAAAAACCAGTATGATCCAGCTAGTTATAGACCGATATCTCTGGCCTGCGTTCTGTGTAAACTAATGAAAAGGATAGTCAGGAACAGATTAACGTGGATTGCTGAACAAGATGGCTTAATAGACAACCAGCAAAGTGGCTTTAGAAAAGGACGGTCTTCTGTAGACAATCTAATGCGGCTACAACAAGAAATACAGGATGCATTCGGATTAGATCAACACGTTATTTGCGTTCTTTTCGATCACATATCTACCACAGCCATTCTAAAAACAATCCACGACCACGGACCTAAATTCCTCCGTTCATTAACACAGAAAATGTAAAGTTCGAACACACTGTCTACATCAAAACGTCAAGACAACAGAGTTCCTCAAGGATCCGTGTTGCCAATCATTCCCAAACAGTTATCGGAGAATATCAGGCAGATTCAGTTGAATAAATTACTGTATACTCTCGCGCAAGATTCCATTATATCGTATACGTGCAATATTCATAAGTTGATCACTAGGGAATACAAGTAATTCTACAGTCCTATACTCGCCTAAATGCCTGATTGTAATAAAAAAGATAATGATAATTAAGTGAAATGAAATTTTATTCTGGATTCAGTGGCGCATCCAGGATTTGTATCTGCGGTGGGCTCAAACATAAGCCCGTCCCCTCAAAAAAAATCGTAATGAAAATGAATAAAATATACACAGCAGAATGTGCAACAAAATTGGACAGGCAAAATAAACTATAAACGGTGATGAACAACAAGGACACAAGTAATAACAACAACAACAACAACAAAAAACATTGGTCATGAACTGGGTCAGATTCGAATGCCAAACGGAACCACGGATCATTTTTTTTCTTTGTGTTGCACAGTCAGCTAGATTTTCAATGTCATTTCTAGGCAGAATATAAATTTTTATTTTCCAAAAGTATCCGCAATGCAATAAATAATGCAGCCTACAAATGCGCGAAATCGTGCGAGTAGCGATAAATATTTAACAAAAAGTTCTGCAATACATTGCACAGATTCGATACATGGCTTATATGCCCGATACATTATTCCATAACTTGGCAACTTAAGATACCTTGGATACTGAACAAAATATAAACGTTTAACATGCCCAGCGGAGAAGTATTGTTTCCGATAATTCTAATAATAGAAAAAAGATAATTCAACGTCCTTATATAAATATTTTTTTAGAAGTATAAAGGATATTTATTTTGCGTTAACTTGCAGTTAAGCTGAATTCCGAAGTATTCACCTCATACGCTCATTCTATACAAATTACACTATTGAGAAGAAATTTTTGCGTCATCCGGCAAGTTATACTAGGATACTGATAAACGTGTATTAGATATTTCGTTTTATTATTTTCATTTACGATGAAACGATTTTTCCTGATTTTAAAAACTCGCTCAAACTGGATAATAGCAAGATATATGCTTTATTTTAGAATTTACGTACATTGTAACGAGATAATATTTTAATCTATTATTATTACTTAGAAATACATACATACATATATATATATATATATATATATATATATATTACGCGTGTGTATATGTATTTAAATTATAATATGTAATTCGCAGGCAAAAGCGTTGAAGTTTAATCGAGCCAAGAAATGGCGTAAATTTCAGGTGTGGCAAATTTAAAAATTATCGTACCGTAACAGACGGATCGGTGCCTGTTACAAATCCTATTTTTTAACATGTGAAATACAGATGTATATGTACATATATACATACATTGTATATATACGAATAATTTTTATATTGATTTTAATTCGTTACAACAAATAATCTTATATTCTTATATTCTTTTATAAAAGTTTGGAAATTCAAAATTTATCGTACTGTGACGTCAATTTCCAAACGGAACGATGGTAAAATCGTTTATACGATAATTTCTCACTTTAACGTAACAACTCAGTCCAAGTACTATTGCTATATAGGTTGATGAACCCTTTTTTGAATTTGCCCCGTTTGTAATGCTACCTATAATAATAACAATAATAATAATAATAATAATATTTTACAAACATACCCTTACACACACACACTATTACAGTCTTTATTTCAACTTACCTATCGTACGCCATAAATTTCGAACGTTAATAATTCATCTCTGTCACCGATCAATAATCCCTGACTGAGCGAGATAAGTAGAGTTCTCCGAATTTATTCGAAGGAATGAGATGAAAAATCAACGGGAACTTCCAACATCCGCCACCGTTAAGGGTGGTTGTGTTCATATTTTTTTAACCTGCAGTTAGAATACACTCATCGCTGGAACCGACGGCTTCTGTTTTATTTATTATTACACGATTTTATACGGCTAAAAATAGTAATTACGATGGACTTTTTAATAGTTTATCGTTAAAAAAAAATGAATCAATTATTAAACATCTGTCTCGTTTGGTTATTAGCTTCTGTTTTCTGTCGCGGTATTTATATAATTATTGTTATTTTCGTTTTCCAACCTCGGGGATGTTGGAATTCGAATATTAAGTTAACCTAACTTTGGAAACAGTATACGAGATAAAGTATTTTATGTTTGGGAACCGAGCGGGGTATGTATTAAGATTGACAGACAGAAGATGGACGTAGGAAATTGTAAACTGGCGACCATACACTAGAATGCAGAAACGAGAAAGACGACCCCGAGGAGATTGTCAGATGACATAATGAATCAGGTAGGTCATATACAGACATGCGAGACGCAGAACGGACAATAATGAAAAAATTTTGGAGCTCCCAGTGCCAAACTTTGATGTTTGAAGAGCCTTAAGAAAACGAAAAATATAATTCTGGACGCTAATGTTCAGCGGAAAAAAATGATACCGTGTAAATAATCTAAACGTTAATTTAATTACCTTAATATCCTCATGATGTATAAAATATATTTTCTCAAATTTTGATGAAAATCTATCGGAATACATTTAATCTCATACACTCTTTGCAACTCATCATTATTACTCGATATTATTATAATATTCTACAATAATAACAATAACAATAATAATAAAATCAAATCGCATTTATTTGCTAATGTTCGAGCACAAATACATAAATAAAAACTTGTTAATAAAATAGCAGTAATAATAATCATCATAATAATAATCAAATCAAATCAAATCAAATTTGATTTGTATTAATTTCAAATAAATACAATGAAATTAATTTTTAATAAATCTACGATAAATAAAAAGATTTAAATGATAAATCATTAGCGATTAAATAAAATCAACCTCGAAGAACTCATAAATACTCTACACCCAGTGAATATAAGTAATGTAACAACGTATTAGCAAAAATACAAACGCGTAATAACATATACACATTCAAACACATGCATATATATTGCATACACATACCTAATATACGCAATTCTGGCGAATTATAAATAAAAAATTACGATATATTAAAGTATAAAACTTGTAAACGAAAAATAAAAACTAAAGAAATACTTCGTAAATTCGAAAAATTACCGAAACAAATGGTAACTGTGTAAAGGTAATGGACATAACTAAATGGGGAATATAGATTCGTAAATAAATATAAACAATACGTAATTAGCACACTAGAACTAAACAATGAAACGAGCAGATTCGAATATAATGAATTACATTTAAAACAAAATAAACTTCAAAGAAAAATTAAATAAAATAAAAATTAAATAATAATAAAAAATTAAATAATATTAATAAAATAAATGTTTAAGTATAATAAAATTAATAACACAACGTAGTAAGGAAGCGAATGAATATAACCGATAAATATACGGTTATGTATTACAATAAAATTAAACCAAATGAAATCGAGCGCACATCTTATGAAAAATTTTAAGAATAAACGGTGCTGCCTTTATTATGAACGGAACGTATCAAAGACATGTCAAAAAATCATTCCTAAATCCAAATTTTACTATCGCAGTTTTCTTTGACCTTTCAAAAGCTTACGATCGCGTTTGGCGTTACCTTATCCTCAAATGACTACATGAAACTGGAATAGCAAATGTGTAATCAAAAACTTCCTTACTAAAAGACATATTCGCGTTAGAATAGGCAACATCCTAACAGAAGAAAGAGAAATCTTTAACGGAGTACCGCAAGGAGATCACCCTTGAGCACTACTTTATTCTTGCTAGCGATAAACGATATCGCCATGATTGCCAAGAAACCAATTTCTATCAGAAGGTTCGCTGACGATATCAGCGTGTCTCTTCAAGCATCGTCGTTTGAAATCGCTAAACAAATAATACAGCCAACAATAAACAACATCAACACCTGGTGCCATGATCATGGATTTCTAATAGCCGCCGAGAAGACAAACTACATAATCTTTTCAAATACCGATAGCAACCAACAAAATATGGTTTTGACACTGCAGTCAAAACCAATTCAAGAGGTACAAACAGTCAAATTTTTAGGAATCGTGCTGGATAAAAAGCTATCGTGGAAAGATCATATAACATACGCTTTAAATGCATCCGCGCTCTAGGAATCCTCAAGATGCTCAACCATACCGAAATAGGTTGTAGTAGAAGAACATTATTGCAGTTATACCGGTCCATCATTCGTGCAAATCTGGATTACGGTGCACAACTTTATAATTTAGCAAACAGATCAACATTGAAAAAACTAGATAGCATCCATCTCACCAAAGCATAAGATTAGTTAACAGGAGCATTCAGAACCACATCCACGGTAAGTCTCTGCGTAGAAGCTAACGAACCGCCTCTCAAATTTCGAAGAATGATACAAACAGCAAATCTCCTTGTCGCCGCTGCGGCCATATCAAACTTGCCATCAGATAATCTCCTATTTAATCACTATTACCGGTGGAAATTCAAACTGAATAACAAAAGCGATCAGCACATCGCACTGAAATTTGAAGAAAATACCCAAACTCCTTATACTTCGAAAAAACATAGTCTCGCTCCATCATATTTTCGTACGTCCTGCACCATGGATAATACCCCCATTTCAAATCATTGACGAACTTTCGGTGTCAACAAAAAATTCCGTTGGCATCGTAGACTTTCAGTCAAGATTAAACAAAATTTTGGAGCGTTTCCCGAACAGCATATGTTACACAGATGGATCGAAAACAATACATCAGCGACCGGAGTGGCTTTCTTCATTTCGGACACAATAAGCAAAGCCGAAAAACTATTATCACAATTACAATCCGCCGGAATAGATATCCAGTTCATACGGATACCGAGCCATAAAGGAATAAAAGGCAACGAAATTGCTGATAAGTTAGCAAAAAGCTCAATCTCGCTACTTTCAGATCCAAATGCCGAAATCATATTAACAGCAGACGATCTAAAGACTAGTCATAAGAAGAAAATTACAACACTGTGAAATTCCGAATGGCTGTCGACCTCATCCACAAACCACTTCAGAAATATAAAAGGAAAGATAGAAGAATGGAAGTCATCCGATCGAAAATCTCGAAAAGAAGAAATAGTTTTAACTAAGACTTGGTCATACATGTGTAACCACACCTATTCAATAATGTACCACCCCTTTTTCCTGTCCATTCTGTAACACTCCTCAATTCACTCTTCGGCATATCCTAACAAGTTGCAACCATTTATCCGAATTCCGTCAAAAGTTTAACCTATCCGCTAGTCTATCCCAACTACTGTGTAATAATAGCCCTCATTTAAACGATCTCTTCCTATTCCTCAAACATTGTAATCTATATAATGCCATATAAATAACTTTATACTTTCGGCTTGATAACCTCATAGCTGTGTTTAAAAATAAAAATAAAAAAATGAAGATTTTGACTCTTGTAATTAATTAAATGGATTTTTAAAACTGGCGGTAGTGAATTAAAGAGCACCAGCACCTCTATAAATAGCTCGAGCGCGAGTATGGGATTTATTCCAATTTGGTAATTTGGAATATTCAAAGCGACAACTACGTATGCTACCAATTTTGTTGTAAATAGAGAAAAAAAAAAACATTTCCTCAGTACCGTGTTCTAAACTTATATTTATTTCTGGGTTTTTTCTAGATTTATTTCCCGGTTAGATAGACTAGGAACGAGCTGCATACGTCAATTCGATCGTGACGTTTCGAAAGTCACTATTAAAAAAAACACGATTCAAAATGAAAGTTTAATGCAACAATTTATACGAATCGCAGATAGTTCCTTATTTAAACGTAAGGATTGAAAATTATTTGCGGACATGGGAAACTAAACTGGTTAATGAGGTCGTATAGCAACATTGCCATGCTTCGAGAAAACTCGTTTGAAGAATCGAAAATAATTTAACCGCGTTATTTAAAAGGTTGCGACTTGAGACATTCTATTTAATTATAAACAGAAACGTAATTTCTTTACGCACGTCGTATGTGTGTAAGTGTAAAATGTTATATTTTTATTTTTTATTTTTTTTATTTTTTTATTTTTTGGGCACTGCTGAGGAGCAATCACAACCCACTAACATGTTATATTTTAATTGGCTGATAATTTATAGTTTGAGTGTAGAGGTTCTTTCTCTGGTCGGTGTGTTTTTATATGTACGTTTATTTTTGCTAATTACACCAAAAGCATATGTATATCATGAATCGTTGAATATAAAAAAATTTGCAATTTATTAAATATCATTACCAAGAAAAAACTTTCATCTGATCGGAACGTCACGTTGGAAATTTATCACCCGATAATAAAACCCTCTGGCGAGTTAATAAATATTTTTGACGCGGCCCATACTAAACTCCCATTCATCGTGCACATGATCCTGATTTGTTTGCTTATCATGATTCTGATAAAGTCGAACTGTTAGCCAATTATTTTGCCGCTGTTCATGAATAATTCATTATCTACCCTTTCTAACACTCGTTTCGTAAATAAAGCGGTATATCGATACATATGTGAAAATTCTCCCCCCCCCCGTTTTCTATTCGTAATTCTTTCACATCACCTACAGAAGTATTATCTAGCATCAAATTGCTTAAACCCAATTTATCTACCGGCTCCGATAAAATATGTACGAAAATCATAAAACAACTTCCCCCCCAAAAATCGATTGTTGCTCTAACAACATTAATGAATACATCTTTGCGTATTGGACATTACCCAGTACCACGGAAAATTTCTATAGTTATACGAATCCTAAAATCTGGTAAAGACTCGTCTCTAGTTAAAAAAATATAAGATCGATAAGTCTTCTTAACAATTTAAACAAAATCTATGAAAAAATAATCTTATCTAGACTAAGAATACACTCTGAAAAAAACTATATTTTCTTTCCGAACCAATTTCGTTTTATGCTCCACTACTAGCCAACTGGCTAGAGTTTGTGATATTATACTCGACAATTTTAATCAAAACAAACACCGCGATCTCGTCTCGCTCGATCTAGAGGCATGATGGTATTATCTATAAACGGATACATTATAAGTTTGCTTCTTATTTAATTTTACTCTTACGATCTTACCTTACCTGTAGATTTACGTGCCATGTACTGCACCTAGGCCAGAGGCACAAGGAGAGAACGTAGGGTTAGTGAGAATCGGTAGAAAGTTGGAAGAATAAATTGGAAGTACGGATTGTTAAATTAGATGATATAAATTGGAGTATTTAAGAAAATTTAATAAACTATCGGAAGCATCTTGCGTGTAGGAAAGAATGTTTAGTGAGCGGTTTGTCGAGGATAGAACATTGGGTGTTGAATTGCACCTGTTTAAGGAGAATGTGGTCGACGGTAATGAAGATATTACAGGTTGAACATAGAGGAGGAGGAAGATTTTGTAGGATATAGCTGCGTGAGGTATTAGTATGATCTAGGCGCAGACGAGCAAGTACATCATCTCTTCTGTTTGCTGAGTGAGATGGAATCGGGAGGCATGTTGTATATCGAACTGATCGCAGTTTATTGGTGAGTGGAAGTGCAGACCACTGGAGGTTCCATGATTTACGCACTGAGGATTTTATGCAAGTCTGGAGATCTTTCATTGGTGTAAGCAGGAGCGGGAATGGTTGAAGCAATGTGCCTTCTCTTGCTGCACTATCCCGCTTGATCATTTCCTTGTATATCAACATGCGATGGAATCCATGTGAGAACTACATGTTTACTAGAAGTTACGATCAAATGACCAATTTCTTTAGCCGGGGGGATTTAAGATCATAAAGATCACTAAGGCATTGTAATGATGCAAGAGAGTCCGTGCATATTAAGAACGACTGGTCAACGACAATGTTTGAAATATCCATTATCGCTATTTTGACGGCATATAATTCCGCCGATAGTATAATGGGGTGGAGTGGAGAAACGAACTATAGAGTCTTGGAAGGAAACGAAAGCGCCTTCTACTCCAGTTTTGTTTTTACAGCCGTCGGTGAAGTATAAGCTATAAGATGGGTACCGTGAGATCATTTCTAGTTAAGCTGCTTTTATTACATGTTTAGGAGTGTGATTCTTTGAAAATTTGGTGAAACTGAGGTCTATTGGAATAGTGTGCTCACTCCAAGGAGGAATTATGTTAAGGAAGGAAAGAAAAACTGGGGGAAGGTAGATTTGAAGAGAGGATAGGATATTTTCTATTTGTTTAGCAAAAGTAAGAATTGAGGGGGAAGATTTGAAGCCAAAGGTTGAGGTGTGGGAAGGAAGGTTAGGATTTGAGAGAAGCGAATCAAGGAGAGAAGTAGAGAACGCTGTGCCCATGTAGATCAAAAGGAAGTTCTCCAGCTTCGCATACGATGCAGCAAACAGGAGTTGTTGGGAACGTACCGATGGTCAGTCGGATTGCTATGTGATGGATTAAGGACCTTTTTACTAGCGGAACTGTAAATTTCGACACTGTTGATGTCATATTTATTATATTATTTTAAACATGTATTATTTTAATTTATTTCGATCGCGTATAATATTTTTATAAAATTGCTATTGGCAACATTGTATTTGTATTAAAATTGCTATTGGCAACATTGTATTTGTATTAGGTTTTTCGGTTTGCTGTGAATGTGTTTTTCTTTTTTGTTTCGTTTAGAAACATATTACCTTGACCTAGCTCGTTGTTATGTGAACTGCGTAGTAGTATATTAAGTAGTTTTTTATGTAGTATTTTATTTGATGATATAAAATACATTTGCAACAAATATGGTTGTAAATTATGTATATTTAAATATATATTTGTTTAAAAGTATAAACATAGTGTTGGTTTTTTTGTTTTAAACTAAATAATGATCACATTTAGTCGATCGTTATAGAAACATTACATTTTTGGTCCTCCGGGCCGGATATTTTCGTTGGTTTGTTGATTAAATTTAGTCGTTTAGTTGTTTATTAATGTTCATTTTTTTGTTAATTATAAATCGATAATGGAAGCAAAAAAGAAGGAACGTAGAGTTGTTCGGTTAAATTTTAATCGTGCAAAAGAACAGTTTTTGGCAGTAGCGAAAAAATATATGAATTCTGAAAATGTTAGTAAAATAGAATCTTTGATGAAATTAAGTTTGTTGCCAACGTTCGATCGGTTCGTTGCTTTAAACATGGAATTATTAAAATCATTGGATCCCGATAATTCTAAACACCTAGAAGTGGAAACACAATTATTGAATGAAGAAGACGAATTAAGAGATGAAGTTACAACTTGTGATGGAAAATTACAGTCTGCTCGTTTGGAATTATCAGGTGGAGAACAGCGAAAGTCAATTATCGGTTATGCTACAACCCATTTGCATTCTAATGGACAGGTAAAGCTGCAAAAAATTAATGTACCTAGATTCAACGGTGAGTTAACCCGATTTTATAATTTTAAAAATTTATTTAATAATTTGGTACGTGAAAATGTGGAATTATCGAATGTACAAAAACTGTATTACTTGAAACAGTCTTTAGTGGGTGAAGCAGAGCATGTGTTACGTGACTTTGAATTGGAAGAAGATGCGTACCCACAAGCTTGGTCGTACTTTTTATCAAGATTTGAAAATAAAAGAGCAATCGTAGAAGCTCATTTTAGAAGTTTAAAAAACCTTTCTAAAATCGTGAAAGAAACCGAGATCCGTCAACTACTCGATACAGTAAACGTTACAATACGTGGGTTAAAGATTTGTGGTGAACCGGTAGATGACACTTTTTCGAGGTACATTGCATATTATGTAAGTACAAAATTAAATTCTCAAACTCTAAAGGATTGGAAAAATTCGTTAACATCCATAAACACTGTACCAAAATATAACGATCTCGAAGATTTTCTTCAGGCGAGATTATTTGCCGTCGAGGACGTACAGAAAGAAGTGCAATATGTAACAGAAATTGGAAAGGATAAAAAATTATCATATAAAAAATCGTTTTCGGTGGTAAAGAACAAATGTTTATTGTGTTTTGGACAACACAAATTACATCAGTGTAGTGTTTTTATTGAAAAAAACGCACATGAAAGATACGATGTTATAAAAAAGAATAATTTATGTTTGATTTGTTTTGAAACCGGTCATTGTGCCAATTCTTGTAGGTCGAAATTTAATTGTAATTGTGGAAAGAAGCATAATCGTATGCTGCATTTTGACGCAAATTTTTCTAGATCGAGAAAATCAAATTCATTTGTTAAACCAAAGATTGAAGAACAGCAAGAAAATACTGATAGTTTTCAAGATGTTCATGTTCAGTCATCAAATTCGACTTCGTTAGTAAACAAACAAGACAAAATAGTGTTGTTACCTACAGCAGTAGTTAAATTTCGTTGCGGTAGAATTACAGGAAATTGTAGAATACTTCTTGATGGTTGTTCTCAAGCTACGTTAATTTCAGATTCATTTGTTCGTAAATTTAATTTACCTCGATACACATCAAGTCAGTGTACACTAATTAAAGGTGTTGGCACTGGTTCTGTTGTTGTAAAGGATTCAGTTAAAATGATTATTATGTCAAAGTTTGAATTATTTGAAATTGATATCGTTGGAGATATTGTACCAGCATCTTCAATTAATTACTCTGCTAATGTCTCATTTCCAGCAGATGTGTTAAATTCGCTTAAAAGGTTCAGGTTAGCTGATCCTGAACACGTAAAACCTAACGCTAGCATATCGGCAGTGGATATTATTATTGGGGCTGAATATTTCGAAAATTGTTTGTGTAATGAAAGTAGTTGTATAGAAAATCTAGATCTTCGATTAACACGATTTGGTTGGACTGTGTCTGGAGTTGCTCCACAAATTAAAAGAAGTTTCAGTAAATTTTCTGGTTGTACCAAAGTTTCAGTAAATTTTCTGGTTGTACCATAAATCAAATCAATTTTGATTTAAAGAAATTCTGGAACTAGAAGAATTAAAGGAAAATTTTGATAAACCTTGTAGTGAAACTGAAGAATGTGAAAAACATTTTGAAAAAACTGTTTCGATTGGCGAAGATGGAAAATTTATTGTGAAATTTCCTTTCAAAATTAATAGATCAGAAGCGGCTGATAATAAGGCATTAGCTGGCTTGTATCGCCTTGAAAAAAGATTGTATACAGATATAAAATTAGCTTATGTCGACTTTATGAAGCAATATTTAAAGATGAGTCATATGTCTCTTCACCATCTACAAATGGGCCAAAATATTTTATTCCTCATCATGATGTTGTTAGGTTTGATAATAAAACTACACCTGTTCGTATTGTATTTAATGCTTCATCTTGTTCAAAGGGTGACATTTCATTAAATAATGCCTTAATGGTTGGTCCCTTATTGCAACCAGAATTGTTTGATTTGCTTATTTCTATGCGCAATCTCATGTATTGTTTTTGCGCAGACATTGCTAAAATGTACCGAATGATTTGGATGCATGAAGATGATAGAGACATGCAAAGGATTTTATGGCGAGAAAATTCATCGCAGCCAGTAAAAGAATATCGACTAAATACCCTGACTTATGGTACAACTCCTGTGCATCCTTCATTGCGACTAAATGTTTAAAAATGGTCGCTGATAATTTGCGCAGTGAACATCCGAAAATAGCTTCAGTAATTGAAAACAACTTTTACATGGATGACTTGATCAGTGGTGGTAATTCGATGGAAGAACTTTTCTATGTACAAAAAATGGTTCATAATTCTTTATCATCATATGGTTTCAATCTTCAAAAGTATTCATCGAATGTAAAAGAATTTATGGAATTTATTCCACCAAAATTGCGAGCAAATGCAACTGGTCATTCCTTATTGTCTGGAAGGGTATCAGTGTTAGGCGCTATTTGGGATCCAGAATCTGATGGTTACAGTATTAAATTTAATATTGAACCACTAAACAAAAAAAATATTGTTACAAAACGCATAATTTTATCGAATATAGCGCGTACATTTGATCCATTGGGTTTCATATCACCTATAACAGTTCGCAGCAAATTGATCTTACAATCAGTTCGGAGTGAAAAGAAATCTTGGGACGAAGCTGTATCTAACGTGTCATCCCAATTATTTTTTGATTATATTGCAGAGTTACACAACTTACCGTTAATTATGATACCTCGGTCTGTGTTTAGTAATAACTTGCGCCAAATTGTTGGTTTCTGTGATGCAAGCGAAAAAGCATATTGTGCTGCAGTATATATTCGATTTACTGGAATAGATGGCAATATTTCCAGTAAGCTGTTGTGTTCAAAAACTCGTGTTGCTCCTTTAAAATCATTGACTATTCCAAAATTGGAATTATCAGCAGCTGTACTTTTATCAACATTAATTGCGCGGGTCGCACGTATATTAAAAATTGAACTGAATGATGTGCATTGTTTTACAGACTCAACTGTTGTGTTGTGTTGTTTGTCTAAGCACAACAATTTAAAAACATTTGTAATTAATCGCATCAGAAAAATAATAGATATCATTCCATTTGACCATTGGTATTACGTTAAAACTGACTACAATCCAGCAGATTTAGGCACTCGTGGAATTAATTGTGCTCGGTTAAAAAATTCTTGTTGGCTGACTGGTCCATTATTTTTGAAAACCAGTAACCCTTTTGGCTACTTTACTGTACCTAATATTGATACGCACTTCAGTTTAGAAAGAAGAAAGTTAAAAGTTGTTAATAATTGTTTAAAAACTTGTGATTTTTGGACAAATTTTCATCCTTCGACAAAATGGTTCGCGTTACAGCTTAAGTAATCCGATTTATGCGTATTCGTCAACCAGTAGTTAAATACCACTCAACAGAAATTAATTACACAGAATTTCATAACGCATGGTGGATGATAATCAAGCTGATGCCAAAGGTTTATTTTGGTATGGAAATTGATCGTTTAAGAAATAATCTATCATTATAGAAGAAAAGTTCACAGAAATCATTAAACCCATATTTAGATAAATGTGGATTATTTCGTGTTGGAGGAAGATTAGAAAAAGCAGAAATTACTGATAATAGAAAACATACTATTATATTACATTCAAAGGCGTTTATTGTAAAGTTGTATATTCGACATCTTCATGAGAAATATTTTCATACAAGTCGATCATTTTTGGAAGCATTATTAAATACTGAATTTTGGATTGTTGGTGGTTGTACAAACTTAATCAAATCTATCACACGGAAATGTGTTACTTGTGTTAGATGGAATGCATCTCAACACGTTCAATTGATGGGAGAGTTACCAAAGGAAAGAGTCACTGCTGCTCGCCCATTTTCTCATTGTGGTGTAGATTTCGCTGGACCATTTAGTTGTAAATGCGTCCGACATAGGACTGTTAAGCACTACAAAATTTATATTGCAATTTTTGTTTGTTTTGTTGTTCGTGCAGTTCATATCGAAATTGTCTCGGAGTTAAGTACATCCAAATTTATTGAATCGCTACAAAGATCGTCGTGGATTACCTGCAAAAATATATTCGGACAATGCGACAAACTTTGTTGGCACAGCTAATCTATTTAAACTAAATCAAGAAGAGATTAGTCGATTTTCAACGTCTGAAAGATTTGAGTGGATTTTTATACCATCTAAGGCTCCTAATTTTGGAGGCCTTTGGGAAGCAGCTGTTAAATCAGCAAAACGGCACCTCATGAAAGTCACTAAGGAATAGAGTTATCATTTGAAGAATATTTGACTCTGTTCTCAAGAATTGAGGGTATACTTAATTCAAGGCCTCTCTGTTATCAAAGAGAAGCCATTCAAGGCAAGGAAATTATTACACCTGGACACTTTCTTGTTGGTCAATCATTACTTTATAGATGACAATGAGAATTTTTCATTGTCTCGAAGATTTCAGTTGATCCAAACTCAACTAAATGGGTTCTGGAAAATTTGGTCCAAGGATTATCTGAATCAGTTGCAGCAACGGTCTAAGTGGTTTAAAAAATTACCGAATATAGAGGTCGGTCAGATTGTGTTAGTTCGAAACAAGGATGTTAAACCTTTCAAATGGCCAATGGGAGTAGTTACCAAAGTGTTCCCTGGCAGTGATGGACTGGTCCGCACAGCAGAAGTAAAATTTCGTGATGGCGTATGGGTCCGAGCTGCGTCAGCTTTAGTACTAGTGCCGATTGAAGATTAGTATAGAATTATAATTTTTATTTTTCAATTTTGTCACAGTTCTTTTTTTTGTAATGAACTTCTGTTCATCTGGTGGGAGCTGTTGATGTCATATTTATTATATTATTTTAAACATGTATTATTTTAATTTATTTTAATTTATTTCGATCGCGTATAATATTTTTATAAAATTGCTATTGGCAACATTGTATTTGTATTAAAATTGCTATTGGCAACATTGTATTTGTATTAGGTTTTTCGGTTTGCTGTGAATGTGTTTTTCTTTTTTGTTTCGTTTAGAAACATATTACCTTGACCTAGCTCGTTGTTATGTGAACTGCGTAGTAGTATATTAAGTAGTTTTTTATGTAGTATTTTATTTGATGATATAAAATACATTTGCAACAAATATGGTTGTAAATTATGTATATTTAAATATATATTTGTTTAAAAGTATAAACATAGTGTTGGTTTTTTTGTTTTAAACTAAATAATGATCACATTTAGTCGATCGTTATAGAAACATTACAGATGCCATAGTCAATTTTAGGTTTTATAACAGCGTGTTATATTTTTAACAGAGTTGAACGATCTGATCCAAATGTCGAGTGCGAGAGCATTTTGATAATGTTAAGTCTGGAATTGCATTCCGATTTAATATGCGCTACATGATGTTTCCAAGTTAACTTGTTATCAAAAATTATCCCAAGATATTTAACGACGTTTGACGATTTAATGCGGATGCCGTTCAAGTAAACATTAAGTCTATGTTGGCAGTTTCGTATTCGACAAACGTGAACTGCGGAAGTTTTAGAAGGAGAAAACTCCATTCCATGTTTTAGGGACCAGGAAGGCAGCTTATTTATAGCATCTTGTAAGGAATCTTTACCAAGACTGACATAAGGAACCGAGATAAATATTGCAAGGTCATCGGCATAAGTAGCACATTTGACTGGTGGAGCAATCTCATTTACAATGTCATTAAAGGCTATATTAAATAATGTAAGACTTAAAACTGACCCTTAAGCCCTGTGGACAGGTTATAAAACGATGACATCGTATCGTTTAATCTAACGCGAAATTGACGCTCAGTAAGGAAGTTCTGAATGAAGATAGCAAGACGTCCGCGAATATTCCAGTTTTGAAGAGTAGATATTGTATACAGGAATCCGGCCGAAGGCCTTTACCAAATCAAAGAAGACGGCTAAAACGCGGTGTTTATTAATGAAGGAACTTTGTATATAATTCTTTAGGAACGTGAGTTGGTCGAGATCTTTCAGGTCTGAATCCACGCACTGAACGTTGGTTAACAGTTGTCTAGACGCGAGAACCCAGAGGAGACGGTTGTTAACAAATCTTTCGAAAAATTTACAAATAACATATGTTAATGAGACGAGGCGGTAATTATTAATCGGCATAGGATTTTTGTTAGGCTTCAAAATCGGTACAATATCGGCAATTTTCCAGATTTTTGGAAAAGAGCGAGATGTCCATATGCTATTAAATGCATTTAACAGAAGGTTGATTGCAGTATTTGAGGCTGTTTGGAGCATCAAGATATGGACTCGATGTTAACGGAAAATTATGTGTTAAAGTTAATGATATTAAATCAGGTATTAAGTCTTCTGTAGCGGGGGTTCCCCAAGGTAGTAGGTCCCTCTACGTCTTTTTAATATATATTAATGATTTACCAGTCATTAAAAATGTGCATATATCTCTGTTTGCAGATGATACAGCTCCATTAGTAAACTCTTATATACTATCTGTAATAGATTATCAGCAGCGCTAAATAAATTAACGAAGTATTTTAACAAATGGAAAATCGAAATAAACGAAACCGAAACAGAGGCTCTCTAACTAGGGGTAGAGCTTTTATAAATAAATGTATAATAACCAGTGGTATACAATTGAATAGAAAGAACATATCAAATATTTAGGCACGATGTTAGATAATAAGTTAAATTTTTTAACCCATATTACAGAGAACTTGTGCCCTTTTTCCAATCTTCAATAGAAAATCATACTTATCGATTAAAAACAAACGTTTTATATATAAATCCGTTATTCTACTATGCTGCTCCTGTATGGTGTTCTGCCAGCAAGACAAATATACTGAAACTACAAAAAATACAAAATCACTGTTTAAGTACTAAATAAACCGAAATATAGTCGAATATCATTAATGCACGATATCTTAAACCTTCCCTATATTCAAGAAGAGATTTTAGGAAGATCTAAAAACAATTTTACGAAACGTGTAAATTATCCGATATACCGGTCATAAGTATAACATAGACGATTATGATTACGAGTCACTAAGGCTTAGGTATAAAAACTACAAACACCGAAAGCACGTACTCATCACTTGATGTATCTATCATTTATGATCAGATGCTACTAAGTACTTATATGTCTTCATATTGTATATATCGTATATGTGAATACTTTATGCATATATATATATATATATATATATATATATATATATATATATATATATATTATATATATATATATATATATATATATATATAGTTATATGTGCTTTATAGTATATGTATATTGTATATTTGTTAACCACCACCAATATGCGAATTGTTCTGTTCTCCATTAACAGTCTACCATATCGTGGTTATCTGTCAGAAATTTGCTCAATATCGGTGCAACCAGCTGAAGAACAACGCACCGGATGTAAACAACCTCATCCTTACCAACTTCATAATTACTTCTAAACTGTGTAATCATCTATAATTAATTCATATTTCGAGTAATAGCCTTAAAAGTAATTTTTACACGACACAGATATTTACTGATCATGGTTCAATCGGATATTATTTAAATAAATTAAAAATGATCACTGATGGAAATGTCGTTGCTAATTCTGGATGTCCGGCATATAATATACGCATATAGTAAATATAAATCATCTGAGAAAATTGAGCATCGATTGCTCACATAATCCTAGTGAAATTATTCTACGAGAACAATTTCCTATATTTATCTCGGAATTATTTCAGATTAAACATAGATCTTAAGAGTCACTAACCAATAGCTATAAGTTAGTTTCGCAGGCTACTGTATATATTTATTGTTTTCTTATATAAATGAATAAAATATACATATATATATATATATATATATATATATATATATATATAAATGTGAACACAAACATTTAACAGCCAGCGGAATGAATAACTTTACAGAAATGTGATACGAGGTTGTCAAATCTCAATACACCGTACATATACTTTTAAATTACGACTATCCTCAATATGCCCAATAAATATGTAGGATACTATGATCTTTCTGCGCTTCTTACAGGTTCTTTTAGGTCAACTTTAACAAGTTCAGGCAATTTATTGCAGAGTACAGCACCCATATATCGAGCTTGCATTCGTGTATGATATTTATTAAAATTAGAAATTTCGGGTTTCTCCCGGTAACTCTAGACCTAGTAATCCCTTCCCAAGTAGAGATTTTAAAATAAGATCTACTTTTACATACAAAATTTATTCAATTTTATATAAATCCTCAAGTCTTAACAAAATTACTATTTAATTTATTGAATATCAGTTGTCCTATTCGACAACTTTTTTTTTATTATAGGTGCGCCGTGTACCGCAACTTAGGTTAGAGGCACCGAAGCTTAATTAAATGAACGGATATATATTTGTTACTTTTAAAAACTGAATGGTTTTTTCAAACTGGATTATCAGAAAGTGCTGTGTGAATTCAAATATTGCCAGCGGGATGGTGTTTCTGAAGTGGCCTACACTTTGTTAGCATGCGTTCGACTGTTAGAGGCTCCCGTCCGGTAGTAGCAGCAGCACATCGGTTGATTTTTTTCTTTTTCTATTATGTAATTATGGGTTAATGCAGTATGTCAAATTCTGAGCCGAGTTTGTACAACAAAATCACGTCGCGATGTGACTATCGTTCTCAATGAAGCTGTGTTCAATTTGACGTTTCAGAGTTTGTTGGTTGTGAAAGAACGCTTCCAGTGTAAGCTCCATGCATCATGAAATTGATTTTTTGATATTGTATATTTCGTCTTCGGATTGAAATTTTTGCTACTGGGCATTGCTATGTAATTAATATACTGTTTAGCAGCATTAAGTGTAACAATACAGGTAAGTATAAAATATAGTATTGAATTAGATGTTTCGGAACGAAATAACGTGGCAGGTGATAAAAGAGATAATTTAATTTTCTCAATTTAGCACACAAAAATACGGACTGACACGATCAAGACAGTTTAAGTAATCCCCAAATACTTTATCTCGTATGCTGTTTCCAAAGTTACGTTAACTTAATATTCGAATTCCAACATCTCTGAGGTTGTAAAATAACAATAATAATATAAATACCGCGACAGAAAATAGTTAAGACTAGTAAAGAAGAAAATTCGCTCCTAGAAGCTAATAACCGAACGAGACAGATGTTTAATAATTGAATCATTTTTTTTTAACGACAAACTATTAAAAAGTCCATCGTAATTACTATTTTTAGCCGTATAAAGTCGTGTAATAATAAATAAAGCGATGAGTATATTCTAACTGCAGGTTAGAAAAAGATGAACGCAAACAACCACCCTTAACGGTGGCGGATGTTGGAAGTTCGCGTTGATTTTTCATCTCATTCCTTCGAATAAATTCGGAGAACTCTACTTATCTCGCTCAGTCAGGGGTTATTGATCGGTGGCAGAGATGAATTATTAACGTTCGAAATTTATAGCGTACGATAGGTAAGTTGAAATAAAGACTGTAATAGTGTGTGTAAGGGTATGTTTGTAAAATATTATTATTATTATTGTTATTATTATAGGTAGCATTACAAACGGGGCAAATTCAAAAAAAGGGTTCATCAACCTATATAGCAATAGTACTTGGACTGAGTTGTTACGTTAAAGTGAGAAATTATCGTATAAACGATTTTACCATCGTTCCGTTTGGAAATTGACGTCACAGTACGATAAATTTAAATTTTAAAATTTTTATAAAAGAATATAAGAATGTTCATTATAACGAATTACAATTAATACGACAATTTTGCATATATTTTCCGCATCTTTTATGTCGGAAAAATAAATTTTTTGAATATATAAATAAAATATTTATTTCGTATATACATACATATATAAATAAAGAATATATAGATACATGTGTGTGTACATGTGTATATATATAATGATGTATTTCTAAAGCTAAAAAACAGGTTCTGTTGATTCTGTTAACAGGCACCGATCCGTCTGTTACGGTACGATAATTTTTAAATTTGCCACACCTGAAATTTACGCCATTTCTTGGCTCGATTATACTTCAACGCTTTTGCCTGCGAATTACATATTATAATTTAAATACATATACACACGCGTAATATATATATATATATGTATGTATGTATTTCTAAGTAATAATAATAGATTAAAATATTATCTCGTTACAATGTACGTAACTTCTAAAATAAAGCATATATCTTGCTATTATCCAGTTTGAGCGAGTTTTTAAAATCAGGAAAAATCGTTTCATCGTAAATGAAAATAATAAAACGAAATATCTAATACACGTTTATCAGTATCCTAGTATAACTTGCCGGATGACGCAAAATTTCAACTCAATAGTGTAATTTGTATAGAAAGAGCGTATGAGGTGAATATTTCGGAATTTCAGCTTGACTGCGAGTTAACGCAAAATAAATATCTTTTATACTTCTAATATATATATATATATATAAGGAAGTTGACATCTTTTTTCTATTATTATAAGTATCGGAAACAATACTTCTCCGCTGGACATGTAAAACGTTTATATTTTGCTCAGTATCCGACGTATCTTAAGTTGCCAAGTTATGGAATAATGCATCGAGCATATAAGCAATGTATCGAATCTCTGCATTATTATTTATTGCATTGCGAATACTTTTGGAAAATAAAAATGATTTGATTTTACATAAATATATCGGTCATATTTTAATAGATAGATATAAAATCATAATACGCGCGCAATACAGAAATCAATGTGTATAATGTATACAATTTTTATACAATTTTAATCAGCATCGCCTTTCCTTAGAATATCTGTTCATTTCTAACTGTATAGTCAATTCCAATTGTCACACAAACAAAGTTCGACCTACAGTCAATAAATATATTAAAACTGTCACATCTGTTGATAAAAGAATTTTTGTCGCTCCGATAGATGTTTATCTTACTATGAAATCAAAGCTAACCATTCTGTAGGACATGATAATAAAGGCTATCGTAGAATTTACCAATATTATTAAACTGTATATGGGGTAAGCTGCAAAAGTTATTCTTCCTCCTAAACCGATGATGGGCAGCTCTCAGATTTGCAACATTCGGCAAATTAGTTTACTTAGCAACTTAAGTAAGATCGCGGAAAAAATTATTTTAATCAAATTTAGGAAACACTCACATGTTAACAACATTATATCCAATGTACTGTGGTTTTCATCGAAATTTTCGTACGTTTCATCAAAAATCCAAGGTAGCCGAGTTTGCGACGCATAATTTTAATTGTAATAAACACACACTGGTACGGTGCTCTTTGACGCTGCTAAATCATTTGATAATACACGGCACGCGGGAATTTTATACAAAAAGGATTAAAAATTTCCTCCTAATTTAATTGGTTTAGTAGTTATTTACGCGATAGAACTTTTTATGTAAATGTTGGTGATTCAGTCTCTTCAATTAAAACGTGTTTAGGAGGTGTTCTATATGGAAGTGTGTTCGGACTGTTTCTTTTCACATTATTATTATTTTCTTTTTTTTTTTTAACCTATATCGGTCCACTGCTGTACGTAGGTCTCCCCAATCAATAAATTGGGGAGAAAATAGCCTAATCTCCCTTGCTGGCCGGGAAAATTGGGAGATACCAACAACATACAACACACTGAGCCGGCGGTCACCCATCCAAGTACCGTTATACTTATACGATTAAGTGCCGAATGGACAATGTGCAGACGATGCCGCTATTTTTTGCAAGACTTCACAAATCGGCATAATATTCTCCCAGATATTATAATTTTTTTTTTTAATTGCTATCGTTAACTTACACCTAGCTAATGCTATTAAGTTTTGTAATTTATATGCACACTATATCGCGAGTAGCATTCCATCCAGTGATGGAGGGCTAAAACTTAACTGTATATATTAGTACGCTTAATATTAAGTCCAAAGGCTTCGTTCTATCCGGTCGACGGTATTCGAGCGAGTTATCCATTAATCGCCATTTAGTATGTTATTCCAGATGGGTTGACATATTTTTTGGCAACGATCGCAATTTTCCCTTTTATGGATTTCATCTTTAAGATCGTCGTAAAGAGTGTAAGACTAGTTACATATATCACGGGGCACTAGCAATATCCGGGAGGATTTTGTTATTCGCTGTAGAATAGAAATATTGTTTGGTTTTTTTTCGCGCAACCCCATCATAATTGACAACCGTATAGCCGAATTGGCTTCAAGACCTGGTTGTATAATAACGGCTGCTTATTTTAGATCGATAATCTATTTTTCCGAACAGCCGAAACATTTGTTTCCATTTGATATTGAGTTACGTTTTTTAATTATACGTTTACTCCGTGTTAGGCGTTGATCTAAGTTCATCCCATGATATATTACTTCTTCTTTTTGAGAAATATTATAATAAGTGAAAAATCAGTATCGATCCGTCGAATACCGAAGCAATTTTCCTTACACACGGACGACCAAAATTTCCAAGTAACCTGACGGTGTGTCGGAAATGAAGTACATTAACTGATCGGATCAGATTTGGTATTTAAGTGTTGTTTTTGACGACAAACTTAACTACGCTAAACATATTAACCATATTAATAGGAAGGCTAATAAATCCGTTCATTTCGTATAGCCCGTGTTTAATAATTCCTTAATACGCGCAATAAATTTATCATTTATAATTACACTTGTTTGACGTTCGATCGCTAGTTATAATTAATTGCAGCTCATCCGGAACAGGTGCCTTAGGTGCGTACTATAAATGCTTCTCGTTATACTATAATAGATTATACGCGTGATATTCTGAAATTATCCCGTGTTAAGGAATACATTCTTTGTCGCGTAAATGTTTCGATAATTGCCGCGTACGCGATAATGAATTTATCGCATCTCGTTAATAGGTAATTACGATTTCAGACAGCTAATATAAGTTTAAGCTTGCCACTGCTGACAGGTGCATCTAAAGATGATTTCATCTTTGAGTGTCCTGCTTTCGCTTCACTGCGTGATACTTTCAGTATTGACAAATATAAAAACTCACTTATCTCGAACAGAAGGAATCATGTAGCCTTCGTTAAATTTGCAGAGAGAAAGCCGTGCATTTCATATATGAATTAATCAAGGATAATTAGCTAAATTCAAACGTGAATCCAATATTCGCTCCTGGTGGCGTGGTCACCTTATTTATAATTTATTTTTAATTTACCCGACGGATATATTATTAATATGCTCAAATAATGATGTTCGTAACTGCTTTAAATTTTAAATATTTTTATCTCGACCATAATGAGGTATGTTTTTCTTTTAACGATGTATTTATATTCTCGATAGTATCTTTCAGAGAAGTAATTTTCTATTTTTATTAATTATTATTTTACTAAAGATTTAAAAAAAATACAATTCTAAGATTTTTATTTTTGAAATTGTGTATTATCGACAAGATATATTTCGGTATCTTTGTTTCTGAAGTTGTATTTTTTTCTTCTATATTGTACATTTTTATTATTTATTACTACTATGCACTTGGTTTCTTTATGCACACAGTTAGTCGATGTATGTTTTTCATCCCATCACTGCCCTTAGATTAAGTACACAAACAGGGCACTATCATGATTTTACTTACTTTTCAGCTACACACTACTTATATGCACTTCTATAATTATTTAGCTTTAAGCACACTAGTGTGGTGTCCTTTATAATAACACCTAGATTTTAAGCAATAAACTAGCCTCACCTGGTAAATCCGGATTGGGGAACAAACTAATATATATATAAATACATATATATATATATATATATATATATATATATATATATATATATATATAATATATTCTACAAAAATACAACTTGTTCGTTCCCTGGTGTTCTCCATCTTTACCTATGGTTCCGAAACATGGGTAATAAACTCCACGGATCAGCAATATATCGATGCATTTGAAATGAAATGCTGGCGCATAATGCTGGGTATAAAATGGCACGATAAACAAACGAACGTCTCGATCATTAAGCGTCTTAATATAGATAAACGATTGTCAGAAGACATACGCGATAAAATGCACAAATTTTTCGGTCATATAATGCGTGCACGAGACTTAGACAGGACAGTCACACTAGGAGGAATGAACGGACATAGAAGAAAAGGTCGGCCAATGACCCGATGGACGAAACAAATATGCCGACGTGTTAAACTGTCAATACCAGATTTGGTACACTCGGCAGATGATCGACAACTGTGGAGGAATTTGATTGCTACATAATGGTCACGACGGTCAATTATGATCAATATACGACTGTAGATATATATATAGATATATATATATATATATATATATATATATATTTATGTGTACAAAATATAAGCATAATTAAACATAATTTATTTCAGTTTATTCGTTTATTAATATCGCTCTAATTATTAGTACGGTATTACATTAATTATTTTCATATTTACTCGTTCGTTATCTAATATTACACTTGCTTTGTTGGTTTGCTGGTTTTTCCTTTTTTCGTTCTAATAGTTGTACATATTTTCTTGTTCGTTACTCACCGTAATTAATTTATTTCGTAGACTATCGCGGTAAGGCTAGTTCCCGTACACGATATATCTATATAAATTATGTTTACCGACTATATTATAATTATTTAATAAAAGATTTATTTATTTTTTTTTTTTTAAATTATCTCGTGTAAACTTGTCCGACTGTCCACCATCGTAGTCTCTCATCTCACCGTATATACTTAACTGCGTCGAAAGTATTCGGAGTACCGTTAATCTGAACATTTCCTTCGTTACATCTACAATCTAAAGTTATAATATTCTAACAGACTGCGGCTGTTCTGTCGTGTATAATGATGACGCGATCCATTACGCACTTCCGTCGTGCTGTAGCGTCCTATCATGTGAACTATTTGCAAACTCTACAGGCTACATTAATTGCATCTTCTAAAAATTAGCAGGAAATTGTTACTATCACAGACTCGCTGTATTCGATCAAAAACAGCTGAAAGAAGTTTCCAGATGCACGAATTCGTCGACTGCGAAAATTAATTCGACAATCAGCGAGCAAATTCGGCAAACTTGTGTACTTTGGGTTCATGGACATATTATGGAAGGAATGAAGAAGCAGATCGAACTGCGAAAGAAGCCGTATTTACGTCTTCCGTAGAATTACTTCCAGCAACGTGTTCTGATATGCGTCGTTACTTATAAATTCGAGGAACAAGCAACAGTCAGATTTTCCGGTTTACCTCAACATAGTGGTATATGGCCTCTTCAATGGTGTTCATCGCACAAGACATGATGAAGTGATGCTGTTCCGTGTCCGCACAGGTCACACTCGTTTGACTCATTCTTATATCCGAAAACCGATCATCCTACTTGTTCATCCTGTAACGTTCAAATCACTTTAGCTCATATCTTATACTCCACTGTTCTCTGTATTATTCTTCGCTCTTCGTTGCACAGTTTCCTAACACGCTTAATGAAATACTTTTACCTAAAAATGTGAAAATACTCTTATAACTTTCATCGTTCGCGCTAAATTATCTCTTCACATCTATAAAAAAAACAGAATAATAGACTCAGCGCTTTCAGCCTTTGTAGCAGTACATGACACGAAAGATTAGAAACAAAAAAACAAGCGATGATCACCCTTCAATAAGCTTCATCGTATGCGTTCAATCGGATATTTGAATATTTTCTTAAGTCGAACAATAATGTTTCAGCATATTCTGCTATGATAACGTTAGACGAAAGAAAACGTCATGTTCCTCGTACGAAAGTTATAATTAATCCCGTCGTGTTCTGTTTTGAGTGCTCTAGATTTTGTACTTGAAAAAGAGGTTACGAAAATCTATCGAAACATTGTTATCGAATAAAATAACTACTCTCCAATATATTCAACATATAATGGAACCTGAGCCCGGTTTGAAGATATATATATATATATCAATTTTAATGAAGAATTATTTTTCAAAATCTGTTTTATAAATAAAATTTATTGTAAATAAATCTAAAAGTGAAATTCCGGCTAGTGAAATATGTATATCAAATTTTAAGCTGCCGTTATATATAAAAATATTTCTAGTAATACATATGTAATATTTATTGGGTACGCTTGAAAATGACGTAACTGTCGAAAAGCTTTGCAATAAAAAACTTTAAGTGATTAGACTGCGTTAAGTTTTTTGTTTGGTTTATAATTTATAAAATCACTACTCTTCAATATATATTCAACATGCAAGTTTATATTGGTTCATATGGCAAATATTTTAAAATAAGTAATTAGGTTAAATGATTGAAATTGTATTACTTGGTATATTACAATAAATAGCGAAAAGAAGTACGCATGAAATCTATTGGACAGTTGTAATTTCTAAAATTTAAATCCGAATGATGAAATTAGTTCTGAAAGTTATCATTTTTAAAATAAGAAAAATAAATGTAGAAACTATATTTTTCAAACTATCGAAAAATATATTATCTAAATGTAATAAATTGATTATAGAGCCAAACTATTAATTCGGTATCATTTAAATGTTTGATAAAAATTCTACAATAATGTACTATTACGATGTGAAATTTGTTTTCACATTCCCTATTATAGTATACATATAATACGTTTGTCAAGTGTGCACACACGACTTAAAATATTAAAAATGGCAACTATAAATGCTTTTATAATTTTATTACATACTATTATACATAATTATTTATTGTATTTTTTATATATATATACATTATATTTTCTACGCAATGAAAAATAATATTTCTTATTAATAAGATTTGTAATTTATTTTCAATAAATATTAAAATTTATATGCGGTAACTCTATTTCACAGTTTTAATCATTTAATAATTTTATAATTTTTTTTTATTAATACGTTATTGACGACCTCCTCGTTACATATAGATTCGGATAAACACGCCTTTTATTTTTTTAAAGGGTTGAAACATTATTTTGCTAGCAACCCTGTACAATAATTTGGCGGTTGTAGTATCTGTACAGTGTTAACGCAGCCAAATGTACAAAATGAGTATATTGCAAAGATTAGGGCGTTATATTTTAATTTGTAATATAATGTTACGACCATTGCTGTGTATATTCATAAGTTATTCAAGAATTTGTGGAAGTTCCAATGCTGCAGAACATTTATAACATAAATGCTTCGTATAAAAAAGGGCGTTTTCTTTATACACTAATCTTCAATATGTACCGAATAAAAAATAATTAGCCGCACTTTTAAAAAAAAAAAAACACAAAAAAAAATATCAGGTAACTATGAAAATTTTTATTTTCGTACTGCGACAAATTGCGATATATTTTGTTTCTGTTACACAGAACAGTATCAAATAAACTAACATATACTGTTCATATGTAGCTGCTAATTAAAAATATTCCTTATTTTATTATAATATTCGTAAGAAACTTTTATTTCAGTATCAGCTGTAAAAACTCGGTCGATTCTTATACGCAATTATTAAACATTTACATCAGTAAAATCGTATTCATTTACTTTTAGAGAATGTTTTAGGCGCAAAAAGAACATCTTTTTATGAAATATATCGGTTATGTCAAACTTAAAATTGGATGCGTTTCTATATGCACGTGCTACATTTGTATATAGCCATTTTATGAAAATATTTGGATAAACGGATTTCGTTTAACCAGTCGGTCAAGTATGGAAAAGGTTATTTAACGTTTGTAATATCATTGTCTTCGTTATTTAGTTCTATCTGGAATAGTGCATTTTGATTACAATCAAGTGGTAAGTCATTCACTTAGCGTATTGACTCGTGTTAATTTGTCTTTAGGTGAAAAAAACTTATTTTTCAAGGTGAAAATTTTGAAAAATAAAATGGTAAACATCGTGAATGTGTTATTATTTTACAATACGGCATAATTTTAGTTTTAAAACTAAAACGAATTTCTGATTCACTTTATTTCGTAAAATAATATTTCAAATTCTGTTAATGTTTGAAAACGTTAAAAACAATCTATATTTATTAACGTTAATATTTTACAAATAATGTTTCTTCAAAAAATTCTTCTAAAGTATTAAAATATCCCGATTTATAATAATACATATCATTGTTCATCTAGTAGTAGCAACGAAATAATATATAAATGAATATGTTCGTTTTATAAAACTTTCATACCTTAAGATAAAACATTATTTTGATCGTCTCAAATATGAATTAAAATCGCCTGTGAGAATTTATTTTTTAATTTACATTTTCGAGTAATTTAGATATACTTTCTGCAGTTTAGACACCAAAACGGTCTTTTATTAAAAAAATAAAAATAAAAAAAATAAGTCTGACATAGTAAACGTATTTATATAGATTAAAATCATTAATGCTACTATCCTTGGAATGTGTCTTTAATTTAGTTAATGAAGAATATTAGAATAGAGTCCTATGATGAAATAATTCGTAGAAACATCATAAAAATAAATAAAATATATACATAATATACATTCTACGAAATAAGTATATTTTTCAAATCAAGGGTAATTATTATGTCAGTTTGAATTTTTATTAATTTTATAAATGTTTGAAAAAATTATTAAAAAAAAAATTGCAAAATTTAATTCTAAATACGAAACCTGCTTTATGAATAATTTTGTTTATTAATTTCACCTTTAAACGGTGAGACATATTTTACAGTTTGAATTACATGAAATTTTGTTACATTATTAACACGTCCGAGCGAATTATTATTGGGCGAAATCGTTTATATGTATATATATATTATATATATATAATATAACGTGTATAAATTATGACATATTTCGTTGATTGCATATCGGCAAATTTACTTATGTGAAATTCGTACAGTACGATGACCTTAGTATAGCTGTCTACTTTTTAAAAACAGAATTTTATAAATAAATAAATGAAAACGCACCGCAAATCTAGAAAGTTCGCGTCCGATCTCGTGACTATTGTAATATATGAAAAAATATTATAACAATGTATTACAATAATACACGTTTAATACGTTTATATATATATATATATATTGTTTTTTACATTTGATTTCCATAATAATCACAGCGTACAAGAGCTATAAGTCGTTTCAGAAATATATGGTAGTTCTAAAATTTGGTGAATATACGTTTATTCGATATAGATTGGTAATGCATTATTTCGAATATATGCCGGAAAGATTTAAAATGCTAATGTAACACCGCTGTTAGTCTAGTAATGATTTTATTATAAATTGTTAATGTATTGTTTAAAATCAAGTAAGATTTTTAAAAAGAATAATGTTTTTGTAAAACAAGTCATTTATCCGATATTATTCTAAAATACTTTATATTATTTTTTCGAAATTAACAATATATCGTTAACTATTACAGGTTTAATCGTGTAAGATCTTTGTTTTATAAATGTTTTCTTCTCATTATTATTATTATTATTATTATTATTGCACTACATTGTTCAGACAGGAGGTTAAGGGAATGGAAGAATCGGAGCACATCGAGGATGTGACCGGATGAAACGTCCAATAGATACGGCAAGTGAAGAGAACGTAGAGTGCGAGAATATAGATGGGAGCGGCAAATTTTTTCGGCTCAGTCACCTCGTTACCGCGGTGATCGATACGACTGAGAGATTTGAGAACACAAATAAGGAGGTCGGGAGATGTATAATTTTTAAAAGTTACAGAGAGACATTAGAGCGCTGAAAAAAATGTACGAAGTTAAAATATTTTGAAAAAGACGCTGAATAACGCTTGAAGATAGCGACAGATTCAGCCGAAAATACAGAACAAGGCGTTAGGAGTTTAAAACGATAGGTAGAAGTAAAGACAAAAAGTCTTAGTATTTATGTTGATTTTCCATTTATTAAAATGGAAGTTTAACTTACAAAAAAAAAGGTTATCTTTGTCGAGTTTTCATATGATCAACGATAAATAACAATATCGCTCGCATAAAGTTTTTAATTTTGAGATTTTATTAATAAATAAGTAAAGTGTTTTAATGCGATTCTGAAATAAACCCGACCTTACTTATAATGTGTGATGAAGTTAGTCGAAAAGAAAAAAGATTTTAAATTTTGGAATTTTATTACAATCATACAAATCGAAAAGGTCGTAAATATGAAACATATTTATTACATTTAAACAAAAATGGAATTAATACGTACATTGTTATTAAATACATAAATAATTATTGAAGTCAAAATTGTTATATTACACAACATTTTTATAACGTCGATTATTTAATGCTACCGATTAATAATATAGTCAATTTTTATTAAACAACTTTAATTGTTCTCTATTAGTTAAGAAATATGAAAGCAACATATAACTAAATTAAATATTAAAGTAATTTTACTAATATTTGAAATCTATAACCAATTTCGGTTATAATAAGTAATTGTAATTTGGTCGACGTGTCGGATTTTTCGTTTCCGTTTAAATTACAGGCGGTTGTAATAATTAAATATAGAAGTGTTCGCATTTTTATATATTTATTGTCTAACACGTTCCATACTTCTTCGCTTACGTTACTAATCTGAATCGTTGCTTTCTGATTATAATTTATATATCAGGTTTACATCCTTCTCGCCTATTTCCATATTCTGTAATAAACAGTATTTTTCAACAACTTCCGTTATCAAAAGCTTCGTGTATATCAATAAATGCGATATAAAGTAATTTTCCCGTTCTAAATCTTTCTTCGATCAACAATCTCAATTCTAAGATTGCTTCGACAGTTTCCACTCCTCTCCTAAAGCCAAACTGATCATCTCCCCATGTAGCTTCTGCTTTATTTACTATTCTATGCGGCATTTTGACTAATATCTTTAATGCATGACTTATTACGTTTAATATTCTTGTTCTTTTTCGGTAGTGCAATTATTTTTCCCGTGATAAAATCTGACGACGTGACCTCGTTCTTATATATCTTTCTTATTAATCCGTATAAAAAATTATTTGCTCGTATTCCTCCTGCTTTTATTAGTTCAATCGGCAAATTGTCTACACCTGTTGACTTATTATTCTTTATTTCTTTTATAGCTTTATCATATATTCACTTCTTAGTATTTCTTTATCATGACTTTCCTTATTATCTTTCATCTGTACAATTCCTAAAGAAGAACTATACGATTCTTCTAAATATGCTTTCCACCTTCGAGCTTTTTCGTTATCTTCTATTAATTACTGACCGTTTTTATATCTCTAATATTTGTTGATTTATATTTAGATTTATACATATTTTGTTTTATTAGTTTATATCCCATATCAACTCTTCCTTCGTTGAATTATTATTTTTCTATTTCATTATATTGTCTCGCTTAACTAATTTTCTTTGGCTAGTTTACACATTCGATTTATTTCTGTATACATGTGTATCATCAGTCCTTGGACTGGTTCGTCACTATCATCAAAGTCCTCCGTGTTTTCCGTCCTGATGTTAGACTTTTTTTTTCACTTCAACGTACCTCTTGATGTTCGCTTCGTTCTTGATTATGTCCATCAGTGTCTGTGTCGGTCTTCTTTTCGGCCTGCGCGTGGGGTTAATTTCCCCCCTGGTAATATATTTCAATAGGTCGTTACGCCTTAACACGTGTCCTATCTATTTTATTCTTGTGTTTCTAATCGTTTTTAAACGTAATCGTTCCACTTATGTTAAAAACTTTTTCATTTTATCAACTCGCGAAATTTGTAGCACGCGTATCGCTCTTTTGACAAGCCCGGATTTTCTGTAAATCCCTTTTGTTTAAAGTCCGTATTTCCGCTGCGTATAGTGCTACTTCCTATGCAGCAAAACATTTTAGTAATCCGATGGACAGTCTGTACCGTTATTAAATATTGATACATTGAAAAAAGAATTGATAAGTCGAACAGTAATTAATTTAAAAATTAAAAGAAGAAACCGATGATATCGATACTTGAAGAAAATTTATATATATTTTTATATTTATATATATATATATATATATATATATATATTCCTGTAGAACTACTGTAATTGAAAAATCAATGGGAAAAAATAAATTCGCTATATTTTGATTCCTTTTCGCGGATTATCAAATTACAAAAGCTATTTACAACTCCCGGCCTAACTGAACATCCTAGAAAAGTGTAACTAAAGTCTATTGTGCAAAAATGCGTTAGTTATTAAGTAATTATTCAGTATGGCGCCAATTTCGTGTAATAAAAAGAACGTCATCATCACTAGCTATTTCGCTGTCCTATTAATTAACTACGCGCGTGAGGAAGTCTAAAGAATATCTTCCAAACTTTATCAAAAACGAGTCCTCGGAATGTAATTAACGGAAAAGGATTTCTCTTAACTTTTTTTTTAACGCTATCTGTTAACTTACATCTAGTTAAAATGCTATTTGGTAAGTTTTGTAATTGATAAATTTCAATTTCAGATTTATTTACAATAAATTTTATTTATAAAACAGATTTTGAAAAATTCTTCATCAAAATTGATAAATATATAAATCTAAAATTTAAATTACGTCTGGCTAGTGAGAAATGTATATCAAATTTTAAGTTGTCGTTATATAAACGTTTCTGGTAATTCATATATAAAAAAAGATGTAATAATTTTGCTGCGTGCTTGAAAATGACGTAACTGTCGAAAAGCTTCGCGATTAAAAAAACTTTTAGTGATTGTGTTATATTTTGTTCGGTTTATTATTATTAACGTTATATAACGTATATCGATTTTGTTTTTTATAATAATAATTATTATTATTATTACTTTAATATATAAATACGTTAATATTCGTTTTAATATCAATACGTTCCTACTATAATCGTCGTGTCGTCGCTATCTGTCGCCATCTTTTTTTTTTTTTAATTCTATAGAAATTCGACTCTTAAAAGGAAACTCAACGTTACTGTAGAATAAATTCCTTATATTTATTTGTTTTTGTTTTTTTTTACTGGAAATTATTGGTAACCTTCGTTCAATTAAAACAACGACGAATATTTTTATTTATTAATTATTTTGTATTTAAAACGACATGTAAAATTCATAGCTTAGAGTATCAATAACGCCTAAGTAACTAAATTACACCGAAGCGACCAATGGTACAGGCCAAAAAAAAATAATTATAAATTACAAAGTTAACGTAATTATATAATAAATATTAAATTATTCATTCGCCTGCACGAAAAACCAGTTGTAAAAACCTGCACAATACAACTAAGTAAGTCGTAAAATCATATTAACCGTATAATTAAATAATTATAACTAAATAATAATTCTAAAAAAAATAATAATAATAATAATAATATAAGGTGAAATTATTAAATAACAGAATACGATAACTGATTAAAGTAAGCGATATTTATTTAAGACGGCGATATGTTTGTAATGCGTATCATATCGTATAGTCAATAATTATACTCTAGACACGTGTGTCTTCTTTCTGATTTAATTCTAATGTAGAATAAATCAGTCTCTCGGAAGATACACCCCTCGTATATAACTGTAGTAATTTTTATGGATATATGTATATATATATATATATATATATATATATATATATATATATATATATATATATATATATATATATATATATATATATATGTATACATATATATATATATATATATGAAGAACGTTGATGTTCCACATATCATCAGGACCTTTTTATTTTATTTTTTTTATACTCTAGACGTACGTCTTCCGAAAGGACTAATTCTATTGCAGGATGAATTCAGTCTTTCAGAAGTCTTATGTCTCGTGTATAACATCTGATATTAACCGATACGTGAAAATAAATAAAAGAAACTAAAATATACAAAATTCTTCAATACAGTATCAAAATTATATTTTTATAAACGCACTCTACTACTAGTTTGCTTGGTTGCACATCATCAGAAGGATTCAGTGATGATAATATCACAGGCAGATTTGATGATGATGATGATAGCAAAAGGATTTGATGATGATAGTGAAAGAACTTGATAATGATGATGTCAAAACACTTGACGATATTGAAAGGACTCAATGATGATATCAAAATGAGTCGATGATTATATCGGGGGGGGGGGAAACTTGATGATGATAGCTGGACTTGATTACGATGACATCAGACAAACTTGATGATAATGACATTGAAAGGACTCGATGATTATGATATTGAAAAGACTCAATGGTGATGATATCGAAAGTACTCAATGATGATAACGATGATGATATCAAAAGCACTCAAAGATGATGATGATATAGAAATCACTTGATGATGATATAGAAAGCACTCAATTATGTTGGTATCAGAGGGACTAGATGATGACAATAATGGTGATTATATCAAAAGGACTCAATGATTAGATATGAAAAGGATTTGATGATGATATCACTGATGATGTTATCAAAAGTACATGATTATGATGATGATGACATTGAAATTACTCGATGATGATGATGATTATATCAAAAAGATTCGATGGTGATGAAATTAAAAGGACTCAATCATGATGATATCAAAAGGACTCAATGATGATACTGAAAATTCCTGATGTAGATGATGATATTAAAAACACTTGATGATGATGTTGAAAAGACTCAATGATTATGATATTGAGAGGACTCGATGATGGTGATATCAGATGACTTGGTGATCATGAAATCATTATGATGATATTGAAGGGACTCGATAATGATAATGATGATGATATCAAAAGCACTCTGTAATGATAATGATGATATCTAAAGGACTCGATGATAATAATATTAGGCAAACTGGATGATGATGGGAAACTAGTTGACTGCATTTATAAGCAATATCATACGAAGAATATTTTTTATTTATTTTCATTTTCACTTCCGATCATCAAGGAACAACTACTACAGATGTATTTGTCGATTAACGGATACATCTCAGAGCTGATATTTAGACGTCGCCAGCTAACATTGTATTCAATTTTTATTCTGTGCTGCATGTTCTAAATCGTTTATATTATAACTAAATATCATTTTTTTTTTTTGTCCCCAGTTCGTAAATTATGATGGGGTAAATTTATTTATAAGTGAGATACATGTAATTTATAAATAATGAACTGAAACGAGCCCATCCAATTAAGTTTACGGTGCTCAGTTCAGCCCATTTTACATTAAGGTGATATTATACAATTAATTCGATTAAAATATATGTAGATGTATTTTGCGGTATATTATTTCTGATACTGTGAAAACGTCAAATATTTTGAACTGCTTATCCACCAATTCTGTTGCATTTATATCTGCGAAATCAGTGTTGACGTAATTGCATCCTGTCAGTATAAGCTTTACATGATTGGTTAAATTACATATTGCACATTTATTTGTATGCAATATTCCATACTTATATAAATAGTCTTTAAATAATCTATGTCCGCTAATAAACTGTGTATTGAAATAATTTGGCACGAATGAAACATTTTTTAGTCTTCTGTCTACACTGGGAAAATATTGTTTCGTTAGTCCATTGTATTCATCCCATAAGATTTGATATTTTTTAACATAATATTCATCCAATACTATTTTGAATTGTTTAATTGTTAGCTTTTTTTCTTGATGCAAATAGTATGGATGCTGATATTGCGTGTTGTTAAATTCATGAGTTGTATTGACATTATTTTTTATTAATAAAATATTAATATGTTTCTCAATCTCATACACCAACCGTTTAATACCAGCAATATATAGCTAATTGTTCTGTAAGTTTTGATTAATTTTATGGCAATCATTCTCTGGAAAGCTTTTAATTTGTTTTGAAATCGTTTGATATTTAACATATCATTATAGATTACGCTGCCATAAAGTATGTTTGGTAATATTATACTTTTATATAATATTATTCCCTTCTTATAGTTTATTCTATTGTTATTGTTATAAAGTTTATCGAATACCCTTATAAATTTGCTAATTTTTGTTGTAATATGATTGAAATGATTATAGAATTTTAAATTATTATCAATTAATACTCCTAAGTATTTGGTTTGTGTGACATATTGTATGTCTAATCCATATTGCGTTAAATTTAACTTCTTATTTTGTAATTTTCTATTGAACAGCATATAGGTTGACTTCGAATTGTTGATGCTGAGATTAAATGATTGTAACCATTTATTTATTGCATGGTATATCTCACTTAATTTCTTTCCTAATGAGATTTCATTTTTATCGCCAATTACTATTGCTATATCGTCCACAAAAGTAAAAATTTTTACATTATTTGGAATCAGTATATTGTACATTTGTGAGAAAACTAAGTTCCACAAGAATGGCCCTAATACAGACCCTTGCGGTACTCCCATAACAATTTTTTGTTGTTTGGAATATGTACCTATTTCAAGTATTGTGGATCGATCTTGAAAGTATTGATTAATAATATTCAGTATGCTGTAATCTAATGCTAAATTTTTTAATAATAACATAAGCTTATTTAAATCTAAGCTATCAAAAGCCTTTGTAATGTCAAGTGTAATTAGACAAGTACAAAAGCCTTTATTTTTAAAAGTTTTAATGTTATGCAAAATATTATATATCGTCATTTCGGACGATCTGCCTGGCAATGCACCGTACTAATTTTCATTAATTATATTTTTGCTTTCTACAAATTCTTTTAGTCTTTTATGTATGCATTTTTCATATATTTTGCTTAAGTTGGATAATAATGATATGGCTCTGTTACAGATTTGGGTTTTTCTTTGGTTCTGACAGAATGACTGTTTTGCTTATTTTCCATGTATCTGGATAATGACTAAATTCAAAAAGTAAGTTTACAAGTTTTACAATAATACACGGGAAAAAGTTGTGAAATTTTTTAATAAATCCGTTGGATAATTTGTTTATTCCTGTAGCTACTTTGTTTTTCAATTTTTTAATCATTATGTCAATTTCATCGTTGCTGAATACAATTTTTGTTTTAGGATGGTAAGTTTCCATTTTGAAAGGTTTTGTGTCGAGGAATAGATTCGACATCAATAAATCAACCTTGTCTTTTTCTTCTTACGTACGAGATCTAACTGGAACGAATGATAGTAGTAACGTGAAAATTTATATATACATCAATCACCTAAGTAATCGTTAATTTGGTTATATTAAAAGAAAATTATACCGTTAATAAACACGCTATCCACGGTATTAAATAAATTACTTCCCAAATGAACCAGTTCCTAAGAATTGCAACATGGAATATCAATGGTATGGTTCGATATCGTCATGAAATTGAATTATTCCTAAGCAACAATAAAATCTATATACTAAGGGTATCGGAAGCACAACTCACTAGTAGCAGCTTTATTAAAATACCTCGCTACACTATTTATCATACAAATCATCCTCATGATAGAGCACATGGTGGGAAGCGATCGTTATAAACATCACATTATAAATAGCTTTGCGACGGTCTATTTACAGGCCTGTACCATCAAAATAGATTCCTCGCTCGGTCCTGTAGTGATCTCTTCCATATACTGCCCCCTGAGATACAACATCAAACAAAAGCAGTTTCATGAATACTTCAAAACGCTGGGCGTTAAATTTATCTCCGGTGGCGACTTCAACGCGAAACATATCTCATGGGGTTCGCGTCTGATAACACCGCGCAAAAAAACAGTTACACAGTTGCATTGAGAAAAACCGTTATAATAGTCTATCCACTGGCGAACCAACATATTGGCCAACCGACATGGGAAAAATACCTGACTTATTAGACTTTTTTATTTGCAATGGAATCAGTACCTATCAAATGTCTGTTGAATCATCATGTGATGCTACTTCAGATCACTCACCAGTAATTCTAAATATCAGTAGTACTCTCATGGATTCAGGGAAAAAACCAAGAATGTATAACTGTAAAAATAACTGGGACATCTTTCACCTGTTACTTGAAAATAAAATAAATCTCAACGTTCCGTTTAAAACTGCGGAGGAAATAGAAACTAGTATAGAAAACCTCACCAAATACATTCAAGAAGCGGCCCATTTAGCAACACCGAGAGAAAATTACAGCGGGAGAACTCGTAATTCTAACATTCAAAATCATCCGAAAATAATAAAGGACACGATTCGAGAGAAAATACGATTAAGACGCATATGGCAGAACACAAAAAATCCAGCTGACAAAACGAAATTCAACACATAGTGTGCAGAGAGCTGAAAAATAAAATTGCTGAAATGAAAAATGCCGCCTTCGAGAACTATGTTAGTACATTAACACCAACCGAAGCTACTGATTACTCCTTATGGAAGTATGAACCGTGAAGAAAGATAATCAAATTGATCACCTATAAAGAAAAACAATCGGTGGATAAGAAGCGACGAGGAAAAGGCTGAAGCATTCGCCGAATACCTAACAGAGGTATTTCGTCCTACGGATGCATCGACAGAACCTCAGATGCAGAAATAGAAAGTTACCCGCAAGCTTTAAATCAAATGTCACTTCCGGTAAAACTAGTATCACCTATGGAAGTAAACAAGTATATACAAAAAGCATCTAAACCCGAAAAACGCCCCCGGTTATGACTTAATTACCCCAAAAATAATAAAGAAATTACCATGAAAAGCAATTACTAATATACAACGCAATTATTAAAACCGGATACTTCCCGATACGATGGAAATTTGCCACTATAATACCCATACAAAAATCAGGAACCCTCCTGAGGATTTAGCCTCTTACAGGCCAATAAGTTTACTTCCGGTCTTATCGAAGCTGTTTGAAAAATTACTACTGAACAGATCAAAACCTCTATTAGCCCAAAATAAAATTATACCGGATTACCAATTTGGGGAGCAACATAGCATCGCGGAACAAAAAGATAATAGAGTTAAGATAACGAATGTAACCATCTACATAAGAAGGATTGTGTAAGGTTATTGGAATTTTGACTTCGTTTTGTATGTGTTGTTGATATTTTCTCCAATTTGCTTTAGAGTAATCCAAATTTGGTTGTGTTACAATTCGCCTTATCGTACCACCGAGAGAACATATTATTGGATTATGATTGGAAGACAGCTTACCAATTGATATAGGATCGGTAATTTCATAGTAGTTTTTTGTAAGGACCAGATCAATTATGCTAGGTTTTGAAGACGGGTGGCCCGGAAAAAACGTAGGTTCATTGGGTGCTTTTATTTGAAAGTTTAAGGTTGCAGACAAGTTTAGTAACTCATTTCCAGCCCTGTTACCATTGTAACAGTTCCAGGTACTTCGCATTAAAATCTCGATTAATAAAACTCTTTCGGCAGAATGCATAAGAAATTTGATATCAGTTTGAAAGTTTATCGGTTTTGTTGGTGGCCTATAAACTGCATAAATAGTTAGCAATTTGCCATCTACACAGACTTTCGCTCCAACAGTCTGAACGTGCTTTGTTTGTGGGGTGGGTATTTCTTCGCACTGTACGCTATTATGTATTAGTAAAGCTACACCTCCACTGCTCCGGGTTTTATTATTACGGATTAAATGATAGTTCGGCATCGTTAGGTAAGTGCTGTCATCTACTTTAGTTTCTGAAATTCCTGCAATTTTAACATTATTTGTGCAAATGAAATGTTCTAGTTCAATCATTTTATTCGTGATGGAATTTGCATTCCATCCGATAATGTTAATATAGTTTTTCGTTATTTGCCTAGAAAGAGAATAAATATTAATCCATTACGAAGGTGTCCGGTAACACATTCGACAATGGTTGTGATTATATTAAAAATGTCCGAGCTGCGACTCGATTTTAACTTAGAAATGATATTTCTTAAACAAAAAAGTATCTTATTTAAATCAATTGTTTTAAGTAAATCCATAATTTGAGATAAATCGTTATTAATATTACTATTACTGTGAGTATTAATAATATAATTATTCGTATTATTTTTTTTATTAGACGCCACTTGAGCATAAGTGCGTGAATAATTAATACCATTTCTATCATTATTATTAACATTACTAAATGAACTTCGATTATACGAGTTGTTTCGTATGATATTGGGATTGTTTAGGTCAACTGAATTATTATTAACGTTAGCTACATTACGACGTGACCTTTTGTTTATGACGATGCCCGGTATTTTATTATAAACTGCGCAGTTCTTAGAATTAGCTGTATGATTACCGTTTCAGTTAGCACATTTTAAAATATTTTCATTCATACAGTTCTTAAAATAGTGCGGTCCACCGCATTTTAGACATTTACAATTTTTAAAATAATTATAGGCCACACATGGTCATACCCTAAGCAGTTGTAACATTGGAGAACTGGATTTCTATTTATAAATTTTTCCCAACGTACCATACAGTAGCGTATCTCTTTAATTTTAATCATATCTTTATAGTTAGTGTTGGCCGGGAAAGTTACCGAGTATACTGGTAAATTTATTACCATACCATTTTCGTTTTTTTTTTTTTTTTTTTATAAATTGTTTTATATTAATAATTACGTTAATTTTTTGTTCGATGTCGCTTTTTACATCGTTAATATTTACGTTATATGGAAGACCTTTTAAAATAAGTTTAACAGGTTTCCTTGTTTTTGGTGTGTGTGTGTGTGGTGTTCGATTTTCATCTCCGTTAAATTTTTTAGTACTTGATCGTAATCTTCGATACATTTGGTATATAAAATGTATGTATTTTTATTCGTTTTAATTTTAATGTTAATCTTTAAGCTTTTATTAATATTAGAAATGAATTCATTATGATTTTGCTTTAGTGGACCGCGAAAAATAATTGGCGGAATTTTATTTCTATTACTGCTATTATTTATAATATTATCGTTAGTATTCGGATAAATATTATTGTGTAACGTGTTTCCGTATTAACGTTGTTTTGTTCCGCGTTCGGCGTGTGATTTATCGTCTACGTGTTTCCGTATTAATTTTTTCAAGTATCAACTTCGCGTTGTAGTTTAATTTCGATAAGATCATCTTTCTATTCCTTTTATCGCGAACCGGTTTTACATCGCTATCTACTATTATTAGCCGATAAATCGTTATCGGCTAACTCTACGGTCGGCTCGATATGGCCGACCAACAATCGATCTATTCTTCTTCCATACTACCGCCCGCAGCACTACAACAATCATCTGAAGATACACAATCAACAGCTTACACAGGTAACAACGTTTCCTCTTATTCCGTCTTACATAAAATCGAATCGTCCAACAATTTATCATTCGCTGATAAAGTAAAACAAAATAAAATTAAGCCAATTCAAAATTTTGCCTACCCCACAGAAGAACAGGGTATTATTTTTAACCATATTTTGGACTATAAAATTATAGACTATCTATCCGCTCTAAAAGATGTAGTCGAAGGGGCAAAAAACATTATAGCAGCATCACGAGTCAGTGGTGACAGAATAATTGTATTTTTGTCAAGCGCGCATCTTGTCCATAAATTTATTTCATCATATGGTGGCTTCGAAATAAACGGTCATTTCCTTAAAGCTCGCAAATTAAAATCCCCCTCGACAAAAATCATTTTATCAAACGTCTCTCCAATAATTCCAAATGAAATTCTAGAGAAACACCTAATATCAGCTCTAAATATGAAACTTGAATCGCACATATCTCTACTTAGAGTAAAGCCTCTGGATGAAGAATTTGGACACATTGTCAGCTGGAGACGTCAGGTATATATATCAAACCATGAGGACTTAAGCTTGCCAGATTCTTTCACACTAAATCTAAATGATAGAAGCCATCGTGTATTTATCTCGGCCGATGACTTTGTTTGCTTTAAGTGTAACACAAGGGGCCACAAGGCTGATGATTGTAAAATGAATCCCGACTCTGAGAATATAAATAAAAATGGTATGAATTTTTTAAGGAATCCACTAAGAATACAGACTCCATTGCCACCACAACCAAATCAACCTTCTCCACCAACTCAAAGAAAAATGGAGCCAAGTAATCTGAATGGAGTAAACAATGCAACTAACATCAAAACAATAATGCATCAAATGGAACAAAATAAACGACCCTTGTCAAAGTCTTCCTCAAATACAACTGATGTGCTCACTGGGGATAATAACTCTGCAAAAGTTGAACATAAACCAAAACTAAGAAAAAGAAAAAAGAAAAACAGTTTCTCCTCAGCACCAAATCCAGAGGACACTTCTCAAACTGATGCATCAGAAGAGGGACCCCAATCAGACCAAAACTCCAAGCCTAGCCTAAAACAGCTCCTTTGCCCTTTAGAACCCTATTTTAAGGAAAATCAAAATACTACTACTTCCTTCTCAAATTTCTCTCTGTTTTATGACATGTGTCAAACAAAACATAGCAATCCCATAGCAATCGCCAAAGAATATAATGCAGATATTCGTGACTTAATAAATCTAATCAAAGACTGTCACCCTTTAATAGCACACAGGGGAACTAAAATAAGATTTACTAAATTAATAAATGCCCTCGCAAACCATCTTGAAAATGAGAATAAAATCCCTCAAGATGAATAGTAAACCAAATATTCTTTCCTGGAATGCAATGGTTTTTACAGGCACTACGAAGATTTCAAAATCCTAATTTCAAATTACGAACCTTTAGTAATATGTCTCCAGGAAGTACGACTACAAACCCAACAAACCATTACTCTTTCCAATTATTCAACTATTAAAAAAGTTCCATACCTAAATAACGTTGCTCATGCAGGAATAGCAATTGCCATCAAGAACTCTATCAGCTTCAGACAAATCCCTCTTCAAACCACTCTTCAGATCCTTGCAATACGTGTCGAGTTGGATCCAGAAATCACTATCTGTTGCATATACCTTCCGCCAAATGAAAGTATAAACTCATCGGAGTTAAATCAAATTGTTAATAATCTACCCTCACCTTTAATTATAGTAGGAGATTGCAACTCTCATAGCCCTTTGTGGGGTGGTCAGTACACATGTAGTAGAGGAAAAGTCCTCGAAGATTTTGTAGATAACCTTAACTTATCAGTTCTGAACTCTGATCCAACTCATTATAATTTCAGTTACAAAAAGTGGTCAACCTTAGACTTAGTCATTACATCATCTCAGATATCAAACTCCATATCAGTCTACTACCACCATGACTTAGCAGGAAGTGATCACATCCCTATATTAGTAACAGGGTTAATTAAGGAACACATAAATAGTATTACACATAAAATTGATCGCAATTACCGAAAAACAAATTGGGAAACATACTCCCATTTATGAAAAAACACATCTCTTCCTGCTACTGATAATACAAATCCACAATTAGCAATTCAAACATTTTCAGGTCATCTAGTAAATCTCGCTTACCGCTGCACAACTCATCCTTCCCACAAAAGATCTAACAAACGCAAAAGAGTCCCCTGGTGGAACGAAAATTGCGCCGAGGCAATAAGGACTAGAAGAAAAGCACTTAAGCTTCTCAAAGCCCACCCTACAATGGAAAATCATATTACCTTCCAAAAAGAACGAGCAAAAGCTAGATTTGTGTTGAAGCAATCAAAACAACAATAATGGAAAGAGTTCACCTCAACTATTACATACAAAACTCACCCTTCAGTGATATGGAATAAAATTAACTCACTCGAAGGGAAACACAACTCTCATAAACCATCATTAATTATTGTTAACAATGTTAAAATTGCTAACACTAACCAAGCTGCTGCAGAATTTGCCAATCAGTTCGCAGCTGCTTCAAACAAGCCTTTGCAATCGCTTAATCACGCAGCCCCACTCTGTATTGATGATGACTCTCACGAACCTTATAATAAAGCAATAACATTAGAAGAGCTACATCACGCTATTCAGAACACAAAACCGACAGCTGTAGGTTGTGATAAAATTCACATTAACATGGTTAAATTTGCTCCAAATCAAGTAATCTCTCTGTTGCTGGAACTTTTCAACCAATTTTGGCTCACTGGTACTTTCCCAGATTCATGGCGCATAGCAGAAGTGATTCCAATTTTAAAATCAACTAAAAACCCAACTCAGCTGGAGAGCTATAGACCCATTTCCTTAACTTCTGTCCTCTGTAAGGTGTTGGAAAAAATTATAAATACCCGATTACAATGGGTTCTACACAAGCAAAAACTTATATCAAAATATCAATGTGGATTCCAAGCCTTGCGATCGACAACAGACCTTCAATACCACCTTCAAAATACAATCATTGAAGCATTCTCAAGAAAGCAGCATGTATTAGCCATATTCTATGATTTCAACAAGGCATTTGACACAATCAATCATCAAAAAATTCTCCAACAACTACTGAAATGGAGCATACGTGGACGCATGACAGTTTTTATAAAAAATTTCCTAGAACATCGCAGGTTATTTGTTAGACTAGGAGACACCGTGTCTAGCCTTCATGACATCATCAACGGTGTGCCGCAAGGCTCGGTTCTAAGCCCAACACTGTTTAACATCGCAATAAACTCTATTGTTGAAGAAATACCTCCTTTAGTATTCAAGTCCCTATTTGCTGACGACTTGACAATATTTGTCCGATGTAACGACCTCAGAACAGGCAAAACAGTTCTTCAAGAAGTCACTAATAAGCTCAATAACTGGTCAAAAGAAAATGGATTATCTTTTTCACCCGCAAAAACCAAAGTAATGCACTTCTGCCGTATTCGCCATTGCGCTCATCAATTTAATATTATTTTGGATAACAGAATACTAAATTCTACACCATCCACCAAATATTTAGGTCTGATATTTGACGAAAAATTAAATTGGAGAATGCACATCAACCACTTGAAAACCGAATGTTCACGACGATTAAACCTTCTCAGGAAGCTATCTCACACAACATACGGCGCAGATAAAACATCACTTTTGAGAATATATCGCTCCCTAATAAAATCTAAATGCGATTATGGTTTCCCGGCTTATTCATCAGCTAAGCAATCAGTGTTAACATTATTAAATCCAATTCACCACTCAGCTCTAAGGTTAGTTTTAGGCGCTATTCGGTCGACACCCATAAATAATCTGTTTTATGAAGCACAAGAATATCCTCCAGACTTACACCAAGCCTATTTACTCCTAAAATTCCACACTCATATTCATACAACTCCTAACCTCCCCATGCCCATAACTTCTCTACCTTCTGTTCTTACTCGACCATACTTAAAATCCACGCTCCAGTATAAGGTCAAATCCATCCTACACAATAAACTATGCACCTCATTACCTAACTTCTACAGCAACATCCTTTTCCCAATACCGCCGGTCTCATCCCATCCTTTATCCTTCGATACCTCTCTCCTGGAACTATGTTGTCCTACTTCTCAAAGTCGTCTACATTCCTCCTTTGAAAATTTAATAAAGCGTTTCAATCATTACAACATCCTATACACGGACGGTGCCAAAAGAGACAACCAGTGCGGTTGCGCAGTTGTATATTCAAACAATGTAATTCGATTTCCGCTTCCACAAAACTTCAACGTTCTTTCTACAGAGCTGTACGCAATTTCAATTGCCGTTAATGTGGTTATTGAAGAACTAAAAAACAATGCTGTTATCTGCACCGATTCCTTGAGCTCCATTAAAAGTCTCCAAAACAGATCACACCACCAACATCCTTTGGCCAAATCCATCTTAGCCAACGCATCAGAGTTTACCGGAAAAATTATTCTCCTCTGGATTCCAGGGCATAACGGCGTGGGATCAAACGACAGTGCAGATGCAGCCGCAAAAGAAGCGTGTCTAATATCACCTATTCCCGCTATACCAATTCCAACGAAGGACTTCCTTCACACCATACGATCTAAATTATCCGATAGAGCAAACGAAGGATTTTCAAACCTGCAGCAATACAACGTCAACTAGATAAAGTCAACTACATGTCAAAACTCAAACAGGAGAAACGAAGTAGTCCTGTGCCGTGTACGCTCAGGCCACACACTGCTTACTCACAAGCACTTATTTACTAATAGTGACCAACCGAAATGTACCGCATGCAATATTCCTTTAACTATTCCTCACTTGCTTACTACCTGTCCGTTATATTCCTCCGAACGTACAATTGCAAACCTTCCAAACTCTCTCCCAAATATTTTACAGCATTCTCCTACATCCGAATCTAGACTCCTTGCCTTCCTTCATTTATCCATAATCTACCCGTTAATATAAATTCCTCCCGTGCCTCTGGCCTTAGTAGCAGTACACGGCACGGTTATCAACGAAAAAAAAAGAAGAAGAAGAAATAGTATTATTATTATTATTATTATTATTGTTACCGGTGATATTTCCTCGGTGAATAACTTTGTTAACGTCTAAGCTTACGTCTAAAGCATTGTGCAGCGGAGCGAATCGGTTTTTCGTCGGAATTCCCATGTTCGACTGATTTAATCGTATTCTCTTCGGCGAGCTTTTACTATTGTGGGTGTGTACGGTACAATGATTATGCGCAAATGATGAAAAGTTCGTAAAATTATGCATAGTTTTATTTAAGTATCTATTTTAATACTCTATATAATCTAATTCTATAGAAGAAAAAAAAAACCGAGAGAATATATATTAATATATATTCTGTGTAATTTCGCTTTATAATGATGGTTAATTTAAAAAATAATTATGAGGAATAGAATAGAATATAATATATTTTTTCATTTGATTTTACATAATATAAAAATTTATACAGTGGAGTACATATATAACAACCTCGACCGCATTACAAATAATAAATAGTTATTTAATCTATAATAATAAATAGCTAAAAGTTAATAACACAGGAAAAGTTGAAAAACCTGCACAAAAGAAAAGATAAAAGATTAAAACTAGAAAAAATACAGTATTAAGTAAGTAATAGTTAGTAGGAAAGTATTTGATTATAGATTAAAATTATCTTAAGATATCTTTAATACGACGATGTTTATAACGAGTATAGCGCATGCGGAGCAGCGCCATGTGGTAGTCTCCCACCACTGTGATCAGTTTGTTATTATGAGGATGCGTTTAATATCGCAACCACTAATTCTATTGAACTTAATTTTATCGATTTAATTTTGGTGCTGTATCTAATTCGGTAATACCGTTGCGATTCATATATATATATATATATATATATATATATATATATATATATATATATATATATATATATATATATATATATATATTTACAAAACATATAAAGAAAATCATGAATACATGAATAATTGAATAATGAAGAATGTTAAGTATCTTATATATATACCTTAACAGTTAACTTACTAATGTATAACTACATCTAATGTATATGTAATAAAATTAAAATTTAAAAATTAAAATTTAAAGTTTTAAACTTTTAAGTACAGGAAAAAATTAGAAAAAAAACTGCAAGAAAACAATAAAAATAAATTATAATTAGAACTTAAGTAAAGTGGGAATAAATAGGAAAATAATTCTTAAACGAGTAATCTATAATTCTGCGGTATTTGTATTTAGCGTACGATGAGACTATGTCGTAATCGCCTATAGTGCTAAATTAATGCGCTGTCACGCATTATACAATTATGGTAAAATTTACTAGATAATTTGTTTATATAGGTAAGTGAATCTAAAAGGTTAAGCTGCGAATGCATATCACGCAATTTAGTACATCTATGGGTGTTTAATACTGCAGTAGTTGTTTTGTAACAGCTGTAATTTTTTACGAGTACTGTTGGAGACCGAAAGCCAAACAGGACGGGCGTAAATTAATCGGGGTAGTAGATGTGTATAATAACTTTTTGTTTGAAATAGATAAAGAAGAATGACGATTAAAAATCGGTGAGAGTATTGAGCGCGTTGTCAATTAGTAATATTGTCATTGAACGATAGACGAGAATCTAATATAATTATGACAAAAGTGTACGTTTAAAGACGTTCTATATTAATTACTTTTTAAATTTTATTAACAGCGCAGTGTGTAAATTTTATTTATTTGTACGACTTTTCTCAAATTAATACGTTTGTACATTTACACACACACACATATATATATTAATATCTTCGTGCGATTGAAATTTAAAATTAACGATATTAATTGATTCATATTGCAGTCCATGTTTGCTTGCTTTTTTTTATTCGATCTTAAGTTTCAGTAAATTCTGGCTCCATGAAGATTTAACATTGTCGTTGTAAAACTATTATTTGCGATATTTATGATTTATTCATCAGTTATACGATAGTGAGTTTTTATTCATTTCTCATTCATGTTTTTATTATATTATCACAATGCGCTGCTTATTTTATTTTTTCGTTATTAGTCTTCGTGTAATATTTAAATAACAATTTTTTTTTTATTTTTTTCAATTATCGCCTGTCATATTTTTAATATTATTTGATTAGTTGAAAAATTAATAGGAACGAAGCATTTTTGCGTCTGATCAAATATAACTAAAATATGATTAGTTCATTTCTCGCGGTCACTATTTACATTTTGATGTATGATAAATTACATTTTTAACTTTTGCTACTGTCATGTTTCCACATTTTACGTTGATTTGTAGCTATGTTTTTATTATTTCGGAATATCATCGTGCCGTTGAATATATTTTTCTTCTTTTTTTACTTTCAGATAATATCTAGCTGAAATTTTACTAATAAGCAATTGAGATGTGAGGAAAATAGGTCAATCAGCGCAATGACGGAACATCTAAAGCTGGTCATTCTATAGACTTCAAGGTGAGGAAGCTAGTGATAAAGGAGCCAAAATATGAGAATAGTCCGAAAAGCTGCTGAAATAGGCAACGAGGAAAATGGATTTCGTCTTCCTAACGCTTAGAAACCGCGGTATTAGTGTAAGTGATAAAGAAAAATTAAAATATCCAACTTAATTGAGTAACCAAACGGTTGATTACAGAAGAATCGACCAATCAGCTGATGGTAGGATCAATCGCAGTCGTGAAAATATAAAGTTCCGATTAAGAAGTGCCTATATAAAAGCAGCTAACTCAAGGGTCTGCGGTTTGGTTTAGTTCGCTTTTGACGATGAACGGTGTAAGTCCATTCGAAACGTTAAATTCTATCGATAATCATTTTTTTTTAATCGATGTTGTACGACGAAAATGTTTGCGAGATTAAGTGTTAAATATTTTCATATTATTTTGTCGCATTATAGAACAGACGGAAATGAACAGGCTGTAACAAATGCAATAAATAAGAAATTTCTATTTTTCATCTCTTTTTGCTTCTAAAAGTGGAACCTAAGTATAAGTTTTGCGTCGTTACATTTTCCCAATCTATTAACATTATTTTTGTCTTCGTTTCGATTTACATTAGGATCCATACTGTTTACTAATATCTTCAAAGCGTTCCAAGGGTGGTTTCATCTTTTTCACATCTACCGCTATTAAATATCATTTGAATATCTTAATTTTGTTGTCTTCCGATTATAAGTTCCTTCCTTCTAGAACTGGTCCAATTATTGTATTATTCTGAATATAAGTTAAAAATCAATAAAACGCAACCTTTTCAACTCTATTACAACCGTAAAACGAACTTTCGATGTTGCCTTATACATACTAAAATATTGCCGTTGTTGTTATTGTTGTAATAATCTATAAATAACGCGTTTCGGATATGAATATATTAGTTGGTTGAAGTGTATTTTTAATTATATTTATGCAACAGATGGCGCAACGGTAATACTAAGTAACGGCGACGCGACCGATAAAATCAAAATTGAGCGCGGTGTGGGGCTCGATTGGAGGTGAAATCATTAATAATATAAGGCAGGCAGATGACACGGTAATATTAGCAGAAAATACGAAAGATCTGGAATTATTATTGAAATTAATAGAAAGAACCTGCGATAAATACGGTATTACAATTAATACTAAGAAAACCAAAGTAACGGTAGATCAAAGTAAACCGAAGATAATACTAAGTAATGGGGTATTAGAAGTAGCGAACAAGTACAGATACCTCGGTGCGTGGCTAAACAAAGCCGGGGATTCAAATGAAGAAATTAAATGCAGGATAGGACAGGCAAGCGTTTATGAAAATGAAAAAAAACATTAACGTCGCACGGAATAGACTCAGAGTTTTAAAATGCTATACGTATGGTCAATGTTGCTGTATGACTGCGAAACATGGACGCTGAAGGCTAAAATAATCAATGCGGTGTTACCGTCGTCGCATATCGTGGACAGCAAAGAAGAATAATAACGAAGTATCGGACATATTGAAAAAAGATAAAGAATTGTTGAATCGAGCGAAGGAGAACAGCGTAGACACATACTAAGAGGTCAAGAGGTCCGAAATATGTACTGCCCAAGACCATAATCATGGGAAAAGTAGCAGGAAAAAGAATACGGAAGAACGATTGATTAATATCCGAAAATGGTCGTCGATGAAGGTATATTGTTTCTAAAGGCTAGAGGCCGAATATCAAGAAATTGTCGCCATAGTTGCTACCAACGACTGAGTCAATTGGACAAAAGAAGGAGAGGAATTATATTTAAAACGATTCATACGGACTATTTGTGTCTAAAGGAAGTTACGAGAATTACTGTCGATCGATTTAATAATTTTTTGCCTTTAAACAAACATCTGTTTCTAACTCGAAACTATTCGACATTCTGTCTACGGCTGTGAGCGAAAGATTATTATATTCTTTATAATAGACAGCTTATGTATATGTGAAAATAAATAAAATTTTAACTTCGTTATAGCTTATAAAATATTATTCAAAGATTAAATATATCTGCTTATAATATTGAGCGGAACATTTTTTTTTTTTTTTTTTTTGGGGGGGGGGGGGGTTTCCATACAGTTTACTCATATCTATAAATTAGGCTGATTAAGATGTAGGGATGAGTAAAATTAAATAATGATACCAGAATCTAAAATATAGGAGTATGGTCGTATATATATATATATATATATATATATATATATATAGATATATATATATATATATATATATATATATATATATATATATAATATATATATATATATATATATATAATATATATATATATAAGTAGTAAGTGGGCATATTGAGCACACTTCTGTCAACTTGCCGTTATATTTAATCTCTGTTAACTTGCCGTTATATTTAATCTCTGTCAACTTGCCGTTATATTTAATCTCTGTTAACTTGCCGTTATATTTAATCTCTGTCAACTTGCCGTTATATTTAATCTCTGTTAACTTGCCGTTATATTTAATCTCTGTTAACTTGCCGTTATATTTAATCTCTGTCAACTTGCCGTTATATTTAATCTCTGTCAACTTGCCGTTATATTTAATCTCTGTTAACTTGCCGTTATATTTAATCTCTGTCAACTTGCCGTTATATTTAATCTCTGTCAACTTGCCGTTATATTTAATCTCTGTCAACTTTCCGTTATATTTAATCTCTGTCAACTTTCCGTTATATAAATCTCTTTACCTTCGTTTGGGTCATGTATGCAACATACATCACCATAATCCATTTTAAATTCTTTTTCCATAATTTTATTTTCTACTATATTAACATACCCCCACGGAAGTGTGTCTATAATTCCATCTTTTTCAGGTAAAATTCGATTTTTATCATAATCCATTTTAAATTCTTTTTCCATAATTTTATTTACGAGCGTTTTGTGTTTAGAATCTCTTGTAATTATATTATATTTTAACTTTACTTTATTTACTTTTTTATCGACAATATTTGTCATTACTTTTGTATTTAATATTTCTGAATTTTCGTAATTTAATGGAAATCCTTTAATTTTCATTGTAATTTTTCCTTGTTTTGTAATTAATGCATAACTTTTTGGTCCTGTACTTATCCATTCAGCGCCATAATCATCCTTATCTAGTTCATCAGTCCATTCACCAAGCATGCATCCAGTTTTAACTGTGTTTTTTTCATCGTCAATATATACAACAGAATCTGTATCATAATATACAACATTTTTTCCCAATTTATCTAACATTTCGTATAATCTTAATCTAGCGTTAGATGTTGTAAAAGCTGCAATAAAAATATTTGTTGAAGTACTGTTTTCGATAAATTCGTCTTTAAATTTATAAGACACTTGAATCATATTTTCATTAATGAAAATAATATTGCTAATTTCTATTCTATCATCTAATATTATTTTATACCATTGTTTTGGTTCATTTACGTATTCCATTTGTGTTAAATTTTGTCGTTGGCCGAATTTCCCCCACAAAGAATTGAGACATAATTTAGCAACAGCTCGTCTTCCAGGATTTGGTTTAATATTTTTTATATCTAAATCTATATCCATTATTTCCTTTACAGTTTTTACGTATTCTTCAACAGTTTTAAAGTCATTTTCCCAAGGACTTGTTTCTAATTTTATTTTCATAAAATCCTTGACATAACCTTTAAATAAATTATTACTTTTTTCCTTAAAATCCCAAACTTCGTAAATATTTAAAATGCAATAACCTTTTTCTAAAGCTTTGTTTATTTCGTCTGTTGTCCAAGTATCTATTAAACAGCGTTCTTCATCAGTATGATTACATTCTACACATTTTTCGACAAAACATTTTTTACACAAAGTAAACATTAATTTTTCGTCTTTAATGGGTAATACAGGGTGGTATAAATTTTTTGGGGGTAATATTTTACATTTAATTAATCCATACCAATTCGGATCAAATTTTTTGGGTTTATAAATTTTTATCGGATGCCCAACAGGATAATAATCGTAATACATCACAGTTGGATAAAGGCTGCAAACATCGATATATCGTAATTTTTTACCAGATACTTTTAATTTAATCGCGTTTGTTTTTCCGCCATAAAAAGCATCACGAGGGTTTAACGGTTCAATAATTGTAATATTTTCTCTTAAAGCTTCTTTGTAATTTTTTGATTTTTTCCATTGACATTCAAATATTTCTACCAAATTATATCCTTTATCTTTTAGTAGTTTGCTTCTCTCTCTAGTTTCGTCATATAAATCACCCATAGTTTTTCGTGTTACATTATTTATCGTACTTTCTTTGTAACATATTGGGCAACCGTGCCAAAAACAACCATGGTACTGATAAATTGTTTTCGTTACACTATCAAAACCATCTACTTTTACACCATAAATATACATTTCACCGCCGTTTAAAGCGTGTTGTACATTTCTAAATGTATTTAACCACGCAATTGAATCTTTACTATACATTTCTTTTTTAGATTGTTTTATAATACCGATTGTATTCTCTTGTAAATATTTTGACCTGTAAATACTCATACAAGTGCTTGCAATTGTAATGTACTGAAAAGGATCGATATTTGCAATTTCTAGAAATTGTTTTCTGAATTCTATACAACTTCTACGTAAAATATCTACATCGGATTTACAATATTCTACAAGTTCTTTTTGAAAATCGAATACATAATTTTCGTTAATTTTTTCAGAATACCATTTAAGAAAAACCTTTCTAGGGTTAATTTTCATCGTATTTATACCGTAGAATTTTTTATCAGGAATTGGCCCTTTATAATTTTGATTTTCTTTTGTGTTAAATAAATGGGGGAAATAACCTTTTTTCAATTCTTAAGTCAAATATCTTTGGAAAATCAGAAAGCGGCGATGCAATAAAATTGATGCTATCTATAAATTTAATTCTTGCAACTTCTAAAAACATTATTTTTCCACCACTGTAAATTGTGTAAGGTTTCAGAGAATTTTCAACACAATATTTTAAGATAAATTGCAAGTCGTACGCTTTTGCGTTATGAGCAATTGCTGTATAACCTCTGTGTTCTTTAGAAATCAACCATCCGCAAAATTCATCGTTTGTTTTAAAACTGAAAGTTTCACCGTTAAAATATTGAGCGATAATTAAATTAGCTTCGTGAGTTCCTGTCTCTTGATTTGCTTCATAATCGTAATAAATATACTTTTCGGAATAGTTACATTTTTGGACTTTTTTGTCCGCATTTCCATTACATAAACAAGGAATATCGCAAATTCCACCTTTTTGTTTTATTTTTTGCATACAACATTTGTGTTTAATTATTTCAACGTTTTCACCACAATTTTTACATACTTTATAGCCACATTTGTGTTCATCATTTCTTTTACATATATTTTTACATTTCAAACATTTATATATTTCTTTGCAGACTTTCTCATGATTTTCGTAACATTCTTGATTGTAACAATATCTGTTACAATTTTCGCAATAAATTTTATTTTTTTCACAGTGTTCTTTCATCATACATAATTCACATATTTTTACCTCACTTTTACATTTGTGCGAATTTTTATTTTGATACGGTTTGTCACATTTTTTACAATAATAAGACTTTGCGTAAAATGCTGTCATACTATTTATTACGTCAAAGTGATTTCTATTTTTATATAGATAAATTTTTGGTTCATTTTCTTCACCCGAATATATTATAGTGTTAAAATTTTCGCTACAAATAACTTTAATTTGAATATTTAATAAATTTTCGGCATCTTTTATATTTTCAAATGTAAACCCTCCGTCATTGCAAAATCCTATTTCTTGACATAACTTTTGCGCTAAATCTGCCTGTATTTTTCTCCCCATTCTAATTTGATTTATTTCTGATTTATCTAATTTTCTGTCAAAAATGGTGTTCGTATGATATGTCAAAGCTGTAATTATTGCTCTAGGACAACATAAATTATCGACATTTTGTATTTGTGTTATACATCTTTTTGTTCGTATATCTTTAGCGAGATTAATTATTTGTTTAGTGTAACCTTTTCCTCTAGGTATATTAATTACTTGAAAATTAAACGTTGTTTTATTTATGTCAACTTCTTCATCAGATGTTAAAATTTTTTCTATTTGATTTAACAGAGTTGTCGCATTTACATCTTTTTGAAATCCTGTAGATATTGCTGTTGTTTTAAATTTCTCATTTAACGCGATTATATTCATTTTGTCTCCTTCTTTGAAATCGGTTTTTTGTTTAACAATATGAATTAATTTTTCTATCATTTTTCTGAAATTAATCATCATTTTTATAGCATTATTTATTTTTCCAGTTTTTCTTAAATAGTTTAGTTTTACTGTATAATCTATAATCCATGTTAAAAATTTCTCGCTATATTCAGATTTTCCTTGAATAATAGAAAAGGATTCATTTTTTTGTTGTTTTTTCTGTTTAAAAACACGCATATCTTTGAACGGAAATATATCAATAAGCTTTTGCTGTTTAATTTCTGTGTGTAATTTTGATTTCTGATGTCTCGTCCAATTATTCTGCAAAATATTTTTGTTACATTTTTCGCAAAATTGATATTTCTTTTCCTTTTCAAAATAAGTACTTTTAATCGGAAATATATTTCCAAGTTTTTGCTGTTTAATTCCTGTGTGCAGATCTGTTTTTTGATGTCGCGCCCAATTTTTATAATTAATTTCTTTATCGCATTTCTCGCAATACTTCTTTTCTAAATTGTAGTTTTTTCTTATTTTATTTTCAGTATTCATGTTTATATTAGAAAAAGATACATTTTTTTCTATAATCATCTTCAATATATAAATTTATTGATCTTTAACTTAAAGATCAATAAAAGCCTTAAGATTTATTACGAATAAAATCAAATAATACATATTTTGCCGCTAATGTGTGAGCATCGAATTTTTCACAATGTTTTTTTTGCCCTCATTTTTCTCTCGACTCCTGTGTGTTTTTTTGCCTTTAAATGTCGCGCCCAATTTTTATACGAAAATTCTTTATCACATTTCTCGCAATACTTATTTTCTATTTTTTTAATTCCTGCATGTAAATTCGATTTTTTATGTCTTGACCAATAATGCTGTAAAATATTTTTATCGCATTTCTCGCAATACTTTTTTTCTGAATTGTAGTTTTTTCTTATTTTATTTTCAGTATTCATGTTTATATTAGAAAAAATAAAATTTTTAAATATACTTCTTTTCTTTCAAAATAATAATATTATGAACTGGTGTCGCCTTTAATTAACAGTGTTTTAACAGTGCTTCTTTCAATTCATTTCTCGCCTCTGTTTTTCCTTGTTCTATTAACGATAATTTTAAATTATTATTGATTTCTACTTTTTTATTATATTCGTTTAAAATATCGGTTTTTAATTTTTCGTAATTTTTTACTTCTCGTACAATATCATCAAATTCACTGTCAGTAATTTCGCCATCTTTAATCGCTTTAGCGTATTTTTCCTCTATTGAATTTATTTTAGTGCGTGCTAATAATTCGATTGCAGCGTGTTTATTAATTTTTTCTGTACAAAATTTGTGTGTTCCTCTTACTAATATTGACAAAGTTGTAAATCCAACGCAAATTGGTGTACTTAAGGGGATCAAAACGGGAACAAAAACAGAAGTTGTCAAAGTTCCGATATCCGACAAAATAAGTACATATTCTGTTCCATACATAATTTTCGCTATTTTTAAGTATTTCTTTTTTTGTTGAAATCTATTTTTCATTTCTTTTTGTAAATAATCATAATGCATCATTATGTGGTTAATTTTATAATTGCTGGAGTTAAATTCAGGCGCCGATATTTTCGGATATAAAGCCTGAAAAAATAAAGATTCTGGTGCCGAAGGCTCGTGATCCATTTTCGTTTATTACAAAAAAAAAAATAATTTTTAGAAAATTGTTTTTTGAAGTTCTTGTCTGTAAAAACTACCGATAATTTCCTCTTTATTTAAATCCTGAATTTTATAAGTTATAGGCGATGTAAACAGAATTTTTTTAATTACGAATATTTCTTTGGACCAATTATTTTTATATTTATTTTGAAAGGTTTTTTTATTTACACTAATTCTTACACGATCTCCAACCTGAAATATCGGTATTTCTTTTTTAATAGGTAAAACTGTGTAAATTTCGTGTTCATTACTTTTGTTAACTTCACACGGCCTCATTTGAATTGTTCTGTGAAAATCGTGATAATTATATTCATTTACCAAATTTTGTAATATATTTATCCACTTAAAATTTTGTTGACATTCAAAGAGAACTTTCATTTTTCTGGCTAAAGTTCCGTTAAATCTTTCTATTATCGAAGATTTTTCAGCATTTTCAGTGTGATATAATTTTATGCTATATTTTTGTAACATTGAAGAAAATATTTTATTCCTGAATTCTAGACCTTTATCGGTGTGTAAAAATTTTGGAGTATCATGTTTTACTTTTCTCGCTTTTTCTACGATATTTTCAAAAGCTTTTGTCACAGAAATTCCGTCTTTTTTCTTTAGAGCTTCTGACCAAACAAATTTCGAAAAAGTATCGATAACATTTAGTATATATTTATATCCTTTATTTTCTGTTTTATAATTCGACATAATTACTAAATCTGCTGCCCATAAATCGTCAATTCCATATGTTACAATGTGTCTTTTTGCAAATTTTTTTCTAACATTTTTATGCAATTCTTTCGCTTCTTTAAGATTCATTTTTATATATAGGTTCGGATGAAATTAATCCGAGATATATAATATTATTTGATGACGCCATATTTAGTATATTTCCGTTTTCATCGGTAATATGAACAATAATTGTGTCAATTTTTTCGATATGATTTTTAATAGGAACAAAAATAATCTGTGAAACTTTTTCCGATATTTTCCCCCCATAAATTATTTCAGGAAAAAATGTATAAATAATATCGGCTTCTTCGTGAGAATGAGGATTAGATGAATGATTTAAAATTGCTGGTTCGACAATATTACAGTGAATTTCTATTGCATCTAACGGTCTTAATTTTGGAAAACTAGACGCACTATATAATGTGTTAGGTTCTAAATTAACGTGATTTTCAAATCCTAAAAATTCACCTAACGTACCTAAATTAATTTTTACAGGAGAAAATATTCGAATTTTGTTACTAATTTTATCACTTTTTAATCCAAAATTTTCAGTCAAAAAATTAACGTTTATTTTTTCATTATCATATCGAGATTTTAGTTGCGTTAATTTTAACTGTATTATTTCCTCTATATCTGATAACGAATAAAACCCCTTCGGAAAATTAACTCCGTATGTTTCTGTTAATATGTTTAATTCTACGTATAAATTATGCGGAATATTAGGAATATAATTATCACCGTAAAAAGCGACTAATCCTAATTTGTAATTTTTATCTTTATCTAAATGTAAAGGATTTTCAAGACGAAGTGTTAAAGTTGATTTATCGCCGATTAATTTAAATAGTTGCATTTTATATTTTATAAATAAAATATATTTATAAAAATGGAAGTTATCGTATTTGACAAAAAATTAAATAACAATAAAAATAACAGAACTATTCAACCAGTTATTAGAGGCATTTTTATAGGTTCTAGTGGCTGCGGAAAAACAACGTTATTACTAAATTTTATATACCGAAATTGGTTAGAATTTGAAAATCTCTATATATTCAGTAAAACATTAGAACAACCGGCGTATCAAAAATTACAGGAAAGATACGAAAATGTTGAAAAAAATGTTGGCGACCAAATTGCATATTTTTGCGATAATTACGATGATTTAATTTCTGTAAATAAATGTTTACCAAATTCTCTCGTTATTTTTGACGATTGTATTATGGAAAAAAATCAGAGAATAATTAAAGAATATTTTACAAGTGGAAGACATAAAAATATATCTTGTATTTATATTACACAATGCTATACTTTGGTTAATTTGCAAACAATTCGTAGTAACGCTAATTTTCTGTGTATTTTTAAACAAAATGACCATTATTTGAGAAAAATATATAAAGACAATGTAATGGGGGATATGTCTTACGATAAATTTTGTAAAATTTGTAACCAATGTTGGGAAAAAGATTTTGGTTTTATTACGATAGATTTAACTAAAAAACGAGATTTTGGGAGATATAAAAATCAATTTAAAATGATAGAACAATTTGATGAACGTTCACCAACGTTAAAGAAACGTAAAATGAACGTAAAATCATGTTCAACGAAGGTTTAAGTGGGTGTTTAACTAATAAAATTTTTATATTTGTTACATATAAATGGAAAAAATAACTGTTGAAAAAGCAATTAAATTAAGTAAACTTGAAAAACAATTAAAACAAAAATTTCTACAAGCCCGTAGAGGCAAGGAAAATATTGAAAAGGTAAGAGAAGAGGAATTTAAACCGATTATAAATGCTGTTAATAAATTAAACGAAAACAAAATTTTACCTGTAATTGTGCCTTCTTACATTGATCAATCTCCCGTTGAAAATCGTATGATTCAAGATGAAAAAAATATTGTTCTAGGAAAAATAACAACGGAATTTTTACCTGATGCTAAAGATTCTACTTTTGGTATACATTATGACAAAAAAAACAAAAATTATATGATAGGAAAGGAAATAGTTACTTTAGATAACAACGACATTATTGTAGCAGGAAAAACGTACGAAGGAACTGAAGGATTATGGAAATTATTAACGTTAGAGCCATCGAAAAAACCTGATCCTAATTCTTTCACACCGGATGATTATGCAAATTATGAGGAAATTTTGTTGACGACAGATTGCATATACCATAATAATGATAAAAATAGCAATAAACCAAAATCGAGCAAAGGTGAAAAATACAACACAATAATTAAGCCAATTTGGAAAAATAAAGTAAAAAAACCTGAAAGCAGAAATATTGTACCACCCTGGGCAAAAATAGAGAATGAAGAGGTACACGAAGGAAAAGGTTTAATAAAATATTCCGATAATTCTGTCGAGTATAAATATGTCGATAATTTACAAAATTTATTACAAAGATTGTATTATATTTATGCTCAGGAAAAAGCCGGTAATAATAATTTTCATAACGAAAAAATTGGAGTTATTAATTTTTTAAAGGAACAATTAGAAGCACATATCGACGAAAATAAGGGAATTGAATATTTAATTAAATTTGTGTCATCTTTACCTTCAAAAATATTACGTGGTGAAAAGATCGGATCAGGTTTATTCAACGGTATTTTGAATAATTTGCCGTTTGAAATTCACGCACCAGGATATAATTATTTAGGTCCAGGGACAAAATTACAAGAAAGAATTCAAGATGGAAATATAGGTATAAATCCATTAGACGAAGCAGCGAAAGAACATGATTTATTTTACCATAAATATAAAGATACAGCGAATAGACACAAAGCTGATGAAATTTTAGAACACAAAGCGTGGGAAAGATTTAAGTCAAATGATGCAAATTTAAATGAACGATTTTGGGGATATTTAACGACAAATGCAATGAAAGCAAAAAGGCATCTTGGTCTAGGTTTAAAAATCTAAATTAAAAAATTATTTTCTATATTATAAAATGAATATATGCAATATAAATCTAACTGATGGACAAAAAAAAAAAATTCAGAGAGCTTATAAGCGAAAATCGAACATAACAATTCAATTATCTTCTGATCAAATAAAATCAGGAAAAGACAAAATTGGATTAAATGATAGGCAAAAAAACGCCATTGATAAACATCGTAAAAATAACACTGGCGTCAGACTTACTTTAACATACAAACAATTACAGGAAAATCACAAAGGTGGAATTTTACCTTTACTTGCAGCTATTGGAGCTTTAATCGGTGGAGTCGGTGGTGGTGCAGCTGCTGTTGCAAACACATTCGTTGATTATAAAGACAAAAAAGCGAAACGCGAAGAAATGGCTCGACACAATAAAGCGCTAGAAAAAATTCAGGAAGTGATTCACGGTATAAATCAAGGCTCAGGCTTAAGTAACGTTAAAAAAAAGCGCTAACAAACGTAGAGTTAGAAAAGTACGCTAAAAAATTGAAAATTAAAAATTTTAGAGGCGTTTTTATGAAAGATGAATTATTAGGGAAACCTTGGGAAAATGAATGTGGAATTATTAACTTAGAAAATTCCTATCAAATTGGTTCTCATTGGACAGCGTATTTTAAACAAAAAGATATTAAATATTATTTCGATTCGTACGGAAATGCGAATCCACCGATCCAATTAGTGAAATATTTAGGAAGCGATAATTTGTATTATAATTACGAACAAATTCAGCAATTTGACGATCCACCAATTTGTGGTTATTTATGTCTAGATGTTTTACAAAAATTGTCTCAAGGAATTAAATATAATAAAATATTACGTATTATAAAAAATGAATAAATTTGATAAATTCGGCAATCAGATCGAAAAACAAGAATCGACAATTTCAAACAGAAATAAACAAGAAATTAACGAAAAAGTGAGCGCAATATTAATGCCTTTTATTATCGAAATGAAAACTTATGTTGGAAATTTAACAAATGAATATTTGAAACAACAATTAAATATTGTGAAAAATTACGTTAATTTCAATAATCGAAGATTAGTTGGAGTTTCAACAGGAATAGATGAAAAAGATGCTGTAAATAAAAAACAAATGGAGCAAAGTATTAAAGATGCCCTAAATAAGAAACAATAAAAATTTTATTTTATATGTAATAAATATGACGTTAATATATTGTTTAAAATGTAAAAAGAAAACACAATCTCTTAACGAGAAAAAAAGGAAAACATCGAACGGAAAAGTTATTTTGGAAAGTAAATGTTCTGTGTGTGGGGTTAAAAAAAACGAGTTTTATTAATAAGTAAACATGATGAAGTTATTTTTGTTATATTTAGTTTCAGCAATAAATTGCGTTGAAGTTCCTAAAATGGAAACTAATCTTTTTTCGCCGAATGTTGATTGGAATTATGTGTCTGAACACGAGAATTTAACTATCGATCATTTGCGTATTTTTCAAAATAAAGTAAATTGGCCCAAGATTTCTAAATTTCAGAAATTAACGGAAAATAATATCAAAGAATTTAACGATCGTGTTGATTGGGATATAATCAGTAAATATCAGAATTTGTCGGAAAAGTTTATTGACTTTTATAAAGATTTCGTCGATTGGGATTATGTGATTTTATATCAAAATGTTTCAAAGATTTTTATTGCTAATCATTGTAAAGAAATATTAGATAGTTAGAAAAAGTCGGGTCTTCCATCTATAATGAAGGAAAAGAAATATTCGTAATTTAAAAAAATTTTTTTTTTGCTGTAATAAAAAATGGAAAATGAAATTTATTCAAAATATTATAACGAAATTATTCGGCACGAATACAAAAATTATAACCCTACGAGCATTTTAAACTTTAATTCGCCCAACAAAAAAATTGATTTTAATATCGATTACGGTGACTCATTTTCAACGTCAAAGTATCAGTATTATATTACTGGTGAATTTACGAAAAAAGATGGCACTACTTTTCCGACAAAATCTAATGTAAAATTAATCGATAATTTTATTCCATTTTTATTTTCTGGAATAGTTGTGAAAAAACATAACCAAATAATAGATAACATTGAAAATCCTGGAATTATATCGACTGTAAAAGGAATCGTTTCGTACAGACAATCTGATAAAAATTCGTTTAAAAATAGTGGATTTATTTCTCAACACGAAGGTTCGTTTAATAAATTTTGCGTTATCGGTGATTTATCACAATTAGGACTGGATTTTTTCAGTAACAATAATAGTACACCAATTTTTTACAAAGGTGGATTTACAATAACTTTTACCAGAAATAGCGATGAAGATGCTTTATTCAGATGGAAAACAAAAAAAGCAGATGGCACACACGATGAGGCAAGTTTACCTGTTGAGGGGAAAATAACGATAAAAGAATTTGTGATTAGAGTTCCCATAATTAACTATCGCCCAACGCAAGAAATTCAACTTATTAGTGAGTTGACAAAATTGCAAAATATAACCTACAAATTTAATAAATGGGAATGTATTCAAAAACGTAGTGTAACAGGATCGACTTTAAATTATGATATTACAAATATTTACAGAAATATTGAGAATCCTAAATTTATTATTGTAGGTTTTCAGGACGATCGTTGTGAACAACAAATAAAAGATCCGTCTTATTTTGACTCTATGAAAGTCAAAAATATTCGTGTGAAAATTAATGATACAAATTATCCTGAGGAATTACAAAATATAGATATTAATGAAGGAATTTACGCAATTCTATTCGAAATGTACAAAGATTTTCAGAATTATTATTACGGATATAGCGATGTGATTTACGAGCCTGGAGAATTCGTTGGAAATAAATGCGTTTATGTAATAGACACGACAAAACACTCTGAATATATTTATAGTGGAAAATCAAATATATTAATTAATGTCGACTTTTCCCAATCTATTAATACAACGAATGTTATTGCTTATGTTATTGTAGTATCCGAAAAAATACTACACAATAACATAATTAATAATACGATTAAGGAGTGGAATAATTGTTGATGATTTCAAATTTTTGACTGAAATTTTATAAAGAAAAATTTTTCTTTATAAAAATATTAAAACTTAATTCCAATAATGATTTACAATAAAATTTTCGATCAAATCTTTATTCATTTTTCCTTGAAAAATAAGTGTATGTGGATATTTTAATAAAATATTTGTTTCACATTCTGGTAAAGGAAAAATTAAATATTTACCTTGATATTTTACCACTAATAATGTAAAAAGTTCAAATTCCGATTTTATAATAAATACCTTTATATTTTCATTAACAGATTCACTAGCAGGAATCATTATATAAATTTCTATATCAGTATTATCCATTATCTTTTTTATAATACAAAAATATTCTTTTTTTTTTAACAAATTTTTTTAGCTACAATCTAATTTTTTAAAATGTTATAGCAATTTATCGACTAAAATTATCTTGCCACAATTTTTTAACATCTATTTTTGATAAAAATTTTGAACCCCTCGGTTTCCTTTTAGAAATTTCAATATTGAATTTACATTTTTGGGGCGCTAGGATTTGACCAAAATGATTATTTAACAAATCGAACATAAATAAGCATTGACAATTTTTTAATGCTATTTTATTTTTAATTTGTTTAATTACCCTTAGAAATTTTAACCTTTAGTTTTGCTTTTTGGATTTTATAAAGGGAAAGTTGACAGAGATTAAATATAACGGCAAGTTGACAGAGATTAAATATAACGGCAAGTTGACAGAGATTAAATATAAAGGCAAAGTTAACAGAGATTAAATATAACGGCAAGTTAACAGAGATTAAATATAACGGAAAATTGACAGAGATTAAATATAACGGAAAGTTGACAGAGATTAAATATAACGGAAAGTTGACAGAGATTAAATATAACGGCAAGTTGACAGAAGTGTGCTCAATATGCCCACTTACTACTTATATATATATATATATATATATATATATATATATATATATATATATATATATAGTTCGGCGTTTCGAAGAGCTAAGAGAAATGCAATATTTACAGGAAACGGAATTTTAAGGCTGTGAAGAGCTTGATAAAATGCAACACGAAAATTACTATGATGGAAACACACGAGGGTAACATGGTCCGCATCGGCCACTAAATGGGTATCCATAGGATGAGAGCAATTAGAAGAAATGATAAGTTTCAAAATTTTGTGTAACGAAGCAGGAAGGCGACTACTGGCGAAGTCGACAAATGGTAGTAATGAAACCCGGCAATTTGATCGTTTCAACTTAAATATTGTAGAACCACGGATCAGAAGGTATGCCGGGTTAAATGGATTTATAATGCCTTGCAGTAAATGGATCGGAGAGCGGAACAGTTGTCACGGTTTCCGCCGACTATATTGAACTTATGATTGTGAGTTACTAAAATCGTGAAAGGTATTTAAAACGGTACGTTTAAAAAAATTACAATCTAGAAAACAAATTTCAATAATATATTAAAATTCTCTGCCGTAAATGCCATTATTCCGGAATTTATTTGTTCGGAAATATTAATTCTAAACAAATTAAAGAACGGGTTGTATAAGTTTATTTCCGCTAATGATCGCTTCCTACAGGCTTTAATAGGTGAAATGCGCAACAATTGTAAAATCGAATAAAAGTTTCATTGCAATATGCGGAAATAACGATATGTGTTTTTTTGAGTTTCACATTTTGACCGGAATAAGTGAATTGTTTGGATTAATTTTTTTTAATTATTATTATTAAATACTGCGAAGGCCTTTCTCATGTTGAACTCTCGATATTCGCAGATCTCCCGTATATCATTATATTCACCGACCTGGTTTCCCTCTAGGATTTTCATCGCAGACTTCCACTAGGATGCTCGGCTTAGCAGGGCAGACAGATTCCGGAATAGAAGTGCAAAGCTATCCGCTGGTGGATTTTAGATTACGCATCGCACAAAATGGATAAACATAGAAAAACATATATAAAAAAAAAAAATACAAGAATAAATTGAAATAATAAAGGAAAACGATATGATTATTAAATTCGATGATAAATCTCGAAGACGAATTATTTCCAAAATGTATACGTCGTAAATTTTAATAAAAAATTTTTTATATTTCATCAGTTTACTCGCTATTTTGTTTATGGGGGAAAAAAATTTATATTATCGATGTTATTATTTCAATTATTGCGTTATTGCTTTGTATATAAATTTTATATTGTCGTACTTCGCTTCGTGTTATTGTTGTGTAACGAAATTTTTTTTTTTTTGCCTTATCGATCGTTGATTTAGCTTTACCGCATTCACACTATCAGATATTAAAATAGACCGTTTCCCTCGTAATAATTTTTTTTACTTTTTATATTTTTGTAAGTTTGTAAAAAAAAATTTTTAAATTACTTTCATATTTCACTCGATAACGGCTTAATAGCGGAAAAGTTTTAAGCTTTTTCAAATAACTTTTTTTTTTTTTTTTTTTTTTTTGACGGGTACTATGTACTGCTGCTATGGCCAGAAGCACCCGTATGGAAAAATGAATGTTAGATTAAATTGATCATGCCTATAGCTCGAAGAAACTGAAGTGCTGCTTCTACAGCAGTTGGGTCATCAGATAGAACTGTTTTGAATGAACTACCATTGAAGTTTTGGGGACGGTATACGGAATATTGTGGGCAGTCAAAGAACAAGTGCCGGAGTGTTAAGGGGGTTCGGGCGCAATGAGCGCACAATCTGTTCTACTTAGAATATAACCATGAGTCAGTGCAGTGTCGCCAATACGAATACGGGAAAGTACTACCTGATCCTGTCTGCTTTGCGCCGTATATTTCCAAGGAAGAGGAGAGGAGCGAATGGATCTAAGATGATTCGTTGGAGGAATTGCATTCCACAGATCACAAAATAATTTATTTGCTATATATTTGATGGAGGTGACTGCATCTGCCTCAGGTATAGGTATTAAGGGATAAGGTTGGATTCGAGCTGCCTCTTTAGCTGCTCTATCAGCTAATTCACTTAATGTGAAACCTGTGTGGCTTGGAATCCATATTAGGGTTATTTTCAGAGTAGAGTGTTGGTACAAAAGATTCAATATTTTTATAGCAATAGGATGGATTTTGGAAGAATTAGGGTTGAAACACATAATGGAAGATAGTGAATCAGAACATATTAAAAGATCATTGTGATTTTCATTGACCGCAGCGGATACAGCAAGGTAGATTGCGTATAATTCAGCGGAAAATACCGAGTACTGTGGAGGCAAGCTTTAGCGAAGAATATGATCCTCTAAAACCACCGCACAACCACAATATGTATTAAGTTTAGATGCGTCGGTATAAATTTTTTTACATCCTCTGTATTTATCTATGGATTGTTTAATGCGGATATTTATTTGATCTGCAGAGAGTGACTTTATTGCGGAATGCATTAGAGATGTGTCGGTTTGGATGGAAAAGAGATGCCAGGGAGGATATTGCGTGTGATTTTTATAAATTAAATCAGGAATTTCTGGAATAGGAAAGTTATCAGGAAGTTGGAAAAGTGTTTGTAGGTGTATATTCCATTTTTTAATAAGGTATTTTCTTCTTAAAAACGGAGGCCATTCTTCAGCTTCGCAATAAAGACTGTCAATCGGACTTGTACGAAAAGCACCGATGGCTATTCTAATTGCTGTATTACAGATGATATCCAGTTTTTTCAATGTGATATTTTTAATGGTTGTGCTGTACATTACGCTTCCGTAGTCCAGCTTTGATCTTATGAGGCATCTGAACAAATGTAATAAGGTTTTTTTGTCCGCTCCGAACGATGTGTGAGCTAATTTTTTCAGCATATTCATGTCCGCAGAAATTGAAACCAATAGTTTGTTTACGTGTTCTTTCCATTTTAACTCATTATCCCAGTGTAAGCCTAGAAATTTCATGACTTCGTTTTTATCGGTTGATTTTTAATTGTGATCTGGAGTTTTTTTGTACATTTAATACTTCGGCAAAAATGAACGGCCGCTGTTTTTAACTGAGAAAGTATCAAACCATTTCCTGCTGCCCAATTTGCTATATTTGTAACAGTGTCCTGCAACATTTTTTCACCCACTTAAATGTCTTGACACGGTAAAAAGATTGCTATATCATCTGCAAATATACTTAAGAAAATGGGTTTTTGTATCATTAATGAAATATTTGTTATCATAATGTTAAATAAGGTAGGACTAAGTACCGATCCTTGTGGTACACCATTTTCAAGTGAGTGTTGTGTTGAATAAGTACTCCCGATTCGAACCTGAAATTTTCGATCATCTAAGAAGTTTTTTATGAAAGCAAGCATGTTTCCAGTGATTGACCAGTCGTATAGTGTATCTAGGATTTTACGTCTCCACGTTGTATCGAAAGCCTTTTGAAGGTCAAAGAATACCGATAAAACATGAGCTTTGTTTTCCATATAGAATTGTATTTTACTACTGATATAATACAGTGCATCTACTGTTGACCTCTTTTGACGGAAACCGAACTGATGAGGTGTTAATAGTCCTTGCTGCTCAATAATCCACAGCAGCCTTCGGTTGACCATTTTTTTCATTAGCTTACATAATACAGATGTTAAGGATACTGGTCTAAAGTTTCCCAATTCATTACTGTTTTGACCGTATTTTGGTATAGGTATTACGATTGCCAACTTCCATTTTGTTGGAAATTGATGCGATTCCCAGATATAGTTATATATGCGTAATAATTGTTGAAGGCCTGTTGATGAGAGATGTTTTAAAAATTCTGTGCATATTCTATCTGGTCCCGGAGATGTGTTTATTTTTGTAGACTTTAATGCTTCTTCCAATTCCATAAAAGTAAAAGGAATATTATAAGATTTGTTATTGTCGGATAGTTCTTTCAAGGGGATCGTTTCATGTTCTAGCCGACGTTGTAACTCTTCATTCGGTAAATGACAATTACTTGATATCTGCGCTAAATAATTTGCAAATGCTTCTGCCAACGTAAGCGGGTTATTATATATTTTATTTTTAATTAGTATACTGTAAAATCTATTTTGTGGCGTACCATTCATCGAGCGAATTTTATTCCATATTTTTGTAGTCGGGGTTTTAGAATTTAAGGATGATGTAAATTCATTCCACGATTTCCGTTTTGCCTGTTTGAATATAAACCTAGCTTTGGATCTTGATTTTTGGTAATTAATGTGATTTCCAAGTGTTGGATTGTTTTTTAGTTTTCTTAGGGCTTTCCGTCGATTTCGCAGAGCTATTTTACAATCACAGTTCCACCAAGGGTTAATTTTGTTCCTAATGAAATAGGTTTTCTCTGGTATTGAGTTTTTCGCTTAAATCCGTTGAGAAATTCGAGATAATGAAATTAACATCTTCTGCTGCACAATAAACTGTTATTTGATTTGTGTCATTTTGATACTTTTGCCAGTTGGCTTTCTTAAAATTCCATCTTGGTAGTGGTTGAATTATTGGAATATCTTCGAGAATATTTATAAGAAGCGGCCGGTGATCGCTACCTGCTAGATCACTGTGTTCAGAAACATTAATTGATTCGGAGATGGAAACATTTGATATAATTAAGTCTATGTTTGACCATGTTTTATATGAGAAACTATAGTGACTAAGGCTATTATTATTATGTATTATCAGGTTGTAGTTGTCAACTATGTTTTGAATTATCCTTCCCTTTTTATTCCAGTTTTTGCAGTTCCAATGGGGACTATGAGCATTTGTGTCCCCACAAATTATGAACGGTTTCGGAAGTTGATTGATTAACTTATTCATTTCCCTCTGATTTATTTGCTGCGAGGGTGGTGTATATATATATATTACATAAAGTAAATTTTTGTTCTTCTGTTTCAATAGATACCGTTATGTTTGAGATTGTGCTAACCGTATTTATTTTAGAATAGTGTATACCATCTTTTATACCTGTAAATATACCGCCATGTGTTCTATGTTGAGAATTTGAGTTTTCCTGAAGTAAATTAAAAGATTTTAATTTTACTGTTTGTGTTTGTTTTAGTATTGTTTCCTGTATGCAGATTATTGTTGGATTATGTTCATATAATAGTACTTTGAAATCTTCATACGTATATTCATCATAATTTAGTTTTAAACAGCGGTTGAGAGATAGTCTGATAATTTTTTAATTATTTTTGTAAACTGGATTTTTGCTGCTCTATCCTTTAGTAAGGGTTTATTTTCTGAGAGCATATTACGTAATGAATGTATATCATCCGTAAAGTCTTTTGCTATGTTTATGATATCCTTTTTACCTTTGCACATATCAACAAAGATTGTTAAATTGGTTAGTGAAAGGGGATATTTTTTTTCATTTTTCTGAATATTTTCATCGAGATGTTTCAGCATGTGTTTTAATTCACTTTCAGTTATATACGTGTTTATAGATTGGTCGTTATCTGAGAGGTCTGTATCTTGATCTATATTAATTAAATTTGGATTTTGATCGTGTTTTGTATCAGAAGATGTCTTATTTTTTATTTTTTTATTTGTTTTATTTTTAGGTTTCTCACTAGTAATTGATTGCTCAGACGTGTGAGTCGTGCTTGTTGACAAGGATCTTTTGAGAAGATTGTTAGAATTTGTATTTGACCACGGTAAACCATGGTTTTCTGTGAACACTTTTCCATTTGGTGTATTCGCGTCAGAAGGGTTGTCGGTGGCTACAGTCAGTTGTTGTTTGTTTGTTTCTTCTTCTTCCTCAACAACATTGGTACAGCTTTTACCAGTGTGCCCTTTTTCGCCGCAAAGAAAACATGTAACTGTATCAGGGGACATGAATATTCGATATGTCACATCTTGGTAACGTAAAAGAAGAGTTTCTGGAACATTTTTCATTTCATCCGAGTTAATGAAAAATTGTCGTTTTGCATTTAGTAAATGCTCATATCCTTTTGTTTCCCCCATACCATATCTTATAAAAGAAATCTGAGAATCAACATTTATATTATGGTTTATTTTTAAAGTTTCTTCAATTATTGAGTGAGGTATAGAAGGACATATGTTTGATATTATTATACGCTTTTTAGAGTTTATTAATCTTCTAATTTGTATAATGTTATTGTTAATTCGGATAGTGTTGTGATTTTCCATTAAATAGTCGACTAGTTTTTTGTTTGACAAAAATATTGCAAATCTATCGCGCGACATACGCGATACATATTTTAAATTTACTGGTTTAACAATTTCTCCTATTTTTACAATGTAATCTTTTTGATTTTCGCCTTTAGGTATATTAAAAACTATAGCTTGGTCTTTTGAAGGAAAATTTATTTGTGTAACAGCTTTAGCGTAATTAAACATATGTGTTGGAGTATTAGAGTGTTGAACTTGTTCTGACATCAGTTGGTTAGAATAAAAGATAAAAGTGTTACCTGCGGATTGTTGTTTGTTGTTATCTTTATTTACCGGTATTATCCTCGTGTCTGACAACTGGTTTACGGACGGCTGCTTTGTTGAGATAGTTGCTGCGGCGGTCTGAGCAGGAGGGGAGGACGGTCGACGAATAGTTAAATCCATCTTGTGATTATCAAACGGCCTAACGGCCGTGCGGTTATAAATACACAACGACTTTAAATACGAGATAACGCACACAGTCTCACGCGAATACAACTACCGTAAATTAAAACTCGAGTTTTTTCTTCAAATAACTATTTGGCCGTTTTAACTACTTTTACTGTTTTATTTTTATTTTTATTTTTTTTTTTAAATACGCCGAGAAAATGAAATAGCGCTCGGCTAATCGTGCGCTATAAACGAGCTAAACGGTTAATTATCTGTCAATTTTTATTCCTTCATTTTTTTAAATATAAAATTGTTAATTTACGCTGTTCGATAATTATAGTAATCTCGATTAATTTCCGCTTCAAACTTCAATACAGCTCACGCAAACAAAGATTTTACATATGATAATTAACGCACCCTGTGGTTTATAGAGAACGACTCGAAGGACTCGAAGATAATTTCAGTCGCAAGATATAGACTCAATCGGCACTTGAATATATTAGCAAAGAACACGCTGGTATAAAATTCAATCGCACAGATTCAATCCTCTCCAGCTTCAACATCGATCGTGATTGCTCGCGAATCATATAAGTGTAATTTAATGTAAAAGTAATCATCGATAAATAGCACACTAATTGGGAGGCTATCCTCCTTCCGCGTTTTGATAATAACGTGTATTCACTGTTGCTATTGTTGTAAATGCAGATTGCATTTAAAGAAAAAAACGGAAATTCGTAATAATCGTTTATTTCATCAGTGGTTTATACAAAGAACAATGAGTTTAAAATTAACTTTGTTTATATCGTTATGTAGATGTTTCCATCCTCTTGTTTGACACTGGCGCATACTATTTCCATATCGTCATCAGCCTCGAACGATGATGGCTCTGGCTGGTTGTTGTTTTTCTTGCCTTGCCAATACATGATAAACTGCACAATCGTAACTTTCAATACGGCCATTATCAATAAAATAATCGCAGCACAACCACCCCGTTCAACCCAGAGGACGGACGATGGTTTTGCTTCTACTTTTGCTTCTTCCATTATCTGCGTTTAATCGAACGAAAAACCAATTTAGAATTTAATCTCGTAACACAATAAAATAAATCGACAGATTTAATATATATATATATATATATATATATTAAATATTAAAAAAAAAAAATGAAACAAAAATGTACTAAAAAAATAAACAATAAAATGTAGTTAAAATCGCTAAAAAATATATTTTCTTTATGAACAAACGCAAAGCTATTCATTTTTAAAATGTCCATTCAGTTGTTATTTATTTAACGATTTTAAAAAAAGGAAGCACATTATCCAACGTGAATAATTTTATTTGTACGTGTTCACTGTCACTGATGAAGAGAAACGTATAGCGTTTACCTTTTTTTCTTGTTTTAGCTTCTCCATACGATGATGGAAAGCGGAAACAGCTTTATAATCGGTCTTGCCAATACGCTGAAATTCTGTAAATATATATATATATATGTATATATATATATATGTATTTAAAAGAGTAATTCTTATATATATATACGTCGGCCATCTTGGAAACGGTTTTAACCGAAATTTAAATTTTAAAATGTCGTTCTTTATTATTATTATGATAATTTTTTTCTATTAAATGGGAATGCCTTTACGGCGTACCCAACGCGATACTGCGTATTTACATTTTAATCAAAGATGCTGACTTTTCTCTAGAAATGTTGCTACATGAGAGAATAATTGGTGGAGAATGTAGCGAGATAAGGTAAAGCTCAGAACGTAAAGGTATCACAGCAGGGCGTAAAAAAGATTGCAGACTGCCTGTTCAGAATGGACGGGTGCGAATGGACTTTCTCTGAGCTGCATATGGAAAGGACGGTCAGGTAACGAATGATGTCCAAATCGTAATCTACCGATGAGTACAATTCTTCCGCGATTAATATACTTAAATAAATAGAAGGGCGAAAGTTTTGGGGGAGAGACGGTTGAGATTATTATTATTATTATTATTATTATTATTATTTCGATACTTATATAAACACAAGGTCGAAAAGTTCAACTCGATCGTATCGAATGTCACACAGGCTCAGAAATTTGCTTTTTACATCGTATATGCGTCGATAAATATCATTAAAAAAATCGCGTTTCGTCTCTATTTAAAGTATCGGATGTCTCGGTTTAATCCCCGCCGCCGAAGAATTATTTTAAATAAAAATATCTAATGGAAAAATTCTAAAATTCATTAGAGTAAAAACAATTAACTTCTGATATTTGTCAAAATTCACATTTTCGGTTATAACTACTACCGAAATTTACGAAACGGAATTCTACACGATTAAAGAAATTATATGTAACGATTTTTAATAGCAGGTACATATGTAATTCGTAAACAGTATCATTCGCATTAAGCTGTTTGAAATTACTGTACATCCTTCTATTTGTTTAATAGCTGTTTAGATGTAAATGATGTACGTATATTAAACACGAAAACGAGATCTATGTATATATACATATTTTCAATGACGTTATTAATCCTATTCGGGGAAGACGAACTTCGAACGTATATATATATATATATATATATATATATATATATATATATATATATATATATAAAATTATAAACGTTTATAATAATAACCGTAACCGTTCGCGATAGGAACTTTCAGCCATCTAATAGGACGTGCGATAAATTCTTCCTCCTGCTTAGAAGTGAAAATCGTTCTGGCGGATATTCTCATCGGCGTTTTGTCAATATCTTCAGTGACGACGTTATCTTTGCCGGTACATCCTTCTGGGCGCTTGCCACCGGTTGCCATTAAAATAATCAACGCCATCATCGGGAACAGTTGAAAAACCGCGAAAATTAACTTCATCGCGTCGTGGTGAAAAATCTTCTGAAAACGAACGGTTAAAAACGATCTATTTTTAATGAAAATTTTTAATACTTACAACGCCACTTAAAATTTCGAAATATCCTATATTATTCCATACGTCAAGTTGTTTATAGTAAAATAAGCGATAAGAACGATGTGTACTCTAGATATAGTCTTAAAATGGACGGGGGATTTTTGCGAAATAAATTAAATAATTAAGAATATTATTATTATTATTATTATTAACGTTATTATTAGGCGATACATTTTAATTAATTTTGAATTTCTTTCCGCGAATAAATTTTACATATTATTATTTTTAATGTTATTATTGGGCGGCATCGGTTATATAGTCGAATACAAAGGTAAAGTTGATCGAATTTCTAACGAAAACTAATAAAATTTAAACGTTAGACGATTGAAATCGTTTATACGAAAGTTGTTTTGTTCTTTTAATCGACACTTCGTATTTTTATTAAAATATTTAAAAAATAGAATAAATTTTTAGTCGAAATATCTCATTTCCAATTTAATTAAACAAAAATTCGTACGTTATTTCGTAATAAATTTTTCTCGTTTACTACGTTTAACCGTTACCAGAAGAAATGATGATAATAATAATAATAATCCCTGTAATCGCAAGTTTTTACTCACTGCCGAGAACAACATTTCTAGCTGATCTCGACGAATTATTTTCTGTTAAATTAAATTAAACCGGATGAGACAATTTGGTCGATCAATTACGATTTAATTAAATTTTTAGCATACTTACCGAAAACGAACAAAAAACAGAAAAATAATTCAAGTACACGAGTGCGGATTTAAAAAATAAACCTCCTCCGACGAAGATAGAAATACAACAGGACGACCTACTGCATCGTTTGCTGTACCATCGGGCCATTTCAAAATGCGCGATGGTTTATACGCAGCAGTGATAAATCGATTGAATTTAATTTTAATTTACTACTACACATGTACAAATAAATTCCGAGATACCACACCAATACACACATACGTATATATATATATATATATATATATATATATATATATATATATATATGTACGATGCAGTTAAGTACCAATTCATCTGAAAGCATTTAACCACTGTTGTGGAATTTAGGGTTGTTTTCGGATGATCGTGTGTTTTATACACAGCAACAACAACAAAAACAACAACAACAAAGTATATTTGCATAAGTAATAAACGTAAAAGAAAAATATAACGCAAGGTGTTACAAACATCGTGTACCGGGGATTACCACAATAACACAGTAAGAATATAAAGAATAAAAGAAAACATTAAATGCTGCAGGGAAAAAAATCAAATGAAAGACTAGAAAATAACCGAGTTTTCTAATTGCTAACGATACATGTTAATATAGGAACTTAAGTGTCTAAACTGCTGAAATATATCGTTCGAGTCGTCAGTTCTTAAATTTATACTTCGTTAAAAAACACAAAAAGTAGCTGACACGAGTGTCGTGTGTACTTACTAAATAAAGATGTCAATATTAATAAATTAATTAATTGTAATTAATTACTACATAATGTTATGTTTAAGTCGTCTGTGTTTATTATATTTGGAATATACGCGAAACAAAGTTGCTCGGGGAATCGTAGTTGGCAATCGAGAAGACGAATTCGTTATTTCGGTAGGAGCATTTAATAGAAAAATCAGTCGATAGTTTTAGAACAAAACCTGTAATATAGGGCGGATCAGTCGTGCATGCAGTCGATTCTGGCATATGCATTAAGTGTATACATCTTAAACGTCTATTTTGAATAACTTGTAATTTATCGAAGTCGGTTTTTCGATATCGAGCGCCAGGCGGCGTAACAAGCGTAACAAAGTATTAGACGGATTAGTGTTTTATAAAGGATTATCTCGTTGTTAATGTTGAGGAATGACTCGCGATTAAGGATAGAGTATAAGGAACAGAATTGCGATGTTAATTATGTGTTTAGGGAAAGTAAGTACATTGTCGAGGATCACACCGAGATAACGAACCTTATTACACCACTCTAATGTATTTCCCTGTACCATGAGTTTGTCAGGTAGTCTCCTACGAGTGAAGCAAATAGCTTCGGTTTTGTTCAGGTTTGTGCTGATTTGCCATTTATTGTAGTATTTAAGTAGCCGCGGTATTCCATGCTGCCATCTACTCTCTCTATTATATATATATTTATAAAATAACAGAAAACTAATATTAGATATGACGTACTTATGAGCTATGGCAGAAAAAAATAATAAACAAGAAGAAGAAGAAGAAGAAAAATGTATTTTATCAAATTACAACGTGTACACACAAATATTTACATAGTAGAGTTCCGGCATGAGCCTCACCTCGACCGCAGTATTAAAATTAAAATAACAACACTATAGTTTAAACGTAAGTATGATAAGCGGGGGAAAATTTATAAAACCCACAAACAAATAAAAAAAAAAAATTACATATATATATATATATATATACATGAATATACATACAAATATATACGTACATGCATACACATATACACATATAACTTAAAACGATACAAAGGTAAAAATTGTAACAACACACATAAAAGTTAAAACAAAACAAAAATAAAATAAAAATTAAAAAAAAAAATAAAAAAAAAAATAAATAAATAAAAATTATATATACACATATATATACACAGCGGAGGAGAGAAAAAAGAAAAATACAAAACAAAATAAACTCTTTTCGAAGCGCATGTAAGATAAAGCGTACAGAGGTATAAATAAGTGTTAAAATAACTTAACTATATAATTACGAATAATAACGATTGAACATATTACAAATATACTAATTTACAACAAATTATGTTTAATACGACGATGCTTGTATATACATGAACATAATGGAATCATAGTTGCCAATTGCCGTTATTAGTTCATTGCTATGTACACTGCAGTTTTGAAAAAATTTGTTCGCTAATTTAAATATATATTCTTTAATATATGGAATATTTAACATGTGGTGCATATCTGATATTCTCGTATAACGAGATGCATTTAAAACGCATCTTAAACATTGATTTTGTACAAGTTGCAATTTCTTAAAATTAGAATTAGATACAGAGCACCAAACCGGACAAGAATAAGTCATTGTTGGACGGATAATAGTTTTATATAAAATTAACTTATTATCAATATTCAGGTGAGATTTACCTTTAAAAAGCGGATAAATGGAACATATAGTTTTATTCGCTTTTGTAATAGCAGCATTAATGTGTTTAGTAAATGTCAATTTTTTATCGAAAATTACGCCTAATTAACGAACATGGTCAGACCACTCGATAAGATCGCCATTAATATTAATTTTCTCGGGTAACAAAGGTCGTCTGCGAGTAAAAAGTATCGATTCTATTTTTAAAGGATTGATGACAATTTTCCATTTAGTGAAATATTTCAAAACTCGTGAAGATCCTTGTTGTAATCTATTACTAATTGCGCGTGGTATAAAGGAACTACAGAATAATAAAGCTGTATCATCAGTATAAAGAGCAACTTCGATGTTGTTTAATTTGGGAAAATCGTAAAAATAAAGCGAAAATAGAAATGGTCCTAAGACGCTACCCTGAGGTACACCAGCTAGACAAGTCTTGCTGGAAGAACGCGCTTCATTAATTTCAACATAAAATATCCTGTTACTTAGGTAGCTTTGTACAAGTTTAACCAAATACAATGGAAAATTACAGACAATCATTTTGTATATAATGCCATTGTGCCAAGTAGTATCGAATGCTTTAGCGATGTCAAACATAACCAATCCAGTGTGCTTATTACGGTTGAAATTATCTGTAATGTGTTCTGCGATTCTCGCGATTTGATGAGTAGTAGAATGAGCTGGCCTGAATCCAAATTGTACTCTCATTTAGCCTCTTTAAAATTATTTTTTCGCACAATTTATTTAGATTACTGAGTAAAGTAATAGATCGTATATTATTGATCTTAGAAGAATCTTTCCCAGGTTTTGGAAGCGCTATAATTTTACCAATTTTCCAAGGATTTCGTTAAGAACGTTACTTCAGGGTGTGTAAATAGTATTTTAAACGTTTAGGAAACCTGTTATTTTTGCCGTTTTAAAATAGTTTAGCTTCTTGAAATAAAAATTATTAATAATTATTTAAAGAAATTTTATTACTATTTATTCTGACATTATTTTTTTAAATGAAAAAGCTTAGCGCATTCATTTTTCTTTTTTGAATGAAACTATATTTAAAAAAAAAAAAAAATCAATCGAAAAGTAGTTAAATCACTAATATTTATTTTCTTAAAGAAAACACAAAGCTTTTCGGCATTTACGCCATTATCAAGTGAAACATTTTAAAACATCGTAATTTTAAAAATATAAATTAAATATAATTACTTAAAAATATGCGATGGTGATTGTGAAAATATGATCCAAAAATGGTGTCTGCTTCTGTTCTGTCTATTTTTTGATTTGTTGAAATTTAATATCAATATATTTGTTTATTAATTTTGTTTTTTTATATTAATTTTTTCTTCGATACTATTTTCCGGATTCTGTAAAAGTTGTGTACTGGTGGAATTTTAAATTTTTCATTAACTGTTGCGATGTATGATGTCCAAAAGTAAAATATAAAATATAAAAATATACGAACGCAAAATTTTTTTAAAAAACACAATTTTACAAGTAAAATGAAAATAAATATTAAATATATATATATTTTTTTTTAATAATAAAATCAAACGGATGTATTTCATTATTTAAAAACATTGTCGTCCAAATAAAATCGGATTTCAAAATAAATCGTTTTTTTTTTTTTAGAAGGGCCCCACGTTATTTTAGGCCTAGGGCCTCCTAGTCTTGAAAAACGACCCTTACATACAGATACATATATTACTTCTTTTCTTATTTCGAAAGGTTTTAGTACTTCTCCTAAGAATTTAATTTTTGATATCGAATCCACTTGCTATCAACCTGCTGGATGACTCTGGCGAAACCCGCAGACTGTGGTGGAATAAGCCTTTAGACCTTGTTTAAACATTATAGCGTTTCGAGGGAGTACTGCTGAGTACTAACCCTCCACAAAACACTTTATTCGCTTAAATCAATCACTTGATGACCATCAAAGTTGGTCAGTTGTGAAGAAAAAAAAAATGTTTGCTTAACGATGATAATAAGTTTATTATCAACACACAATTCGTGTAATATGTTAAATAATGTTTCTCTACATAATCATATTCTTTCTTAAAATCGACAAAAGTTACGATAATGTTTTTGTATTTCAATCTTCTATATTTCATTAGTTTCAAACTTTCTTGTTTTTTTTTTTTTACGAGTAGTTGTTGCCTATAAGGCTATTACTCGAAAATATGAATTAATTAGAGATTATCACACAGTTTAGAATTTATTATGAAGTTGGTAAGGAGGTTGTTTACATCCGGGGTACATTGTTCTTCAGCTGATTGCACCGATATTGAGCAAATTTCTGGCAGATAACCACGATATGGTAGATTGTTAATGGAGAACAGCACAATTCGCATATTGGTGGTGGTTGGGAAGTCAGTAGATAGGAGTGTTCAGCGTGTGATACACTCTGTTGACAGTTGTTTCCAACCTCGCTGAACAAATTTTATCAATTTTTTATAGCCAGGTTGTTAAATCCGTCTTTATATTTCCAAGTATACTCGGCCGAGACTGGAAGGACCGATTCCACACGCGTCCAGAATTTTCTTGCAATAATATTTTGCATTGTCTTCTTCCAGTACTGTCGGCGAATAAACTTGGATATGCCCTCGTGCAGCACGGTATACCTCATCGTAGCCTATTATCCGTCGATGGCTTGGAATCTAGACGAAAGTGATGCCGGTATTAAGTTCACTTAATTTGTGAGCACTCTACCATATTTGTTCTACCATAGACACAGCAGAATTTCTCGCTTCATTGCACTGTACCAAAGCTGAGTCGATCAGTATAACATACTGGTCGGCAGGTAATTCCGCAATTCGTAGCCGACACTGAAGCAAAAACTGAGTATCTGTTCTGAACAAGATCTTTTTTTTCTAAAACTAGCCTGGCATTCAACGAGTTGTTCGTCTACTTGATTTTCTAATATACTTTACATGGTTTTTGAAAGAATTTTATAAATTATTGGCAGAAGTGATATTCCTCGCTAATTATCAACGTCAGTTCTGTCTCTTTTTTTACGAAGTGGAATTTTGCAATTAACAGGTACATTCTCGAATTTCCATATTTTATGAAATTTTGATTATCTCACAGTCTGCATTCTTTCACATTTTTGCAATTATAGCGTCCTTTCCGGCTGTTTTATTGTTCTTCAACTTCTTAATAATTAGTTGAATTTCATATATATATATATATGTCTGGCGATATTGAGTTTGGTGGATTTTATTTCGAAAACTCCCTCTCTCGGTTGTTCACACACACACACACACACACGTATATATATATATATATATATATATATATATATATATATATATATATATATATATATATATATATATATATATATATAACTGTTTTAAAAAGATATTCATTGATAAGCCAAACTGCTCGACATATATGTAAATATTATTAAGAATTTATTTAAATTAATAGCTTCGCGAAAAAAATATTCGTATAAAATGTTTAAAAAAAAAAAACGCTGATAATAATGGGTAAGTCAAATTCTTGGATAGCGTGACATTTTAAACTTGTTTCTCAAATTCAACCACTGTCATCGACAGATGTGCAATTGTCAGTTTTGCGTTATTAAATATATGTTTAACGTTTGTGCATCTGTGATAATTAATATTGTGATAAAATACTATTTTAATCCTTATACAAATTATTAATTATTTTACACGGATAGCCTTACAGACCTGTGAGTGGCTTTTCATTTATCCAAAGGAGGCTTGTACACGATATTTCGTGAAATCTAGTTTACTCAGTAGTGCATTGCGGAATGGATTATTTTTATGACATTTTTAAACTAACAAATGTCCCTTAATTATTATCTTTATTTGCTCATCAACCTACGTTAAAGCTCTATGTTTGAGTTAAGTTTGAGTAATATCTGCGGGAATATTTGGAGTATTCTCGATTTCGAAAAATAATTTTTCTTTGTAACGGTGTAATTTTTTGCTAAGCGTTATATTACAATAACGTCCGTCTTCACCTAATATTTAGGACACCTAAGATACTAGTGGCTCTAAATCAGTTCTCCAAAGAAAAATTGAAAAGAAGAATCGATTGTATGGACCACATTAAACAGCGGACCCGGCTAATGATCATCGATGTGTTTAGAAAGGTACAGTTTGCATACATTGACATTTTGTATTGTTTATCATTTATATAAGTTCATATTTTCAAACCGATGTTGTCAGAAGCTTTTCATAGATAAAACATTATCGCTTCTCACGTTCGTTTTCATAAAAATAAATCTCTTAGTTTGTATCCAATCGTCTTTCCTAAATATCCCATCTCTCATTCCACTCGCTAGATTCAAATTGATCGTATTCAAGATTTTAATTTTTTTCTTTTTATCGTTTTTTTTTTTTTTACAATTAACGTAGATACTTTGGAATTTCATTATATTTAATAAATGGACGTTGTTTTCTTGATTTTGAAATAATTATGTATTTTTGATTTTTTTTTTCGTTTTCCGCGCTATGTACAGCAGCGAGTCTTGGAGCGCGGCTAACAGATTTATATTTTCTTAAACAGGTTTATCGACCTAAGCTTATCAAGAAAGGATGAGACGGATGCTTGGGTCAAAATTGATGCAATATTTAAGGAAGAAGAATTTGGGATTTTGAGACGTTTCTGTTAAGAGGTGGTGAATTGTAATTGGAACTTCACATCTATCACAGGTTGGTGGGACTAGTTTTTGGAAATTTTTTATTGTTGGATTGTTTGAAAAGTTAAAAATATAGGAGAGATTGAAAAATGATATCGTTATATTTAGGTGTTAAATACGTTTATTGTTGAAATTTTCCTTTTTACTATTTTTGGTGATTAAAAAAATTCCTGCCGTATCTAATCTTTTACAAACCGATTAAATTAATTGTCGTAATCTCTAATTTATACCTGCATGATGGAATTTTCGTAGACAAGTGGCTAAAAGATAATTCTCAAATAAATGAAAAATTCGTTAATTGCGTGTCTTGTTTTAAATTATATTAAATGTCGACCATCCAGTTGTACAGGAAATCGATAACGTCGATAAATTCGTTGTACATTTTTTTTTTTTTTTATTATCCTGGAAATTAGTTTATTAAATATACGTATAAAATTTGTTAAGGAAAATGTAAATACATATCTAGATCAAAAAATCACATTATATATATATATATATATATATATATATATATATATATATATATATATTCCAATATCTGAAATGTGGCGATACCAAATGTAAAATTAATGTTTTAGTTTTGATATCGGTTTTTACTTTAATAATTGCGTCCTATTATTTTTTCTCCGTTTTTAAAATTATGCACACTTCCGCATGTCTGTCTCGGAGTGTAGACTAACCAATTAGCTAATGTACGTATTAAATTTGTTCGTATCATTCAGTAATATGTGTACATATATATATACTTTACACCGCCTAAATAATATTTTTTTTTTTACTTATCTTTTACTTCGAATAATTAGAATATTAATTTCTCATTAGTGCGTACACAATGTTATTTTATAAATTATAAACTTGCTGAAATACATTCGCCGACATTAAATCTAATAGGATAAAATGTAACTGCTGTTAAAATTTTAAATGTACGTTATGCCAAAATTCTCGTCCAGCATACGTGGATACTTTTAATATCATCGACTAACAGTTCGTATATTTTCTTTTTCTTATCAAACTTGATTTCGGTGTTTTATTGTTTAAGGATACAATAATTAAAACTTTATACGTCCAGCAAACTACTAATCATTTTTATTTGTTCTGTTTTCAAAATAAAAATCTAATTGAAATTTATATTTATACACGCGTATTTCTGAATTATTCGATTTGAAATGTTTAATTTGAAATCAAAATATTTACACAAAATTTATAAATAATTCAGAAATACGTTAGATCGACGATTAATACTTAAGCACCGGCCTCGGTTGGAGTTGTCCGGCGATGCTCCGACCGACGTACTCGGTGTCATCGTCGCCGCTGGCTTCTTGATATTGTTGATACTCGGATATTAAATCCATCAGGTCGCCTTCCGTTTTCGTAAATTCTTCTTCCATACCTTCGGCCGTGTACCGATGAAAAAAAAAACTTTCCTATTAAACGTGGCGCGAAACTGGTCTTCGATGGAATACTTCGTTAATGGCGGTCGTATTACCGACAAAAGTGGTCGACATGCTTAGACCTCTGTTAGGTATGTCGCAGATGGCTATTTTTAAATTATTCTGTATCCAATCGGCGAAATACATCGAATTTCTTTCTTAAATAGCGCTCAACTGGTCCTACACTTCTTTAGTCGACACGCGACCTCTATACACGGCAGCAAAGATAACGACCGTCACGGGGATCGCAAGCGGCCATCATATTCATGTCGAAAGCTTGCATTGTTAATTCGTTAATGGACATGGCGTTGAATCCCTACGATTTGGCCGAAGTAAGAAGCGTAACAACGGAAACGAAAACATGCAATCTTGGAAATGGTATACCATATTGACGGCCATTTTTCTGAAATCGGCGTTTAATTGTGCGGGATATCGAAAATATACCGGACATAGGCAACGAAATGAGATGATTTACATCGAAAAATTGCGGTTTAGATATTTTCAAAGTCCTCTTGCATAAATAAGACTTCCGTTGTCCATACAGAATGATTCGTCCACACTTTCGATTAGTTCGTTCATCGACAAGGTTGTATTATAAGATTCGACTACCACATCGGACGTCTGAAAATATTTATCGATATTTTTGTATTACCTTTATTCGATTAAAACGCAAATGAAAATGTTTTATAATTTAAATTAGTATCAAGCGGGAGAATTTTTTGCTGTTTAATATAGACGTTTTCATTCGATTTTTACATGTCTTTCATCAAGATACATTTGAAGCGTGTTCGTCAATTATATTATTTGAATTTTATTTTTATATAAATTGCAATATTGATCCGTGATTAATATGTTTGCTTTATTGGTATAATTTTTTTTGAGATAAATGATTTTTAGAAACATTATTGCAGATATTTGATAAATTTCATTATTCTCGCTGAAATTTTTAGAATAAATTTAAAATTATCTCGTACATTAAATAATTGAAATTTTTGTTGTTTCTTTTTAATATTATTTAAGTAATAATGAAATTAATAAAAGATAAAACGGTTACCTAGTATAAAATTCATACGCTCATTATGTCTTGTCAATTCGTGTTTAAATTTTTGAAAATAGCAGACAACTAATGTGTAAATTAAAAATAATTTTTCATTATAATTGCGATTGTTCGTATGTTTTTTTTCAAATACCTATATTGCTGTTTTTTTTTAAATAATACATCATTTAATGTTCAGCATCAAAATTATTATTATTTTTTGATAAAATATATCTTCTTTATTTACCATAAATTTAATAACGAATAACGGTTACGTCGTCTTTGAATAATACGCAATTTAGTAGTTTCGTTTGTTATTTTAAAATAATTTTTAAATTACGTTAATACATCAAATAATGACAATATTGATGTTTAGAAAATGATCTGAAAAATAAATTTGTACTTTCGGTGATGCTATTACGGAGTGGGTGTTCAATATTCTATCTGGAAATTCTTCTCTCATCTTATTAATCAACAAGGTTCCCATACCGGCTAACGAATGTACTATTTGGAATCCTTACAATCTGCACTTTCAGCTTGTTTTCTGTTAAATAATTAAAAATGACTATAGTACCGGCAAATTTTAAATATTAATAATTTATCGGTAACTACCAAAGTGTAAAAATTGTATCAAAAACAAAAAAAAAAAAAATACTGTAAAGTGAATGTTGTTAAAAATATTCGTTTTCATTATTCAGAAGATCGTTTAAATTGTGTTGTCATTAATATAAGAAAGCAGTGACTATAGTGTTGTAAAAATATTTAAAAAAAAAAAATATTTCATTTCGAAATATAGAAATAATAATCTCACCTAACTAATTCGAGAATTACACCGATGAATTCTTGTCCGTCCGTGTAATGACCTTTAGCCCAAATATCACCAGCTCCAGTTACTCCGTTTACGAAATTATTCGGATTAAAAATCTGTCCAAACTCGCAATTTCTAATAGATTCCAACACTTCCAGCTCTAGATCGGCTAATATCGCTCGCGGAGCCTATTTGCATCCTACCGATATAATAGTACGATTAATTCGGATAATTTGAAACCGTTTAGTGTGACAATTAATTAGAAATAAAGTAGTAATTATAACGTCACGTTCAGAGTGACCAATAAACAGAACTGATTTCACATCGACGTTAAAATTATAAATGAAAAACTGAGCGTTACACCGGTAAAATTCGTGTACTCCGTAATAAATAAAACGTAATAAAATGAAAATAACATTTTTCTAATAAATCGAGATCGTGTTCTAATAATGGCTGGATTATAACATCAATTCATTATGAGAAAAATACATTATTTTTTTAGAACTGTTGATGCGCGAACAATTGTTACATTTCGTAAATAATGATTTGGAAATAAATTGCGCCTTCTCTTATATGTTTACGAACGTGAAATCCGTTATAGCGGTAGATTAGAATTTGCAACTTTCTCCGTGATAGCGGTACTGTCAATTAGGTTATTCTAGTTATTTTATTTTTTTAAATTATTTTATTGAAATAATAAGCAAAATGGTGTGTTTTAAAAATTATATTTTAATAATTTTTTATAATAATAAATAATTAGGTTATTAAGTTGTTTTGTAAATTATTATTATTTCAATTTAACGTTTTTGGTGTTGTGTCTCGATTGGTGGGACCGTCAAAGTTTGTTATTATTTTCTTCACGATTGTTCAACGTATTACTATTATAAATTTAATTTAAAAATTGTTTCATTATATATATATATATATATATATATATAATATGTGTGTGTGTAATGTGAAAACCCTAATACTTGCCTAACAGATTTCTACCGACTTCATCGTTCCACATTTAGGATCCTCGTATACTAATATGTATATTAATATACTGCACTATTCTTTCTCTCACTCGTCCTTAAATACTTTTCTTTATCCATTTCAGAGATAAACTATAACACGGTGTTTATAAAGGAATAGTTTATTGTATAAAAGAATTATTCAAAATATTATAAATTACATGTGCGTTAAATCAACGAATTACCTTTTTACATTAACAATTTTATCATGCAATATTTTTAATTTATTTCTATTCTTTTTTCGCGAATCGGTTAAATACAATAAAACAATATTTTATTCGAGTAATATATATATATATATATATATATATATATATAAAACTAACCAGGTAACCAGATTCATAATGAAACTCACCGACCATGTTTTCTGCCTGTTGGATCTGATTCTGACAACCGAATTGAACAAACCGCTAACTCACAACTAACTGACATTTATATAGTCTTGACCAACTGATTTTTCTCGAATAATTAAAAAATTTACTGGTTCTTCATTTAATTAAAACTCGCTGCTTCTTCTCGGTTTACTGGTTCTTCTTTTCTAAAACTCATTGACTATTTTTTTTTATTATCGATTAAATTAAATATTAGTCCATATATATATGTAATTAAATTTATTTTTGCTGCCAATTATGTAAATTAATAAACTTTTACCGATTCCTTCGTTATAATAAACGCCAATACGCTCCAATTGGAGGGGATTATCGCCGTAAAAATATCCTTACGAACTAATAGAATGTTCCTCCGATACTACTTCCCAAAACTGAAAAAGAAAAATTAAGAATCGGATGACTTATTCGAATTTCGAAGTTTTTTTCATCGTAATTGGAAATAAACAGAAATTACGACGAATATATAAATAATTTCTTTTGTCAATTTATAAGAGCTTCTAAAATATTTTTCCTGTTTGTTTGACAGATTTCTTATCCGCAGTGCAATTAGCCGATATATTCAGTTCGTAAATGTAAGACAGTGTGCTCTAAAGGAATTATTAGTACCTAGCTTTTTAACATATCATCTAACTTTCAGAACCAATCGAAATGATAAAATTACGTAATAGAAAAAAGAATATTAATTTATAAACGTAATTTCTCGAAATGTCTAATTACCTACATTTATAAGGGAAGGTTGTGATAATACAGAGATTGCAGCAATCCCTAATGCTAAAGCAGCCGTTACTTTTTTCGATCGAAGATTTTCTAATTGGCGCGTTCCATCGACAACTGATACGTCGCCATGGGTGTCGCCAGTCGGTTCTCTCGAACTATCCGACACATTGTCGGTTTTAACGTTCAGTTGCAAATTAACATTTCCCGGTTGGGATCCGAAAGTGTTCACAAAAAGTAACGACTGCTTTAGCATTAGGGATTGCTGCAATCTCTGCATTATCAATATACAACCTTCCCTTATAAATGTAAGTAATTAGACATTTCGAGAAATTACGTTTATAAATTAATATTCTTTTTTTTCTATTACGTAATTTTATCATTTCGATTGGTTCTGAAAGTTAGATGATTATTAAAAAGCTCGGGGTACCAATAATTCCTTTAGAGGAAACTGTCTTACTTTTACGAACTGAATATATCGGCTAATTGCACTGCGGATAAGAAATCTGTCAAACAAACAGAAAAAATTATAATTCCTATATAGAAAAATTATGTAAAGTTAAAAATCTGAAAGTATGCGTCATTCGAATATGTTCGTGAAATTATATTAGTATGATGAATATATTGGAGTAATGATTTTATAAATTATAAACCGAACAAAATATAACACAAAAGTTGAATATATTGGAGAGTAGTGATTTTATTAATTAATTATAAACGAGCAAAATATATTTACCAATTTTGATGAAGAATTTTTCAAAAATCTGTTTTATAAATGAAATTTATTGTAAATTAATCTAAAATTGAAATTATGTTTGGCTAGTGAAATATGTATATCAAATTTTAAGTTGTTGTTATATAAACATTTTGATTTTTCATATATATTAAAAAAGATGTAATAATTTTAGTTCGCGCTTGAAAATGACGTAACAGTCGAAAAGCTTCGCGATTAAAAAACTTTTAGTGATTGTGTTTTATTTTGCTCGTTTATAATTAATTAAAATATAACACAGTTTAATCACTAATTAATTAAAATATAACACAGTTTTATTCCAATTTGATTTCCGGCCTGACCAATTTGTATGTGTAAAATTTCTCTAATTTTGTACGAATATTGCTTTTTATATTTAATTTTAAAGCGAAAATTTAATTAATACGAATCTATATTATTTGCTCTTCAATAGCTTAAACGAACAATGATTGCAGAATAAATTTATCGCCGTCTTTATATTATAATTTTTGAAGAACTAATCGAACAGTGGCCAGTTATTTTTTCATAATTCTTCGGGTATGTTCTTTTTCACGAATGGATATTTTTAATTTTTTAATTTTAATGAAAACTTTTTAACTAAACTAATAATTTATTTGATTATAAAGTTATTCGAAATAAATATTATCAGATCTTCAGAAATTGCCGAAGTAGATTCTACCAACATTAGTAATGGTCATTTAAATTTATAAATAATTTTTTTTTTCCTGTCCTACAACTAACTTCTGAGAAGCTATCTAGTATATCTTTATATGAGAAGCGTGAAAGGAGAGAGTTGTAGAGAAGAGGGATGAGAGCAAACAAGAATGAATGGTTGAAGGAGAAGGAAAGGAGGAACAAACGTGATAGAAATGCGACCATCTACCGTTGGGAAATTCCTGTTGTTTATTTAAGAATTTTTCACGCGGTTAAATCGAAGACTATTCTTCTCTGTAGCCGTCTGACTTCTTCGGAGTTATCCATTGACGCAATCGCTAACGTATTATACTGCAGCCTATGAAGGTACTTCGTCGCCTCGTCCGATGTTCACGTCGAGATCGGTATGTAACGTTTTGTTCGAAATTAACCAAGAGGCTATTGTACGTAATACTTTGCTGTGAAAGCGTTGTACGATGAGTACGTTACTTTCTTTTGAGCATCCCCATGGCTTCAACGGCATGTTATAAAGCAGAATTTCGTTCTCTAACGTCAATTCTGAACACATCTCCCTAGTATAGCCAGTACATGTTGCGGAGTTTGATATCCAGATATTTTCGTTTCATCATTATATGGTGTTTCCAGGTTAATTTCTTGTCCATATGTATACCAAGATAACATACTGTATTTTTTTGCGGTACTTCGTTGCCATCGATATAAATTTTTGGCACGGAAGTTATACGACCGGTTGTGAAGATTATCTGCGTCGATTTAGACGTATTTATTTTCAGGCGCTACTTATGAAAATCACGATTTCATATCTTTACAGTCGCATGCTGCACGTTCGTACTACACTCTTGTAAATCGTTAGCGGAACAGACCAGAGCAGTATCATCTACGAATGTAGCGATATCGACATTGTTGACCTGTGGTATATCCGATGTAAATATAACATACGATAACGGCCCTAGTACGCTTCCACTCCGGCACTTATTTCACGTATTGTTGACAAAAATTCGTCGCATTTAACACGAAATGTTCGATGCTGCAAATACGATTCCAATAACGTAGAAAATGTATAAAAAAAAAAAGAAAAAAAATATTGTTCTTTATATATTTTGTTTTATAATATTTTTATTTTTCTTATCGGAATGTATTTACTTTTCGTTCCTTATTTATTCTATTTTATATTATTATTATAGGATTGAAATTATTTTCGTATATTTCTATGAGTGGTGAATATAGATATTTTTTTTTTTTTGTTTAGCGGGAGGTATTACTTTTACCTGAAACTTTTATCATCCTATAAAAAGTTAAAACATTGTAAACACAATTCCCGACATAAAACTTGGGAATATTCGTTTAAACAATACACGGTTCCATTGTATTCTGTAAAACTATAATAAGTTTTTATTATTTTTTACTAATACCTCTTAACGAGAGCGTACTTTGTACCAATAAAACGATCTTTTCGCTATAGGGTATTTAATTTTTCGTATTATTTAAAAAATTTTCTCCAACGAACATTTCCATTTCATCGCTAATCCAATTTAAAATTACTATATAATTTATCATATTATTTTATGTTACACAGCATTCGATAATAATTAATTATCCGTCTAGAAGAACAGCGCGTGTTACATTTTTCTGAATCGGTTGTGTTTTTTACGACAGAATGTCAAATGTAGTGCGGCAAACACGATTGTAACGAATTTTATCATTTGAAACTACCATTAGATGTCATTAAAATGTAATAATCGCCATGATTGCGAACAGATGGGCTGGAAGAAGGACATATATTCATATTAGACTGTTTTACATTCATCTGTACATGTTTTTTTTAATGAAAGATATTTTCACCTCAAGGTTCGGTGCTTGGACCTATGTTGTATTTAATTTGCGCCGCCGATTTGCCTGTGACTAATAATGTTCAGGTAGCTACATTTTCCGATAACACGGCACGTCTTTCTTCTGATATCGATCCAAATACAGCGAGTAGTAGTAATCTTGAGGCAGCGCTGAAAACTGGTTTAACAAGTGGAACATAAAAAGTCAATGAGAACACATCAGTAAACATGCCGGAAAAGCTGTATCTCCTCCTGTTAAAATCAACAACGAAGAAATACCAATTAGAACTATATCCGGGCTTACACTTAGCTAGCCGACTAACATATCGAATATTCCATCGAAGAGGAGAGAACTATATGCACGTGTTAAAAAATTACTCTGGTTAATGGGCGGAAAAAGCGCGCTGTCTATTGACAACAAACCTCTCTATATTGAGATTTTAAAACCTGTATCGACATACGGGGTGCAGCTTGTGCAAAGCCGACAAATGTAAGAACTATACAGACCACGTAGAATGAAATTTTTCGGCTGATAACAAATGCGCCTTGGTATGTGGCAAACCAGATCATTCATCGTGATCTTAACATTCCTTGTGCATGCGAGGTCATTAAGCAATATGCACAAAGCCACGCTTAAAAAATTATCCAACTACACTTACATCAGGACCGTTGGACACGACCGGCGAGATACCACGCCTAAGACGTAACCCCCGGACGTAGTCTAAGATCATGGTCACCGGGTGTGTATACCCTTCCTTTTATGCCCTTCTCCTAAATACTGCTAAATGATCTCGTCAGTCAGCAAATGTTTCGTTATTCGCAGTGTTCTTTTCCGCGTGTTTTCGTTGTGTTTTTTATGAAAAATATTAGGTTACGAATTTATATTTCCGAAACTAAAAATCTATGTTCTGTTAAAAACATAAGCTCAACATAAAATGAAAGGACAAAAAATTGAAGACTCTTCGAAATACTGGAAGAGAATACACAAACAAACGAGGAACCGTTAACAACAGCCAAACAACTACCATTTCAGGTATGTGGATGTTCTGAAAAAAATTGCTCAAAAACGGAATATAACACTCTTACAATATTGTAAATTTATAATCTTGACTATAATGGTCAATCATCACTTCTAGCTGGGAATATGAACATTAGACTATACGCAGAAGAACAGACTATTCGGATGCAACATCTCGGAAACTTGCTGTCTTTGATTATAACATAAAGGGAAAGCCAGTATGTTTTAAAACTCCGGTTTTTTCGGTTTCTTCAAAACATATTCGTCTTATATAAGAGAAGCCAAAAGAGGGTGATTTAGCTTCACAAGATGAACAAGGAAGGCATTTGAATCGTTCTCATGTAGTAAATTATTATTTGAACATATGAGAAACTTTCCTGAGATTGAGAATCATTGTAGTAGAAAAAATTCATTAAAAAAATGTCTTGACACGGACTTATCGGTAAAAAAGATGCGTAGACTTATTCTGGAAATTTATCCCGACAGCAGTGAAATAACTTGTAATCATCAGTGTCTTTTTTTTTCTTTAGCAGTTTATCGAACAGTTTGACCGAAATTGATAGGAGTGAGATAGGCCGATAAGACGACACTTTTTCCAGGTTCTTTCCTGGTTTTGTATCGTGATCACGTTTACGAACTTCCATAATATCGTGACGTATTGCATTCGTATAATTGCATTGAAGATATAAGTTAACTTCATATAGTGCTTTATGTGAAAGTTTAGACAGCATCCTCAATGGCATATTTCGTTCTTTCTGGTTGAAAAGTCTTTGACAGATGTGCTTCAAACAACTCAACTTTGGTAGCATCGTCTGTAACCAACTTCCATTTTCCGTTTTTAGCGGATTACTAGATTTCGGCTTATTACTGTAGCGAGCTGCTTTCTATTATTCATAATTGCTATCCTTTGATGCCATTAAGTTAGAAACAAATTCCGATATGGAAAGAAATAGGCAAATGGATGAAAAAACATATTCCTTCTATGACTAAAAACCTATTAAATGGTGACTTAAATATCAAAACAGCTTTCTGAAATGTGCAGAAAGATTGCAGAGAACCAAAGAAAAAATATACAAATGGCGAATGACAATGAGTAACACTAATGAATGTCCACAGCAAAAACTAGCCAACGGAACAGAATTCACGCGAGAGCTGTGGAAAACCTTTAATATAATAAGGACTAATGCGGTATACTACAGGATATGACTAATCTTTGAAAATGCCGTCAAGTTATAATGAAACCGATTTACTCTTAGTAAATGATAATGATCGAAACGTACCGGCTTATTGGTGTGGAAAAATTTGAACCCTTTTTTTGTAATGAACAAGATAATAAGAAGAAGACAAGTCAATATTATCGTTTATGTCAAATGTGTGGCTTTTTGTCAAATTATAATTATATACGATATAAGAATTATAGTCGTTATTATTCGGAAGATCACTCATTTGTTCTGATTAAATAATTTACCGCTGGAAATTAATTTTTTCGTGATTCAACTCATTTTATTTGCTGGATACTTGCTCATAATATATCGCATAACTTTCGGTTTCATTTTAATCTTCAAACAAAAGAATTGTCAGTTGTGTTCACCTAAATAAGTTTTCTGTATGGAAGCCCAAAAACAGAAAAAAAAAAAAAAAAAAAGTTTTCCTATATATATCCAGAATTTTAATTTGTATCATTTACTGATCATTAATCACTGGATTGATGACCGTTGTTTATACGTTAGAAATGAAATTATAAATCATACATTAACTATTTTTGACAAATCAATTTTTTTTTATCGATCACTAATATTTACGCATTTCATTTAATGCATCGAAAAATGTGCTTTGTAACAAAAAAATAATACTTCCTCAAAATTAATCGAAATAGTTTACAGGTACATAGAACACGATTTTGAATGTTGCAATATTAATTATGTTATACTAATAGATTAAAATGAAATAAAGTAAATAAAAATTTAACCTATTTGTAAGAAAACCATTAGCCACATTTTGAAAAAATGCGGATTATAATTATTTCACAATATATAATTTAAAAAATCACATTATTAATAAATATATTATTTTTGTGTTAATAAATATATGATCTCTTAAATTATATATTATGAAATAACTTTATAATAAAAATAAAAATAAAATATAATACTACCGCATTTAAGTAAATGAGTTCATAAGTAATAAATTGGTATTTATCACATTATAATAATTAAATAATAATACACTGATTCATTTATTTTGCAGCGAGATGATATGAAATAATTTTAAAATGACAAAGTATACATTAAAAGTGAATAACTTTACAATTAATATTATTATTTATTCGTAATTTACTTGTTTGTAACATCATCTGAAACAGTTCCATTTTTGTTCGTCTACGGTAATATTGTAAATGTGTTTAATTTATTATTTGAACGTATAGTAAATAAATTAGTATGATTTTAGAAATTACTTATATATATATATATATATATAAAATTAATTTAATAAATTATTGTAAAACTGTTTAAAGATAGGTGCCCACATAAGAGTATTGCGATGAACGTTTAATGTTTATTTTTAACTTGTAATCGGTAGTAAACAATAAACAAACATTGTTTTCGTAATGATAAGTGAAGTGAGTGTTTATCGTACGCGAACGTTATAATATGTATTAAGCATATCGTATATAGGATATTAGTGAGCTAGTTGTTGGATTGCTGATTTGCTGGGATTCATTTATATTTGTGTGTTTTATGAAGTTGGTTCATTTTATTCTTTCATTCATTTTAAGTTTAGGTGGATTAACGTATTACTTGTATATGTATCGAAACCAATTTTTCAGTGTTTTTGTACCGCTTCATATATTTTAAAAATAAAATGTACAGTATAAATTATTATAAATATTTTATTTATACGATAGATAATAATTAAAGAAATCTCGAATTATGCTGGTCGTTATAATGATGGTTATTTATTGCTGTTTATATATTTGTAATGTACACCATGATATGTGCATGAAATAGTTTACTCCATCATCTAACACGACTAATTACAAAACGTACATTTATGTGGCTGTGGCTAAATAAATTCGTGTAAGTAAGCTTTCATTTATTCAAATACATTATGTTTTATGAAATAAGAGTGCAAATGAAAGGATCGTTGTTGTGCATCTTATTTTAGTAACGTAACATCTAACAATTTCATTTCATATGCCTATGACTTGTCTTGTTATCATTATATTGTTATGTTTAAATTTATTCAAATTATGATCTCCTTTGAAAATTTATCCACTAAATAAATTGGATTAATATGCTTAAAATTCATATAGAAAATAAATTTACGAAAAACGGAAATATGCATTTTTCTGATCATTTCAATAATATATCATCATCACTATCATCAAGTTGCATCTCCTTCAAAGGAGGTTGCGCATCAAGGGCGTTGGTCTTTTCGTATTTTCCTGAATCTTGCTGCAGCTACTACTTCCCCGACTCTGTTGAATCCAGCGTTTGATGTTTCTAATCTTTTCCTTCCTTTTGTTATTTTTCCAAGTATTTTTTACCAACATAAACAGCCCTTATTCCCGAAGTTTATGACCTATATATTTCAATTTTCTTTTCGTAATATCTTTTACTATCGTCAGCCTGTCTATATTGCATTGCTTTTTTTTTTGTTGGAAATGAAATCCTTCCATGGTATCTTTAACAATCGTCGATAAGTCCACATTTCGAATGCGTCTAACATATTTTTGCATTTGGCGTTAATAACCAACGCTTCGGCCGCATATTTTAGCAACACGCGTAACAGTGCATAATTCTTTTCCTTAGCTCCATCGACAACTTCCTGTTGTTCAAAACGCTTTCCAGATTCATGAAAGCTTGTTTTGCCATTGTAATTCTTGCTCTTATTTCTTTCGTATCCCTTTCATCATTTGTAATTATTTGAAAATCACGTGCAAAACAATTTTATTCTTGTGCGGTATGCAGAAAATGTGTAGAAGAGTGATTTTGAAGTAATCATTTCGTGCATTAACCATAATCATAACAATTTATATACTCATCGTGTAGTTATATGAAATTATATTAAACTAATTTGCACAGTTCGACATCGGTCGCTCTATCATTTAATAATGGTGTTTTATTTTTTATTTTTTAACTGCATGTGAAATATAATCAATTCCGAACTAAAATATAATATAAAAGGTTATAGTAATATCTGTAATATGTGGTGAAGTTTTAAAATTTTGCTAAGTTGTTAACGTCGTATAAATTTTTTTACGTTAATTTTATGTAAAAAATTAAATATCATGGTAAAAATACCACCTTGTTCACGAATTAGTTATTTAAAAATTAGCTTAAATAATTGAAACATCGTGATCACTGTCGTTCAAAATTAATTTTCGATTTTATTAAATATACTTCTAATTTTGTTTTACAGATTACAAGATAAATGATTTCTGAAGCAACAGCACTAAGAGAGGTAATTTTATTATCTTCTTCTTTTACAAAAGCGAATAATGACGAAGTGCTTCATTTTTATATACGTCATAATTTCCTCGTTTAGTCGCGACAGAATAGTTTTAATTAGAGAGCTAAGAATTTCACCGAAACGAAATCAGCGTTCCGGGCCGTAAACATTTTTATAGATTACAATTCAGTTTGATCATTGTTAGGTATATGTATAATTACGTGAAACATCTAAATTCGTTGATAGCACACGATGTAAATTTAAGCAATTGTCCCTGTTTGTTTGGTTTTTTTTTTCAAATTCTATTATAAAACATTCGTAGAGAGAATTCATTGTTATACGTTTTGATCAATTCAGTTAAATGCAGCGAATACGTTATTGAAAGATTTTCCAATTTTCAATGTTTTTTTTTTATAACATATGTCAATTTATAGTGAACAGGACACGCTATCTCTTGTAATTTAGCTACTAAATGAAAATCTTTTAATTTTATACTATATATCCGTATTGGCGACAAATGAAACTTTTATTACGGCAGTCTGTACTGCCTTCTGAAATCGAACCGTCGAATCAGACTATCTTGTTAACAACGAAAGATGGGCACACGTTATTACGATGAAACCTTTTTATCAAAAAGTTGATCACTTGTTTGTTTTCTATCGTTTTTTCATTCAGTCCTAATAGTAGACGGTTTTTATTAAATAAATATATTACAGTTCGATATAAAAGTATTTGTATTTTATTTGTGTATTTATTTTTTTTTTAAACTGTTTTAAATAGATGTCTAAGATATGTTAAATGCGATCGAAATATATAGAAATCTTATTTACTTGATTTTTTTCTTTTCAATATTTAAAGAGAACGTAAACTGCGTTAACGATGAAATTTATTTTTAAGAGTGTATTTCAATAATTTAAATCGTAAAATCGAATTTGATCTTCCGACGACAAATTATTCTTTCCAAAAAAATTAAAAAATTAATGCGAATATTTTACAGTATTGGTATTTTTTTAAAACTATTATAGAATATAATTTTTATTCGTTAATTCGTTCGTCGCTTATATAGTAGGAATCAACGGGAATTTTTCTTATAGCCTAGAATCGTGATCGATTTTAAAAGCGTTTTCTTTATTTATACCTGAATGTTATATTGATAGTGTATTTAGTGACTCATGTTTAAGTTATTTCGCAGTTTATCAATGGCGATCATTGTGATACGGACTTCTTATCTACGTCGTCTCCGATCGGAGTTTGGGGCGATCTCAGTAATGTCATATTCACTTTATCCACGGCCGCATTGTTTAATTCCGCTCGTGTACATCGGTATCGTCGTTGGACATGCCCACCCACTGAATTTTCAACAATTTCTGCATGTAGTACCAATTGCAAAGGATGTTATTTTTCATTTCGACGGATATGACTGTAGTAACTCTGCGTTCTTGATGGTCCGTAATAGTTACCTTTCTTTTGACATCTTGTTTAAGACTTCTTGATTCGTTCATTCGTCGATATATATATATATATATACATTTCGAAAGCCCGTATTTTCTTTTATAATGCCGCTGTAACTGTTTCAACTCCGTAATAAATACAGACTTACGTCTTTTCTCGTAAATAACTTCTTCGTGGAGATAAAAATTTACCTAGCTTTTTCTATTCCGGTTCTAATTTCCATATTTTGATCGACTTTTAAATATTGAACTTTTGCTACTCTTTCGATTTTAGTTGAACTAATTGTAAATACTACTGCAGATGTGTTCGTAAGTAAAAAAAAAAAAAAGTAAAAATGAATGTATATATATATATATATTTGACATTATATTAAAAAATTATAATAATATCGTATAAATGTACCGGAAATGGTACCTGCAGAATAAATTTTAGTGTATACGTGTGGACATTGAGAATACATCTAAGACATCGATACTAATTGCAGTCTATTAAAACTAACATTTGAGACTGAAGACCAAACTGGGTAAGAATAAAAATAGATCTAACGATTGATTGTGTATATTATTAGTTTAATATTTCAGTGAGATTTACCGTTGAAAATGGGGTAAATTGAACAGATTGTTCTGTTTGTCTTCAACGATGCGCATGGTCAATATGCTTGGAAAAAGTTAGCCTCTTGTCTAAAATGACACCAAGGTAGCGTCAGATCATTCTATATCAACGTCACTGACGTGACGTCTGGTCGGTGGTCTTCGACGAGTGAAGAAAATTTCGTTTTGGAAGGATTAAGAGCAATTTGCCATTTAGCTAAATTACACGATCAACACCGGATTGTAACCTATTATATGATCTGTAGGAACTGCAGAACAACGATATGTCATCAGCGTATAACCTCGATGTTATTTATATGCGAGAAATCATGCATGAAAATTGTAAATAAGAATGGTCCCAATACGCTATCTTAAAGTACGCCAGCAGAACGGGATTTGCTACTTGATTTCGCATTATTTATAATGGTATAAAATGATCTATTACTTAAATAACTATTAATCAGTTTAGATAATTGGGAAGAAACCCGGTAGCCAATCATTTTGTAGATAATACCGTCGTGCTAGGTTGTGTCGAAAACTTTCGCCACATTAAATAACACCGTCACAGTATGTTTATTGAAGTTAAAATTATCTGTGATAGAGTCGGCAACTTTTGCTATGTGTTGCGTTATGGAGAATATTTTGGTTGAAATCCGAATTGACTACTAGGTATTATATTATTAGAATTAGTAAAGTCCCTTAATCTTCTCAGAATAATTTTTTCAGCGATTTTGATAAGATTGCTAAACAAGCTAATTGAACGGATATCTGAGAGCAATTTTTACCGTGTTTTAGTACTGGAATTATTTTTACCACTTTCCAACTAGAAGGGAAGTACCCAAATTTCAACGTTGCATTATTCAAATTAGTTAACTAGACGATGGCTTTTTGCGGTAGCATTTTAATGACAGTAGATTGGATACCATCGTGACCTACTGAGTTTTTCTTCTTTGTCGATTTTACACGTTTAAAAACTTTAGAAGTTACTTTAATATTAGTTGTTATCTGAAGTGATGCGATAAATCTATTGACAACTGTATGTACTTTATTCTTCTGATAGCTTGAAGCTAAACGGATATTTCTGCCGGAAACATCAAGGTAGCGTGCAGCAAGAAATTATGCTTTTTTAAATGGGGGTGCCTTTACAGCTTACCCAACGTGATACTGTGGGGACTATCTACATCTTAATCAAGCATGCTGACTTCTCCAAAAACGTCGCTATATTGGAGAACAATTGTAGATTATCCAGATGTAAAAGGGGCGATACATTATACGGAGGTGTAATACTCGAAGAACGTAACAAGATAAGGTGAAGCTCCGAGCGCAGCTACAGTAGAACATTCAAAAAGACATGATCGGGGCTGCAGACTACCTGTTCAGAATGGAGGGGACAGAAGAGACTTTCTCTAAGCTGCATACGGAAAAGACGGTCAGGCAACAAATGATGCCCAAATCGCAATCTGCTGATGAGTACAATTCCCTTACGACTAATCTTTTTAAAATTTTTACATTTAAAACAAGAAACAACAATTATCATCTACACGTACCGAAATAAAACAAAATTCTTCCCGTGTATCGCGATATAAATAATAATATAAATAAAAGAAGCTTAAAATAGACTGCAGGAAAAACCACCACCAAAACCTGCATGAAATAAGTATTGAATAAAATGGAATATGAGATAACAGACGATCCGAGTAGCGATGAAGAGAAAAATAACTATATACATAAAATAAAAGCTTAAATAATAACTATGTAGCATCAGGAATGACGGCTACGCATCGTAATAATGTATGTTTAATTGTTTTATGTTTGTATTTCTTATATTTGGAGACTAGTGCGAGTGTAGTCCCCTATATTGTTTATAAACGCGCTTAGGGTACAATCATTAAAAAAAAATTTCGGTTTGCTGATTTATTACTTGATGCACGTATATTTCAAAACTCTGTGCGTACGAACTATTCTAGCATAAAACGGAGCTTTAAGAACGATTCTACAACATTTATTTTGCATGGTTTGCAATTTAGATAAGTTAGACTTGCGTAAGATCACACAGGACACGCGTACAACGTTATCGGTCTTAAGATACATTTGTAGATAATTAGCTTATTTGCCGTATTAGCATTTCCATAATTTAAATAAAGAGGCACGAGTTTTATTAACAACGTGTTCGATATGTTTAGAAAAGGTAAGACCTTTATCTAGAATAACACCGAGATATTTGAAGTCTTCCATTCTATTCCATGTGTTGTTAATCATTATAGGAGTTAGAGAGCTAGGTCTACTTTTTGTAAATAATATTGACTGTGTTTTATCAACATTTATGTTAATTTTCCATTTATCGAAGTATGATCTTAATTTCTCAAATAATCCTATGTTTAGCCTTCTTTGAATAGTTATCTGTACGATACGACGTACAATATATAGCCGTATCATCCGCATACGACGCTTATGCTTGCGAATATCATTAATAAATAAGAGAAAAAAATAGGGTCCAAGTATACTCCATCGAGGTACCCCAGCTAAGATAGACCTTGCCACAGAGTTACAATTATTTATTTTCACCGTAAATTTCCTATTTGTTAAATAATCTCTAAAATAAGTTTAATGATATAATTAGAAAATTTTAGTTGAATTAATTTATATATTAATCCGAAATGCCATGTAGTATCAAAGGCTTTCTCAATGTCTATGAGAAGTAATTCTGTGCGTTTATTTTGATTAAAACCATCTGTTATGAAATCTGTAATACTCGCCAATTGCATAACTGTTGATAGTTTACTCCTAAATCCAAACTGTTGTTCAATAAGAATATTATTAATTTGCGTAAAGGTTTGTATTCGACTGAGAATAATTTTTTCAACTATCTTGCTAAGATTACCGAGAAGATAGACAGGACGTAGATTTACAGCATCCGAGGTATTCTTACCAGCCTTCGGGATGGGTATTACTTTAGACGTCTTCCAAGAAATATGGAAATGCGAAAGTAGTAACATAGAATTTATTATGATAGTTAATTTAACTAGAGCTTTAATGGGCAGATTTTTAAGGGAAAAAAACGTAGTCCAACCCAACAGACTTTTTATTTTTTAGCTTCTTTATATGATTATGTATTTCGTCAACAGTAGCTCTAGGTCTACTGCTCGAATTCCACCAGAAGAAGTACTTAGATTGGATTTGACTTTAGCATTCTGATAAGCAGATGCCATGTTGCAATTCTGAGCATGTACATCCGAGTATATGTTAGCTAAAAGTTCACTTTTATCTTGATCCGAGTAGGCAATCCCGATAGTTTAACGGAGGTAAGTATGTATGAGGATTAGTAAATACTTTAACTGTTTTCCATAGACTATTATCACGGGACGATAAGGAATTCTGCTTAAATCTCCAACTATTATTATAGTTTTCATTTAATTCATATTTGACTAATCTACATAAATATTTTAATAATAACCTATATGTAGGAATGCGGCGTTTTTGACATTGAGGGTCAAATGAAATTTTTAAACTTCATCAACGTAATAAGTCGAGGTGAAATTTTTGTAGGCTTATTCGAGGAAACAGTAATTTTAGGAATAGTTGCATCAGCCGCAGTAAGGATGACATTGGTGAAGCGAATTACTTCATCTAGTTGTTCTTTAGTTTTGACAGGACCTTGTACGGAGTTAAGTTATTGGATACATAATATCTAAATAAATTCCAGTCAGCCTTTTGAAACATATACGTGGAAAGAGGAGTAAAAACAGACGAATTATTAGTTGCGCTTATTTTAAACACGATAGAAACTGGTTTAAATACCTGCGGAACATTTTTTACTAATACAAAATCAATAATGCTAGGTTGTAAACGAGCGTTGTCCGGATAAAACGTCGGCTCATTTGGAGTTATAATATGAAAATTAAATTTATCGGACACGTTTAGAAGGCAGTTACCAGAGGAATTATTAGAATAACAGTTCCACGCTTTGTGTCTTGCATTGAAATCAGCGACAATTAACACTTTATTGAATGAAGTTAAAAGTTTATGATAAAAATTTTTAGCAATAGACCGAGTAAATAGTTATGACATAATTAGGCATTTGAAGGTTAATTCCGACGGTTTCGACTTTTCTTTTAAGGAATGTATTGTAATCGGGAAATGATTAATATAATCTTTAATGAAAACAGCTACACCCCCCCCCCAATAAGTATTTCGATCTGATCTGTAAACCTTATACCAAGGGCATGTTTAGTTTGTAATTAGCGTTAATTTTTGTCTATATGGGTGTTATTATATGCATATGCGTTAGTATGAGGATCATAAATTGGGGGGAAGCGCTTCATGATACTGTGTATATTGTTTACATATTTTCCAAAGGCTATTCTTTTTAACAGAAATGTTAGAAAGTATTTATTATGTTTATTTAGTAAATATCGAACTAAAATCGAAAATTGATTCAATAATTCTATATTTATCAACCAACATTAATTCTGTTTCAGCTGCATTCGTATTCGACCCGTAGCTGAGACTAACTTTAGCATGTCTTGTAAACCGGACGGGGACTGTCTGACACACCAGTACTGTATCATTCGTTAGTTTTTTTCTCTAACCGTCATTATGACGGTCTTTCGAAAAAGAGCCACGGAATAGTCGTAAAATAGTATAGGTGAACAGTACACAGCCTTGTCTAAGCTCGCTTTAATGGTAAAATTAATTTCGCGGATATATCTACGTAATTAATGATCAGAAAAAAAAAAAAAAAAAGACGAAATTTTATAATACGTCCTTTTATTTATTTACGCGTACGCGTTTAAAAATATACCACTAATACCGATAATAACAATAATGCGAAGAAACGAGGTCGAATAATCGATATTGCGTTTTATCGATATGTTTCCTGTCTAAAAATGAGACATAAGTATAGAATCGAGTGAAACAAAACGGTTTTGTCGTAAACAAATAAAACGAAAACAATCGATAATTCTGAAACTGATCGAAACGAACGGGACTATATTGTGTACGCGTTGTTCGTGTTTTTATTTCGTTACGTGGCTTGTACTTTGAAATAACTTATTCCGAATAAATGTAGGTCATTATCATTAGTATTATTAAAAATTTAATCTTGTTAGCTTTTTTGTTTTGCACTGTGTTGTTTTATTTCTAATTGATGCTAAGTCTTATCTGATGATATGATAGAAAAAGAAGTAAGCCTTTGTTAGTTTCTCGATATTCCTTCTAGCTATTAAAATTACACGTTATTGTTTAATTTATATATATATATATATATATATATATATATATATATATATATATATATATATAAAGAATAATACGGTGTTTATAAAGAAATAGTTTATTTTATATTAATTAAATGAAATAATAAAAACTACTATATATATATATATATGTATATATATATATATATATATATATATATATATATATATATATATTAATTATTAACGAATCGGTTATATAAAAATAAAAATTTACTAGAATATAAAAGCTAATAATCAGATTTGTAGTGTAACTTACTAACCATATTTTCTTTTTTTTAATTTTTTCTGAAAACCGACTTGACTGAAAGCTAATTCACAACTGAACTACTGAACCGAAATAACTAAACTAAACTGAACTGAAAATGAACAACCAATCAACTTTTTAACCTTTTTCTTGAGCCTTGTTAAACAAAAATTCATCGAGACTGGCTCTTCATTATTAACTAAAATTTACTAGTTCTTCTCGATTTACTGGCTAAATTAATTTTACTGGCTGTATTTTTATTAACTAAAATTAACTATTATTATTGTATAACAATAGTTTGTCCACTACAAATCCAGTCTGGTTTTACTATAATAATAATATATTTTACTTTAATTAAAGAAATAATTATATATATATATATATATATATATATATATATATATATATATATATTTATTATATTGATTAAACTAAATATTAGTTTTCATTTCCCAATTTAATCAAATTAAATGATCATGACGTGAACATACGACGATCGTCGTAATATATATATATATATATATATATATATATATATATATATATATATATATATATATATATATAACAAATCTTTAGTTTTGTGATAAATACTATTTAGCCGTTGTCGATATCGAGATTGTGTTTTTTCATTATAATTAAAACGTTTCTTTAAATGCCGTAGAAAATGGTGCACAAAGAAGTAACCGCTATAAATCCGGTTGTTGGATACGCGGACACCGTTTTAAGTACATACGTTATTTCCGTAACATCGGCTACATTCGCGGAATTGTGTGAGTTTTAAAAATTATATAGCGTTTTTTTTTTTTATTTCTCATTACTGCTATTATTATTATTATTATTATTTTAAATAACAATAGTATATTTCTCAGAAAATTGTATGTATAAAGGTGCGAAAGACCGTTTATACATATATAATATATATATATAGTGAAGATGATTGATAAGAAAATTATATATCAGTTAATCTACATATAAATCGTTTATATATTCATAAAGATGTAAATAAGTATTTCAAACTTGGGTGTACAGGAAGTCTTTTGCGTGTACTTATATTTAATAAAATTATTAATATTATAATTATTATTTATTATTATTATTATTATTATTATTATTATTATTATTATTATAATTATTATTGTTATTTTCGAAATAGAAGGACGACGAAAATCTACAATTAATTTAATAATTTATTCATTTTTCTCTTCTTTTACTTCCCCACAATATGTACAGTGCCTAGACTATTCCCAATAATAATTTCTCTCCTTTGATGCCTTAAAGAGTGTCGCCACACCGATATCATTAAGAGAAGACGAACGGTTTTGTTTTTTTAAATAGCGTAGTTAGTAACACTACTATAAACGCAAACCGCGTGCTCCACGTTCAGTGTACACACGAGAGTTATTCGTTTTTGTCTAGTTTCAGTTATCACGACATCCTATAACGGGAAGAGCGCGCGTTTGGCGTGGAACGTTATTTTCGGCCTAAATCGATCGCGACGATGCAAAAACAGTTTCGAAATGAATTGAAAGTTACGCGTTTTTATTTTTTTGCTGGGATACCGCGCGTTTAACACGTGAACGAGATTTGGAAGATCTGAAAACTCGGATTTCTGAAGAAATTTCACAAATTCAGCGACCTATACTCGAAAAAGTCTTCATAAATTCTATAAAGACTGATGACTGAATGTATTGTTGTAAATGGCGGTCATCTGAACGATATTGTGTTCCACAAATGATTGTAAGCTAATGTTTGGTTTTACTATTTTTTAGATATTCGAAAATTTTAGCCGAGTAGTTTTCGAGCGATTCATAAAACAACAAACCATCCGTTTTCTCTAGGCCATCCTTATATATATATATATATATGTGTGTGTGTGTGTGTGTGTGTGTGGATGGTTGTAATATGTGAAAGGAAAATATACTTATAGAGATGTTTGTACAGTTTAATAATCGTATTTCAATATAAATATGTTTTGTTTTTGTTTTTTTGTAACGATTTCATAAATTGTATTGTTAATTTATCTCAGCTCCGAAGGATTATTTATAACAGTAAATATAAATTAACGAGGAAGTAAAATTAATGATTATTATAATTATAAAAGTAATTTAAAAAATCGACAAACATACGTAATATATATATATATATGCATGTATGTATGTGTGTGCGTGTATAGACACACGCAATTTCATAACGTATCAAAAGTGTTTTCTTTCTTTCAATTAATGGAACCCCCTTATAAATTGTTCGTTACTAATATTCGATTTTGTGAACGTTAAAGGTTGTTTAACATTACACTGATACGGAGATGTTAACATTGGCGAGGACATTTTGTTGATTGGCTTAATTAGAATAAGTAGTAGTCCGTTTTCCGTGTATGATTACATATTTATTATTGTTATTTACAAGTAATATTAATTGCGTAGTAGTGAATAAAATTTCTTTTTTCTATTTATTTATTCACACCATCATTAAGTGCCGTCGTAAATAGAGTACAGGGCAATCATAATATGGCGTTAGCGCAGATAAACACACGCACACACTCGTGTGAACTGATTGCAATCGCTTTGTTGTCACCACACAATGCAGCAGCCCCGAGTGTTTTTTGTAGTGCATTGTATTATTACCAGGGCGCATACGATGTTGCGGTTTACCATTGCTTTTCACGCCGATAATATTCGGATTATTTATATTTTTATTTTCTGATAATAACTTTTGCGTCGCCGATCGTATTCGGTACCTTCCGTATAGAAGTCCGTGCTCTGGCTACTAGGATGACAACTTATTTACATTAAAGTTACGAGATTTTTTGCGAGCATATGCCGTGTTTACGAAACACATCCACGAGATATGGAAGACCTAAAACTGATTTCTGAAGAAATTCAGCGAATTATGCTAGAAAAAGTCTTAGAAAATTTTGTAAAGACTGAATAAATGTATTGTTGCAGCAAATGGCGTGTAAGCTAACCTCTTGTTTTCCTATTTTTAAATGAAATTTCATTCAAAAATTTTAATCGAACAGTTTTTGAAATATTCAAAAAAACAACATAACCATCCATCTTCTCTGGGTTACCCTATATATATATATATATATATATATATATATATATATTCGATTTTGAGATCGATGCGAAGTTGGGCGTTCGAGACAAACCAAGGTGCTCTTGAAATCATACGCGTAAACTTGTTTTGAAAATTTTCAAGAATTTCGATATTAGATTTGACTGCGATTCTCCAGACCTCTGCACCATAGCTCCATGCTGGTCGGAAAATTAAAGTATAGATGAGCCTCTTGCTTTCGAGACTAAGCTCAGAATGAGGTTGAAGGAGCCATCGAAAGTCGGAGAGCAGAAGGTCCAATATTTTGCGTTTTCTTCTAATATGCTCGTGCCAATTGAGCTTACAATCAAGATGCAAACCTAAGTAGCGAGCAGAGTTAGAAACTGGAACCGGTTTACCATCTAAATAAGCTGGAATGTAACCATGGTGTCGGAGAGAAAAGTCTACTTGTACTGACTTGCTGTCATTTAATTTAATTTTCCAGGTATGAGCCCAAGTTGAAATATTGTCTACAGCTGTTTGAAGAACACATGCAGCTGTATCATAACTGCGACTATGTGAAATTAGTTGGTTTAATTCTGCCATTAGATGTACTAGGACGAGAACGAGCTATTGAGAATTGAATGCTATTATCCTCAAAAACGTGCTCAAAATGTTTGGCGAAAACATATGCTTTCTCAGAATCGCTCCGAGCCCATGAGTTATCTTCCTTCCTTAAAGGAAAAGCCGAGTAGGACGGCGAATTCGCCTAGCGGCAGTCCATAATAAGTAGTTAGCTTCTTTAGTGGAACCAAAGGACAATAGGTAATTGGAAAATAAATTGTTCTTCCACTGACGAATGGCACGTGTAGTATCTTTAGACAATTTATTGAAAACAGATTTATTTTCAATAGTACGATGTCTTTGTCAGGCTTTTCTTGCTTGGGGCGTCTTCGATGGACCAAGTGACGAATGAAGCTGAGATATCTGACTTCAGTTGGAGGTTGTTCAAAATACTGAGTACTAGACTGCACACAGTGTGATAGCAGAGATGAGAAATTTTCAGCTGCTGCATCGATATCTGCCGTTACATGATATTGTATATTGAGGTTAATATGGAGATCAATTAGTTCTCGAAATCTGTCCCAGTCAGTACTTTTATTTGGCAATTGTGGAGGATGATTAATTTTGACTGGTGACGTAAGGTATGATAGCAGAATGGGTAAATGATCAGAACTAAGATCGGTTACTCAGCCTTAAAATGATGTACCGGCATACCCCTGGTAAGAAAGAAGTCAATTATGTCGGGTATCTTGTTGATGTCTGAGGGCCAGTGAGTAGGACTTACTGGCGAAATAATCTGACAGCACGAATTGCTGACTTAAGCAATACTCGCCCCAGTGGAGTGCAAATTCTTGATCCCCATGTTGGATTTTTGGCATTGAAGTCTCCTCCAAGAATCCAATATCTACCCACATAATTAAATAACGCATCATAGTCAGCTTCATGAGGAGGACAACGAGGAGGGCAGTAAATACTACCATTAACTGTGTAATTATTTAATTCTATGGATATGATTGAGGACTGGATACTGTCACTGTCGAACATACCATTAGCATAATGCTTAATTGAATTCTTGACAACGACCGCAGCCCTTCCTCTTGCCATTCCACTGGGGTGATTAGCAAGGTAGACTGAGTAGTTATGAAATGTAGGTTGATTTGTGTAGCTAGCAAGATGTGTTTCTGAAAGTAGAGCCACATCAATATCACGCATATGAAGGAAAGACTCAAATTCGATTTTCCTGAGGAGTAGACCATTTGCATTCCAGCATACAATTTTAAGATACCAGACAGGAGTCATTTTTTCTCTTTCTTACGCGGATGTTTCGGTAGTACTTTTTGAAGATCTTCAACAGATGACACTGTTTCTTCGAGAGTTGTTAGTTTTTGAATAAGAGTTTGTTGAGAGGCCTCAAATCTTTGAAGAATTTCCATAAATTTGTTAGTATCATTTGAAAATTGAGGAGCAGCAGGAGTAGGTGTCGCAGTAGTTGAAATGCTTGGAGTTATCGCAGAAGCATAAGATACTTGATAGTTGAGAAGTCTGGAAATAGATGGTAAAACTGGATTGCTTTTAATTTGTTCCACAGCAGTGATTTTTCTTAGCAGGTTTTGCAAGAGAAATTTTTGACTAGTAATAAGAACAACCTTTATAATTGTCTGTATGATTACCTTTGCAGTTTGCACATTTTGGTGGCGTTGTGTTGTGGGAGTGACAGTTGCTTGAAGCATGAGAGTCGCCACATTTGACACACTTAGGAGTTTTTGTGCAGTAATTTTTGGCATGACCTAAATCTTGACATCGAGTACACTGAGAAATGCTAGGAATTTTTTTAGGCATTTCTACGGAGACACGATAATGGCAGAGAGTCTGTATATCAAATATTTCGCGGTTATTTGAACTAGTTTTAACTTCCACCGTAAGTAATGTCAGTTTAATAACAGTTGTATTATTTTCAACTTTTTTCTTGATATGTACATTAATTATATTAAGTACATGGTGACCTGCCGCTAATAACTCATTAGTGATGTCATTCGAATCTGTAGAATTGGCTTATCCGCGTGTAAACGATAGGTATGGAATTTGATAGGACCAAGTTCTTTTTTTTCTAAGTCAGGTAAGCTCGAGATGTTTGTTAATGCATTTCGGGCTTTCGCGATAGTCATCAGATGAGATTGTAGTGAGTTTAAGCTCATCACTGGCTAGGGCTTTCATTTCAAATGGTGTGATGTCAATAGTAGTTAACAGCTGATTTAAAGCCTTCATAGATAATAATCCTGAGATAAAAAATTGGGGTGGTTTTTTTATTTTTGGAGCTGATACTTTGTCTATTTGTGATATATTAAGATCTATATTGCTAAAATATGAAATCAATAATAGTATATACATATGTGTGTGTGTGTGTATACGAGAAGGGGTGGATTTAACTTAATTAATAAAAAGAAGGTGTTTAAATGCGAATATTGGAGTAAATATAAAAATATATATAAAAGGTCATGTCTGCATTACAGAATGGCCAGTCAGATATACCTCAACAAAAAGCCAATTTCAACAGCAAGTACTGCGAAATACCTTGGTCTGCATCTCGACACCAGAAATAAACACATAAGTTCCAAACGTGTACGCAGATCAGATTGAAACTGAGAAATATGGACTGAATGGTTGGAACATATTCAGTTCTTTCGCTAGAAAATAAAGTTCCGCTTTATAAATCCATAATAAAGCTAATTTGGACATATGGCGTTGAGCTATGTGGTACTGCATTCTGTTAAAAAAGAGAACCGCAGCTCAAGTGCAAGATATAAGGAAGAACACTTAAATATATTGGCAAAAAACCTGCTGACAGACTGTGTAAAATTCGATCGAATACACAGATTAAATCCTCTCCAACTTCAACATCGATCTTAATTACTCACAAATCATATAATTGTAGATTAATTTAACGTAAATTAATCATCAATAAATAGGATCAGCATCCATTGGGAGACTATCCTCCTTCCGAGTTTTGATAAATCATGTCTTCATTGCTGCTTACTATTAAATACAGTTTGTTCGCATTTAAAAAAAAAAAAAAAAAAAATTTGCTTAGGTCTTTATCGATACTAAGCTATGATTGTTATATATCGTTTCTGTATTAAGTAATTAATAAATACATGTTTCTTCTTCCGTTACCGAACAGAATTTATTTAGGGATAGGGTCAATTATAAATCGATCAAAGCGATAATTGCAGATGAGAGTGACGTATGTTTTTCGAGTGTCTACATTATTGTACATCGCAACATCAACGATGAATTTAAACTGTATTTGAAAAAAGCATATAGAAAAGTTTTCGTAAGACTATATTGAATAAAATTTGAGCACGGACTGTAGTTTCAAACTGTGCTATTGATGCAAAATCTTGATGAAAGTTGTACGTTATCGTCGTCGTTATATTGTTCATTGTCAAATCGTGACTAGCCTATTGGACGTAATTTTTGCGTTGAAAACGCTAATTATATGCATTGTAGGCGCGTGTGTAATATGACGTTACACATAAGTAGAACGCCACCGTCATCTGTGTGAGTTTACTTTATTCTTATTTATTTACTATTTAATAATTATTTATTTATTATATAAATAATAAATAAAGTGAACTCGCAGAGGTAGCAGTGCACCTCATTCTGTGTAGCACCGTATTACACGTGCGCCTATAATGCATATAATTAGCGCTTTCTATGTAAAAATAGGCTAGTCAATGAACAATATGACGACGATGATAATCTACAAGCGTATAAATATATATATATATATATATATATATATATATATATATATATATTCTATATTTTTTCTAGTGTAAACTATGTCAACTTTTTTAACATTTCGAAACAATTAAAATTTTCACTTTCAAACTGAAAACGGTTGGATGCGTACCGGGGGCGAATTCTCCATGAATGCATAGCTTGCGGTGCAATTCCATTTTTTTCCTCGCGTATAAATTTCACAAAACAAATTATTGAATGCAAAATCTAAAAAATGTTTAATTGTAATTATTTTAAATATTCGAAGTAATTTTAATGGTTTATTATATTCTTATATGAAGATTTAAACATTCGTTTGTCTTTTATATTTTATTGCGAGAAATAGTTTTATTTATAATTTCGCATTACAAATTTTTTTTTTCAATTTCCCTCTTGATTCGAACTAATTTTTTAATTTTTATCTATTTTAAACTCGCGTACATGAAGGAGAATTATTCATCACATTTTGAAAGATGTTAGATTTTTATATATATATATATATATATATATATAAAATTTGGATTTTTCTTTATTTTTTACATTCTGTTAGTTTGTTTATATACGTGGTACAATTTCAGGAAACTACTGAATGCACACCACTCTGTATGATGTAAACAAAATGTAATTATATAAATAGTGACGGAAACTTAAGTGTCATTGACTGAAGTGGTGATTACTGTATTTATCGGAAATAATTTACGTTTTAATCTCGTACACGTTTTACTGCGATTAATATGTTCACCGGTAGTGTAGTGGTTATCACGTCCGCCTCACTACGATTAATTTAGAGGTCGACCGGTCGTTAATCTTAGTAGTAGCACGGGTGTTAATTGACGAGTTTACAATACCGGTTGTAACACTAGTCACCGATGAAGAAAAACTGTTTTCACGAAAGGTGTACCTTAATTATCGATAAGCGACATATGTAGCCGGATATTATACTATATGTTTATTTTATTAATAATGTAAATAAACTATAACGTTATTAATTTATTTAGCCCAAATATGCATATTTATATATATATATATATATATATATATATATATAATATATATAGGGTAACCTAGAGAAAACGTACGTGTTTTTTTTTTTTTTTTAAATTACTCAAAAACTACTCGATCAAAATTTTTGAATGAAATTTTATTTAAAACTAGCAAAACGAAGGATTAGCTTACAATCATAATATCGTTCAGATAAACGCCATTTACAATGATACATTCATTCAGCCTTTACAAAATCTTTGAATTTTTTTCTAAACTCTCTTTTCACTGGCGTGATTGATTCATACTGAAAATAACGTTCCATGCAAAACACGCGATTCTTCTCGTTATAGGATAACGTGATACCTGAAAGTGTACAAAAACTAATCTCTCGTGTGTACACTAAACGTGGAGTACGCGGTTTGCTTTGTAGCAGTCTTACCAACTGCGCTATTCAAAAAAAAAAATCATCCGTCTATATGTATTATGATCGTCGGGATAGCCTAGTTCTAGCACAGACTTCTGTACGAAAGGTACCGAGTTCGAATACGATGGACGACGTAAAAATTATTACGAAAAAATAAAAATATAAATAATTCTAATACTATGGCGTGGAAGGCAATGGTAAACCACCATTCCCAACAACGTATGCGCACTGGTAACAATATAGTACACTATAAAAACAAAACATGAGGTCTGCATTATGTGGTGAAAACAAAGCGATTACAATCAGTTCCCCGGGTTTGTGTGTGTTTATCTGCTCCAACACCATATTATGATTGTCTCGTACGCTTTTTGCATTGTACAACAAAATATGTATAGGTCAGTAGTCAACTAATTCCGATACGGACGGCACTTAATGTAAATGATGAATGGCGAGTATAGTAAGGAAGTTTATTAGAAAATGAAATTAATTTATTAAAATATAAAATTAAAAATAAATATTTGTTATAACAAAGTAAGTAGGCTAAATATATGCGTTATCATGGTTCGTCGTATTTTTTAACAGTAGATCATCGATATAGACAAGGACAGATTTACAACAAATTCCCAGTAGAACAGAAATAATAATAATAATAACATACATAGCAGCACATAGTGGTAAATGAGAAAACTTTATACAGGCTTTGTATCTATAAAAGGTTTTGACGAATTTTGTCTTTATACATATATATATACAAAAATAGATAACGAATGTGTAGTAGCCATCCTTGGGGGGGGGCAGTCGTTGACGAATAATGGTTTATATGTTACACATTTAAAACATTCAATCGATGGGGTCCCACAGGGAATGGAAAGTTCAATCAAGCTGAATCTCTCAATCATCAGTTTTTTTTGTTTGAAGAAAGAGGGCGTACCAACTAAGGATATCAGCAAAAAGCGCCCTGTCTCTTACGACTGTTTCATCAGTATCCACATTCAAATGGTTTGTTGGCTGCTCTGTCGTCATGAACAATGTCGTCATTATTAGATATTCGCTTCCTCAGTCATTTTCCGAACTTTATGTGATTTACCTCTTCGTGAACTTTATAATAAGTTCTAACATTCAACAGGCATCAATTGTATATTCCGGCTTTCTTTCTCGGCGCTCCAACTCCTTACGCGATGTATTTAACAAAGATTAGCATCCTGCAGCAAAGAAGTGACGCCGCTGTTATTAGTCAAACCGAGACAATTATTAGTCTCGGCCCTGTGGATTCTAGCTCATGTCGGGATTTCAGGAAATGAACTAGCAGATAGAGCAGTAAAGAAGTCTGCTACATTGTTGCCGATCCCAAACGTCACAATTCCAACTATTGATGTACGTAATTATTTCAAATCAAGACTTTTTTTTTGCTTTGCGGCAACAAAAGTGGCAGTCGACTTCCTCATTAAGTAAGCTTTGTCAAATCAATAATTCCGTTTTGCCTTGGAAGACTTGGCATTCAACCGCAGAGAAGACGTTGCCCTTAGGAGATTGCGGCTACGTAATACAAGACTCGCCCATTCATACAGAACTACGAGTCCTCAGTGCCCCGTGTGTAGCGTCAAGCTTTCTCTCTCCCATAACCTCATTGACTGTCCTTTGTACTTCGCACTAAGATTGTTTCTCAACCTTTCCTCCTCACTTACTCTCCTCTTCAAAGAGGTATACTTCTCTCTTACTAACCTAATTATGTTCTTACGTATGCCCCGTCTCTACTTCTTGATTTAACTCCCTCGTGTCTCGATATAAATAAGGACCTAGTTACAAAAAAATTACCATTAGAACAGAAATAATAATAAAAAATATACGTGGCAGTATATAGTGGTAAATGAGAGAACATTATACAGACTTTGTATCCTAGTGAATTCCGTGTTTATACATATACCAAAATAAATAACGAATGTGTAGTAGCCATCCTAGGGTAGTCGTAGTCTATTCGTCGAAAAGTCGCTGATAAATCAACGTAGTTTTCGTTTTGTCTGTGTACCAGGGTGATCGTTATTTTCGTTCATATCGTACAGAATGACGAAGCTGCTAATTTGTGTATGAATAAAACGTACGGAATGTTATTGACGATAAGCCTTAGGCAATATGTTATACGAATAAACAAAATCCTACTTTCTATGTAGTTAGGAAGTTTAAAAAACTAAGCAATTACTCGAATCGAAGGTTGCATATATTCTTGAATTATTTGATTGAATAGCAATATCTCCAAGCTCCGAAATTCCTCGAGCGAAAACTTAATCTCAGATAAAATGTCCCTAATCGGTGTATCGAAGTAGAATGAGCCAATTCTCGAGAGCGTTTCTATCAATATTGTATACGGTATCTAATAGTAGATAACTTGAGTGGCTGAAAATCCAGACAAATTTGACATCAACGCGTTTCAGAGATAGATCATATAAATATGCGCGTGTAATTATTTTTTATTATGGTAACAAGCGGAGAAAGTGATTAAAACTTACAATTAAAGAAAAAATGAAATCTAGTCGGAAATTTCTTTTAATTTTCAATCTAGTCAATTGAAAAAGTTTAACATTAAAATTAAATTAAAATATAGGATATAAACTTAAACGAAAAAAATTATAATAAATTAATTAATCGATAAAATAATTTTAAAAAAATGGTGCGCTAAAAGATCGATCTCGCGTAATTCTAATAAGACAACTTTGTACGAAACGATCCAGTTAAAGAAGCACGTACGCATCCGTCTGCCGGTATCGCATCAGTTCATCCTGCGGTGTATCGTCAGGCTATGTTTATTTTACCTTTATTATAAGATATATATATATATATTGTAACACCCCCTATTTTGAATTCCATATCAGACAATGTCAATTATATAATTATTATATATTTATTATTCGATTATTATTATTGTTATTATTTTATGTCGTAATCGTATAAATATTAATAAAATATATTTACCGACATTTTTACACACACACATATATATATATATATATATATATATATATATATATATATATATATATATATATATCTATATATATATATATATATATATATACGATCGGTATGAGGTCGTGTCCCCTAGGATACCATATCGTTCGTAAACGATCAATTTGATTAAAAACTTCAATAATAAAGCATAATAAAACTGTAAAATCAGGTATTTTTATAATAAATTACTATAAACATCGTAACAAGATCGATCACAGTAAACGTAACGGCGATACAATTATTAATACTAAAATATGACGATCGAAACTGAACGATTTAACTAACTGAAACTGACTTAAAACTAGACTAAACTGAACTAAATTAAAACTAAACTGACTTAATTAATAATCGAACGTCTCCTTTTATACGAATGAATATGCATATATACACCTGTATATATACATATATATACATATATATATATACAGTAAAATCCGCTTAATGTGATCGCAAATGTCCGAGGGGATATCGATAACATTAAGCGGCTGATAACATTAAGCGAAAAAAAAATCGAGTTGAAAAAATTTTTTTTATTGCACGTACATATATCACATACTTGATTCTAGCTTTGAAGTACATACCACAAAGTGCGTTTGATAAAATAGATACGTAGGTTAATATGATTAGGCATTACTTACCCTTCGGAAGGTAACGTGTCAAAGAACTTTGTTTCAAATTCTGAACGAGTAAATTTTTAACAAGTTTTTCTGACGCATAAGTATCATTGAAATTATCAACAGTGCCTCTGCACTGCACAAATCGTCGAATGGTTGCGAGGGCATCTATAACTTCTTTGTGAGAGGGTACACTATTTTCATTTTCCATTTCCTCCTCTGATGATGAAAGCTCTTCGTCGTCGTGATTTAAAATGTTGTCGCATACATCTTTTTCAGTCACAGGAGCAGCAGTAGTCAAATTGGAATCAATATCGAGCCATTCTTCAAATTCGACTTGCAACAAGTCATCGGGAAAAGGGAGTTCACAAAGCACTTCGACCTGTTCTGATTTTGGAACGAATCCTCCTTTTTTGAAGCAGTTAGAAATTGTTAATTTAGTAACTGAATCCCAGCCATGCTTCAAGAGATGGAGAGCTGATAGAAGATCAGTTTTCGTACTTAATTCGGCCGCCGATAAGCCTTGCATGTTGCCTTCGATCTGTTCCAAAACTCGTTGTCTCATTTCGTTGCGATAGTACGCCTTTAGGGTCCTAATTACGCCTTGATCTAACGGCTGAATTAATGAGGTGGTATTCGGCGGCATAAAAACAATTTTAATGTGGCGTAAAGTTAGGTCGACATTATGAGCTGTACAGTTGTCCACCAGCAAAAGAATGTTTCGATTTAAGCGTCGGTCCCATTGCACCAACCATTCTTTAAAAATTTCCAACGTCATCCAGGCATTCTTATTAGCCGAATATGAAACTGGTAGGTTTTTTACGTTCTTGAAGCATCTTGGATTTTTACTCTTACCGATAACCAGCAGTTCTTCTTTTTCACCGGACATACTGCAGCAGCATAGCACTGTAATTCTATCTTTGGCTACTTTAAACCCCTTCAACGCTTCACTTTTGAACACGTACGTGGTTTCAGGCAGTGCTCGGTAGTAAATCCCGGTTTCATCAGCGTTAAATATGTCATCAGGAGAATACTGATCAATTAAGGTAGGCCAAACATCTTTGATCCACGACTCAGCCGCAGAAACATCAGCGTCAGCTTGTTCGCCGCACGGCTTTCTATAAACTAAGTTGTGCCGATTCGTAAATCTACGAAACCAGCCTTCTGTAGCAACGAAATCTTCTTTGCCTAACTGTTTCGCTAAACTTTCCGCTTTTGCACGTAAAATCGGACCGTTAACTGACGCGTTCTTGTCACGTACCTGATCGAACCATCCAACCAAAGCTGTTTCAACTTGTTCATCTTTACCGAATCGTTTTCTTTTACGCGAAGTGTTCCCGTTGCATATCGTCGCAGTTTCCAATTCTTCTCTCGACTTCAAAATTTTACATAATAGCGGTTGCGAAATTCCTAATTTTGATGCTGCTTCACGTTGAGATATGGGTACAAGCGCGTCATACTTTCGTAAAATGTTTACTTTTTCCGAAACACTGCAATCGCGACGTTTTGGTTTCGACGACATTATCATAAGGAAAGCGATGAAACAACTGTATACGAAGACGATTTGTTATCAACTTCGTTATATGCATAATTGTAGGTACACATTCAATGAAAGAAGATAAGAAACGAGATTTATTGAAAAACCTGCTCTGATTGCGATAACAATAAACGACGTCTTGATCACATAAAAGGGGGAAATTTGTGTGTAAAAAGGACAAGAAATCGGGACCGAAGCATTTTGATAACATTAACCGAATGATAACAATATCCGGCTTCACATTAAGCGGATTCTACTGTATATATATATATACGCCTAATTAGAACTTTCTAGATTTTTCTAGAAAGATTCGTTTATTATTATTGTATATACTTATGGAACTTCTAGAAAAATCAACATAATTTTTAATATACAATCATACACTTGGAGCACCTCTCACGTGTAGTAATTATCTTGTCATTTAATATATTGTAATATTTGTGTGTGTGTGTGTGTTTCCATTATTATTACGTCGATCAGATGATTTTCAATAACCGATCAAAATGTGTTAAATTTCTCCTCATTTTCTCGTGGGAAAATTAGGCATATACTTATACATACATATATGTATACACATACACATATACTTATTGTGTAACTAGTACGACGAGAAAGCAACAGAAAAGTTAATAAACCTTGTGTGTCATCTTAACTTACTACTGACCCTTTAACATAACTATTTTCTCTCTTCAACCTCGTCTTCACTGTTACCTTTTACTAACGATATATACATAGTATATATATATGTATATATATATATATATATATATATATATATATATATATATATGTATATATATATACACACTCTTATATAACGTGCTTAGTAAGATATGAGACCATGAACCATACATATAATAATACAAACACGCTATTAAACCATCATCATTATCATTATTCTTTTTACTTATTTTTTGTTGTCAAACTCATCTTATTTATTTGTTTATTTTATTTATTTATTTAATCATTCGTATCGTATCGTATCGTATGATGTTGATTTATAGATCGACCTCTAAACGGGAAAGCCAGTCTAAACTCCCGCCGCGCAGATGATGTACATCTTCAACCGTAATCCCATTTTCCGAGTATGCTTCGCATTCTTCGACGATGTGTTTTATTGTTTGCATGGGATGTCCGCAACAGCAACTAGCCGAGTCAGAAATATTCCACTTCTGCAGAAGGTGACCGCATCTACCATGACCAGTTCGGATTCTGTTCAAGAGTCGCCACTCCTTTCGTCGAAGTTCCATACCTAGAGGTTGCTCCGTAGGGTTTTCGACGAGGGATCCATTTATGAACGAATTACGCACCGAATTCCATTCGTTGGTCCATTGTTCTTTCCAATCGAATACAAATCGTGCTGGATCCAAAGTTGTCCATGGGGATTTCCTAGATAATCTAACTTTAGGTGCTTCTCTTATAAATTTTGTAATTAGTAAATTTTCATTTTCTTTGAATTTTGCTGAGTTCTTTTTCAACGAGTGGGTTCTTCGAATATGAGACGGTTGAATGTTCGTAAGAACTGGAAGCCATGCGGTCGGTGTGCTGCGTATCGTTGCTGAGATAATACGCATTACTTCATTACGCTGAACGTCCACTTTCCGCACATAACAACTGTTCATCCACACCGGCGAGCAAAATTCCGCGGCTGCATAAACTAATGATAAAGCGGATATGCGCAAATGGGAGCGCAGTAGAGACCTCCACGCGGTGCTCCTAGAAACGATAACAATTGTTGGTCGGCTAACTCTACCTCCTAGATGTTGAGAATAACAGATGCTCATATTTAATCATTAACATATAATAACATGGTTGTTACAATATATATATATATATATCACGATATCACGATATGCCTTTATCAACCCACTGCTGGGTGTAGGTAGTCCCCAAACTTTTCCAACGACTCCTATCTTGTGCGGCTCGGATCCAATTGATTTCTGTCCATTTAATAACATTATCTCGCCACTTAGCCATAGGTCATCCTTGCGGACGCCGGCTGCCAATAGGCTACCACTGTAATATCCGTTTAGTCCATCTTTTATCCTTTTGTCTTGCTAAATGTTCGGCCCATTTCCATTTTAGCCTGGTGATCCGCTCCACTGCATTTACCTAATTTCGTCTGTTCCCTAATCCATGTAACCGTTTTGCGATCTTTGAGCTTGATTTCGAGGATAATCCTCTCGTTAGCCGTTTGGGTTATATATATATAGTGTTATTTCTTTGGTATAATTTGAATGTTCGTTTGTTGTACCACATATATCAATATTTAAATTTCATTATATGTATCTATATATTTAAAATGAATAAATCGGGTTTTTTTCGATGCTTACCCCTAAATGCACGTTAAAATTTTCAGCTCGATCGCATTAACCGTTCGAATATTACAAGCTTAGAAATTTACTTTTTATCGTATGTGTTAAAGTAAATGTCGATTATTTCAATTTATGCTATCGGATTTTATGGAAATATTTTTAATTTACGAAAAAATTATTTTAATTGAAAAGCCTGTCGAAAAATCACAGAAATATTAGACACCCCTTTTGATATTTGTCAAAAAACTAACGTTTTTTTGGCAAATGCTCCTGAAATTTATAAAACGAAATTCTCTGCACGATTAAAATATTTATTTTAATATATTTTACAAAAAAAGAAAAAAAAAACATAGCAATATTATATAAATGTTCTTCTAATTTTTAGTGGTGTTCGTAATCCATTTTTATTTGGTACAGTCCTCTATGTTTATGATACCCATCCATTATTTAACATTATTTTTTATTCCTATGTTTCCACATATTCAAATTTTACTAGTAAGTAAATCTGTAAAAGTGAAAGATTTTTCGTTGTTGTTTTTCCTTTTTAAGTGAAACAAACTAGAACTAAAATAATAATAATAATAATAATAAAATTAATAATATAAAAATTATAATTTTTAACATATCAACAATACTCAGAAAATTATTGTTGATTTTTCTACTTTCCAGTTTCGATATATAGAAATGCCGTATTGTATTCAGTTAATTTCAATAACAGTGAAATAAATATAGCTGCCGCCTATTCGCCTTCGCGCAAACGTGGACAAAAAGATATGGAGCGCAGACACTACGAAGAATTTCTGAGACATTTTGGTAACAAATTCATCCTGGGAGGTGACTTTAATGACCAACACATGACATGGGGATCGTCGATTACTCGCGCGGAAGGCAAACGGTTTTTCGATGCCATTAAAAGTACACACTGCAATTTCCTATCGGGAAGGAAACCGACTTAACTGACCGACGAAAGAAGCCAGACCTAATCGACTTCTTCGTCTTGAAAGGTATTGCAACTAACTACATGGTTATCGAAGATGTAGAAGACCTGTCTGCGGATCATTCTCCATTGCTATTAACAGTAAGTGCAACAGTCATAATGAAGAGAAAGAAAGTTACCCTCACAAACAAATATACAGACTGGGATCGGTTTCGTTACGAATTAGACCAACAAATCAGTCTTACAGTGAGACTCAAATCTCCTGCGGAACTCGATGCTCAAGTCGAACAACTCATTGAAGCAATCCAGAACTCAGCAAAGCTTGCTACAGCTCCTACTAGGAATAGCGGAGTGCAAAAAATTACATATCCTTTCAAAGTTCGCCAGAAGATTGCTGAGAGAAAGAGAGCACGACGGGAATGGCATAAGTCACGTAATCCACGAAATAAAACCATTTTCAATCACCTGAATAATCAGCTAAACAGATTAATTAAGGAAATACAACAATAAACATTTGCAACATATCTTGAAGAGCTCAGTCCCTACGCTGATAAAAACTACACGCTTTGGAAAGCTACCCACAGGATAAAGCGACCTATTATACAAGTTCCACCGCTTAAAGATGAAGGCGGAAATTGGATTAGAAAAGATGCAGAAAAAGCAGAGCTTTTTGCTAGACACCTAGCAACAGTCTTTCAGCCACACGACATTGCGTCAGACGTGACACCTTCAACAAGTTATCAGGCAGATCAACCATTGAAGTACTTTACTCCAATGGAGATGGCACAGGAAATTGAGAAAAAAGGCCCCAGGCATTGATCATATATCACCACGTATATTGAAAGAGTTACCACGTAAAGCTATTGTTCTACTTGCGTACTGCTTCAATGCAAGCCTTAGACTTAAGCACGTACCAGCCTGTTTCAGGGTAGCGCAAGTGATTATGCTCAAGAAGCCAGGAAAGCCAGCGGAGGAGGTAACGTCTTACCGCCCAATATCGCTTTTATCATCAATTTCAAAATTATATGAAAAACTAGTACTAAAACGAATGAGATTATTTGTGGAGCTCCCAAACCACCAGTTTAGATTTAGGGACCAACATTCCACAATTCAACAGGTGCATCGAGTAACGACAGTTATAGAGCGAACATTCGAAGATAAACAATTTCGCACGACCGTTTTCCTCGACGTAGCGCAGGCTTTCGATAAAGTCTGGCACGAAGGTCTCATCGTTAAAATGTGTAACCTTCTGCCAGGGAATCTATGTCGTTTGCTAACATCATACTTGTCAGAAAGACAATTTCGGGTAGCACACGAAGATGCTAAATCATCGTATCACCCAATACAGGCTGGAGTTCCGCAGGGTAGTGTCCTTGGACCTATTCTGTACCTCCTATATACCAACGATTTACCTACTGATGATAAAACAATTACGGCTACGTTCGCCGATGACACCACCATTCTATCCAAGAGTAGTTGCCAGAAGGAAGCAACAAAGAACCTTCAACGACATCTAGATAGCGTCATCAGTTGGACTCAACGATGAAAAATCATGTTCAACAACTCCAAATCGCAACACATCGTATTCACCTTGCGGCACGTTAACGTGTCCCATCGGGTTTATATTGCAGATCAACCTATTCCGCAAACCAACGTGGTAAAATATCTTGGCATGCACTTGGACTCTCGTCTTTCGTGGAAACCGCATGTAAAGATGAAGTGCAGGCAAATCAAGAAAACCATGTCATCACTATACTGGCTAATAGGACGGCGTTCAACGCTCGGCATTTACTGCAAACGCCTGATATACTTACAAATTATAAAGCCCATATGGACATATGGAATAGCCGTATGGGGCTGCGCTAAGAAGACCAATCAGCAGCTTGTCCAAACTTGGCAAAACGTAATCCTACGAATAATCGTAGATGCCTATCGTTTCTCCCGCAACGATGGCATACACCGCGACCTTGCAGTAAAAAGTGTACGCGAAGTAATACAAGATATTGCAAAGATGCATAAACGACGACTGCATGGACATCCCAATCTCGCAGCGAAAAAATTGCTTGACATCGAACTCGATACTCGCCGTTTGAAACGAATGAAACCGCATAACTTTATTTAGCATTAAGTACTAATTTATATATGATATATGTAAGTTAGTAAGAAGCCTTGCTCGCTGGAGCAAGTGTCTTCACACCCGTCTTTATGTTTAACACTAGTTTTAAGCATATACACCATCGTAATAATACTAATACTTATTTGAGCGTAGTCTTAAGATTGTATATTAACTCTTAAAATATTAAAAAAAAAAAAAAAAAAATGTAGCCAGAATTTTGTAGTAATAATAATAATAATAATAATAATAATACTATTATTATTATTATTCGCGTTTTTATATATAAATCGTTAACGTGACGGAATTTTTAACTGCGTTTATGATAAAAGTGGTAATAATTCTGTTTTTATTTTACAGTAACTTATCCATTGGATTTAACGAAGACTAGACTTCAGATTCAAGGTGAATTGGAAAAAAAGGACAAAACGACATTAAAATCCGTATGTACATATCTATGTTTCAACGTGCATTTGCACACACGACTACATTCATATATATATATATATATATGTGTGTGTGTGTGTAAAATGTGGGGTTGTCAATAGATAATTGTCAATTTATAATATTATTATTAATCAATTAATCGTTTATCATCTGAATCACGAGGTCGAGTCATTAATCTCTGTTTTGCGTGCAAACCATCTAAGAAAGCTACATCTTATTGTTTTAAAGATAACGACGCGTCTATCTCATAGATGGCTGACCTCTTCCTCTAGTTTCTTCTCCTAATTCCTTGTTTGATGGCGTTTTTATCGTCCCTGCTTCCGTGCTTGGACAAATGTGAATTTCTAAAGCATCATTTTTCTTTCTATCTGATTCACGTATTGTCCATGTTTCGGAAGTATATAAGAAGACCGTGTGATCACGACAACCTTTACCAAACGTATCTTTAATACTTTGACGATTGTAGTTTAAAACGAAACTGCACATCGTTAATAATGATTCGATCGGCATTCTGCTTCAAAAAGGACAACTTTGGCGTTTTTACAAGAGCATTATCATATTTTACCAGTTTTAATATAATTTAATTCCTGTATATCTAGCGCCCGACATTACCTATTTTTACCGTTGATGTCAATTTATAGTGATTAAATATTATTCGTGAAGACAAATCTAAATGGAATAAGGTTTTTTTGCTGTTTTTTATTTTTTACTAAGGTTAAGTTATTTATAAATTTGCAAACACACGCACATAATATGTGTGTGTATGTATGTGTATTTGGGTGTTTTAAAGTTGTTATCTTTCTTTATGTAGATAGTGTCATATCGAAAACTTACACGAATAACGCATCTTCCAATGAAAACGTGTCAATAACTTAGTTATATTTATTTACGATTAAATCTATGTAATCGACGTATTTCTGAGGAGTTATCGAGTAAATTGACTACTGTCAAATTCGGGGTGATTATGGATCTTTTCTTATGATTTTCCGCTTCTTCGACTATCACTTCCGGATACGTGCTTTGTGTTCAGATCGCGATGAAAGGTTTTTGTCGCTTACACGTGTGTCCCATGCAGCATTCGCCGACATTCGTAATGTGTTATTTTTGATAACGCTGTATAATCGCAGCATTGCTTTTGACAGTACAACTCCATAATTGACAAGCAAATAGGTGCTAGTATTCGTTTATATCTTAATAGTTTGTTGTTCGGAGACAATTTGTTCGGTTCTATTTGATTTGTCTGATTTTTTTATATTATCAGTTCTTTCAAATTGCAGTTAAAAGAGACGGATGTTACGTAAGTAGTATAATTTTATATTGTTATAGCAGTACACGATAAATTATTCATTAAAAATTAATTCTGTATTATCTAAAAAAATAATTCGATTTTTATGATTATTTATTTGGCTTTATTTTTAAAGAAATGTGAACAAAAATATTTAATAACAGCGTGATAAAATTAACCATTCGTATAAAAAACTATAGATACAAATGATACGAAACAAAACGCGCATAAACATAGCGGGCCAAAAATGTATGCTATAAAGTAAGTGTGTGGATAGTAGAATCGAAGAATTTTTTTAAAATAAATAATTGCATATCTTTTTATATGGCTTTCTTCATTGGAATCGCATAAAAATTTTGTTACGAGCAGATCTAGGATTTGATGATGAACCAATTAGCTACCGGATTTTTGTCTTTAATCTCCTAATCTGCTGTGAATTATATGGAAGTTTATCGCAGCGTAGTTTGTACGGCTGTACAGTGTCTCTATGTGCTCTTCTGCTGATTCATTGTTAACATTTAATGTATATCGCATTTTTCTACCTTCATGTTCATGAAACGTTTATCGTTGTTCTGAATATTTGAGCAGTTTTAGTGTATACAAATGGATAGGTGTGAATTTAACCACGATCATTATTTAAGTATGCTAATTTAAATTCTTGTAATGAACAGCTCCGTCTTTTATATCCGCCATTGCGTCGATATTAGATCCCAATTTAGCTTAACTTTCTTCCAATGTACTTTTCCTTTCACTTGACAGATTAATCAATTACGACATTTACATTATTCTCAGTTCTTAACGTAAGTTCGGCTCTTTTATTTTTATACTGAAAATTCTAATTGCTATCTTCGTTGAATATATGTTTATATTTTTTATCTTTATAATTGTTAGATTTTTCTTAAGTGCCTGATTTTAATCGAAAAAAAAATCGTTTTGATTTTTTTCTTATCATTTTCAATGTTTACACACTTCATCATGTCCGTAATTATGATGATGATGATGATGATTATAATTGAATTATTTATTCTGAAACGTTTTTTTCTGGCTGTAGATACTATTTGACCACCGAAAAAAACGAATAGTAAATCATAAAAAATATAAACGGAAGAATTAAATTAAATTAAGGGAAGGGAAAAACTGTAAAATATTAATATGACAAGAAAATCAAAAGGTAAGATATAAAAAGAGGAAAAGGAAAATTACTCCCAAAACAAAAACCTAACTAAATTAGAATATGATTAATACTAACGAATTTAAATAATACTATTAAAAAACATCAACATCCAAAGATAACTAGGATAGGATATAAGGAGGGAAAATACCAAGAGGGAATAACTTATCAAGCGAAACCATATATGTTCGAACCGCCCGCAGCTAAAAAATAAATGATTAATATCTTCTCTAGAATTAACGCTACTATGATTGGTACAATGAAAATAAGGAAGATTTACATGATTGAAGTTCAAAGTACGTCTAGAATGACCAGAACGTAGCCTACATACGACAGTGACAAATCTGCGGACAGTTGTGATCGGACAGAGAAAAGATGATTAAACCAGGGTATACGAAGAAATTCAGTTTGAACAATACTATAGATTTTATCTTTTATCGAAGAATTATGTATACTTTCAAGCTAGTCGGTTTTGAAACTCCTACTAATCGCGTCATATAGGTCGCTTGAGGGAATATATGGAAAACGATCTTCAGAATTAATAGCACTTTTCGCTAAAATATCAACTGTATCCTTCATGGAAATGCAACAATGACTAGGTATTCATAAAAACTTAAAGTTACCTCCACGTTGAGTATACATTTTTCTCAAATGTCTGATTTTAATCGAAAAAGACAGATCTTTTTAATTTTCAATTTTTATACACTTCATCATATCTGTAATTGAAAAAAAAACGCGTTTTAATTAATTACTTACATCACGTGTGGTGATTATAATAATAATTATTATTATAGAATTATTTATGTTGGATTAATATTTGAAAATAAGACTCTGTATATATATATATATATATAATATAAAATTATCGTTTTTGTCAGTTTATAATTTAATAATTGTGCCGATATAATATTTTAATCGATATTATTTAAATCGTTGTACTTTAGGTTATGCGTAATTATCTTTAAAAAAACCTTTAACTGAATGATTACGTACGATTATTGGCATTAAATATGCATTTGTTTGGATAGTTGCCCACTTAACCCGTTATCGCGTACGACGTTAAAAAATAAATTAATTAATTAACATACACCTAACGTTTTTCGCTGCGTCAATTAAGGATTTTTTAAGAAATTGTCTTTAATCATTTTCAATTCAGCCTCATATATATTTCGTTGTGTTACGTAAAGAAGTGGTAATATCATATTCCCGTCACAGTTCGCTTCCAATTCGTTACTTCGTGGAAAGCGTCCACCATATTGTATCCGATTAATGCCTTAATTTGATCAGGCCATCGTAATGGGCACCTTCCTCTTACCTTGCACCCTCCTCTATATAATGGTTGTTATTTTCGTGGGCTGTACGTTCATAATTACGCAGTTCGGTATATATTTAGAACAAGCGCTAGAATGATGTAAGCACAAATGTAATAACGGAGTTTCTTTAGATGACATACAAGCAAGTATGTTCGAGTTTACACGAATGAAATCGTGATAATAACGAATAATGAATAAGAATTGAAGTGTTTAATAAATCAGTTCAACAGATGTGTAACATAAAAATAATGAAAATATGAAATATTACCAAAAATGAAGATCAAAAATAAATATAAAAATAGTCGGAGTAAAAATGAAGCCGGTAGTGTATATTAGGGAATATAATAAATCACGGACGATAGAATAAGTAAATGAAGAAATAATATCGGGGCCAAATTAGTATATAATGAAAAAATAAGTCTACTATAAAATCTCTTCCCCCCCCCCACACACACACACCGGCTAATCTTGTCCATAATTGGCATTTCTCACTTCTAAAATAAATAAAATAGATATTGTCTCTTCTCCCAGTGGATAGGAGGTAACCGATAAATAAACGGATATTATTAACTCTTAACAAAAAGTAATTAAAAAAAAAAAAAAAAAGCTATGCCATAAATTTGTATACAAATATTGCCGTACCGAATCTCATAACCATTCTATTATCCAGAAAACACATTGGTAAAAATAGAATAAAACATAATAATAAAAATAAACAACAAAAAAGAAGTTGAAATCACTAAAATAAAATGTTAACGAGTTTTAACTAATTTTTTTCTTGTTTATTTTAATAAAAAGTCACTACATTCCACATTTTTCAAATATTAATCATGTTTATGATGAAACTTATATGTAAATTTCAGCGAACATTTAAAATACAAAAAACCTGTTCTCTTAAAAATAAATAGGTACGGAATTATGGAGAAAATAGAGTTTTATCGCATGATCCCATCTAATTTATTAGTCGTTTAGATTGAAGAATTAAGGATATATATATATATATATATATATATATATGTATGTGTGTGTGTGCAATAATATCTCGAAATGCACTGTCGTGGAAAAGACCACGTAAATATGGAAGTGTTTCGTACTGGCTCTCGGTAGGCGTTCTGTATTGGATGTACAATGCAAACTATTACTCTATAATTAAGTTTAAAACCTATATAGACGTATTTCATTGTGGGTATGCGATGCCAAGTCTAACATTGTGCAGAAAACGGCAGAACATTATTAAAAAAAAAAATAATAATAATAATTATCTTGAGAAGTTCTCTATTTATGAATCCATATTCAGTTTTCGCATAATTGTGTGTCCTGTTTATTTCGGATTCTCTTGTTTATTACATTAAGGAGCGACTTAAATAGATGTAATAGTGCAATGTTGTTCGCAGGTTTTTGATGAATCTTTCTTTAGAATAGGTATGAAATTTAATATAACGAATGCTTTCGTCGACGTGATTGATATTCTCGATTGAATAAGTTTAATAGTTTGATTATATGCATGTGTTAACTCGATGAAACCGTTTGACCGGAAAATAACCGTGGTTGGTCGTTTACGAATCTGCCATTATATCATAGATGAAATGGTTAAAAACTTTTCTCCTCCATGCTGTCCGTTATAGCGGTTAAATCGCTGACGTTTCGATCAAATGATTATTTTCGTATTTACCTTCACCGGATAAAAATTAATAAATCGAAATAAATATTTTTAGAATTCTATCGCTGTTTTCGGGTTTTGATATATCTTTTTTACTTTACGTTTTATTATTACTCCTTCAGAATCATCGGGGAATGATCCGCACGGCTGTTGGTATCGTCGAGGAAGAAGGCTTATTAAAATTGTGGCAAGGCGTTACACCGGCTATTTATCGTCATGTTGTTTACTCAGGTTTTCGTATAGTTACTTATGAGTGGTTACGCGATGATGTTTTTAAGAAAGGTATTGATGGAACATTTCCTTTATGGTAATTTATTTTTTGTTTATAACACTCAACACTTATATATATATATATATATATATATATATATATATATATATATCTATATATATATATATATTACGGATATCCCTATATCAATACACTACTTGGTGTAGGCGTTATTCAAACATTTTTAACGATTCCTATCTCGTGAATCGAATTGATTGTTGCTTAATTTAAAACATCGCCCATCATCTGATCTCGCAAACGACGACTATCAAACGGCGCCACCGTTGCAATATCTGCTCGGTACGTCTGTCATAATATTTTCTTACCGTACGTCTGACTCATTCCCGTTTTAGCCCGGTGATTCAGTCCAGTGCGACTATCTGTTTCGTCCGCTGTTTAATTCGCGTAAAATCATCTTGCAACTCTTGAGCCTGATATCAAAACAATTCTTTCATAAGTCATTCGGGTTTTCCGAATTTTTCTGTCAGTCTCTTTCCTCAGACTCCATGTTTTAGCTGCGTAAGTCAGGACCGGCAGCATACACATGAATTGTGCAGTCTATTCGGTATTTATTTCCAACAGCTATACTATGTTATTCTTATTCACCGTAATTTCCTGTTTCAAATATAAGTATCTGATTATATAGGACGTGGTCAAGTCAGTCCTTGCGTGAAACGGCTAATACCCGTTTGAAAATTTCACGAGATTTGATGTTTCCCAGGCGGATAATTTCACGAGATTTCACAGTTTGACGTACGCCTAGAAAATAACAATGAGAAATATCCTCGGCATTACACAATAGCGCTTGTCCAATTATTAAAGTCTAATTTAAAAAAATAATAATAATAATAATAATAAATGCGAATTCCGTATATAGTACATGTATATAGCGTCGCTGTGGCATAGTTACTAGTCGTCTACCAACACGGCGGTCAAAGTTCGCGGCAATCAAATTTTTCATCATCGTAAATTATCACGGACGAGATGTGTAACAATTCACTCTTTATAACATCATATTGTTCCGTATAATTAGCGCTTCGATCGCGAGCTCATTTTATACACAAAAATAACGTACAATGGGCTAGTCAGCATGCTTGACAACGAACAATACAAGAATAACGATGATGATAATAGATACGTTCTGTGTTGTTATTAGTGCATTCATAAAGTTAGCATTATAATTCAATTGATTATGCTCTCCTTTAAACCGGTCGATTTAATTGACGAAGATAAGAATTAAAAATTTCGAGAAATGCTACAAGCTGAAATATGCGTAAGAATAAATTCGACACCGGTTGGGGAAGTTGAATAGTGTATTTTAAAATTACCTTTTTGGGAAAATAGCCCTATACGCGGACGATTTAGCATTAATATAGGATATATAACCGCTTACAAAAAGAGCTGTAATATTTTCGAATATGATAAAAGATGAAAATTCCGCATAAACCTAGAAAAAACAGAGGCAATACGTTTTTCGAGAAGACGGTCATCGCCTTTACCGGGAAATTACTATAAAAATAAGAAGCAAGTTAGGTGGGTAAACGAAGTACAATACTCGGAAATTGTGATGGATATTAAATTTTAACAGTCGCAAAAGCTCATAAAGCTAATATACTCTATCCGATATTTCGCAGAAACTCTGAGCACTGTAAATAAAACATTAATGTACACAACGGATGTCAGACCCAGCTTAACGTATGCTCTGTCTGGGTATTAATAGCACCTGCAAACAATTGCAACTGGTGCAGAATCTCATTGAACGCTACGCGCTATATCAGTATATCATATTTGCATTCCCAACTATTATTTCACTTTTTAACGATGTGTCGAAAACCTTTTACGACAACTGCAAAAAAAAACATCCAAACACATCTAATTAAAGCTTTCGGTAATTACGATATGAAGCTGCTCCGCTCACGTTACACTAGGTATAAACATCGTTTTTTTTATAATTAATTATATTATTATTAAGAATTTATATTATTTTAACTAGTTGCATATTGCCGGTTATAGTGTGTCATATAATTTAATTGATGAAATATAATTTCGGTTTTTTTTTTTCTTACGGTTTTTCCTACATAAATTATTAATGTGATATCTAGATTATCAGGGTTTTTTCTTTTTTTTTTTTTTTAAAGATCCAGCGACGTCTTGCATAAAATTATTTGCCGAGGTTATAATAGAAGGTACATTAAAAACACTCGGAATAATTTAAGAATTATTCGTATATACAATAAACGTTTTCTTCTTCTTCTTCTTCTATTTATGCTAACGAAGGTCAGCTTAAAAAAAGAATGTTATTGGAGTCAGAAATTAAGTGTTAATAAGGGGAATTATAAAGAATGCCGTTAAAAGGTGTACAAACGTCGGAAGAGTAATGTTGAATATTAAAGATAAAACAAGTCGGATCAGACAACAAACGATAATATGTCGTTAAACGTGAATAAAGTTGGCCGGTCACGTTGCCCGAATAAATGATAACAGGTGATCGGCTAAAATTCTGCAATGGCAACGGGTCATCGCAAGAGGAAGAGAAGACAACGAATAATGAAATGATGACACTGTAAAAAAAAAACACGGAGTTGGTTTAAGTAAGCGCAGAAACAGGAATCGATAGAATATAACATTACTGGTGGACTGGCATAGGCATATTAGTACTATATAAAATTTATGTTTTAAATCTCTCAACAACAAATGTCCTACATAATGTTTACCGGTTCAAACGAAATTAATAACGAATATTATAATAAAGCAATACGCTAATATACCAAATATAAATCTATATGATAAATCTATATGTTTTCGAAATAACTACAGGAAATCCGCTCTATCCGGTATACTATCGGGAGCAATTGCTCAGTTTTTTGCAAGTCCGGCAGATCTTATAAAAGTTCAAGTACAGATGGAAGGTAAACGTTTACTAATGGGGAAGACACCGAGGTTGGTTATGTTTGTATTATTATTATTATTATTATTATTATTATTATTATTATTATTATTATTATTATTATTATTATTATTTAGACACATACATTATATTTATGCATATTGATCGAGTGATTCAGTAAGTATAAGAGAGATGTTACATAATAATAATAATATGAAAAATTATATATGTATTAATAGTATTTTTTATTTATTTATAAAAAATAATTTATGAATAATAAACCGATCGAAGCCTATCCGGTTGAATTTTTGGTGCTCTGATCAGCCCATTTTACGATAAGCAAGTTTTTAGACGATAAATTTAATTCATATTAATGTAAACGTATTTTGCGATTTTTAATTTCGAGTATAGTGAAAATATTAAATTTTACGAATATCCTTAATTCGGTAACATTGGTATCTGCGAAATCAGTGGTGCTATTGATTGCATCCTAAATATGTTTAACATTATCGATTAAATTATATATTATGTTTAAATGCGCAATTCTTTAACCATGTAAATAATCATTAAACTAACCGTGTCTAGTAAATAAATATAACGTTATTAAGTCGACCATTTCTATACTTTAGAAGTATAGAAATAGTCGACTTAATAACGTTATATTTATTATATTCGTGTCTTAATTTTTGATATTTTGCCGTATAGTACACATCCAATACTGATTTAACCCTTTCAGTCACCATGTCGACTATATATGGTACATGAAATTTTAACGCTAACAAAATTATATATTTTCTAATTGACCATTAAACGTTTCGATTCTAATTATATCTATGTAAGAATATTGAAAATCATCTAGAGCTATCTAAAAAGTAACGTTATATAATAAACAACCTGTATAAGATTAATAATTTTCGGTCAAAATTTCACGCGTGAATGAAAGGGTTAAATCGTTTTCGGCTTAATATTTGTTTCTCCGTATAGAAAGTATGTGAATGATGATATTGTGTATTAATAAAAATTCGTGATTTACAATACGAGTAGGTTGTTATAGACATATTAATTTCATATAGTAACGGTTTAATACCAGCGATGGTAATGCTCGTCGTATAACTAATTGTTCTATACGATTTGATTTATCGCGAGAATTGTTTTTTTTTTTTAAAAAAAAAGTCTGTAATTTCTTATTGAAATAGCGATAGTTTCAGAACAAAATCTTAACAAGTTCGTAGCTTTATGCATACTGTTAATTCTAGCATTAAAATTGGCATTTAGAATACATTTGATGCATTCATTTTAAATGACTTGTAACTTATTATCATATTCAGCTTTTCAAATAGGATAAACGTAACAAACTACCGGACGGATTAATTTCGCCGAATGTCAAACAATTATCGAGTAACTACCGGTTGAGAAATGAAAAATTTTACACGTGATTAAATTTTTCGGCTATTTAAATTTATAGATTATAATTGTTTGTGATTTCTTGCATAAATTACGTTTCTACAACTTGCGATCGATCTAAAGTTTTTCTCAATATGTGCAAAATTTGCGAAGCTTGCATTTTTTTGTTGAAAATTCATCTGACACAAATAGTTTGATGTGTTAAGATTATCGTTATGTTAAATAAATAAATTAGAACGATTTAACGGGCCTTAGCAGAGTTTTAGTCGAATAAACATAACGGTCGGGTGATTTCGAAAGTAAAATGTGAATAGAAAACAGATCACAGCCTCGATAAAACGGCGAACGATTAGTCGGTATAAATTTATTTTTAATTAAAAACAACATTAAATTTGAACTATCGAAATATATCGAATCGGAATAAGGGTAATTTAATGTGCAAATAATTTACAACTTTAAACGGAGAAAACTTAAAAACAAGCAGTATAGCCCAATTTTTTTTTTATTATGTGCAATTTATCGCTCTGAATGGTGGTTGAAATATATTTAAATTAATTTAATATAGTTGATACTGAAAACTGTATTATATGTAACTTTTCAGACAGGGTTTATCACGTACACTGTAAGTGTGTAAATTGTAAAAAAGATTGTATTAGATTCTAGTATAGAAAAGGTGATAAATTTAAATAAGTCAGTAATTTTAATTGTAAACGAAATAATAGGGAAAAAATTATAAGTTGTTACTTTAAGAATATTAACGTCATATAGTAAAATTCCTGTTGATACTTGCAATAACATAAAATAATGTTATATTAGGAAGAATTATTAAATCTTAGGGTGTTAACTTTATGATACAATAAAGAAAGAAAGAAAGAAAGAAAAACGTATATTTTCACATTATTAAACATTATAAAAGAAAAACAATAATTATGACATACCGTTTAAAATAAACTTACCGCAGTAACTATAAATATAACATGAAAAACTTAATTTTTAACAACGAATGTTTAACATATATATATACAAAATGCAGGAAAAATAATACATAAAAAATCTGCGATAAAAAACTAGACAAAGCTGACCGTCAAAAATAATTCAAAACGTATTTAATATGTATTTAAAAAAGAATGTTATAGATAATTATTTGACATGCTATAGTAAATTATGCTCGAGTCTGCGATATACTTAGTATATTTTGTTCTTAACTGCTTGGAATCGTAATTTCCAATCACCGTAATTAGGTCATTATCATGCGTATTGTTTGAAAAAGGTAGCAGACATTTTCAGTACATGATCTTTTAACAAAGGTAGTTTCAATTGCTCGTGCATTTTCATTATATTACTATAAATTGGAGTATTGAGTATGCATCTAATGCATCTATTCTGAACCAACTGAAGCCTATTGTTGCTAGAGTTGCTAATCGAACTCCACACTGGACAGGCATACGTTAATATTGGTCTAATGAGCGATTTATATATTATTAATTTATTATCGACATTTAGGAAAGATTTGTAAACAAGGGATAAATGGTACAAATTGCTCGATGTGTTTTAATTGACGCGTAATCTAAATGTTTGTTAAAATTCAACCTTTCATCTAAAATAACTCCTAAATACTTTATTTCGTCCGACCATTCTATACTTACACCGTTAATCGGTAAGGTAGTAGGTAGAAGCGGCCTTCTACGAATAAACAGTATTGCCTGGGTTTTGGCAGGGTTAAATCCGCCACTTAGCAAAATAACGAATTAGCCTATCTACTCCTAACTGTAATTTATTCTTTACCGCCCTTGGAATGTAAGAACTAGAAAATAATGCTGTGTCATCTGCATACAACCTCTGTGTTATTTTTTATAGGAATATCGTATAAGTAAAAGGTGAATAGAAATGGACCGAGTACACTTACCTTCAGGTACTCCTGCAAAACATTTACTGCGAGAGGATAATACATCATTTATAAACACACTATTACTTAAATAGCTTAAAATAAGCATAATTAGATATTTCGGAAATTTGCATTTAATCATTTTATATATTATACCATTGTGCCAAGTAGTATCAAATGCTTACGTCGAATAAAACCATCCCCGTATGTTTATTACAGTTAAAACTGTGAGAAATATGTTCTGCTATTATAGCGATTTGATGAGTTGTAGACTGGCCAGGACGAAAATCAAACTGTACTTTTGGTAATAAATTATTTTCATCCGAGAAAGCACGTAATCTTTTTTGCATGATTTTTTCAGCAATCTTACTGAGATTACTCAACAAGCTTATAGGTCGAATGTTATCTGACGATGAACAATCTTTTCCAGGTTTCGGAAGAGTTATGATTTTTGCTACTTTCCAGTTAGAAGGAAAATACTCCAGTTTAAACATACTATTGATAATATTAGTGAGTTGTACAATCGCCTTGTAGTTTTTTTATGATAATCGAGGGAATTTTAATCATCTTTGACAGAGTGCTTGTTTTTGAACGATTGAATATGTTGGAGCACCTCCTTTGGAGAAGTGAGCAGAGGATGGGATGGATATATAGAAGAAGTTGTATATTTTTTGATGACTAGTCTTATTTTCTTATTCTTATAATTGGTCGATAAGTTGGCATTGCGACTATGAGCGCTGAAATAATATCCTGCCAAAAATTCCGCTTTATCCGTATCTGAATACACATATCTATTAAGAAGATTGTCGTAAAGCGGTGGGAGTGCTTCAGTACGTTTAAATAAAGTTCTGATAATAGGCACGGCATGTTGCTTAAAACGTAAACTCGGGTTTATTAATATATCGTTTTACTTTTATTAATAAATGATTTTTTTTTTCTTTTTTTGTACGCGGTTATTCCGAAATTATTGTATTTAATTATGAATATCGTCGATCGCGAAAATAATTTTAAAAATGTATATATATTTATTAATATATAATTATCGAAATAAATGTACATTATTTTGTTAAATTGTAAATGAGGTTTGAAGTGTGAACTTAACCATCACTTTAAATTTCATAATGTAGAATATAATAAGTGATATAAATATATTAATTTTATTTATATATATATATGTTAGAGCCCCATTTCTCCATATATGGATTAAAAAATGAACTGAATAATTTGACCGAAATGTGTAAAAAGTGCCATAATTTATGAAACACCATTAATAAAACATTTTAACAAATTTCAGATTTTGTTTAAAGGTTATCTGTACTTTAAAAAATGACTGAAATCGGCCCTCCATATATGGAGACAGTAGTGTTGGTTTCATCTTCACGAAAGCATTAAAATAGAAAATGAATTTATTTACTTTATTTACAAAACGTGAATATTACAAAAAATACAACCATATAAAAAAATCGTGTTTCTCCATATCTGTCACATACATACACTATGCATACATTATGTATATATATATATATGTATATATCCTCCCTCACTTTATAATAAACATCAACGTTTATATAATACAAAACTATTAGCTATGAAAAAAGTATATAACATTTAAAAACATTATTTATGTTCTGTGTTGAAACAATATTGCAGGATTGTTAAAGCACCCGTCGCATCTTGTAAATAACTTTTTCGCTAATTTATTTGCTTCAAAACGTGTTTTCACCATCTGATCTGAAGTTTCTATAGCATACACTATAATTGGAACGATTCCATCGCGCTAGTTTATGCTTTATTTTTCATTATTTTTATATGTTTTTAACCTTTCCAAAAATACTTAAATCATATTTACCTCGTAGTAGGTTGATAATTATAAAATTTCGCGTTTATCGATCCGCCTGTATAATATCGTGCCTTCTTTATTCTACATAAGGCGCATAGATGCTTTCGGGTTTTTTTGTACGCAGTATGTTTAGAGGTATGCCACGTCGATTTCGGCGTAAGGTTCCTACAAAATGCGTATTTTCGCAAAAGAAAAGATGTTGTCAAAAGTCAGCAGCGTGTAATAATTGTCGCAATATAAAATTATGCCTGTGTTTATATTTTCTTCGATTAAATCTAAAAACACATTTTCTGCTAAATCAATTCCTGCTAATCTGGCCGGTTTTACCGGCATATGTTATATCAGATTCTTGTAATCTTTTATATTTTCAGCACGTAACATCGTAAATAAAAAATAATTATGTAATATTCCTTTTGAAATATATATAAATACTTTTCGCCGCAAATAAAATTTAAAAAAAAAAAAAAAAAAATTAGATCACCAATAAAAACACGTGTTATAAAGAATTGCACTATAACGCCGTAAGTGAACATTCCGTTGTTAAAAATCTGTGAAATGACGGCCAGCTGTCAACAACATAATTTGTTCTAAGCTCTACCGGCGGTGCGATGAACAATACGTGATTCATCGACCATATATGTATACGAACGATTTTTCCAAACAAATAAGACCGTCAATATACATGAAGACATTGGCACTTTTGACAGTTCTCCGTGTATATGCAATTAAGTGTTATTCGTGAATTTGCATATATCTGCGGGTTGTATATATATATAATTAATAAAAAATATTAATAACAATTAACATCGCTATTGTCTTTATTTATATACGTTGTTTTTTGTTTTTTTTTTTTTTAATTTAGAGTTGACGGACCGGTAGATGCTTTTCAGAAAATACTTAGAACGGGCGGTGTAAAAGGTTTATGGAAAGGTTCTATACCAAATGTTCAACGTGCAGCTTTAGTTAATTTAGGTGATTTGACGACGTACGACATGGCCAAACAATTTGTTATGAATAAATTTAAACTTTCCGACAATCATTTAACTCACGTTTTATCCAGGTTCGTAATTAATTCTCTTATTTATTACAATTTTATACGAGACTATCTAAAAAATTCGAACAGAAATATTAATAATTATTATTACTAGAATGCGAATTTCTCGAACAATTTTACTACAGGCTACAGAGGATCTAGCCGCAAATAAATTCGAATTCGAGTTCACTGATTCTGAAAACCAAATTTTATTTTGTCGTACCGAAAACAAAATAAATGCCGAAAATGATAATTTGTGCTTTTTTGCAAATCTTTTAGACATTAAAAAAAAAAAGATACGTTAATAATTTTTTTTTTTAAATTTTCGATTATTAGTCGCGTAGAAGTAGAAAAGATTATAATTACGAAATTGTAAAAACGAAGATTGTCTTTGCTTATAAAAATAGCGCAAAGTGCATTTAAGAGCATTGATCAATTTTCTTGGCAAGTGGGGAGGGTGCAAAGTCTTCAAGATAAGAATACTGAATATATAGACTTAAAGAAAGTAATTTTCAAGTCGAAGAGTAAGGAGAAATAAGGACATCCTACCGAAATTAGGGCGTACAAATACGAGACAGTTGTATTATTTTAAGCGATAAACGGTCGCCGATTTGACGAATTCGAAAAACATTCACTTATTAACTCCGAATTATTTAAGTAATATTACGTGTATAGTTAATAAATCCGTAATTTCGTATACTACTATAGTGTTTTACTACCTTTACTTAGGTACTAGTAATTTTGCGATATGATCAAGTTTTATAGGAAATATAAACCTTTTCTTATGAATGCCAAAAATGATTTTTTAAACGTTAAAAAAAAAAAAAATGAGATAAAGTTCGATGTTTTTCATATTAGAAAATACAAAACAAGAGTATTTTGTTAGTTGTAATTTTTAATTATCATCCCCTTCTATATCTGTTCCACGATATTCTGAACATCCTTCAGTATGCTGTCATCTTTACCCGTTAATAAGCGAACTTAGACTTTTCAATATCGACAAATTTATTCGGTGTAATTGGCCTTCTTATAATATGTATGTTAATTTCTGAATGTATAATAAATAATGAATTTCGTAAATTTTTCTCTATTTTTCAATTTTTTTAAATTTTTACGATTTCACATTAAACAATTTATTGAAATATGCATTTATCCATATTACACGAACACATAATATTATATAAATATATTATCATCATCATCATGTAGTCATCAGTCCTAAGACTGGTTTGCTAATTTCTTCCACAACTGATGGTTTTCTGTTTTCCTCTTCATATCCGTATATATCCTGTGCTACCGGTGTCTTCTATTACTTACTGCGTATATTAATTTATTGATCTTCCCTTTCCGCGTTTCCCATTCATCTGCCCTTCTATAATTATCTTTAATAAGCTTTCACGTCTTAAAATGTGACCGATCATATTAGTTCTTCGTTTTATTATTTTTTTTCCATAATGTCTTCCTTCGCCAATTTTTTCTAACACCTCTTCATTTGTTAATTTATCGGTCCATCTTATTTTCAGCATTCTCCTATAGCACCATATTTCGAAGGCTTCTATGTTTTTTTTTCTCCCGCTTTACCAATCATCCATGTTTCGTACAACGCTGCATTCCAAACAAATAGGGTTAAAAAAAAATTTTCTCAAATTTGTACTTATAACCTTGTTGGTTAAAATATTTTTCCGATCGTAAAAAACACTTGCTTCGCTTGATTGATCCGTTTTTTTAATTGCTACACCTGCCATCTATGGTGATTTTATTACCCAAGTAATGAAATTCATTCACTTCTTGTATATTAACATCGTCACTGTCTGCACTTGTTTCGACTGTAATTTTTTTCGCATATCATAATTTTTGTTTCATTTTTATTTATTTGCATTCCATATTTCTTAAATACATCTTTAATTAATATAGCTGTCGCGGTGGCGTAGTTGCGAGAGTCCTCGAATGACAACTTGACCGTCGGCGGTTAAAGTTTTCATCGTTATTTAATTCTTAATTATCACGGAGAAGGCAGTGGCACACCACTCCGTATAAATGCATGCGCATTTTCGTTGCATATAAATAGTGCCTTGAATGCTAGCTAATTTTGTACATAAAAATAAACGTACAATAGCTAGTCACGACGTTCGGCAACGATACAGCGATGACGATGATGATATATAATATACGTATGTGTGTATATCAAATGTATGTATATGCGTTTGTGTACATACGTAGTAGTAATTTTACTTTTTAAGTCTCAGAAATTCATCATCAATATATATAAAAGAGTGTTTACTATTATTAATATTACTTACGGGTAACCGTAAATATTTTAAAATTTATTACATATTTTATTTCTTTTTTCTATTAGTATTTGTGCTGGTTTAGTGGCAGCTAGTATGGGAACACCAGCAGATGTAGTAAAAACAAGAATAATGAATCAACCTACGGACGAATATGGCAGGTATATATATATATATGCGCTTGTATGTATGTATATATATCATCATCTTCAGCCTGTATCAGTCTACTGCTGCACGTAGGCTTTCCCAGTTGTTTCTAGTTATTACGATCCTAAGCTGTTCTTGTACAATTTTTCTCTGCGACTCGTCTTAATTCATCACACTAACGATTTAGCGGTCTACTCCTGTTTCTCTTCTTTTCAATTGGCCACAATTGCAACGCCCGTTTTGTCCATCTGTTATCTATTCTTCGGACGACCATCTTCACTTTATTTTTTCTCAACTCAACTTTAAAAGATGTCCGTGACTTGTTAATCTTTGTGTTGTATAAAAGTCGTATGTCAGTTCGAATTGGCGCCCTTCAAATAATAATAATTTTTTATCAAATAATATTTAATTATTCATTAAATTATTTTCCTTACGTTTTTATATATACAGTCAAAGCCGCTTTTAAGGGACGCCGGATAAGAGGCACAGCCGTTTATAAGTGACAATCAGCAAAACCCCGAAACAAACGTATGAAATGAAGGTTGTTTTAGTTCGATTTAGTGGTACAACGCGTCGGTTATTTCAAGGCAATAAATAGTAAGACTGGCGATACGCGAGCCGAGTTATAAAATGACACTTCCGGTCGTAAAACGAAAATGTTCACATAAACAAAAATTGAATAAAAATGACTAAAATATTTTAGTCATTTTTACAATTCGTTTTTGGTTTACACATTTTTGTTTTTTCTTCGTTTTGTTTGAGATGTCCTTGTGTTGACATTCATTGACGCTATACTGTTTTTTGCTCTGTTCGTTTATTAATTTTGCTCTCTCCGATAGCTCATTATGTTCTTAGTTTAGTTCTGTAAAAACTGTAGTGCGTCATGCGGTTTAATTTTTTTAATTTTCTTTTCTTCTTTTTAGTTCTGGTGAATTTTTTGTATGAATAAAATGTCGCGTAAATGTTTATCATTAAAGGAAAAAATTTCTATTTTAGACAAAATCTAAATTCAACCTCCCAATATGCCTATTCGGGAGTTAACAAAAATCATGGGCGTCTCCAAAAACACCATCTCCCGTTTAAAAAGAGATGAACAGAACTTACGTAAAAAATGGAATAGCACTGAAAAAGGCAGCCAGGTGGTGGAAAGGAAACGGAAAAGAGAAGGTAAAAACCCAGAAGTTGATGAAGTTCTTAATTTATGGTTTAGCACAGTAACACAACGAGGTGTTCATGTCAATGGGCCAATGTTGAAATTAAAATCTGAAGAGTTTGCGAAAAAAAATGGATTATGAAAACTTTGCAGCTACGGATGGCTGGCTTGCTCGGTGGAAACACGATATCAAATTCAAAAAAACTCATGGAGAAAAGGCAAGCGCTGATTTGACAGGAGCTGAACAATGGAGTTCAAGCAAAATTTCCAAATTCCTTCAAAGTTACATACGGATGAAACTGGTTTATTTTATCGAGCCACTCCAGATGGGTCATTAGTATACAAACACGAACAACTTATTGGTTCGAAAAAAACTATGGATCGTATCACTGTGCTATGTTGTTGCAATGCAACTGGAAGTGACGAAAAAAAATTTTTAGTTATTGGTAAAACTAAAAAGCCACGTTGCTTTAAAAATCTCAATGGAAGTAATCTGCCAGTAACATATTACGCAAACAAAAATGCATATGGATGACTGCTACTATTTTTTTTTTAAATGGTTAGAAGACTGGGATATAGTATTACAGAGAGATTCTAGAAAAATTTTACTCCTTATTGACAATGCAACTTCGCACCACACTATCGTTAAACTGAAGAATATTCAAATTGAATTCTTACCTTCAAACACTACTTCACTAATTCAGCCACTTGATATGGGTGTCGTAAAAAATTTAAAAGTGCAATATAGGAAGATGTTGATGCAGCATATCTTAGAAGCTATTGAAAACGACCTGGTAACAGTTTCTACAATGGCAAAAGATATCAGTTCCACAATAACAATACTGCAGGCTATACAATTTGTTGGTGATAGCTGGAGAAAAGTCACTTTTATGACAATTCAGAACTGCTTTGCTCATTGTGGTTTCAAGGAGCCCGATTATGAAATTGTTGAAATGGAAAGTAATGAAACACCGAATGAATTACTACGTGTGACCAACTATGAACAATTTTCAAATATTGACGCCAATCTGCCATGCTGTGACACTAATATTGAAGATTTGTATAACGAAATTATGGAAAATATCACAAAGAAGAAACAAATACAAGAATCAGAAAGTGACGATGACACGGATGACATTTCCTTACCTCCTGTGTCTACTGCAGAGGCGAAAAAATGTATTGAAAAGCTCCGGCGGTATTTTATGCAACAGAATAATGAAGGCGCTCCTACGGCATCATTAGATAACTGTGCAGATTTTGTTCAAACGCAGCAGATGAAGAATTTACACCAAACAACTATAGCGCATTTTTACAGTAAATGATCAATTTTTACAAATATCAGGTCAGGTTTTTTTACCTTATGTATGCCTCCTGTATTTTTCTCTTAATTTCCATATAAATAAATATTACGCATTAATAAGGTTATACGTATGTTAATTGTTTACTAAATTGTATATATTCTATCACCAACTCGCTTCAATAAGAGATTTTAAAAAAATCGCTTTAAAAGGGACAGCCGGTTATAAAGGACAAATGACTTCCGCCCGATGTGTCCCTTAAAAGCGGCTTCGACTGTATATATATATATATATATATATATATCAATAATCCTGTCGCATTATCTCGTAAAAAAATAATATAGCGTAATAAGTATATAATATATACAATAGTAATGCCAAAACCGAATATATGTGTAACGAAACGTACAGAGTAGCGTGTAATAATAATAATTCAAGTTTTCACATTATTAAGACATTTCCAATGTTACATACAACGGAATAATAGTCATAGTAATTATATAGTAATTTAGATACATAAAAACGCCTATAATGGCAAAACAATTTTTTATTTACTCTCGTACAAACACATCACACATAAACATTCATATACATACACACTTGAAAACCTCCATGTACAAAAACACACTATTATTACACGATAAGTATATAAATACGATAAAACCAGTACATTATCGTAAAAAAAAGAAACTGAATAAAGCTTATTATATAAAGGCAACAGTGCAAGTTCAAAGAGATCTTTAAATTAGTATAAAAAGTAATGGAATAATCTACAATACAAGAGCATTCATATTAATGAAAACTCTGAATAAAGCTCATTATATAAAGACAACAGTGCAAGTTCAAAGAGATCTTTAAATTAGTATAAAAAGTAATGGAATAATCTACAATACAAGAGCATTCATATTAATGATACATAACAAAAAGATATATACGTATATTATCGTATAATATATAAAACTCGCAATCTCAATCGACCCTGGTAGAATACAATAAACGTTTGATACAAGTTATTAGAATTAATAATGTAATACAGGTGGACAGAATTTCAGTAATATAAAGAGACATAATCGTGAAAACTGAGTAAACGTTATCAACAATTTCGTACGACTTCGTTTATAATAAATGAAATCAATTTTTAAATTCCTCTATGTGGTAGGGAATTATATTCGATCGGATACAAAGCCTGTCTTCTTACTCGTGATTTATTTATACATTTGCTTTTTCCATACCTCCTGACCTTGTCCTATTGCTATAGAATGAGATTTTAAATTTACTAGCGTTGTTCAGTACGTAAGTAGGTAACTATAATCTATACAACTGAAGAACAGCAAGTGGCGTTTGCTTTTGGACAAATATTCTCAGTATCGCACGTTGAAGAACTTTTATGGATTCAATATGGTATTTAGCTATACCACTCCGATGAAATGAATGAATGAATGAATAATAAGAGTATTTAAATTGTTTACAAATCCAAGTAGATACATAGTAAAATGCGTATACCGAGCAGTCGTATGGCTGTCACTGTGCGACCTAGATTTAGTGAACGAATTTTAAAGTCAGCTTATAACTACTTAGCAGGAAAAAAGGATTATGTTAAATATTAATAGTAATTTTACGCGTTAAATAGTATACATATATATATATATATATATATATATATATATATATATATATATATATATATATATTTAAATATAATCGGTGATAATAAATGTCACAACTGCAAGTGTAATGTAGTTGAAAATGTGCAACATATAATATACAAATGTAACAAATATGATCACCTGAGGCAGTTGTATAGTATTGATTGTACGCTTAAACCGAATGAAATTATTTTATTAAACCAATTTCCGGTTTTTATCTTGGAAATATTTAAAATTAAGTACATTTATAGATAATCGCTACTAGTAGCAATAAGCAAAAATTTGCATGCTACTACAGTTTTTTGTTTCAATTGTAATGTATATGTTAAATATATAATAAATAAATAAAATATATATATATATATATATATATATATATATACATATACTCATACATACAATACAGAACAAAGGAAGTGAGAAAACGTAATGAGTATGCTTATAACTATAGACGTACAAGTGTGTAGTTATATCGTTTATATATAATTAAAATAAATATGGTAAGCCTTATAAATAGCGATAACGTATGATAAATTGGTTAGTGTAAGGTAAATTAAAGTCGTATGCGATTATAAAAATTTTTATTTGTCTAGGGCGTGAGAAGCAAATGTTTAATTCTTTTATGTTTGTATCTTTTGTATTGTAATTGAAGGGTATAAGTGTAGTTACAAATTTACTGTACAAGTGTATATTGACTTGTGGGGGCGCTTACCATAAAATTTAGCAGCTTGCTTGTTGAGAAGTTAAAATATGTACGGACAATTCAATGCGGAGTGCATGTGAGAAATTTTTGTATGAAAAGGAGCGTCAAGTATGATTCATAGATATTTATTCTGAAGAATTTTGTAGTTTATTGGTCGTGGAGTTGCTTATACTACACTAGGTAGGACAAGCATAAAGGATGATTTGTAAAATGAGAGCTGCGTATATCGATAATTTGTTTTGTATATTTAATTTTGATCGCTTGTTGAATATTGGGAATAACTGATGTGTAAACGAGCATGAGCTTTATCAATACTCCGGTTGATGTGATTACTGAATGTTAACCGTCTGTTTCGGGTGAGACCGAGGTATTTAACATCAGATTTCCACTCGAATTGAGTGTTGTCTATTGTAATAAACTGTGGTACCTGAGGTCTACGTCTAGAAAATAATATAGGTTCAGTTTTTTGCGTGTTAATTTTAATTTTACATTTTGCATAGTATTTTGCGTATTTTATTGTAGCTGTTTGCAAGTATGTTGCTAATGGTATCAACTCTATACGAGGATGTGTAGATTGCAGTATCGTCAGCATAGAAGTGATGATATTCTGTGATCGTGACAAATCATTAATATATAGAATGTAGAGAAAGGACCCGAGGATGCTACCTTGTGGAACACCAGCAGCAGGCAGAATCCTTGGACTGGAAAAGGTGTCACCCAGCCTAACTATGAAGGATATAGCCAGAGAGATATAATTTGATGAGTATTATTAGATAGCTAGGGAAGCCGTAGCGCAGCATTTTGTAAACTATGCCGTTATGCCAAGTTATGTATCAAAAGCTTTTTCAATGTCTAATAATAGTAACCCTGTATGTTTATTTAGATTAAATTGGTCAGTTATATGACCAGTAAGCCTAGGCTAATTGCATGACAGTAGATAATTGTGATCTAAATCCGAACTGTGTTTCTTTCAGGATGTTCATTGGAATACGCTTTTAGGCGTAATAACTTTTTCTGATATTTAACTTATGTTACTGAGTAAACTAATGGGACGTATTGCACATAAGAAGAGTCTTTCCCTACTGTTGGAATAGGGATTATAATCGATTTTTTCCATAATGATGAGTAGTGAGTAATATTGCGCAAGTTTTTTTATCGTAATAGTGTGAATTAAGTATTTTCCAGCAGCGGAAGTTTTTAGGTGTTTTATGCGGGTATGTATTTCATTCGGAGTAGCCAGAGAAATTTTTGAAGCGAAAGAACTCTCTTAAATAGTAGAACAGAAAATTCATAATAATGATAATAAACTTGAAATAATCGTTTAAATAATGCTATTAAATAAAAATATTAAAAAACGATGGAAGTTGCCGTTTTATAGAGACAATTTTTTAATATATTTCTTTTTTTTATTACTATTTCTTTTAGGGGTGTTTATTATAAGTCGTCCGTAGATTGTTTGATTCGTACGATTAAAAATGAAGGTTTTTTCGCGCTTTATAAAGGGTTTTTCCCAGTTTGGATTCGTATGGCTCCTTGGTCTTTAACATTTTGGTTATCTTTCGAACAGATACGACACACTATGAGAACCGGTTCAATTTGAAGATGCACGCGTCGAAATTAACCGATATTTCGTAAATATGCGTGTCTAGTCGAAAATAGTAATAATCTTGCCAACGGGGTATAAAATGTAAGTATAAAAAACGAATCTATTTCAAAATGTACGATAATTTCAAGTCAATTTTTTTCATTACACACGTATTATTTTTAAATTTCATAAATTTTATATTTATATATACATATATGTGTGTGTGTAATTTTAAAAGTATAGAATGTAGCGATTTTTAGAAAAATAAATAAACAAAGAAGGAATTAAAATCACTGAATTTTCTTTATGAAAAATCACATAGCTTTTCGGCTGGTCAAGTCATTATCATGTGAACATAAAAAATAAAGTATAAAAATATATACAATTTATAAAATAAAAAAAAAAAAATAAAATGTAAGAAATACTAGTTTAGATATGCAATTTACAAAAATTAGCCAAAGTGTGAAAAAACAAATATTTGTCAAATAATCTGATAGTGAGTATTTTAACATTAAAAGTGAACTTTATCCCGCGATTATGGAATGAAGCAGATGTTATCCTAATACACAAAAAGGGTGTGATACAGCTAGCCTAGAAAATTACACACCAATTAGCTTATTATCACATATTTACAAGCTCTATATAAGTATTATTACGAATAGATTGACGAAACAAATAGATTGCTGCCAACCGTGCGAGCAGGCGGGGGCTTTAGATCCGCTTTCAGCACACACGATCACATTCACACTATGATGATTTTAATCTCTAGTGCATGGAATACAACATGGAATTGCAGATGACGCTTTCAAACGCTTTATGATAATCGATGAACCCCATCTGCAATTCCATGTTGTATTCCTTGCACTACTGTGGAAACATGGACAGTGTTGAAAGCGCTTGACGAAAATAGTATAGATGATGAATACATCAACATAATAAAAAATATTTACAATTCGCCAACGATACAAGTACAGCTGGTGGAAAAAACAAGCAAAATACCGCTAAAGAGAGACGTCGAACAAGAGAGACACAATATCTTCGATGTTATTTATAGCAGCCTTAGAACGTATGTTCAAAAACTTGCCCCGGGAGTGTAAAGGTATGAATATTGATGGGAAGAAAAATCAGTCACTTACGTTTTGCTGACGACATTATGTTGATTACTAATAATGTTGGTACCTCACAGGAATTGATAATTGACCTTCATAACGGTTCGAAAAAAACAGGATTAACCATAAATATTAATAAAACGAAGGTCGTAAAAAATACACCTCAAAAGTTACAAATAAAACTGGATGACCAGATACTGGAACAGGTCAGTGAACATATATATGCGTAGGTCAAATTATTACCCATAGAGAAGGAAGCAGCGAGTAAGGAAATTAAAATACGAACGCATATCTCGTGGATAACTTTTGGAAAGTTTCCTCGAAAATAAAGATATACTTAACAGCTTAAAAAAGAAAGTAAACGAACAGTGCATCCTTCCTGTGCTTACATATGGAGCGGAAACATGGAGCCTAACGAAGTATGTCGTTAAGAAACTTGCAGTGACATAGAGAGCCGACGAAAGATTAATATTAGGCATCACGATATCAGATCAGAAAACCAACATGTGAAAAAGACAGCATACTAAATTGTCGGATGTAGTCGGACGTGTAGCGCAGTTAAAATAGAATTGGGCAGGTCATGTAGCAAGAAGAAACGATGACAGGTGGACGAAGCGAATAACAGAATGGCTTCCGCCGAGAAAAGGACGCAGAAGTCGCGGTCGGCCGGATACAAGGTGGCAGGACGATATACAGAAATCAGCCGGTGTGAAATGGATAAACGAGGCCCGAGATCACTACAGATGGAGAGAAAAGGGGAACGCTTACATCCAGCAGTGATTAGTATAAGCGCATTGTGATCGTAATATATTATTATTATTATTATTATTATTATTATTATTATTATCTTAGCCGGTGTGAAATGGATAAACGAGGCCCGTGATCACTATAGATGGAGAGAAAAGGGGAACGCTTACATCCAGCAGTGATTGGTATAAGCGCATTGTGATTGTAATATATTATTATTATTATTATCTTAAATTAACGTGCCGTGTATAGCAGCTAAGGCTAGAGGCGCGGAAGGAGTAGAGGAATTAGATTAAGGAATAAAGTCCCGATTTATGGAGAAACGAGATTAAGTTAGAGAGAAGCTTTCATCTTTGAAAAGCAGAGGGAGTGTAGAAGGAAGGTTATGCGATAATCTGTAAGGATGGTATAAAGGACAGTCAATGAGGATGTGGAAGACGGATAGAATAACTCCGCACACGGCACATTCTGGAGCAGAGGTCCTGTTGATGAGGTATGTGTGAGTGAGCCCCAGCCGCAATCTGCTGATGATGACATCTTCTCTGCGATTTTGAAGATATGTTTTCCAAGGCTGAGTTGAGCTCTTGATCTGACGAAGCTTGTTCGATTGAGGAGTCAGTTGCCGCTTTTTCTGCCACAGCTTTTGAAGTCCATTTTTTATTTGTTTCTTCAGGTCGGATACTGGAGCTGGGTTGTTGAGAATAGATAAAGATGAAGCAGCATTTTTTGACGCTTGATCGGCAAGTTCATTCTCATGAATCCCAGAGTGAGCTGGGATCCACATGAAGACGACGCTTCGATTTGGTTCTGCCATCACCAATTTGACTACTTCTTTAGCTACTGGGTGCTGATCGTGGCAGAAAACATCGTGGAGAGCATTGACGGCTGGAAGGGAGTCGGAACATACAATCGATGACTGCTGAGTAGGAGAGCTCATTGTGGACTTCACAGCGAGGAGAATTGCGTATAGTTCAGCGGAAGTAAAGGAAAGTGTCTCCCATATAAAATATTGATGATCCGGAGGTCCGAGTCATAACTTCTTGTTTTATTTCTTCAATAGATCGACCTTTCCTCCTAAGACTGAGAATCGAATGATCTAGTCGGATCGGATTATCTTTCCACGGTGGAAGAACTGCAATTGAATAATCGATTAATTGCGGACTCGAAATGTTTATTTCGGGTAAGATATTGTTGAAAAACGCCGGAACTGATTTAGAGAATATATATATATATAATATCACTTATCCACTCGTTATCTGAGTATGGAGTACCATCCACTATTCATAGGTGTGGCTAATTAAACCGATTGTAGCGGCACATTCTGCATGCGTCACTTGTAAAGGCGCCAGTATTAATGTTGATCTGCTCCAGTCGTTTCAAGCAAGCCTTTAGGTCGTTCCCTTGAATGCATTTAAAATTAGCGTCGAAATTATTTAATCTCGCAGCGCATAATTTTTCGCTCCGACGACGTTATTTAATTTTTGCGCGCATTGTGTTGCTACTTTTTTCCTGCGTCGCTGGGATTATTCGGTAATTCTGTAACCCTTTCTTCTAAATCGAGCGTGGAAAAACAGTTTAATTAGCAATGTTAGTCGAATATATTTTTTTTTAAATAACGCTGCTACTTAGACTAAGAAGAAAATTTAGCGATATAATTAATTTTATTCTATTATATTAAGCGACCCCGAGAAGACGGGTTGTTTTTCGAATAACTCAAAAACTACTCGATCGAAAATGAAATTTTATTTAAAAATATAAAAACGAGAGATTCAGCTTACAATCATTTTTGTAACACAATAATGACCGCCATTTGCAACAATACGTTTATTCGGTCTTTTTACATTTTCCAGTATAGGTCGCTGAATTTTTGAAATTTTTTCAAAAATTCGACTTTTCAAGTCTTTCACATCTCTTGGACGTGCTTCGTAAACGCGGCTCTTAAGGTATTAAAAAAAAAAAATCGCTAACTTTGGTTTTCGAAACTCTTCACATTGTCGTGATCGATTCGCGTTGAAAAGAACCTTTCACGCAAAGAGCTCCTTCTCATTATATGATGCCGTGATAACACTGGACAAAAACGAATCTCTCGCGTGTACACTAAACGTAGAACACGCGGTTTGCGTTGTAGCAGTGTTACCAACTGCGCTATTCAAAAAAAAAAAGCCGTCCGTCTTCTCTGGGTCGCCGTATATTTCACGAAATAATAATAATAATAATAATAGTAATAATAATTTTCTCGTTCATTTCTGTCTGTCTAATTTAGTGAAAACGATCGTTTGATCGATCTTTTCGATGGGGATCGTACTTGAAAATTAATGTATCGATAGAGAGATAAATTGCTAATAATTCGTTGTTACTTTACAACGACCGATTACTGCCATGCCTACGTTATCTGTTCCGGTTACGCGTGATTTTTCACCATTTACTCCTACATATATACGTTTCTATTTTTAGCGGTAACACTTTATCGTTGATGTTGTTTTTGTTATTTCTTTTTCAATCGAATATTATATAGGAAACGTTTAATTCATTATTAAACGATTTAAACTAAAACAAAAGAAAAACAAAATTGATTATATATTTCGTCCTAGTTACGTATTTAATCAAGTCCGTCAAATCGCTGATGCGCTGCGGTTATCTGACGACGCGTAAAAAAAAATATTCACTTTTGTAACTTATCGTGTGGCACATGGTTAGCGAATGAGCAAAACCAAATATATATATATATATATATATATATATATATATATTTGTATTATTTCAACGATCTATTCGCGTGGAAGGCAACGGCAAACCACCGCGCACAACACCGAGTTAACAAAAAATTTTTTATTAGAAAATTTTTTATTAGAAAATATTATACATAACTTACGCTGCTAATAAGTAGCTAATTGTGTACCGGATATATCCTTATTACCACGATAAACAAAATTATCTTACAATACGTGACAAAAACTTCGATTGATACATTCTGCAATAACTGCAGCTGAAAAATAGGTGGTTTTCATCGGCAATCTGATCTGCATCGCAGGAATGGGTACAGAATGGCGAACAGACTAATTTGTGTGTAAATAGAACGTATGAAATGTTGCTGACGTTAATTAGGTGACATATACTACGATTAAACGAAATTCCGTTTTATACGTTGGTAGGAAGATTGAAGAACCGGGGAATTATTAGAATTGTAGGTTGAATATTCGTAAATTGTTTGGCTGAATAACAATATTTCCAAGAACGGTTCCGACATTCCTTGCGCTAATCTCGAATAAAATGTCCCTAACCGGTGTATTGAAGCAGAATGAGCCATTCTCGTTGGAGCTTCTAGAGAGATTGTCTACGGTATCATTCAAGTGAATACCTGAGTGGCTGGGAATTCAGACAAATTTTACACAAACGCGTTTCAGAAATATATCGTAAATATTTCTTAGCATATCGTAGATAAAACAGCGACTATTAAATGAGGAACTTGAATAGTAAGACATGTTGTCCTTTCGTTACAGCCCTGGGTGGAATCATAAAAGCCCATTTAAAGAAAGAAAGGAAAACTTATTATAATTGAAAGTTATATTATATTTATATATATATATACAACAGCAGAAAAATGATATAAAAAACATTAAAAAGAAAAAAAAATAGAAGAAGAAGAACAGGTAATTAGAAAATAGTTGACGTTAAGCGAGCTCATAATAAATTATGTTTAATGCGACTTATACTTAGTGTACATAAATTTTAGTTGCCTGGAATCGTAATTACCGATCGAGGAAACATACGAAAAAACATTTATTGAAAAAAATCACTCGATACTTTTAAGTTAAAATTCCTAATGTAGGGTGGTAATTTCGAGTAAACGTGCATTTTATCGACTTTGATGCAACGAGACACGTTTAAAATACATCTTAAACACTTATTTTGAATGATTTGCAGTTTATTAAAAGTAGTTTTAGATAATGAGCTCCATGCTGGACAGAGGCATAGGTTATTATTGGTCGGATTAATGACGTGTATATTATCAACTTGTTAATATTTAGGTAAGATTTACGATTAAAAATCGGCTATATGAAACAGATGGCTTTATTTTAAGACTAATATTGTTTACGTGTTTAGTGAACGTCAATCTGCTGTCTAAAGTAACAGATACATGGTCACTCCAATCTATTTGAGCATCTTGAACAAGTAGACTATCTGGCAACGTTAGTCTTGTACGGGGTGAAAAAGATGGCCCGAGTTTTCGCCGGATTTATATTTAATTTTCCGTTTATTGTAATAATTAATGATGTGTTTTATTTCAAGTTGCAATCTACTGCGAATATACGTGAGGAAAAATTAAATAAAAATATAAATAATCCAAATATTATCGCGCAGAAGGCAATGGCGAACCACCATGCACAACTCTACAAACTCACCCGTGGTTGCATTGACGACAAAGCGATTACAATCAGTTAATGACGACTCGTACATAAAGATTGCACACGGTTCACCAGAAATATTCGGAACAGTATAAAAATCGATGATGTAATAAAAAATAGTTAAAAGTACTAATTATATTATAGAGATTAAACAACGATAAGTAAATTTTAATTATGTGAATATGCTATAAAAATTTTAAAGTCTTTTAAAAAGTGCTTATGCCTAGCTACAACGATTGGTGGTTGCATTAACCTGAAGGCATCGGAAAGCCATATACAGCGTTATATGGAGATTTTGCGTGTAATGCTACTACGTGTGTAGAATTTACATAAGACCTATATTGGGCGACTACTGATTGCAATTATATTACAAAAATCCTCGAAGTACACACATTTGACACGACAGAATAAGTTTTTCTCGTTGTGTTGTTCAAAGCACACGGGCGGGGTTGCGTGCGCATACTACCGGGGCCAACAAACGAACGAGTCTACGACATGTTTCATCTGTTTCCGAGATTAATTTTTTCTTCTCTGAATTTCTATCGGCGTTTCTTTTACTGCGTACATTTCAGCGTGTGAATTGTTTCATTGTCTCCAGTTTATGTTCGTATTATTATTATTGACCTATGTTAATATATATAGAATTTTTTCTTTACTGAATCTTTATCATTTCGACAATTGATCATTCGGAGGACATGTTACTCGTCTGTTAGTGAAGGTGTACGATTCGATCCACATGATTTTGAACAGCATTCTGGAATTAAATTAGCAGCTGGTATAGCGAAATTACAAAACGAATAGCATTGAGCCATGATTTAGCATCATCTACTAGGAAATGTAAGTCATACAAGACCATTACTAAATCATTGATGAATATTACTACACGTATCCGCCGCATGTGGTATTGTCTATAATTTCCCGCATTCGCAACGGTAATGTTTCCATTTATACATCAGCGGTTTACAGCGTTCTCGATTAGTTCGAATACGATTAAGATTGCACCATGCATGTCTATCAATATCAAATCTTGACATTCCGATTGTCGGTTCCTAAACTAAACTGTTGTTAAATGGTACCTGATTATACTACCGTACTCTCCATCAATAGTCGGCCGAATACGATGTTGATTGGAGTGAATCTGAAATGGAAAACTCTATCTGGTCGTTGATTATCGAGAAAACAGAACTTATTTATTAATTATTAATAATCGTAACTTAATATCGATAAATCCTAAACAAAGCATAATTATAAAATAAATATTAAATTATTCATTGACCGCGATAAAAAAAAAAAAATTGCGGAAAAAATCAAACAAAACCAGATTTTTTGTTGTCGAGTACCATGTACTGCTGCTACGACCAGGAGCACCTGAAAGTAATTATTGGATATTATATAAAGTTGATCGTATTTATATTTCGTTGAAGAACTGCTTGTACTGCGATTGGGTCATCGGTTAAAACTTCTTGTAGTGAATTACAAATGAAACTTTTAAGGTCGGTACGTGGAGCATTGTGGACACTCAAGAAATAAATGTCAGAGCGTTAAGGGTGTCTGGACCCAGCGAGCGCACATGGTGTATTTGTTTTATTTATAATGTAGCCTGGGGTCAAAATGCGAAAACGAGATAGAACGACCGGTTCCTAGTGTGTAAAAAAAGATCTCAAAGGATGAGAACGGATAGTTCTAAGGTGATTAGTTGCAAGAATAACATTCCATAGATCGCAAAAAGTTTTGTTTTGCATTTAACGGAGGCAATTGTATCAGATTCGGATATAGAAGTTAATGGATATATTTGAATAGTGGCGGTTTCTTTAGCTGTTTCGTCTGCTAGTTCACTTGGTGGAAACCCTGTAAGACTTGCGACTCGTAATAAGATTATGAGTAGGGTTGCTATATAAAAGATTCAAGATTTCTATGGCAACAGGGTGTAATTTGGTAGAGCTACATAATGATTGAAGAGAGAGAATCGGAACATATTAGAAGATTTTTGTGGTTTTCAGTGAGGGCGTAGCGAAGTATACTACGTAGAAGAAAGAAGAGAATATTTTGATTAATTTAATTTTACAAGAAAATAATAACTTATAATATACCGTTCTATCGTTCCGAAATATAATAAATTAACCGATAAACTTAATAATATGTATTTTTTTAATATACGTAAGTGATAGTTATATACATTTATTGCTTAATTAAATTTACAGGAAAAATTTCGCAAAAAAAACCTGCAACGTGTAATTCATAAGTAAATTAGGTATACCGCGTATAGTTCAACAATTCAGGTGGTAGGATATAATGCAGGAGAGATTTGAACCTAGAGCACAACCACAAAGTCGGTTATACGTTCGTGTAGATTTTTTTCTTTATATTTGTTTATAGCGAAATCAGTAGTAGTAATAACATTAAATAACAATTCTAAATAGTAAATAAGACGTACATCATTAGATAATATTTCTTTTTGATCAGATTTATACTAAATATTACAAATTTATTTTATTATTAAGTTAAAATTACTATTTGCCGACGAGTTCAGAAGTGATACAATAATTTTGTGAAAAGTAGATTAACTAATGAAATAAAGCTTTTTCTTCTTTTTAAAAAGAATGCGATAATATTGAAAGTAAGCATTTTAAGACGGCGATATTTATAATGGCGAATACAGATTCTAGTCATATTGTAGTCGTCAATTGTCCGAATTAAATCGTCTTTATTGAAATTTAAAATTGCGATAAAATTTCGCCGAAACTTTATTAACAAACGACTGAATATCTGAAGATTTATTTTTATTATTATGTATATTTTTTTTAATTTTTATACGAATTCCGCGATGGTTTTTAGCCATTGAACGTATCTATTAAATACGCTTACTCATGAACCCCGAGAGTCATTACTCGCTTTCCCACACTTTTTATCACTGTGTATCGCTGGCATTAGAATGATGTACTTGCCATTTCAAATTTAACTTTCCCACACCACATCAATGTGTATTACCGATGTTAGAAATATGTATTTGCATTTGAATAAGTTTCCCTATAACGGGAAACCGATTTCTGCGACTTCTTCATTCTTAGATAAAATTCTAAATAGGTAATTTTCATGTTATTAATCAAATAATTTATACGAGCAGTTAAAATGCCGAAAGAAGAAAAATTAATGAAATCGTGAATTTAATGAAAAGCGGACTTTTGATTATTTTTTTTTTTTACTAATAATCACAATAAAGCACTATATGCTTAATTTGCAACGAATCTATAAGTGTATTTAAAGAATTCAATTTGCGTCGTCACTACGACACAAAACATAAAAATAAGTATGATAAATTTGAATCGCAATTTAGACAAAATAAAATTGATTCATTACAATTAGAAGCGCAACAAAATATTAAAAAAAAAAAAATGTAATGAATAAAATTCCGCATTGGTCAAAACGAGTTTACATATTTCAAAATTAATTGCTGAGCCTTTACGAATGGTGAGTTCATTAAACATGTATTTTAGTTGCTGTTAACGAAATTTGTCCGGATAAAATAAAAATCATCGAAGATATTAGTTTAGCCGCACCGACAGTAGTTCGACGAATTGAAAATATATCTACTAATATGTTTAATAAATTAAAAGAAAATTCTTCATAATTGTATTTTTCACTAGCGCTTGATGAAAGCGACGACATTATTAGCACCGCTCAACTGCTGATTTTATCCGTGGAATTGATAAGCAATTTTGTGTAACAGAAGAACTTGCTGCATTAAAAAAGTCTTCGTAGTATTACAAAAGGTTAAGATGTATATTTTTTAAATATTAGATGTTTTCAGTATGTACGAGCTTAAGCGGCAGAATTTTGTGACAACTGTTGGCGTAAAAAAACATGACAGGTCGCTATATTGGTTTTATAGGACTGATTAATAAAAAATTTAAAGAATTGAATATTAAAGAGCCTCTTTTACAACTTCGTTGTATTATTAGTTTGTGTAAAAGTTGTAAATTCGGAAACTGTTATGAATATTGTAGTAACATCCGTATTCGCAAGAAGTATGAATCATTGAACGTTTCGAGAATTTTTAAGAGAAATAGATTCAGAATATGAAGATATTGTGTACTGATGGCTTAGTCGTGGAAAAGTTTTAGATCCTTCGAGTTGAGAAGCGAAATTGAAATGTTTTTGAAAAAGGAAACACTGTGCAAGAATTATCTTTAAATGGATAAACGAACTTGATAAATTAAATATTTCATTGCAAGGCGAAGGAAAGATAATGAGTTATTTACAGAAATTAATAGTTTTCTATGCAAAATAAAATTGTTTATTTCATTAACTGGAAAAGAATAATTATTGTCGTTTTCCTACTTTGCAAACGTTTTTATTTAGACAACGAAGAACGGTGTTCTTCAAATAATATTTACGTTGACTGACTAAAATTATTGGAGGAAAATTTCCGTTATCGCTTTTAATATTTTTATGTAAAAGAAACCGATATATTCATATTTGAAAATCCTATTAAATTTGATACTTTAAAAGCAGCAGAGGATTTAGAGTTAAATGATTTACAATCGAATAATGTATATAAAAATAATTTGAATGTAAATAATTTATTTTCTTTCTAATCAGATCTACCAGAAAATAAATTTCCTAATAAGAAATTTTGCAAATCAATGATTTGCATTTTTCCAAGCACTTATTTAAGCGCGGAAAAACTTTTCCAAGGATGAATTTCATGAAATCAAAATATAGAACGAGATTGACCGATAAAAATTTGCAAAATATTGTGAGAATTTCAGTTTCTCAAAACCCTGACATAAATGCGATATAGGAAAACATTGAAGAACCAAAATCGTAATAAATTTTGATGTTTTTTTATTTGAATAAAATAAATTATCTTCATTTTTAAAAATTATCATTTTTTTTTTTGTTTCTGCTGTTATTTATTATTATTATAGCGCATAAATAAACTTGTTACTAATTTTCATTATATTTATTATTTTTTAACATCATATTTATGTTTGATTACTACAATGATTGAAGGGAAATTAAAAGAGAATAAGGAAGACCTCGAGCTACATGGATAGACCAGATAAAAAAAAAGAAGCGCAAATTAATTATCGAGATATTAAGAACGCAACTCAAGATAGACAAACAAGGAAAAGAATAGTGGGTTAAGCTACTAGTCCAGTCATTTAAGCTTAAATTAGGTAAGAATCTCGGAATTCGAGATACCCAGCTGCAAGTCTGTAAATACTTGTATATTGACACCCTAAAAGTTGTCTCAAAACCTGCATATGGTAGGGTGTAAGCAACTATTAAATTTCAAGGCCAAAGATCACAAAAATCGGTTTTTTGCGCTTTTTTTTGGAAATATCTCATTTCCTATGGGTTTTTTGCTATTAGTATTTATTATCAATTTTGTAGAATACAAAATTCTCTACAAATTTTGTTTAAAAAAATTTTTTATACGATGAACCGTTTTAGAGATAGAGGGCGCGGTCACACCATCACTTCAAGTCAACCGGTGCCTCCGGTCGAAAACGCGCCATATATAGTTGATGAACTATCGATAAATCAATGATTATAAATAATTGTCAATTTTTATTAACTATTATATTATATTTTATCATTTTCTTCATGCATTAAATCTATATCTATTCAATAATACTGATAACCGTTTACTAAAATTGAAAAATAATTAAGAGAAGAACTTAAGTCATAACATAATTATATTCCCATTTACACTAATGACATTTTAAATAGAAAATAATTTAGTGCCTCTTTAAAATCTGTAAATTTTAAAATTCTTCCACTACGTCGAAAATTATACCTGGGAATTATTCGGGCCCCTATTATACACTACGGACCTTTCTATTTATAGCCAGTCGGGACAGATGTTCATTTGTATTGTATAGTAACGACCGTCTTCTCTTTCCTTCAGTTTGAATCGTATCTTGGTAAACTACGGACGTACAATTTCAAAAACTATGGCAGATTTGTGTTCTCTATGTAATAAGTCAGATTCGGGAGGTGAATCGCATGTTGAAGTAGCGCGCGGTATGAAAACTCTACGAACTGCAAGTCTCGAACGAAACGACGGAAAAATTGATTATTTAAAATCAGTAACTTCTGTTAAAGTGCATGAAAAGTGCCGAAGTGTTTAAGTAGACGGTTGATATTTCAGTAGTTCGGTAGAATGATTTTGTATTATATATTTAACGTCTTCTTTCAGCTGTAATGACTGCTGTTTCATATACTTTTGTTTGACTTATTTTAAAATCTTAGCTGTTTCTGCCTTTTGGTTCTTGAAATTCATATAGTCCTTTTTATTTTTCATGGAATTCCATTTTATCCACATATTTTTTTTTTTTTTAATTATTCACGAATTTCGTTTCATCCTCATTTCTCTCGAATGGCGATACGTTAAATGCTTTGTTCACCAGTTTTGTTTCAAGTGCGTTCCATTTATTCCATTTGTATGTGTTAATTTTTCCTAGAATTCTCTTTTTCTTGAATATAAAATTACGTTATTTGTTGAACTGTTAACTTGAATTATATAAATAAATAATTTCGATATAATTGAAAATATTAATAAACGGTGATAATGAAAAATGAATGACCCTTGTCGCACATAGAGAAGCTTAACAAGCAATAACCGATGTAAAATATGGGAATGGAAAAAAATAAAGTCTAATAAAATATAAATGACAATTTTAGTAACTTGATATATATATATATAAAAATGTATTAACCGTTTATAAAATTTCGAATGCGTTCTTATTTCAAATGTGAAATTTTAGAAATTTTGTGATGTAATATAAGTAAATTCGGTAAAGAAATTTTTTTAACGTTTTTACATAGTTCCTTTCGTGTTGTCCAACCTTTAATTCTTTGCACGTATAGATTTTGTTTATAATTTGTATCGCGTTTGTATTGTTCAATACTGTTGTTTTGTCCTTATTTGTAGTCACGGTATAATTACTTAATTTTAATTGTTTCTGTATTTTCAGTTTTATTTTATTTTTATTTTTTTGAAAAACTAGAATTTAAATACGCGCGGAACTCGAGTATCAATCTTCGTAACCAGACTGTTTCAATTCAAATGTAAAATGTACATTAATCGGAATATGTAAAACAATATCGACTGAATTACAATATACGATTTGGTCTATGTTAGTACTAATCTATAATACATTTATAGCGTACTTGATATTTTATACAAATTTTATCATCGCTTTTTGGTTTTTGTATTTTATAATCATAGTTATGCATTTTGTGAGGATTAGTAATAGTTTAGTAAATTTCGATGTAAATGTTGACATTACGTAGATGATTAAATGTTGTACACGTTCATTATTGTGTTTTTTGTAATCCGAATAAATAAGTTCAGGTTATCGAAGCGTGCATCAATTTACACGTTAACGTACTTTTAATTTGTTAGTTTTCGACTGTTCAATCGTTACTAAGTTGAAATAAGTAACCGTATTAATAATAATGACATTTAACAGAAGTATGTTAATAATAGACTTAAACACGTGCGATTTTAACTCGGCGATTAGGAAACCTAAACTGCGTCCTGAAATTATTATATAAAAATGGATGCCACATCTATTATCGCGTGAATATTTAGATGAGGCATTTAATAAAATCTTTGTGACATATTTAGAAAGATTGCAGAATAACATTATCTGAAAAATGGGTCGTTGTTCCTTGCAGTGTTTTCTTTACATTATGTACTTCTGCAATCTTTTTTGGGGATTGCGTACGCCGTTATTAGTGTTGTGGCGTTTGAATGTTGTCAGCGTGTATTTGAAAAATTATTCAGCTTTATTTTCATTATACATCATTTAGTTACCGGTTTAATCCGAAAGGGAACGCGTCATTTCCTATATTATAGGTATTTTTGTTTTAATCTTGTGTGCTTACTTTAAATTTTTACTTTTGTAGTTATGATCGGTAAGCTATTCGTAAACAGTGCAGTACCGGTTAATTATCATGAAAATTCCCGAATGAAAACTTACTGAAAAATAGGATAATACGTACCAGCTCTAACGAAGTCGGATGTGGAAGAGTACTTAATATCCTCAATAGGTTAGATCTTTAATTAATTTGTTTACTTAAACTTTATTTGCATTTAAGAGAATAATGTTATAATCAATGGATTTAAATACTGGTATTAAAATTATGATGTGTAATATTATTTTGTACAAGATCAAATTAACGAAATACTAACTTTCACATAAACAAAAGTTACGTATAATTTTTTTGAATTAAAAAATTCGGGTTGGAAAAATTTAATAGCAACATTTGTGGAAATTAATTATCGGCCGATAGAGTACATATTAAAATACGTGGCGAGAGAGATATGTTAATATGTTTTGTACGTGTTTTTGAAAAAAAGAAAAATATCATATATGTAATAAAATAATGAAATGTACACATACAAGTAGAAACAATAAATAGTTATTTTTAACATTTATATTATAAAATGTACTATGAATAATTCGCAAATAAAAAAATACTTTAAATTGAATATTAAAAAGTTTTCTCCGACTTCAAATAATCCGGCAAAATCATCCCGTATAATGAAATAGTTCTTTAAAGTATCGTTCGAGTAATTTGGCAAATTCATCTTCTCTGACTAAGTAGTTTTCTAACGTATCATTTTATTTATTTTGGAATCGATAAATACAAGGGTTAGAATTGTATAACTTCTAAATAAATAATTATTTCTCTACAAATTTGTTTGCTCGCTTTCATATCACCTATCGACATAATGTTGGTGATTTAATTAACTATTTGATTTGGTGATTTAATTAACTATTTGATGCGCAGATGGTGTTTTTATTCTCAATCCATAATTTGGTGGATAACCATTTACGATGTTCGATCTCACTTAAATTTCCTTAGTTCGGCCTTTCGTTTTAAATTAGTATAATTTACTGCTCCTGTATCTTTTATTATTTACTGGTTGCGCGTTTTTCTAGGTTTTCTTTTGCATCGTTTCCTTCAACTATTTGTACTAGCGTCTGATTATGACGAAATAATTCTTACATCTTATTTTGAACGTCTTTATTAGAGTTATTAATTTCGCGTATTTTTTCTAGTATTTTCTCATTTATACTTTTTACGTCCACGTAATTTTTTGACATTTATTCGTTAATCGTCCATTTTTTTTTTACCCGTACGCGCAATATAAAGTGCTTGCTACTAGTTTTCAAGTTTATACTTTTTGCCAATTAGTAAGGATTAATTTTTATTACCGGTTTTTGTTAGGTTAAACTCTATCGCTTCTCCTGTCCTGAATTATTACTATTTCAAAGTATATTAACTTTATTTAGCGTTTTTCTATTCATTTTTGCGCACCGATTATTATTAAGACCGATGGTTTCATAATTACATCGCGTTTTATATTTACTACTTTCACGAAACTCATTATAGAATTAATTACCTAGGTATTTCGTGTTAATAAATAATTCGTATATCGATTATACAACTTCGATCTCTAGATAAATCTAAGAGGAAAAAATTTGCAACGATAAGTCGATTACTGTATTAAGATCTCATTTTGAATTATTACTTCATAATGGTTTCAGAATATGAATAAATCGTGTATGCGTTAATTAGACAAGTTTAATACGAATCTTAAATATTTACAAAAATTCAAAAGAAGGATCTATCGTTTATTATGCCATGTCGACAATCGGCATTTAGATGATAACGAAGAACAATATTTTTCATTTAGTAACATTGTTAGGCAGACAAAATAAAATTAGATTAATACCCATGTTCGCCGTTTAGAAAACCGTCATTCCGTGTATATACTGTACAAATGGAAAGTTGCAATGTATGTTGGTAAGACTGAAAATGTTCTCTAAAAGAAGACCAAACTATAAACTCGGTAAATAATAGTTCACTTGAGTAACACTACTCGATAAGAGTTTAAACTTTCACGTACATGTTACCTATTGTCTAAATAAAACTCGTGTCAACACATAATTATGTATATTAAGTATGTAGGAAATTTATATGTAATGAGTTTATACAGAAGTCCTTCGTACCTGGCACGAAGGACTTCTGTATAAACTCATTAAATATAAATTTCCCACGTACTTAATATACATAATTAAATCATATCTAACCAATAGAAAATTTTATATAAAATTAAAAGGTTGTGAAACCTTAACGTGCTCCTAGGAAGCATCTTGGAACTATTCTACATATCTGACACCCCAGACTGTGACAACACCATATTCAACAGAAAATCTACCATGTCAGTGAAAAATAAACTTTTACTCTATCATAATGTTATCCCGCTTAGGATGCTATCCTCTGGCAGTTTATAGAGGCTACAAAATCAGCGCTTCAGAATTATATTAAACAAACAAAATTGAGCTCGAATCAAATCCATGCATGATATTTTATACTTCCCCTTTATACGTGACGAAATAGTAACGAGAACGAGGAAGTTTTTTGATCGACGTATCACCATTATCGTCATCATCATCTTGCCATGCTCTCTTCACAGAGCGTACACTATCACTTGCCTTGCATCTGTCAGTAATTGTCATAGAGAAGACTTGTTTGTCCAGCTTATAATATTTTACAGTCAATCTGTTCTCCTTCTTCCAGGACTTCCCTTCCATCTTTCCTTAACGTTATAACGTAGGTTTTTCTTTCTGTCGGATTTTGCACTATATTTTTTATAATTTATAAGTAGTACTTATGTTGTTTAAATTAATTTTTAATATCGGTTATAGACATTATTCTTGGTACGATTGCATCATATTTTTGTTTTATTATTGGAAATCAGATTCCAAATAAACCTTATTTCTTCTTTCTTTCTTTCTTACTTTTGTACCAACACACGTTCTCACTTTTACAACTATTTCGTAAAAAAAAAACACACAACTAATTAACTAATCATTTACAAATCATTTATTCAATCACATCTTTTGCTAGCGCCTCCCGTGCGGAGTTGTGTTAGTAATTTATCTTATAAGGTCCTTTATAAAAACGAATGTTGTTGGATTATTCTAAATGAATTGATAAAAACATAATAAAAACAAATTTAATTACTAAAAAATTTTCATTAACGGAAAGCTTTTCGATAATTACGGTATTATCAAGCATATACAACAGACGTTATATATAAATTAACTGTAATATTTATATAACAATTTATACGTTTGATATACATTTAACTAGCAATGGTAATTTACTATTAAATTTATTTTTATTTTTACAATAACATTTACTTATTAAACCGATTTTAAAAATTGATCTCATTATTTAATAAATTATTACTACTTCTGTGTTTTGTAATTTTACTAATAATTTTTTTTTTTTTTTTTAATTTATATTCTACGTGTAAAATTTTTATATTTTCTATGTTACGTTTTTCTTCTCCGCAGTGTTTTCCATAAAGTGACTCGTCGTCATTTTCATTTTTATATGAAGTAAAGTATTCTCTTAAGTTTGTCGCCTCGTTTCACCTATATAAAACTTATTTTAAGAATTTATAAGCGTATTTTCCTTTACATTTAATCGATCCTAAATAATTAACTTTTTCATTTTTATTTTGTTGCGAATTTCTATTATTTGGGTTTGTTCCGTAATTGATCTACTATACTCGGATTTCTATTTATTCGCTATATTTGCTTAATAATGTTATTTTCTGCTTAATAATGTTATTTTCTTTATTAAGTTTGCTTTTGTTGTAACTTAAAATAATTTTGACTTTATTACCATAATTTCTTAAGCCAGCTAGTTTACGCGACTTTGCATGAAAATAAATCGTTTGGTATTATTACATCTGTTAGTGTTTGTTTTCTTTGCATATCGATATCTAATATATTATTGTTCATGTTGATATCGGGCGACAAATAAATAATAGACTGAAAGAACACTTTACTTCGTATAAAAAAATTGAAATGACGAATCACTTTATGGCAAACACTGCGGAAAATAACATAGAAAATATAACGGATAATATAAAAAATTTTATACGTAGAATATAAATTTAAAAAAAAAAAAAAGGAAATTATTAGAAAAATTACAGATTATAAAACACAGAAGTAGTAATAATTTATTAAAATAATACGATCAATATTGATGAAGAATTAAGTTTAAAATCGGTTTTATAAGTAAATTAACAAAACAAAGTTAATATCTATGAAAATTATTTTATTAACGCAAAGCTTACAATCACGTTATTTTCAAGCATATACAATAAACGTTACATATAAATTAACTGTAATATTTAAGTAAATAACAACTTATATATTGATATACATTTAACTAGCCGTAGGTAATTTATTGTTAAATTTTTACTTTTACTATAACATTTACTTATAAAACCGATTTTAAAATTAATTCTTCATCAAAATTGATATTTAAATTATTACTACTTCCGTGTTTTATAATTTGTAATTTTTGTAATAAGTTTCTTGGTTTTTTTTTTAATTTATATTCTAACGTGTAAAATTTATATATTATCTGTTATATTTTCATGTTTTTCTTAAATAAATATTAGTGATTTAACTAATTTTCAAATTATTCTCTTAGTCTGTTATTTATTTGTCGCCCCGTTTTACCTATATAAAACTTATTACATTTTGTGCAGTTTATTCTGTATACTCTAGATTTTTGTAATATCTCATTCTCTTCTATGTTATTGTTGCAAATTTATTTAAATAGTTATTTATTGTTATCGTAATATTGTACTTTTTAAACATTTTTAAAAATTTGTATTTTCCTATATATTTAATTGATCCTAAATAATTATCTTTTTATTTTTTATTTTGTTGCGGGTTGTTATTTTTCGGTTGTTCGGCAATTGATTATACTCGGATTTCTATTTATTCGCTATATTTGCTTAATAATATTATTTTCTTGATTAAGTTTGCTTTTGTTGTAACTTAAAATAATTTTGACTTTATTACCATAATTTCTTAAGCCTAGCTAGTTTATGCGTTTTTGCTTGAAAAGAATCGTTTGGTATTATTACATCTGTTAGTGTTTGTTTTCTTTGCATATCGGATATCTAATATATTATTGTTTATGTTGATATTTAAATGTAAGAAATTTATATTTTTATTACCTATTTCTACTGTAAATTGAATGTTTTAATTAAAGTTGTTTAATTCTATTATAGATTTAATTTTTTCAACTTGTTATTCCAAATAATTAATATATCATCTATATACGTTAAACAAAATTTTATATTGTTTTTAAATATATTATTTTTTTGAGATATTACGTTTTGTTTTTGTTAATTCATAAAATCACTACTCTCCGATACATGAAAACGTTATAAGTAAATGTTATTGCGAAACTAAAAATAAATTTAGTAGTAAATTAGCCTGCGAGTAGTTAAATGTATATCAAATGTATATATATATATATGTTGTTGTTATATAAATATTACGGTTAATTTATATGTAACGTTCATTGTGTATGCTTGATAACGACGCAATTTTCGGAAATCTTCGCGTTGATAAAAATTTATTATAATGATTAATTTTGTTTTTAATAATTCATAAAATCGCTACTCTTTGATATATCAACATTTTTCCGAATATGAAAAAATAAGCAAAATGCGCGAGAAAGAAAAAAAAAATAGAATTTATTATACGAAAAAGAAAAATTAGATTTCTTAAATTAATCATTGTATCGTTCGGAAAGAATACAAAATCTCTTAACCGATACGCTTAAAGATAATCTTATAGCGTGAAATAGTAAACAAATAAAATTTCAAATAAAAACTGGAAAAAAAAAATCGCAACGATAATAGTAGTTAAGTATACAAGACGTAAACAAAAATATAAAACAAGAAACACATTTATAAACTTTACACAATACAAAATAATATAATGAATTAAGAGATAGATTAAAAAATGCGTCGACTAGTAACATTTGTGCACTAACAGTAAGAAAGATATTTATTTTAATACCTTTTCTACTTGCGTCCTGAAGATTGATAGTTAAGTCGGTAGACATGCGGCAAATATATAAAAATTTCAATGTTTTAATTATGACCTCTTGTATATACGGATAGCGCAGTATATCGTGCATAATAGATTCACCTGTACCTAAGATTCTCAAACATCGGTTTTTGTAAACGCTGTAATTTATTAATATCAGCGAGACCGGTGTTCGACCTTGTTCATATACGTTAGTACCTTGTTGATCGGAATGAGTGAAGATTTTCTATCGAATATACAAAAAAAAAAAATAAAAAAAAAACCGGTCATTTTTTGATTTGCTCTGAAAACGCATTCATTTACACGCTTCGTGAATATAAGCCTAGAGTCGATATTTCCATAGACTGATTATTAATTTTAATATACTTGTTTAGCGTAGGTGTTCGTTTAGTGAACATCATAGTTTTATACTGTCGTTTAGTTTAATTTTCCATTTTGTAGAAAAATTTAGATAATTTAATCAATTGTTTATAACGATGCCGACATAAAAGTTAAGTGAGCACCGGGAATATCATTTATTGTAAATGATGAATAATAATAGTCTAAGGATACGGATCTTATTTTAGATTTTTAATGTTTGATTTTAACACAGAATTTCCTGTTTGATAAGTAAGAATTTAGTACTGGAAATCTGTATTTAATTAACTTAGAGGTCCATCGTGCCACGTAGTATCGAAAGCTTTCAAACTATCTAACAATGCTAATAATTCTCTTTTTTTCGAATTTTTTTAAATCTCTTTCGGATATGTTAAATCAGCGCATGGATAGGTAACTTGATTATGAGAAATTAGCACTATGGGATATTTAAAATACGGTCGAACATCATGCAATTGTTTGTTGTTTTTTTTTTATGCGATTAGTTCTGCACTAGATAAATAAGTAATTATGACTAAGAATCTTTATCCTTACGTTGTAAAAAATACAAACGTAAAGTAGTGACGGCTATAGACAATATAAATGAAATATGGCAGATACGTTAATTTGATTAGTTTTGCTAAATCTTAATAATTTGCAACACGCGGGAATATTCGTGTCCTTCTTGTGGGCGCCTCGTCATAAAGATATTCCGAACAATAAATTTGTTTAACTCATTAGCTGAAGACGTGTCATCTAATGCCGTACAACTCTCCCTAGTGTCTCGCAAGGATACGGTTCACTCTACTCAGCTGCAGCATAAGGATCATCTGTAGACTGAGTCGATCACCTCTTATTACTACCAGCTTCAACCGTCTCTCTCCAAACTTTCGTGGTTCTATTTCTTTAAGAAGATTAATTTTAGAGGAATTGTACTCATCATTAGATTACGATTTGGACACTGACCGTCTTTTCCGTATGCAATTTAGAGGAAGTCCTTTCCGTCCCCTCCATTCTGAACAGGCAGTCTGCAATTCTGATCAAGTTTTTCTTTTTAAAAATGCTTGAGCTTTACCTTATCTTGCTACGTTCTCTATGCATTATACCTCCGTATAATATATCGTCCCTTCCTCATTTAGATAATCTATTCCCCCAGATAGCAACTTTTCTAGAGAAGTCAGCATCTTTAATTAAAATATAAATCATCTCCACAGTATCACGTTATTAAAAAAATCATTTATTCGTATGATTAGGATTATGATAATGATTTTGAACACTACTTATTCCGTATTTTACATTGTATATATATATGTTATGATATACTTACTGATCATTTTAGGAACCGTTGTTGAATGATTGGTTTCTCTATAAAAATTAATTAATCACTATCTTGGAATTAAAACCGTAAGAAGAACCATATTCTGGAAAGATCGTGAACAAAAACACGGTGCCCAAAATTGGAAAAAAGAGGTAAGTCAGCAAAACTTTTATTTAGTTTATAACTATAGATGTTAATTATATGGAAAATGTTTTTTTATTTTTGATTGAAATCAGTAATGTTGTCGTAGATTTATTCTCTCGGTATCCATACTGACACGAATCTATGATACTGTTATTTAATAAATAATTTTTTAAATATTCTCCTACATATTTTTCTAGTACCTTACTTAAGGATGTTCCTATCGTAATCGGTCTGTAATTATTTAAGTCTTTGTGATTCCTTTTTTTATACACCGGCCTTACAATTCCGGTCTTCATCCTTCTCTGATAGATTTATTTATTAGTTTTGTAAGTACTATGTAGAAATTATCGTTATTTGTAAATCTTTTATCCTAACTTTATCACACCCTGTAGCTTTTTTTTATTCTTTTTTTTTTTAATTACTTGTTTAATTTTTTTCTACTGTTTGCTGTAGGTATATATAAATTACTTTCCGGTGGCTTGTTATCTGTGTACGTTTCGCATAATTTCTCTTCACAACTGTGGATTTGATTGACTTGTATGAAAGTATCCAATATTTTATCTGCCGTTTCTTCACCATCTCCTATATACTTTTTAATTATTTCATCCACTATTTCTTTCTGATGACCACCTAATATATTCTTTATTATCCTCCATGTCTCTTTCACATTACCACTTACTTCACAAATTTTTTTGCTGTAGTATCTATCTCTTCCTTCCTTAATTTTAATTTTCGTTTTATTTCTCGCTCGTTTATATAATTCCTCCAGTTTCTTATTCCTACGTCTTTTCCTTCATTTTTGAAATAAAATGTCCCGTTCTCGTATAAGTTCTAAAATTTCTTTTGTCATCCATTCTTTATTCGCGACTTGTCTCCTAGTTTTTGTATTACTTTTATACACATTAGTGCACTTTTTATATATCTCTTCCCATTTCTCCATTATTTGTGCATACATTTGGTTCGAGACTTGCGTTCTCCATTATTTCCCATTTCTCATTTTTCAAACTTCCTTTTAGTTTCACTTCATCGATACTTTTTTTTCTTTATTTTTTCTTCCTTCATATTTTGATTCATTTTTACCAATTTGCATTAGATAATGATCGCTTATCTTTGCGTTTATTAACAATGAATTTACTTTTGTTCCTTCTTTGACTCTTACTGCTATGTGGTCGATACAAGATTTTGTGCACCTATCCTTTACGTATTCTTCTCTTGTATTCTCTCTTATTATGTGACTTAATCCATTTCCCGAAATTATATTTTCATATCTATTAACTATATTACTTACTTTATTTAAATCTATATTTATATCCCCGATCACTAATAACTCCATAGATCTCCAACATTGATTGAAATTCTGTTATAAATTTCCATTTATCTTTACTCGGTGATCTGTAACATGCCATAATTGTTATTGCTCTATTCGTCTCTATGGTCACTTCCCCTATGAGCACTTGATATTGTTCAACATTTTTTACTTGCTTTAACTCAAACATACATAGGTTTCTCACGAGAATTCCTCCTCTATAATGTTTTTCCTTTTTAATGTAATATTGTTTATATCCTTCCCCAATTCATACATTCTATAATTCTCCTCTTCCCTGACATTGGTTTCGGTCATTATCATTATTTGAATATTTGCATGTTTCAGAAACCATTCTAATTCTGACCAGGCTTTATTTAATGATCGTACATTCAAATGCAATACGTTAATTCCTTCCTTCTCATCATTCTCCGTCCACTGTTCTATATTTTGAAATACATTCGTCTTTCCCATCTAAAACTGATATGTTGCCATTCACATTTTGTCCTTTAAGCTCCTTATCTATCTATATAGATACCTTCCCCTTTTATTCCTACATATCACATGAATACAATAATTAAAACATTAAAATACTAATTATAATAAGCTACTAATAGATATAGAATAACTTGATAACCGAAGTAGTGTAAAATAATTTTAACTTGATAACCGAAGTAGTTAAAATAATTTCCTAACGATTTCTTCGTTATCGAATATTTTAATAGCTTTGCTTCCTTCTTCTTTTCTTGCGTAATCCATTCCTTGTCCATACGTATTTGAAGTTCATTTGACGAGCTCGAATTTTAGTATTATACAGTAGCTGCTTATTGTATTGTGTTAAATTTTCGTTTACATATATTTTCCTCCCTTCCGTTCTGTTTTTTATTATCTCTTTATCGTACATCGGTGTTTTTTTATTTTTTAGAATTTCATCTACTTTCTGACGACCAACTTTTACAATTATTGGCTTCGGTTTATTTTCATTTCTGGTAAATAGCCTATGTGCCGCTTGGATATTTTCACAATTTAATTCCGCTCCCATTTTCGCCGCTACAGCTATTACTATATCATTTATATTTTCGTCTTTATTTTCCGTTATTCCATGTAATTCGATGTTGTCTCTTCTTGTGTATTGTTCCAATTGGTTTATTTTTATCGTTAAATTCCTAATATTATCGTCCTTCTCTTTATTTTTCTCTAATAAATTTTCAAATTTTTGATTCACTTCTTTTAATTCTGTTCTTAATTTCATATTCTCTTCAGATATCTTCTGATATTGTTCCGCGAAAAACTGTACCGACCTTTCTATTTCGTCTAATTTCGACACTTTATATTGTATCTCTTGAACAGTTTCTAAAACTGTACTTATTTTGTCCATGATTGTATTATTTTCAAACCTTTGATCCTTTTCATTGCAGTCAACACACCTCCATTTTTTCCTTTCCACTCTAGTTTTTGATAAATTTTCCGTTTCTCCGCTACATTTTATTTCGCAATACTGTTTTTCACATTGCAAGCACTGTAAATAACCGGATGTCCCATCTATTTATTACATTTGCCACATTTACGTACCATTTCCCCCCCCTTTTTTTTTTATTTTATACGAAATAAATAAATACTTATAATTTATATACGTATATAGTAATTTAAAGTATATCACCGAATGAGGATAGTATTCTTGTATTTAAACGTGCTTCATACGTTGCTATTATTATTCTACCTTACGTTCGAATAGTCTTATCGCACTTTGTAATCTATACTTTGATAACGCGAAGAACACAACTAACAATAACCGACCGAAACGTTCTAGATCCTGAACTCTTTGTCATAATTCGTCGTTACTAATACATATGTTGTTGTTGTTTTTGAAGTGTGGAAAAATGGGTTTAGAATATACTATTTTTAATACACATAAAGTAAGTGTAAGATTAGATGATACCGTGTTAAATGAGAATTCAATTAATTTACCTGCTATTGACAGTTGTCTATTATACACTCGTTTTCTCTTTGTCAACTTTCTTTTAAGACGAAGCTTCATCAAATCGATTATCGATGAAAAAAAACCTTATCGGCGATAATTGTTTTTAATGTTTTATTTTATTCACAATCTGACCATGCGTGGCCATTTAGCGACTATTTTTTGGTGTTTGTTATCTGTCATGAGGAGAAGAAGCGCACATTGGTGTTCTCACCCAGTAGCCTGTTACCATAAACTAGGTCCAACGGTTTACTGCATTTTAATCTTCTCATGTCACATTGGCACTGTCCAACATGTATTTAGCCAAGCTGTTAGAATGACAGTCTACCATATCTTTGGGCATACTGCTTTATAATATCAGATACGTACGGAATATCTTTGGGCATACTGCTTTATAATATCAGATACGTACGGAATGTTTAGAAATCTTCATGTAGAGTTGCATTGATTATGTACTGCGTCCGTAATTTTTCTTAAGATTTTATTTTAAGCCGTTAGTATTATTCTAATATATGTATCTGTATCCCAACCCCACAGTTCAATTATATAGGTCCAGATTGGTGGAACCGCAACTGTGTATACCAGTCGTTTATTGAAGTGTCAGAGCGCTGTTTCTATCTATGAGCTAGTTCATTTTCTGAATTCGGATATTAAGTTTATTTATTTTTTTAATTATTATCACGACGGTGCATGTCCAGATATCGAATACTAAACTGAATTAGTATACTAAATTTTTAATTTTAACAGGTGGAACTACAACTTTCCTATTAGTAAACTGCACGTTGATGGATTTGTTCTCGTCAGCACTTACTTTGCACATTTTGAACCAGTTATGTACTTTATTAAAAGTTTTCTGCAGGTTATTATTGAGGGTATTGACATCTGTGTAACACGAGTGTACAGCTGTATCGTCAGCAAAAGTAGCTGCATGTATGTTTTTGATTAGTGGAAAATCTGCGATATGCAGTACATACAGCGTGGGTCCCAACACGAATGATTGTTAAGTGGATCTTTACCGAGCTTAGAAATCATGATGACTTGTGCAAATTTCTACAGCATTGGGGAAATAATGCAAGCGAATCAGAGTATTACAAATTAAGTGTAAGCAACATAATAGCTTTTCTAGGCACAATTCTTTAATAATTTCTCTGTTATTAGGTCATATCATGGACTTTTGTTACCTAAATCTAAAATTTTCGTCTGGTCCTAATAATGGAAATTTTCGTTGCGGATGCAGATTTACAGTGAACCTGCTTTAAAAACATGTTATATTTCGCAATCTGAAAATACTTGGAAATCTGCTTTATTTGTATATAATTAAATTTGAAGTATTGGGGTGTTCGTGCCCATTATATATATAAAAAAAAAAAGAAAGAAAGAAAAAGTATTGGGGTACACGCTGTAAGAATTTTGTCGAGTTTAACTTGTATTATAATGAAATATTTTTTAAAAAATAAATGTAATGGGAATACCAGCAAGACTGAACGTATATCTTGTAACGTAGCAATAAAGTCGACCCATTTTGGTAGTCGATTTATTTATTACAGTTTCTTCTGCGTGTAAAAATGAATAACCTGATCTAGATATATTTGCTGATAATATATATATATATATATATATATATATATATATATATATATATATATATATATATATATATAATATATATATATAATATATATATATATATATATATATATATATATATATATATATATATATTACAATATAATTGGGCACAGGATTTTTTTCACTCAGCTTGGTATATAATTATTTAAACGGATATATTAGTCATTGATATTAGTTTATGCAATATAATTAGAAATAGCTAAATATACACGAATGTGTTTAATAGTAAGTAGGTAAGACATATTTATTGGCAATTGTATTTTGAGAGATATAATTTGATTATATAATAGTTCAGAGCTGTAGTAATTCCAAAAATACGTGATCTACATCTGCTATTTCGTTGTCATTGGAAGGATGAGGGCAAAAAAGAGCATTTACGGGATTATATCGGTATAAGGACGATAATCTTAATCTACATAAAGTAATAATGAAATATCGAAGTACGTTATTTGGTAATTTTATGACGCTAAACCGCGATTTTATAGATATTAGTGGTTGAATCGATCTGTTAATATGGTGCTAGATAAGGATTAGATACTGTTCCAATATTCTTTATAAACAAAATTTAATGAGACACAAAAAAAATCTGTTAAAGGTCTATATGGAATAAGCATACCGCTATTTGAAGCGGACCTGGCTTCTGCATCAGCAACAGTATTGCCAAATATACCATAATGTCCAGGAATACAGAAGAACCTAACAGAAATATCCAGATTCTAACAGCGAGGAAACCAAAATTTGGATTTCATATAAATAAAGCGATGCATGAGGATTAAAAGTGATTTTAGAGCGGTTAAACAGCTTTTATAATCGATAAGAATGAAAACTGACGAAGCTGCACGATGTTGATAAACGTATTTTAACGCTTGGTATATTTAGCCTCGGCTGTAAAAATCGAAGAAAAACGTAATAGAACGAATTTCTTAATAATGTTTAAAGAAGAAACTACGAAAGCAGCACCGACTTTATTATTAAACTTGGAACCATCTGTATAAATCGGGAGGAAACCCTGTCCAGTGTTTTTCCAGTGAACCATTAAAAATGGAAGTGTTAAAACCAGAAGAGGAATACATAGTTTTATGGAAGATTTCTTAATTTCTAATTTTATATTATTAATAGAGAAAAGGTCGGAAAAATAAGGAGAGGGTGATAAAGGAATAATTAAGTTGTGATAATTGGAACATTGTTTATAGAAGATTTACAAAGAATTTGCAAGAAGAAGAAGAAATTTATTTATTTACATAAATTCAATAAAAGTACAAAAGAATAAGAATTACGCCTACCGGAATTATAATATCCTTACCGCTAATAAACAAAATTTTTTATACGTAATATATCTGATAGTATATTTACTAGATTACAAATATAAATATATAAAACGCGGGAAAAAATTTGAAAAAAAACCCACTCCATAAAACGCTTTGTATCACATTAAGCATACAAAAAGGAATATTATTCGATATAATAACAATTATAAAGATGTATAATATAATACACATATACTTACCTATATATATAATATATATATATAATACACACATGTATATTATACACAGATACATTAAATATTAATCATTTACAGTAAATTATGTTTAAGGCGTCTATGCTTATACTTTGTGTACATAAACTGTAGCTGCCTGGAATCGTAATTTCCGATCATTGAGATGTACTGATTTTCATGCAATACACAATTATCGCAGAACTTACGAGTTATAATCCCGAATAAAGGGTATATTTAATATCTCATGCATGTCCACTATTCTAGCATACCTTGGGGCACTTAATACGTATCTTAAACACATATTTTGTACTAATTGCAATTTATTAAAGCTCGCCTTCGAGATAGAAGACCAGGCGGGACAAGCATAAGTCATCACAGGAAGAATAAGTGCTTTATAAATGATGAGCTTATTATTAACGTTAAGGTACGATTTACGATTAAATAATACACTGTACTTACTGCTTTATTTGTTTTTAGAGCTGCGTAATTTACATGCGCCGAGAAGGTTAATCGTTTATCTAATAAAACTCCCAAATAACGTATACTATCCGACCAATTTATAACTTAGTTTATATGGCGAGGACCTCCATTTGTTATAAATAAATAAGAAATTTGTTGACTGATATTTTTTTACATTTTAAAAGGTTTAATGAGTCCGAGCATATTTTCTTCACAATTTCCAAATATATCCTCAATGGTTACTGGAGGAAAACGTTTGGCTTGTACTTATTTCCTTTCATTCTACTACGGTCATTGGAAACCCGGCACACCAAAGTTGTTTGCTCTGTTTTATTTAACATACGATTGTTTTAATCTGTGCGTTGAGTTAGAATGTGTATTTTTCCAATTTTTGAGAATTAGTTTGTGTTTACAAGCTCGGCTCTATATTGCTTTTGTTTTTTACGTGGAGAGCTTTTATGCATTTTTCTTCGACCACAAAAGAGGATTATTAGTTGTTTCTTGAAAGCGCAGATTGTGCCCGATAAAGATAAAGATTATGAGATCAGTTGTGAACAGATTCATTTGAATTGAAAGCAGATTATTTCAGTTATTGAATTTACCACTCTATTAAATAAGGTTGGACTTGGAACATTGCGGAACACCATTACTCAAATCGTGAAAGTTTGATATTTTATCATGTTTAAAGCGAAAATTTCTGTATTGCATACAGTTTATTACAATTCTGGTAAATTATACTATTTTTTCCAGCCATCAAAAGCTTCTGTGAAATAAAAAATACAAGTTATCTGCGATGCGATAAAATTAATCATTGTAATCTTGTATTTATGATTTTTTCCATGATTTCACATGACACTAATGTCAGGAAAATTGTTCTATAATTGTCGAATTATTTCACTTTGTCGCAGTTTGCCATATTATTAAAAATGTTCCAGAAAAGACTATATGTTGTATAATAATCGAAGAAGGCTATCAAAAATTTCCTGGTAGCGTATTTGAACATGTTAATATGAAATAATCTTTACACGGAATTTTTTATGTAGTTATTAACGAGTAATTCACTGCAGGTGATATTTTGATTGTGTAGTTCTAATCTGTGATTTATTTATGTGATAATTTAAGGAATCTCCATTTGCTGAGCCAGCTAAATTTTTCGATCAGATTTTCGACGATTTCCACCATATCCAGACCGTTTGAGTAGCTTAACTCTGAACGGTAAACACTATCCTATCGATAGCTAACGAAATATCATATTTCCATCTCGACCATATTGACTCCATTTCCTGGCCGAATGCTCCGTGTCCGACTATGCCACGCTCATTCTGTCGTATATATTAGATCTATGTACCGATCGAAAGGTATATATGTATCGATGGAAAGGTCGAAAATGTCGGAAATGTAGAAAAAATTCTTCCAAAAGCTTCGAAACTAGCCCTAAAAACTGCAATAAAATCGGAATTAGAAAATTGGTCAAAGGTCTTCCAGCTGGAGTTCCTTCGCGAGCTTTTATCCGACCGGAACGGTTTATATATCGATAGAAAGCTCTGAAAGCGTACTTTAATAAAGGTTATATCGATTTTCGATATAAGTCTTATAGCGAAGGAGCTATAAACGACGGAATGTGGAAACTTTGAACAACACTCGGATTCCTTCGAACTTTGAACTTTTCTACCAATGGTACGGTCGGTCGGACGGCTTTAAGATAAAGTTCATATTAAAGCTAATATCCGGTTGAATAAATAAGGTTATATCAGTTGAGGCTTATATAGTAATAGGAAAGCGGCTTTAAAGCTCGGAACTTTTCAGTCACAGTTCGGTATCCGAAAAATGCCGGGTAAACCGAATTGTTCCGGAAGTTGGGCGCATCGTACGACTATCGAACAAAAGACGTAAAAGATAGCCTATAGGGTTTAGTAATAAATTTCGAGGGCTTTTTTCGAGTTAGACCCTGGTTTTTTTTTAACGAAGATTTTTGTAAAAAAAGTCAATTTCGCGTATGTCAAAATGGCCAACTTCGACCTGGGCTAAAGGCCAGAATTTCGCCTTTTGCGAAAATTTCGCTATATATCATTTCGATAGGGAATTTAGCAAACTTTCGATCAATATCGAATTCGACCGGGGTTAACTTTAAGGAAAGTTAAGAAAAAGTCGATTTTCCAGAAAATGGCTGAAATTTCCAAATTTCGACTTTGAGATTTTGGCAAGGCTCAACGGTCGGACATTTCGAAAAATGACCTTCTACGAACGTTATAGCGTTAAGAGTCTAGTTTCGAAAAAGTCCGACCCCAACGCGTTAGCTCGAATAGCCGATTTTATATACGGTTTAAAGGTGAAAAAAGCCGATTTTGTAGCCCAGAGAAAGCATCAAATTTCCTTATAGTTATATATAAAAATATAAAAATAAAATAATAATAATAAATAATAAAATAAATAATAACTATTAGTGGTTATGTACATATTACATGAATCGAGGTGAACTGCGGATAATTACTTTCAATATTAGAAGCGTTCGTAGGCATTTCGATGATCTGATGGTGTTTTTAACTAATACATTTTCTGATTACCACTTAATTATTTTAACGGAGATTTGGATTTACACAGAGGAAGTAAGACGTTATTCAATACCTAGTTACGTGACATGTCTGTAGTGTATTGATGACAGCAGATCGGGTGGTGTTATAGTGTACATTAAAGATAACATTCGTTCTAGAAATTTACATCTGAAAATTGATAGTGGTAATATAGTGGGCTTGTGAATTTATTTAGAGAGAGATCAGTCGTTAACGCTTATTAGTATTTATCGTTTTTGTGAGTCTTCCATAGCAGATTTTAACAATGACTTGCGTAAACTTTTACATCAAACCGGAACCCTAGGCTATGTTACTGGTGATTTTAATATCGATTTACTCGATATAATTTAGAGTAATGAATATTTAAACATATTGTATTCGTATGGTTTTAAGTGTATGATTAATGAGCGTATTTTTTTGGACGTTCTAGAACCCGCCCATCCTGCCTTGATCACATCTTTGTACGAGGATTGGCACTGTATCTTCAGTTGACGTTAAATATTTACTTAAACCTTAAACGTGTAGATTTTTCTGATCATGCGGGTATTTGTTCAACAATATCTGTCTCACCCAAACGTTTCACCGATTCCAGTAATGTAAACCCTTTTTTCGATAAACAATTGTTTAGCAGATATTTACAAACATTAAATTTGTCTTATTTGTATTCTAGTCATGCATTTACAGATGAGAAGTTCAGTTGGTTCACGTCCGAAATCTCGGAAACACTTTCCAAAAGTAGATATACTCTGAATTCTGCGCAACATCCCCGGAAACGGTCTCCTTGGGTTACGTCGGAAATTGTTCGGTTGAGCGGCGAAAAAATTCTGCTTATAAGTTAACTCTGCGTTTTCCATTCGATGAGGAAATAAAACGAAAATTCAAGCTAATATCTAAAAGAATGCAAGGTCTTGTCAGGTCTGCCAAAAAAGATTATTATTCTCTCTTATTGGATAGGTGTAGTAATAATTCTCGTAATTACTGGAAAATCGCTAATAAAATTATAGATAATAAAAAATCCGGAATTGAACTGGTAAATATTGATGGGGTCAAAGTGTCTGTTGTGAGTAGCGAAAAGTTAATAGCAAATGAATTTAATAACTATTTTAATGTCAGCGTCTGTAATTTGTTCAATAAATTTAAGCATCGGACTTGCTCCTCAACGCCCCCTACTGGCATTAGTTCAAACTTTTTCGCATTTTTAGGTCTTACATCAGCCGATGTAAAAGCTGCTATTATGTCATCATCTAATAGTTATTCATTTGGCCTGGATAAATTATCCTTGACATTAATCAAGGAAAACATGGAATTTTTTATTGAACCATTAACTTTTTTACATAATGCATCTATTACATCAGGAAAGTTTCCGGACGTATTAAAGGTTGGCGTGATTACACCTGTATTTAAATCGGGGAATAAGGCGGAAGTGTTATCGGCCAATCTGCGTCCGTTCTACATTATCTAAAATCTTTGAAAAGTGTGTTAAAAGAATTATTCTAAATTTTTTGGAAGAAAACAATTTTTTTTAGTAAAAATCAATTTGGAATTTTACAGGGCAAGGGTACTGATGATGATATTTTAACTGTCTAGAGGAGGGTAGATCAGCTGTGACGGTATACTTCGATTTTCAAAAAACATTTGATACGGTTGATCATATGATTTTGCTTGATAAGTTGTACGCTTGTGGGATACGTGGTTTTATGCATGATTGGTTTAAATCTTACTTGATAAATAGAACATATATATAACTAAAGTAAACGGTATCTATAGTGATCCGATAATATCTCATTATGGGGTATCGCAGGGTAGTGTTTTAGGCCCTTATCTCTTCCTAATCTATGTTAACGATTTATGTAACTTAAATATCAATGGACGTACTTTCAGTTATGCCGACGATACTGTGCTGGTGGTGAATTCCCGTTATATAAAAGTGATGCAGTTTTTAGTCCAAGTAGATGTGATATTTTGCGATGGATTAATAATAATAAATTAGTGTTAAACATAACTAAAACTAAGTATCTAATTTACAGTTTTCAACCGCAATATGAAATTTCTGATAATTTCAAGATTCTTGTAAGATGGTACCGGCTGCTCACGCTCGTTATTTAGCAAGTAAGCTTAGAAGGTTAAACGATTTATTTTATTATCTAAATCAATACCTGACCGAACGGCATCTCCGTCATTTATACGTTGCAATTTATCAGCCGGCTCTGGCATATGGAATTGTGCATTGGGGAGGAGCGGCCCGAATATATATTTCCCCATTGCAGACTCTACAGAATATTTTATTTAAGAATTTATTTAAAAATAGTTCAATTTTGACGGTGGAACAGTTGTACATCAGTTGCTGTTGTATTTAAAAATAGAAACACATTTAAAATATCGGTTAAAGATGGTGTAACTCGGAGTCCGTTTTCGGAATATGCTAAACTGTCAAATTACAATAAATACCATACAAGAATGCAGTTTTTATGGGTGCTATGCTATTCAATAAACTGCCTGCATCTTTTAAAGTTTATTTGAAAAATTATAAATGGCGTCGGCGAAAATTGTTAATAAAATATGTTACAACCGACAGGTGAGTTAGCCTAATTGTTTCATTGAGTTTATTAATTGTTAGCCTTTTTATTAAAAAGTTGTGGGCTTTGTTTACTTTGTTTATTGATAACGTGTGTTGTGACACTGCGTTGAAGATGTTTTTTGTATATAGGTATTCGAAGGTTATTTCCATTTCAGAGTAATATCTCAAGAATTAGTGTGTTAAAAAAAATTTAGGTATCCCATACTTCCAGTTTATTCTGCAAGTCTTTATGCCCGTGTATTTTATGTTAAATTATCAGTATTTTAAGCAGTTTAAGGTTGTTATTATGAGTTTAGTTGTGTTTATTAGCCCCAGTTTAAGTTCGTCCGACTTGTAAACCAAAACTTGTTGCACCAGCCAATTAAGTAAATTTAATATTTTATTTTTGGTTTATACGGCATTGTAAATTTTATTTTTGGCTTATACAACATTGTCAATGTCTGAATCAGTGTACATTTTTTCTTATTTCATATTCAATCAATAACTTGCATGTGCAGAACTAGACTAATGATTCAGCACTCGACAATGTGTGTTATTATTATATTTAATATTACTATTCTTAATTTGCATAAGGTAGTTTGCACGCTGTTATTCATGTTGAAATTTCCCGCTACTCGCGCAGGTATGCGCATAGCGGACTTTATATTATGTCTATGTATTGTATTTATGGTGTAATGGAATTATTATAATTAGTATTAAGCTCATTATCTACATATTACTTGTGTGCATGTATCTAAAATGTTTATGTATATTCATAAGCATGTAGGTATATATGTGTGTATGTGTGCGTGTGTTTTATATCTATGTGTGTACATAAGTATAATGTATGTATGTATATGTATGCGTATGTAAAGATATGTAGCATTTAAGTACCATGTATTTTTCCATTCTATCTGTTATTAAATAAATAAATTTGAATTTAAAAAAAAATTTAATGCAGGGGACGTATTAAAAGCAGGATAGAAATGAACTACTTTGTTAATTTTCTAGTTTAACTTTCAACTTATTTTACCTAAACTTTTAACAATTCCGTACCACCAATTCGATAAATTAATAAGAGAGGTTTCATGTTCTTACTTCCAAATCATACACAATATATACATATATATATATATATATATATATATATATATATATATATATATATATATATATTTATATGAGTGAAGAAGTGAGAGATAGAAGAAGGCTTGTTACGAAATAATTAGGATTTTAACGCACACATAAAATGATTAAATTTATATTTAATATTCCATTCGCAAAAATAACGATTTTCCTTTTTGACGGTTATTGATTTTGTGACAACTTCTGCATAATTAAGAAATCAACAGCTTAAAGTGTGCTTTCATTAATCCATTCAAGTCACTAAAGCTCGAAAATCAAAAATATAGAATGCATAACAGGGCAGTTGGATTATACAAATAATAATAACAATAATTCACGAGTTTTCCCATAATTATACCAAATGAAGTAGCACGGCACACATTTCTCATTTACATTCTTTAAATCAACTATGTAAACTAACTTATTTCGAACATTTCTCATTTACATTCTTCAAATCAACTATGTAAACTAACTTATTTCGAACATGTTTGTGGTGTGCAAATGAAGGTTTCTTGATCGTGAGACGATGTCGATCTTTAAATTCCATATAATATTTTATATATAATCATCGCCGTATCAAATGACATTTATATCGTTTTTCAATTTGTTGCTGTACCAACTTTCTCTATATTAAAAATTCTTTCCGCGGAAATATTAAAAAATAATTAGGACGCAACTTTGCTATATTGAAAATGATTCTAGTTCGTTAGTCTGATTACGAGTTCTTGATTACTATAAAATCGTTCTCGTTTATTTTAACTTTTTGCAGAATTTTTTAAATCAATTTTTTAATGGCTGACATCATAAAATGCTTTTACATAGTCTAGGAAGCAGCCAAAAGCATTTTGACGCATATTATGACATTTCTATAATAGAACATTTAATGCCATTAATACTTTTATAATAGCTGACTGTGCACGTATTATAAATTAACTCTCTGAGAGGTCAAATTCACATTTTCTCTTCATTCAGTTATCGGTTATGCCAACGAATATTTCGAATATATGAATCATCAAACTAGTAGTCCTGTAATCATTACGTACTTTAGGATACCACTTCTTTAGTAATGGAATGGACGTTGATTTCAGTCCTTTGAGAATTATGTCTGTTATATATATATATATATTTATCTTAAACAATTTTAACAATTTTTGTTCAGATTTCATCATTATGTAACTGATAAGAGCCGAAACTTCGTCTGGTCCTGTTGTTTTTGTAGCTTGTATTAAATTTCACGGCAAATTTTTTTTTATTTATCTCTTTTTATTGGGCTACCATTTAGTTTACCCATATGTTTGTAGTAAAAGTAAACTAATATAAATGTTATAGGGAGGTTCATGTTTAAATATAGATAACAGAATTTAAAATCTAAGATTATGTATACATCGGTATGACAGAGATTTAGATATTTATATGAAAAGGAGCGTTAATAGCAAGAAGAGCTTAATAAAAAGCAATATGAAAATAACTGCAATAGAAACATTCGAGGATCTGCCAGTATGTTGTCATGAATATCGCTATACTACGCAATCCATTCAAAATTTAACGATCACTCCGAACGAGCTTAATTGAAATTTGTAATTAAAGATTTTATAAATAATTAATCGTAAAAACTGAACTGTGAATGTTGTAATGCCAACAAACAACTCTTAGACTTAGAAGGGATTTAGAATATTGGTAGAAAAACGATGAATAGAAATGTAGCTGTGAGATTTCAGAATAGCAGCAGTCCCTGCAATAAAAATAGAACATATTTTGTTGGGGGTAAGTGTTTTGGTGATTCTAGTTCATACAAATCGACCAGTATTATATTCTAGTCACTTCGCTTTTTAATTACAGCCACCTGTCGGCGATGATATCAAATCTATCTATGATTGAATTTTTTTGTCATCTGTCCTTGAAACTAGAAGCAAATCCTGATAAATGCACCTATATGTCATTTACTAATAGAATCAGTCATCTTAATTGTGTATCACTAGGTGTAAATATTATACCAAGAAGCAACCGCATCAGATATCTAGAAGTACACTTAGATCGCACACTAAGCTGGAAAATACACATTAAAAAAAAAAAAACAAAAAAAAAAAACACAAGAAAACAACTAGATATCAAATTAAGATCTCTCTATTGGCTAATACGGTATCATTCGAACCTTCTCCTTGGCCAATAGAGTATTAACATATAATGCAATAATAAAACCATCGCGCACTTATGCTGCACCAATATGGAGATGTGCAAAAAATACAAATAGAAATATAATACAACGCTTTCAAAATGAAACTTTAAGGCCGATATACAGAACGCCGCTGCGCGTCACCAATGAAGCTATCCATCGCGAATTTATGGTCTGCATGGTCGACGAGGCAATAGATCAGTGTAGGCTCCAAGTAATGGAATGCGCATACGCGGTCACTGCAATGAAATAGCTGCCGTTCCGGAATGCCACGCTAACCAGACGACTGAAAAGAACTCGCGATCTAGTTTAGGAAATCGACTGAGTACATCAATAGATATATTCTCCGTACAAGAGAAGACGATGATAGTTCTTCATAGATAACCAACTTGGCAAGGAATGAATTAGCAGAAGTAGAAAAAATTTATATATATAATTACGATATTATGATCTCAAAATTCTAATATATTATACGCATAATATAAATAATGTATATGTGTGTGTGTGTGCATTCTTGGAACTGCATGTATAATAATACAAATACATATCAAGTTTTTTTCCTATTCTTCCGTATTATTATTGCGAATTTTTTTATTTCATTATAATGACAGTACAGGACATAGGACATTCTTCGTTTACCGTACTCACACGCGCGCATATATTATATATATGTGTGCGTGTGTTCATTTATCTATGTATATATGCGTGTGTGTTTGTGTACGTGAGCGTTTAAATTAGATTTTCCCAGTCGAACCCGGTGAAAAATTGGGTAGACGGTTTACGTAAGGGATTAGGGAATTTGCTCGTGGCTATATCCCTTCTATTATTTCTAAGGTAAAATCGATCGTACCGTATAACCTTTCCGTCTATATCGAAAATGTCAAAAAAAAAGAGGAGCTGTATTATTCTTTGAAATAATAATAATAATATTTTTTGTTGCGGCAACTCTAAACGTCTGCATTCTTTCATGCTTTGATGTTACCCTACCTTCTCTAGTGAACGTTGCTTTCTCATACACGTTGACAAAATAAAAATTAAATATATATATATATATATATATATAAAACTAAAAATAAAAGATAAATCCCCAAATTTCGACCTAGAACCGATTGTAAAGTAGCCAAATTTTATAAATAGGTAATTTCTTAGTTATATTTCAATTCGAATAAACTATATCGTCTACCGAGACAAATATGAGGTAAATTTTACCGTTTGTATCTACACTTATTACACCTGACCTTGACGAAATGAAAATACTTCTAAAAAGGTCGAACGCATTAGTCGGGAATATTGGACTTGAAACAAATAAGACCAAAACAAAAGTAACAATTATAGACACAGGAAGACGATTAAAATTCAATTACAAAACCTTCGCAGGATATGAAGTAGTAAACGATTTTGTGTACCTAGAATCTTGCTAATCAATATCGAAGGGTGTACAGAAAAAGAAATATTTATTTTATTTTATTCTTATTTTATAGTGCCGTGTTAGGCTATTATTACGGTACTAATAATTTAACTATTAGATGTAGTAAATGAGGTTACAAGAAGAAAGGAATTGTATAATTGAGGGAATAGTTGAAAAACTAGTGAATGATCTGAAGACAAGTCATAAGTCGGATCAACTTCTAAGGCTACAGGAAAAAGCAAACAAAAACCTGCGGGGAAATAAATAAAGTATGGTAAAAGAAAAACAAAAATATATTAGGTACATATGCACATACACACGTATGTATACTTATACACACACATGCACACATACCATATTAACTACACAGAATAAATAATTGATATAGACACAAATTAAGTGAGTAACCATGTTTAATTCTACGATGTTTGTACCTAGTATAACGTATGGTGAAGCTTAGCATATCGTAATCACCTATGAAATTAATCTATTTCGATGTATTCTACACCTGTCGTAAAATTTTGTCGATAATTTACTTATATAAGAAGATAGGTGTATAAGACGTTTAATTCTGTGTGCATGTCGGTAATTTTTGTATACCTGCAACGATTTAGTATAATTTTGTAACAGAGTGATTTTGAATCAGTCGTGATTTTTTAAATGTACTGTTTGAAATAACAGTGTGTAACTTACAACTTCTAAAGTCCTCGATCAATTAATTTTAAATCGTATACATCTGATTATAAAGAGTAATGAAGTGATACCAAATCGCCAGTTCGGTTTTCGTGTTAAGCACTCCACGGTCCAACAGTGCCATCGACTGGTCGATGTTATCTCTTCAACTCTAGGAAAAAAAAAGTATGTTCTGCCGTTTTTTTTGGACGTCGCCCAGGCGTTTGATAAAGTTTGGCACCCTGGACTACCTCTTAAATTGGAACAAATTCTTCCGCATCATCTCTACGTGTTACTTCAGTCTTATTTGACTGACAAAACATTTACGGTTATGATCAACAACTCTTATTCGAAGGAACATGCAGTCTTAGCATCAGTTCTTCAAGGTAGTCTACTTTCTGCTGTATTCCATCTACACAGCTGATTTACCCACAAGTAGTCAAACGATTCTAGTCACATTCGCAGATGATATAGCCATCCTCGCGTCGAATTCGGACGTCAAATATGCAAACTTTGCTGTTCAGAACCACCTGAATCGAATTGTTCAATGGGCTAAATATTGGCGAATACAGTTTAATCCGCATAAGTGTCAACATATTATGTTTACTAATAGATCGGTTGAACATATACCTTATAACAATTAATAACGACATTATGCCACAAGTTGATTTCGTACGCTATCTCGGATTGTACTTGTATCGAAGACTCACATGGCGCTTTCACGTGGCGCAAATTAGAAAGACCATTATTACATGTGTTGGGCTACTATATCCACTACTAGGTCGTCAGTCAACCTTAAATTTAAAAACTAAAAGACGCATTTATCTCACAATGATTGCGCTGATTTGGCGCTATAGTATTGAATTATACGTATCAACTAGCGCAAGTAATTTGAACAGAGTGCAGCAGCAGCAGCAGCAGTCAAAAATACTTTGTATAATCACGTCCGCGCCATTCTACGTTTCTAATCTAACCGTACATAATGATTTGAATATTTCATTTGTCCAGGATGTTTACATTAGCCGGTACGAGAAATTATTTAACAAACTCAAACATAGCAGTAATCCCAATATTTTCAGAATGCACTCATTAGAACTTCCAGACAATCCAGCTAGGAGACTGAGAAGGAAATGGTGCAGGGATGCTCTCCCGATTACCTGGTAACCGGAATTATCTTGAGCGTTACATTTCGTTCCTATATTACTTACATTAATTCAATACTTCTAAAAGGCGTTCTTTAATCAATATTTATCTCACACATTACTCTCGCGTTTATGCAAAATGCATACGTTCGCTTCGCTGCCCATGGTATTACGTCGTCCGCACCCACATTTCGAAGCTATTGAATCGTTGCTTGTCCTTTGCTTTCTGACGCGTATGTAAATACTGGAAAAACCAAGTGTCGCGCCATATTCGTGATTTCCGTCTTACATTATATTACGTTCCAAATATTCATATTTTCTTTAAGTTTATTACGTTGTTCTAATTTTATATTAACAGTTCCGTCCGGAGTAGCACCAATTACATTTCGTTTTTTTTTATCTTTATTTATTTTCATGTTTACTTTCTTCAAGTTGACTGTCTAATATTTTCATTGTTTTTTTTTTTTTCCTAAGTTCTTTATGCTTTCAACTAAAATTGTAATGTCATCTGACGTGTCTAAAGTAATATATGTTTTCTGCATTGACAGTTCCTTTTGTAGACTTTTCTATATCTTCTTCTATGTATAAGTTAAATAATAATAATTAGAGCGCACAATTCTATCTTACGCCTACTTAAATATTAGTTTTTAAATTATGTTCATTGCTCTTCTATTTACTTCAATTTCCTTTATGTTTTTATGTTTCAGTTGCGAGACACTGTTGAAAAAACGAAATATATTTTTATATGATGTGTGTGTGTGTGTGTGTATAAACAATAATAACACGTTATACTAAAACAAACAAAAGTTACTTTAAAAAAAATTGAAAATATTATTTATACTGAATTTGAGAACATGCTTGTAAATATTAATGTAGGCAAATTTTCAAATACTAAATATAAACTCGCATATTAAATATACATTCCAGGCTATATAAATGCAAATACACACTAAAAGTCATAAACCTAATATATTTACTCGTATAAATTATATCACCACATATATGCACATACATAAACATCTTCTTTTTCTTCTAGGTAATCGCAATTACAATTATATTCGTCTACTTCTTGCATACTGCATAAGCTCTTGCACTGAGGTAACATTGGTCCGCTACTTTATATTCTCGATTCGGTCTTTTCGGTGCCTACTCTTCTTTACCCCTCAATTTTCCCTTTGACTATAGGTTGTTGTATCGCTGTCCTCTAATAATATGTGCGAAATATTCTGTTTTCTTCTGAGTTATGCAAACACTCTCTTTGATTTCGCCATTTCTTAGATAGTCCGGTTTGATATTTTAGAAGTCTGTGAAATCTTGAGCATTTTTCCATATTTCTGTTGCTTCAAATTGTTCTTATAGAGTGTGGCTGCTTGTGTACTACCGTTCAGCGATATAGAGTACATGTAGCACTACACCAGTCGTTATCGTGTGCTTAAATTTAAGTATGTATCGCACAGTAGATGCTTCATATTGTTAAATACTGATCGGGCTTTATGCAGGTTTAGTTAGTCTGTTATGATACAGTCAGTATATTTAAATTTATCTAGTATCTTCGTCATTTCATTGTTAATCGTAATCGAAGCCTGATAAATTTTTCCCTCGTCAAATCCTACATCTTGACTTAAGATTCAAAACTACGAAATGTTATGTCCGGACAGTGCTGCTATATGACGTGAAATTGTGAACACTGCCGTTCAGAACACTCAAAAGACACTAGAAGCCTTCGAGTTTTGGCGCTATCACCGTTTACTTAAGATCCCGTGCACTAAAAAGATGACAAATTTCAAAGTGGTACGAATAATGAGAAAAGAAAAATAGTTGAGTGATATTGTTAAAAGAAGAAAAATGGGATATTTCGGTCATGGTGAGAAGAATGTCTTAGTTTCAAAACTTATGAACACTGACAAATTACAGCGTTGAAGAATTGTTTCGCACAGCTCGAGATAGGAACGCGTATATAGGTAATTAATGGAGTCCGCGAATGGATGAGCCTAAGATCGAGATCGGTCATGGCACTGAAGAAGAAGAACTACTATTATCTATTTTGTCTTTTCCACATTAACATCGCTCTATTTAATTCTTCATAAATATGTGTTTATAGATGTATACGCTACCACATACTATGCACACAAACTTCATATATTCAAACATAAATATGTATAATAATAATAATAGGAAAAAGTATAAATTGTATCCGGATATTTCAATAAAAATCTGCGACATGTTGAGAAATAATTTCATTTTCGCAAACAACATGAAAACGATTAACCGGAAAAGAAATAAAAAGTTTCGAACGCGAAAATTTCATATTTACGAGTTTAACTATAAATTAGTCTATCACGAAACGGATGTTGAAGTAATTTTGCCTCGTTAAAACTACATCTTCGAATGAATAATAATGACGATTAAATATACACTTAAATATGAATAAATATATTTTCAATTGACGCACGTATAAAATTGATTCAGTTACACATATACACATATTTATGTATACGGCGAATTCGATATATATATATATATATGTGTGTGTGTAAATAGTAAATAATATATCTGATAAAAATTTACAAAAGAAAATCCATTTAGTCGTACGATAGAAATTAAGTAATTGATTGCAAAAACATAAAAATTGACGTAAGAAAAAGTAAACATAGATAAACTCCTAATTGTAATGACGTCATTATCAGTGTTAGAATGGAAGGAGAAATACGAATTATTTTACATATTGACGAAAAGATAAGCAATAATCTCTGTTAGCCCAAGAATAAATCTTAATCGATGATAATGAAAAATATATGTCGAACACATATGCGCGTATTATGTATATATAATGTTGAACTAAAATTATGTAAAACTGTCGAGACGTGACAATATATATATATATATATATATATATATATATATATATATATATATATATATATATATATATATATGTATATATTACTCGTTACGATTTTAACTTAATGTTAAATAAGCAACTCTATTAATAAAATACTTTTCATTTAACAAAGTACGTATCTTGTTAGGTAATATAAACGAATGTGAAGAAATTAACACGGTGGTTAAAACTTACTTAAATCTGATTATTAATTATAAGACTAAATATCGCGTTTTATTACGCTTAACGCGTCTAATATCTAATTTAGCATCTAGAAGTTTAGCGGCTTCCATATTGACACGTCAAAACAGCCGCTTCTCGTGCTGTTTGGAAAAATCTTTGATGACATCGTCGACGAACATTATCCGAAGATCACGATGAATGTTACATCATTACTTGAAAACCGGTAAGCGCCGACAATTGCACGCAGGATTACGTTCTGTCTGACCTGAATCTTGTTGCGATTTACAGTCTTAGCACATCCCCCTCCCCCATAGTTAAATACCATACGTCCAAATTATGTTTATTACCTGTTGGTATAATAGCCGCCTTACATGATAGATGTAATGCAGAATTTCGACCGATGAACCTGTATAATTCACACTTTTTTGCACTGATTTGTTTAACTTTCATTCTGATTCGAATTTCCCAAATAAGGCGCGCTTATCCGAATGCATGACTCAGCTTGAGGTACAACTGGATCACCTAAGTATACTTCGTGCTGCAAATTGATTTTACGATAAGTGTAAATGACACAGACCGATTTCGCTTCGTTAAGTTTAATCCTCCATTCGATTGTCCATTTTTGAAGTTAGCTTCCACCGGATTCTCGCTAACGGAAAGTACTGAATCTCGCTGTTACTGTATTACTATCTGTGGGTAAATCATTCGTATACGAGAGAGGTACAAGATAGGTCCAATGATACTACCTTGCGGCACCCCCGCTTGTATACGATAGAATATAGATTTATTCGTATCACAGCCGAAAATGACGTTTAGTCAAGTACGATTCCAGAAGTGTACAATAGTTTGCTGGAAGAAGGCTACTCATTTTGAATATGAGGTTTTCTTGCTAAACACGATTAAAAGCTTGTGATATGTCTAGGAAGGTCTGTTAGTATTTTTTCAAATATTTGACTAATATTGCGGTGTAGACTGATAAGTTTTGTGTTTTTAATCGAGGAAGCATCCTTACCAGGTAATATGTTTTTGGTAAATAACGAAATGTAAACTTAAGAAGAACTGTGGTCTTTGGCTGCGATTTATATAAATAAATTAATTGCAATTACGAAATTAGAATAATAATAATTTAATACTAAAAATTATTTACAAATTCTTAGAAGAATGATAGAAGAAGTTATAAAGAAAGGAAAAATGTAGTTTTACTCATTTTTTATCATTCAGTCATGATGATAACGACGTGCTGCGGTCGAACGAAACTAATCTAATGTGTTTACAAATATAAATAATTGTGATACTGTATAAAGAGTGTTTTTATGTTATTTATTTTTCATTAATAATATAAAATCATACGATATCAAATCCGATATAAATATTTATGGTACGTACGTATGAATAAATATAAAATTAAAATTGTCGGTTTACTGAAAAATAATATATTTTTTTTATTATTTTTATATATATATATATATATATATATATATATATATATATATATATATATATTTAAACGATCTATTTATATTTTCTAACTATAACTGAGAGACGTCATTAATGTAAATTTGACTAAAAATATTATAAATTTATTTAACGAATTCGAAAACAGAATACATGACTATTGATATTAAAACAACTAAATCTATGATTGTCTGGAGAACAACTACTCCGGACAAATTTAAATACCTCGGTTCTTGCGTACAGAGTGACAGTGATACATCCGAAGCAGCTCGCAATCGGATAAGCATAACGTGGCTAAAATTGAAATCTGCGACCGGCGTATTGTGCGACAAACGCGTGCCCATTCATCTGAAGTTGAAAATTTACAGAACAGTTATTAGACCAATTGTGCTGTATGACGATGATTGCTGGCTGTTAACAAAGCAGGAAGAACAAGCGCTTCATGTAATGGAAATGCGCAGTGTAAGATGGTCAATTCTACGCTGCAATGGTAGTTGCTCCTATCGTAAGTAAACTCCGTGAAAGTCGACTAAGGTGATATGGGCACATGCTACGAGCTCAATATAGTGACAGCGGTTCACCGATATCGGTAGCGCGTACGTTTCAAATTCCTTGTAAAAGACCAGTAGGAAGGCCAAAGCAAAGATGGCGTGATGTTATAAAGATGAATGTTAGTGATTCCGTGTATTTCTTCAGATCTAGCAAACAACCGAATCGGATGGAAACGATCTATTTGTACGGCAGACCTCGCGCCAGCGGAAAAATGCCGTTCATGAAGAAGAAGATTTATTTAACGAATATAAATGTAATAATTTTAATCGAATATTATAATAATCTATGGCGAGATATTTCATTCTCTAGGGTCCATAGGTGGTAATAAACACATCTTTCACTAAGATCACTATCTTGCCCTACATGATCGTATACTCGGTGTACCGGCAATTACGTTAACATTATTATCGTTTATTACATAACTTTTTTTTTTGTTTTTTTTTTTTTTTTTAATAGTAAAAGGATTAGATGATAGTATTTTTTTAATTTAAAAATATTATTTACTCCTGAAAATTAGAATAAGGGGAAAATCGGTTATTGTTGTCCGTGTATATGTGCTTATATCTATTCACTGATAAATGTAAGCGGTCTCCCTTTTTCTACACCCGTATCGGATCGTAAGCTTCGTTCATCTATTTCACTCCGGCGAAGTTTCATATATTATCCTACCATCGAATGTACTCGGCCGTCCGCGAATCCTACAGCCTTCTCTCGGTATCTGTTGCTTTATTTTAGTTGTGTTACACGTTTCACTACATCCGTCAGGTCAGTCCGTTGTCTTACCCATGTGTTGTATCTTCGATTCAACAATTTCATGTCAAGCATGGTTCTTTCTTGAGCCCTCTGTGTCGCTGCAAGTTTCTTAACGGCATACTTCGTGAAAAGTTTCTGCTTCATACATGAACACCGGTAGAATACATTGTTCGTATACCTTCTTTTTTTAAAATATGTAAACAATTAGGCATGTTCTTATTTTCAAGTGAATTCCTCGGCTTATATATGTAAAGATTCTGCAAAAATAATTTAGATAGATAAACTTGCACTCTCTCACACGAACATGCGCGCAACTAATCTGTATATCAGTCCTTTGATTGATTCACCCCTATCATCCGAGTCCTCCAATCTTTTCCGTTCTGTTGTTAGCTTTTTCTGTTGAACGTAGCTCTTGATTTAAGCGGAGCAGGATTTAGCGTTTTATTTTACTTTGTTATTGTAATTTGCATCATCGCTATTAGCAGTAATTGAAAACCGATAATCAAATTTCCACCGTATGTATTTAATCGTTAAATGTAAAATGTTAAAAATATTAGTACGTAAATTTTAAATGATAATAAGAAAGCGTAATGCAGTTTTGAAAAGAATGCGCCCGAGTATATGGTGAACAACTGACTGAATGTAGAAATATATTGAAAAATTTCGGAAATTTATTGAACAAATAATGTTTACATTTGCTAAAGAGATATGCGATATGAAGAAAAGTAAATATTATTACCGGTTTAATGAACACTAAATACAAGAAAGCCTATTTAATTTTTATTATTATTAACAATGGAACTAAATTATTGGGCGATTGACTCGATGTATTTAGAAAAAAGAAAAAAAAAAAAAATCTAAACTAGATATCAAACGATCAGCTTTGCGCGCACCGTTTACCACCGCCTGTTTACCCCAAAAGGAAACACTCGGTCGAGCCTGTTTTCGTTGGCTCAATAGTGCACATGTAAAAAAAAAAAAATTGACGTCGAACTCGACACGGTGATGAGAACAATAATTGGTATACTGTAAAGTCCACTCCAGTAGCGTGGTTATCGGTACTAAGTAATATAATGCCTACGGAAAAATATCGCTGTAAATAAATGGACAAAATATAACAGAAACGAAACCCTCTAGCGGTATATTTGAATACAAATGCTGTAGAACGACTCAAATCGAGGAAACCAGCATACAAAAGCTCGACTCAACTAATCGCCGATAAATTTGACGATACTCACAGGCTCGGATACATAAATGGTCGGCTGAAAATCCGGATAAACACAAACTTGTACGAGATCGCTGTGTTGAGAACCACCCGGTTTTAATCTTACAAGGAAACTGTGAACGAGAGTTAGTCGTATCAGAACGGAACATGGAAAATACGGAAAAATGTTGAATACTTGGGGGAATGGTGATGATACTGCGATGACAATCATATCTTACAGAATTATCCAACGCGAACATTAATCGGCGACTGGAAGGAGATTGTAAAACTGACAGAATTTAGCATAAGAATGGATTAAAATTCTTAGATATTAATTGTAAGATCATTATGTAATAATATTTATATCCTAAAACATACGAATAATAATAATAATAATAATAAACGATCAGCTATGTTTTCACTTACAAACATTAAAACGGTAATCGTTAATCGGAAATAGGTTTTTGTGCGAGTCTTCAAACGGCTTATATATTGCTTAGATGAGTCTTCAAACGGCTTATATATTACTTAGATGAGTCTTCAAACGGCTTATATATTGCTTAGAGCGCGCTTGATCTCATCGTTCACGTATCCGGGGATATCTTTATGTAAAGTATGGGAAAAACATGTACGGAGATGATGAAACAATGAATATCTTATGGGGTCTCGTTTTGGAATCATTGTATCTTATTTATGTGCTTATCTTTTTGCAACCCTACAACGCTAAATCGTATGTCTAGATGAAACAATGAATATCTTATGGGGTCTCGTTTTGGAATCATTGTATCTTATTATTTATGTGCTTATCTTTTTGCAACCCTACAACGCTAAATCGTATGTCTAAACGAGCTTTATAATTAGTTTATTTCCAATAAGGAGCCGAGATCAAAAACCTACATAACCGTAAACTGATATCCCAGCCAGCCGCTTAAGTGGTTTCGATCTACTAAACAAGAACCGGGTGCAATTAAATTACTCGCTGAAAACGAACGGTATAATGACGTGTTAAGGCGGTGGCAATTAAAAAATGACGCTGCCTGCCACTGTGCTAGCCAACGTCAAACCATCGAGCGCATCGTTTTTGGTTGTCCAGGTTGAGCGTTTCCGAGAACCTTTGAAAATATTCATAAATGATCAGCGATAATATCGTTCGAAAGTTTTGATACTGCTTTATAATAACGAGTTCAACTTTGTGTCAACCATAGAAAAGAAGAAGAAAAATAAACAGTTTATATGGAAAAATTTCGCGGCGTAAAGTTAATTCGCCTACATTTACATTCGTTCGATGCGCGTTCCCGATTTAACAGGGGGCTGTTGCAGCCACGGGCTCTATGCAAACGGGAGCACCATTCCGTCCTTTTTTTTTTTTTTTTGCATAGCCGCGAAATTTCAACAAAATCCAAAAGCTATATACCGCCCTCTCGAAAAAAAAAAACGTTAAACCCACATAGGTAAACTCGTAATAAGCTCAAAATTGTCGAACCCACATAACCTAACTAGTCAGGATATGGATTTAACGTCTTGTAGTTTACGGTTATTAGATTCGTGATTTTTATATATATATATATATACAGTGAAATCCGGTTATAACGATATTGAAGGGACCAGACAAAATTGATCGTTATATCCGGAAATCGTTATATCCGAAATGAGAGGGGGTGGTGGAAAAAAACCAGTTTTATATTATACATATTTATTGTTTTAATAATTTCTTCTTATCAGTTCCCGTCATGTTGCTTGCGACTAGGACTGTAACTCTCTCTTTTGAGTGCTTGCCACCATGGCACGATTCTCCTTTAAATCGAAAGGTCTTGTCCGGCGTCAATCGGTAAAACAATCCGGTCTCGTCGGCATTGTAAATGTCTTCCTCAGCGAAATTCTCCCGAGTTGTAGGCCAGATGTTCTGTAGCCAGTTTTCAGACACTCCGGCTGGTACACTAGAAGATTCTCCGCTGATCTTACCAAACACAATGTTGTGTCTTGCTCTGAACCGCGTAATCCAAGACATGGAGCAATGAAAATCTTCTTTACCCATGATTCTAGCGAACTCATTTCCTTTTGCTTGTAAAATGGGCCCATTAATCGGAATGTTTTTTCTTCGTTGGATCTTAAACCACTCCAAAAGAGCTGCTTCAATCTCTTCGTGTTGGCTGTTCCGAAGCTTTTTCTTCGATTTGACGTCTTTTTCAAAAATTTCTTTTATTTTTTTCCTTTGATTTCCAAATTGTTGAGACTGTTGATTGTGAAATGATGAGCTCGGAAACTAAACTGTTAATAGTTTCTCCTTTCTCTATCCTTTGAATAATCTTGACTTTTTCTTCAATTGAAAACGCGCGACGTTTATTCGACGCCATACCGCACAAAGAAAAAATGAAGACTGAATTAAAACCGGCATTTTGAAAGAATATTACACAGTAAATTGGACGAAGAGTGTTCGAAGGAAATTGAGGAGAACAGTAGGATAACATTCCGTGAAAAAAGCAATGAGTCATATTCAACGAGTAACGACGGGAAAGAAACAAGACTTATGTACGTTTAAAAGAATTCCAGGAATTATTTTTTGTGTTAAATCGTTACAAAAGGAATAAAAACACTAGTTTATATCGTTATAGACACAATACCGTTATATCCAACATCGCTACAACCGGATTTATTTCTTCACCTTTACATAGCAAACCAAACTAGCCACCTGTTTTACATCGTTATATCCGGATTATCGCTATATGCGGAATCGTTATAGTCGAATTTCACTGTATATATATATATAAGCACTTTTTACAGTATTAGAACTCTTAAGTCTTTGCTTAAGTATTAAAATTAATACGGCTGTATATGTTTAAAACTAATTACGGGCTACTAGCTCCAGTGAGCAAGGCTTCCAGCTAACATATATTTATATATTTATATATTTATATATGTTATTTCTAAATATTAAACCAAGTTGTACGGTTTCGGTCGTTTCAAACAACGAGTATCAGATTATGTGTCTAACAGCCGTCTTGCTTCAACATTGCGATGTCGTTATCATTTCACTTATCAACTTTATTTTGAGATCGATGTCATCGCTACGATGCCTATCTCGATAGACATGACGTTTCGTCGAACTTGCACGGACGAGTCCAGTTATGTGGGTTTAATAACGTTTTGGGATTTACAGTCTTCGGATTTATTCCGTTGTAGAGGGCGCCTGATAAGTAATTAGCACCCCCGGGTCTGTGAAAACATTAATCCGTGCGGATACATCGACGTTTTGGTCAGTTTTTACGAGGGCTTGGTGTAATAATTTATAGAAACATTCTCGATATTGCGACAATATATCGCCGTTATCGGTGTACGATTTTCGATTGTTTCTCGAGTATATCTTTCGACAAAAATTCTCATTGCGGAGACATTTTAAATGGCATAGTATAGACGTATGTTCTTTACCGTTTTGTAATTTTACGCGTTTCCTTATTTTCCCGTCAGCATCGGTTCTACGTCGTATAAAAATAGCGGTCGTTTCGGTTCGTTTATAACCGCTAAACCGGAATCGATACCGACAAACTTGAGATCCGTCCTGTTTATTCGCTAGTAATAACGGTATTAATTAATATAGCGGATTTATTTCAATTGGATTTTAATAATCTACTAATGTCTCGGATATACGGGAAATTTACTTTCTATTATAGAAGTCGTTGAGTTCGTTAAAGCGATGGAAGTAAACTTTTAAGCGGATAATTCGTTCGTGTATCGTATCGTATTCGTGGATAATTCGAAAAGTAATTGGAGGAGTAATCCAGATATTCGACGTGAGGCTGCTAGATATTTTTCCCCTGAACTTTGTCGGCGGGGGGCAAGTTTATTGTAAAAAAAAATTCGTATTTATAAAAGTACAGAGAGCTGCGTGCTTAAATTAATAAGTGATAGCGTAGCTGAAACATACAGAAAAATCAAATATAAACGAAGAAAAAATAAGTGTATGTGTGTGAAAACTCTTTACATGTATGACTTAAAGGGATGAGTAACATAGTCTCTACACATCGAGTATGTGTGTCGTCGTGAGAGTTTGTGACTTAATAATAATAATAATAAACAAAAAATATAATATAAAATAAAATATTGTACAGATTGAATTTTGTAAATTGAAGTAAATATATAGTTATCAAAATATCGACTATATAGTAGATTATAAGATATGTTAACTATAGAAAAGCATATACATCTACTTCTTCTTCTTCTATATGTCCTCGGAGAACGTTAGCGATCATCTGCTTGACTTGATTTTTACTCGTAACATTTCTAAATATTTCAGCCGCGTATCTAGTTTGAACTACTTTTTTAGTTTTTCTAACCACATTATTCTAGCCCGGCCACGCCTGCGATTACCATTTATTTTACCCTGTATAATCAGTCCAAGTCACGCCCAAAATATTCTAGTTTCCTTGTTTTCATTGAATTCATAATTTCTGTTTTTTGTTCAATCGTTGTAGAACTTCCGAATTAGTTAGTTGTTTTAAGGCTTCTAACTTTTCGCGTAGTGCCACTGATACCGTCCCGGATTCGACGCCCCGTATAGCAGATATCCGCAAATCATTCTTCAAATTCCGGTTTGTCAGATCTTCATTCATTTTTTGAAAAGGTGCTCTCACCTTTTCAATTCTGGTTCCTATCTCAGTGGATATTTCCCATCTGTCATTAATACGACATACGAGATATTTGATCGATCTGGTCTTTTCGATCATTACATTTTCGAGAAATAGTGTACCTATATATATACGGTGTATGTATTTTTAATTAGATTTGCCAGATTGAGACCTGTACATTCTTCTCAAAAGTTTATGACAGAACTAGCTATAAGAAGATATTAATATTAATTTCTACAACACGCAAGTGCTCTCTCTGGCCATGGTAAACTTGGTGCCTATTTGCATAGGTTCCATCTTTCCAGCGGTCAAGGGTGCATTTTGTGCAGCTCTAGTTCATCTGGTCATGTTGATGATATCGAATATTTCATGTTTACTTGACCGTTGTTTTCAGATTTACGCCCTAAGTATAATATTACAAATGAGCTTTCCTTAACTCTTACTAGAAATAATATCCATCAACTCTACTTGCATATATATATATATATATATATATATATATATATATATATATATATATATATATATATATATATATGAAATCGGCTATGTATAAGAAGTTCAGGAGTGGTAACTAATTTATATTTTTAACTTTTTCTAAATATTCGAGAAAACTAATTTAAACGCGAATTCTCACCTTTTAGTGTGGTCATTACTTCCCCCCACTCTTGTAAATAAATATTTATACTCCATTAATTTAATGATCGTATGAATACTTTTGTATTTTTATATATATATATATATATTTTTTTTTTTTTTTTTTTTTTTTTAACTATAATTACATAAATACATGATAAAATTGTGAACTTTTAGTAACCTGCTAAACAGCTTATGGTTACCGGTAGTGGTTATTTATAAATATGCTTCATCTTAAATACATTGTATACAAATGTTGGAAATTGTTCCAATAGAACAATTTCATTAAACTGCAATGAGCAGTCTATATTGTATTGTAGTCTTAATTCATTATATTTTGGGCAAGTTTATATTATATGATAAACAGTTTCTGTTACGTTATTATTACAGTTACCGCATATGTTGCTTTTAATTATCTTTAATTTATGCAAGTAATAACCAATAGAACCATGTCCTGTAAGAATTTTGGCTCATATAGTAATTTACATTAAAATTTTTATCTTTAAAGCGTGTTGTAATATTTGGAAAAAAACTTTTAATTAATTTATCATTAGGTACTTGATCATATCTGGATTTAAATTCTGCAAAAATTTGATCATTAATTACTTTAAGGTTATTGTTATTTAAATTTCCGTGTTGAGTTTTACTTTTAAAAATGAGTGATCTTTTTTTAATGTATAAATCCATTGGCAATACACGTGCAAGAACTAGTAAGGAAATATTAGACGTAGTTATATACGATGATGTTACATCTAAGAGAAATTTTCTGCAGTTAGAATTAATATTACAAATTAATTTTTTTTTTTTTTTTTTTTTTTATATATAAATACAAAAGTATTCATACGATCATTAAATTAATGGAGTATAAATATTTATTTACAAGAGTGGGGGGAAGTAATGACCACACTAAAAGGTGAGAATTCGCGTTTAAATTAGTTTTCTCGAATATTTAGAAAAAGTTAAAAATATAAATTAGTTACCACTCCTGAACTTCTTATACATAGCCGATTTCATATATATATATATATATATATATGCAAGTAGAGTTGATGGATATTATTTCTAGTAAGAGTTAAGGAAAGCTCATTTGTAATATTATACTTAGGGCGTAAATCTGAAAACAACGGTCAAGTAAACATGAAATATTCGATATCATCAACATGACCAGATGAACTAGAGCTGCACAAAATGCACCCTTGACCGCTGGAAAGATGGAACCTATGCAAATAGGCACCAAGTTTACCATGGCCAGAGAGAGCACTTGCGTGTTGTAGAAATTAATATTAATATCTTCTTATAGCTAGTTCTGTCATAAACTTTTGAGAAGAATGTACAGGTCTCAATCTGGCAAATCTAATTAAAAATACATACACCGCGACGCTAATAACTTGAAATATATTATATACAAATTAACTTCACATAATAATAAGTTGGGTTTCCTTTGGACACCAGCTCGCTCGTGAATTTTAGATAGTGAAAATGCGGATGAAGCAACTAAAACACTCCGGGGAAACTTGAAAATAGTTACACTCACCTTAACTGAATTTACACCACAACCATTAAATAAAAATAGCACTGTATCAGAACTACTGGGAAACATACTGCGCACATATATAACTCTATCAAATAAAACCAAAATCAGGATATTGGATGACAGCGCACCAAAAAAAAAAAAAAAAAAAACAGCCTAAGGAAGCGAACTAGATTACGCCTGGTGTGTATACATTGCTCGCATCTCGACATCTACTACACGTAGATCCTCTACCTATCTGCTGAACGTGTAACAACGACCAACTACGCTTACACAGCATATTACTAGAATGCAAAAATTACGAAAGTTTAACGGATTATACAATACTCTACTGCAGGATAATATATCGAATAGTTGTTAAAGTTTATTACAACCACCGGAGGAATATAATTAACGCGATATAAACTCAACAACAGACTCGAATGATCTTAGCAATCGAGCGTCTATAAATAAAAGAAGGAAAAAAAAAACCCTATCCCATCTCAACTGCCACGAGAATATAAGCGAGGAAGAAATATATTTTTCGATACTGTTAATATTATTATTTCGCTGAACAAGTTTAACATCGATATACTGGAGATTCTGAACAAGTAACATCGGCAACAACTCTATACTCGAGAGATAATGACGGCACTGATGTGATAAAAACGTCCTAGACTGCTCGATATTAGTAAGTAGCGTTAGTTATTATACGTTAGTAAAGAAAAATACAGATAACGATCGATAGGAAAACGATAAGGCGAGTCATTTTGTTCGGACAGGTAATAGTGCGTAATGGAGCTTACTACGCCTAGTCGCAAATTGTTGGAAATCTTGAAGCTAAATAACCAGCCCGGGAAAAACCATCATCATCATTATCAGAAACAAAAAAAAAAAAAGTTTATTCGTTCGTACGTTCGAATTTCAAAAGCCTATTCCGTTTATTATTAGGTTTACTTATTGCTGTCACACAACGTCTCTCTTTACGATAGTTCCACGATTTCCGTTGTTTCTGATGATTACTATTGTTTATGATTATTATTTTTTATCCCTTTCAGTCACCGTGTCCACTATATGGTGCGTGAAATTTTAATATTAACAAAATTATATATTTTCTGGTTGACTAATGAAATGTCTCGATTTTAAACGTAAAAAAATCATCTAGAATTATCGAAAAAGCAACGTTGTAGAATCCTGTATAAGCTTTATCATTTTCTGTCAAAAGTTCACGTGTGACTAAAACGGTTAAAATGAAATATCGCAAACTTATTAATAAAAATGATTAATTTATTGAAATAATTAATAATTAATAATAATCATTTCCCCGGGCGACCGAGCTATTTTTTTTTTGTTATTTTTCGAAAATCGTGTTTTTTAAGAAAATATATATATATTTTTTTTTTTTACGTACGAATCGCGTACGATTAAAAACCGTTACATATTTAACTAGGACTATTTTAATAGCCAGTAATTTTGTTTCATCGCACTTTCCGGAGTTAAAATCGAAAATGTCAATTTTGACAAATATAAGAAAGGATGTTTATTTATTTATTTTTTATAAATTTTGGAATTTTTTGATCGGACTTTTTTTTTCTTAAAATATATGCGCGCTTCCCGTAATTTCGACTGTATAGGTGCAAGTCGAAATTGCGGGATTCGCAATTAAAATATATGTATATATACGTTTCATGTAATTTTTTAACTTTTTTTTTTCTGCTATATTTTTCTTTTGTTTTTTCTAATTCTTAATTTTCTCACATTCATTATTGATACAATGAATATATATATATATATATATATATATATATATATATATATATATATATATATATATATATATTTATTAGTAACGGGTTGCACAACGCTTCATCAACGATTTAGCAATAAACTTATTATTATTATTAATATTTTGGACTGACTTCATTTTGTACCATTATCGCGATAACGATATTACGGATATTCAAGTGACGGTCGTAATGTGCATAATGTCAGTTACTGTTACAAGTGTTTTATTTCGTCGTAATTGTGTTCTTTCCTCTACCTAATTAACCTCGAATTTAACACCGTTTCATCGGTATCTTTCATCGTTACCTACAGCTTGTGCTACATAGTAAATAGTAGAAAGTGATTCGGATGGTAATATCGAGATAAGTGCTACGCGATTATATCCTTCGTGTATATTATGCTCTTTTTTTTTTTTTTTTTTTTTTCTTAAACCGACAGTTTCCCGTTAGAGACAATAGGGATCGCGAAAAGGAATGTTGAGAAAAAATCGAAGTGGAATAGGAATGAAAATGTATAATAATCAGGCAATTCCAACTAATTACCGAATTCAGGTCTTCAACATGGAAACTGTTCGTTTATTATTTTTATTGTTTTCTTTTTTTTCTAGCACTACATAAAAAGTTCCTGAGAACAGCTCAGTTCACTCGGGTAATATCGCGTCACGACTTATTGCTTTTCGATCGTCTGCTAGATCTGGCTGGAAAATCGATAGTGAACATTCGGTGTACCAGTGGATTTGTGTTGAACTGAACTTTTTCATAGAACCTTCTGTTCTGTTCCATATAGACATATTTTACATATGGAACGTTCAAGTGTGTATGCAACGTGTCGTTCGATACATAATAAGACGCAGATACCATTTTAGCTACTAAAAACTATAAATTGAGTAACTTATATCGCAGATGATGCCCAATATTCGAGAAAAACTATTAATCTGTTGTCAATTATGTCATATAAGCTTATCCAGTTCGTATTTACCACGGAAGGAACAATTGAATAGGTGATCATCATCCTGCACTTCCTCGCAGTTGCATCTGTCTGTTATATTCCATTTCTTCGAATTATATACTTGGTCCGCGCTGTCCCACTTCTTAGTCGGTTCAACGTTTTCCAAAGGTTGTATTTTGGTTCTGCTAGTCAGCGATTCGATTTTTATTCTTTCCGGTTCTCTTGCTATCATTTTCAACTTTCGATCTTTCTTTTCTTGCAATCGCGTCTCGTCTTACGTCTGACTAGAAGTTACCCACGGCTTCGCCTGTGTAAATTATTTTTTTAAAATAAAATATCGCTGTCTCTTATATATATATATATATATATATATATATAATATATATCCTTCCTTTATTTCGGCCATGCCCCTAACGCAACAAAACGTGGCTTATATATTGCGTGTGTTGGTAGTGAAGGTACATTCGAACCGGAAAACGTGTTAAGAGATGTCGCTGTCTCCTATAAAACCTTATATTATTGTAATTTCTGCCCGATTTGCGATATCAGTGTGAAACAAAATCCGATAATATAGGCTATAAGCTGTGCGAATTTCATCGTTATTGCTTTAATAGTTTTTGAGTTAAATCGGAACAGACAGACAAAAATTTAAAAAAAAAAAAAAAAACTGATTTTCTATTTATGCGGGATAACCGGATGCGGTGATTATAATGAAAATATTCGCTAATCACAGACAGACACTACAGTTTCATATATTAGTATAGAAATATAGCTGTATCTAGAACAGTTGCCCTCGCGGGCGCTAACATGTTTCGGTACGCGGCATGGCCCGTTCGCGTGCTACGAGCAACGTTTCTCCTTGCGGGAAACGCCTCGACAGTGCGTGTGCGGTGCCGGTGCGTGCACGGTCGCCCACTTGTTGAACGCACTTACAGATGTGCCTAGAGAAACTTGCCGCCGAGCAACTTCGGCCAGGGAAAATGCATTCGGTCGGTATCGTCAAATTATGGGCGTGCCGGCCGAGAGCTGGACAGATTTCTTCCGTCAGAAATCTACCTGGTCCACCGACCAACAGCTTGTGCGCATTCTTTATAGAATAGCGCTAGAAAGCGGAAACGAAGTTTGCGCTATACAGCCCTATGGGGCCGCAAACTCGATACCCGAGATGAACTCGTCTAGTACCTGACAAGTCGCGCTTGCGCTTCTTGTTGGGGGACAGTAGCTCGGCCTCTCGAGTTTCACTAAACGATTGTAATCGTTTTTACCGGCCCGGACTTCGGACCCGGGGAACATGCCGGTAGGTAGAGAGTTAGACGGTGACGGCTGCCGCGATACCTCAGTCGCGCCACCGAATACATCGGGCTGGAAGCCGTCTTGACGGTCTCTGGAAGGAACGGGTCGGTGGTATAAACTTAACGGGATTTGTCCCGGCGTTGAGGAACACCGGCTCGGGGAAGGTGGAGGGCCTTCCAGGTAAATATTAAAATTTACTGTATCTAGAACAGTTTTGTTTTTTTTATCCTTTTTTTTTTTTTTTTTTTCTATCTCTAATTGTATATGTGGACGTAGCTTATAAGAGATGGATTAAGTATTTATTTTCGTCAGCCCGAACTATAATAAAAGCCATCGCGACATCACGAAGGCGAATGATATATAACTGTGTGACGTGTATTTCGAAATGTATTTCTTCATAAAGTAATTTACAAACGTTCTTTAACAATTTTGTACATGTTTAAAACGTTTATTACACGCGAGATTGTGTAATAATTTCATTATATCACTCGCAACAACAAAAAAAAATCGCTTTTTCAAGGAAACATCGCGTGTTTAAACTTTACGTTTCAAATAATGTACTCACGCCGTTCATCGCGATAACTAAAATCTCACTGTGTTATTTTATAAACACTTCTCAATAGAAATGTTATATTTCGATTAAGAATTATCTAATGTAACGAGAGGCTCGTGATTTAATTCGATTGTAATAGCGAGTGATTTAAGTCAGATCGAAACGTTAAAATTAAATAACACACGAGATGTGGTTTTTCATTGAAAAGAAATTTTTCTAATATGGAAAAACCAACCGCGCAAAAATTGTTACGTGTCCGCTATAACAACGTGTATGTATCGCTGCAAAAAGTTAAGTTTTAGCGAATAGTATAGATTTTTCGGTATTTTTCCACGACGCCCAATTTGCACCCTACACAAGTATACGCTGAAAAAAGAAAAACAATACCGTCGGCGGAGACACTAACGCTATGAATCCTGCAGATGCGCAGACGAATGAACAGCTTCTCGGTATTACAAGAAGTGAACGGAAGATTGTCGTCGGAAGTAATTAAAAGAATATTATTATAAAAATACGTCGGTCATAAGATGTTAATTCGCGTGCGTTTTAATTTTTTCGATATTTTTGTATAGCGCAGAAATGTGGGTGATTAGAAAGTGTAAACAATGTTACGTATATAGTCTTGAAATGTAATGCTGAAGGCAAATTCTTAATATTTCATAGATTTATATGCACTAATCCAACTAATTTATACGAAATTAGCGCTACCCACAGATTTTCAATCTGTAATTATACTTAATCGTGAAATTTTTTATAAATGCGCACGATTAAAAAGTCTGAACAGAATCGCGTAGATGTGAAATGTGATATGCTGAAGGCGAATTCTTAAAATTGCATAGATTTAGACGCGCTAATTCGACTAATAAAAAAGTTCGCGCAACTCGCAGTTTATCAATTTTTAATTAAACTTAATCGTGAAATTTTTTTATTCTTACATAAATGTGGATGATTAGAAAGTTTGTAGTCATCTAGATGTAAAATGCGGTGTTGAGGATGAGTTTTTAGAATTTCGTAGATTTAAAAGCACTAATTCGCATAATAAGAAATTATTAGCGCAACTCGCAAATTATCAATTTGTAATTAAAATTAGTCGTAACATTCACTATTCTTGCATAAATGTGGATAATTAGAAAGCCTGAACAAAATCGCGTAGATGATGTGGTGTTATAGGTGAATACTGATCCATAGATTTAGATGCGCTAATCCGACTAATTTATAGGAGAGATTAGCGCAAAACCGCAGATTATCAATCTATAATTATATTTAATCGTGACATTTTTTTTTATTCTTACTCAACGCTGTTTCTTATCGGATAACCTCTCTATTTGTTCTTTAACGATTTTAAATTAGTATGCACGACAGCGTTTTATCGTTTAAGCGTAATTTATTTTTATCCTTATTTTTTGGCGTTTATTTAATTCAATCGTACAGAATTTTTCACATAGAGTACTATCATCTCTAGCATCATTATAATCGTCTCTATTCATACCCGGACGTCGTGATTTTTTCTCGAACCATAATTCTACACGCCAACATGTCCAGTCATTTGTAGTCATCAGTTCCCCAATAATTGTTAGACCCTTTCTAAATTTTTCTTCAGTCGCTATATCGGTTTGGACATCGTTATTTTCCTCGTCTCCCGTTAATAATTGACGTTTCCGCCCGAATAATTAACTTTTCATCAAATAATTATCTTTCGAATAATTAATTTTTCGTCGAATAATTAACTTTTCCGTCCCATTGGATCCTATAACATGTTCGAAAAATTACAATGTATAAACTTACTTTCCATAACACTATCGTTACAAAATAATTACTTCCTTTTTAAATGAAAGACCTTTTCTAGCGAAAAGCGGTGACTCAGTGTCTAAAATATTCCCAATGCAGAGATACCACCGGAGCACTACGCTCGGTTAGTTTCTATATCTCATATACACAGTAGACTCGCCTGTATTAGAAAAAAAAAAATCATTGATAGCTAGCAATTCTTTGTGAAAGTTACTTATCAAATGAGGCGAATAACATATTTCAAAATGCTATCCAGTATGCACACGGTTTGAAATATAGCGAATAAAAATAAACAAAGACGAGTCACATAATGACAGGATTATTTCGACGAAATAAATTTAAATTAATAATAAAACAATTGATATATAAAAAAAAAAAAAAAATGATACAAAATGTTTGTGTTTATAAAAGGTTAAACATAACATCGGTGTATATCCAAGCCGAACGAAATGAGCTTAATATGAACATCAATATGCACGGACTCCTTATAGGCGCGAAATCAAACCTCTATAATAAGCTTCTGCTCTACAGACGGGGATTATGAAGTGCGAATATAAACGGGCGTTTTAGTTCAAAAACAAATAGAGCATAAATTGCTCAATATTGTCAACAGCACCAGAGTTACACAGCGTTGAAATCAGGTCCACTGGCTAGACGGAACCACCTATGTAAATATGAACAAAACCTACCGTGTGCTCTACCTGTGAATTATAAAAGTTTTAAATTTTTAAGTTTCTGCCTATCAAAAATAAACCGGAAAACATGTATGTCTTCCTCTCTCGGTTGTATAATTGTCCCACCTCGCCTACCAAATCTTCAACATTTTTCCATTAATAAAGTTTTTAACAGTTTTGATATTTGGGTTAGAAGCCAAATTTGTATAATCCGTATTTAAAAAATGAATATTACGAACACGGGAGAAATCTCTCACAACTCTATACTCAGAGGTGATCGAGGACCGCCTGACCAGAAAGTCAGGTGGCATAATATTCGAGATATCATTGGCCGCAGAAGTGGGGCAATTTCTATATAGAGTCGGAGATGTTTAAAAGAAATTTCCCCTGATGCTTGTCAACAACGTTAACAGTTTTTTTTTTTTTTTTTTTTTCATTAATATAAACGAGAGAGAGCCATACCTAACAATTATTTAGTATAAATGCAGTGGCACCTAACAAATATCTGTGTAATGGGACCGTTATAATATAAATAACGCCTGGATAAGAACGAAATACAACTATTTAGACTTACGTGCGAAGATAATTAATAAAAATGTTGTTAAAATAAATAACGTCTATACTATAAATAGAAAGAAAATCGAAAGCTCCGAAAAAATATAATGTCTTTTAAAATAAGGTAAAAAAAAAAAAAATTATTATCCGGCTATAAAATTTAAGCTCAGCTTAAATAACGTAAACGTTAGAGATTTACACCGTTAAAAAATATATTATTATTATTATTATTGTTATTTAATTTTTTCGCATGGATATAATTTTATTTATGATTCTAATCTAGAAATTTTTATCGTAATAATTTATGATATTTTACTGCTGGTTTCGTAATCAGATTCAAACATTTATATCGAAAGCTATAACGTGTGTATATAATATATATATATATATATATATATATATATATATATATATATATATATAGCAGTGATAAAAAGATCTCCGACTGTGATTTCACCTCATTCTGTAGGTTAATTTACGTCTTAAATTTTTAATCCGAAACACATTTGCCTTAATTTTGATGAATTCTGATGTTCGTACTGTTGTTAGAAAATCAATTGACTTTTACTTGTTGAATGTTATATTTCACCCTGCCTTAGATATCATGGTCATCGTTTGAAAGAATGTTTTTATTGTTTGTTCCTCGTTATAACTTTCGAAATATTAAAATCAAGATTTTAGAAATTGACAGACTGCAGTTTTACGATCTTTAGTGACCCTAACGAGGCTGCGATATGATGATTCATTCGATGAACTTAAAGTCAAAGTATAGAAAGAAATATTGTAAAGTCTAAAAATAAGCTGACTATGCAGAATTACGGCAAAATTAAAGCTCTGGTCAAAAATGATTAAAGCAACATTTACGGGCTATACACAGTGTAGAAAGAAACATCCGCGAGTGTATTGGTCTAGTGTAGAGTATCAACGACATGCGTATATAATGACGAAATTTCTTAAGAATTGACGATATGGATTTTCTTACCAATGTAGATATTAACACAATTAAAAAGAAATTAGAATCACTGAAAACTTTTTTTGATAAAAAAAAAAAAATTACAAAGCTTTTCGGTTGTTGAGCCATTATATTGCGTTATGGTTATGCATCAATTTTATATTGCTGAATTTATCGTGTTGTTTACCGCATTATTTTATAAATCCTTTTTTTCTTCTTTTCATTTTACTAATTTTTGTAAATTGTGTATTTAATTTTTTTTTTTTTTACATTTTGTATTTTTAGATTGTATATATTTATATTTTTTTATATTTTGTTTTTTCTATGATCACTTGATAATGGCTTAACATCTGAAAAAAAGCTTAGCGATTTTAAAACTACTTTTTACTTTTTTTGTTTATTTTTTAAAAATCGCTACATTCCACACGTTAAAAAAAATGTAGATATTTATAACTATTTTATATTTATTTAGTGTTACAGTATATTCCAGTAGTAATCTAGTTGAATTTTATGAATCACATCTTAAACTTGATCAGTTCACCGTTGAAAATTATAGCCAATTAATCGAAAGTTGAAAATCTAAATACAGCATTGGTCTTGTATGCGCTAAGAGCAACTTTTAATGTTTTAGTTCAATTTAATTATTAAAATTGGAACTTGACAAATAACTCTGAAGACGGCTATTATAATACCCGTATAAATCAGGAGACTGACAGTTCTCCAAAATTGTTGCAATCAATTTTATACATAGGACTCTACTACAGTTACCTACACACAATATGCGCAGTACAATTATAATCTAATATACCAAAAACATACATACTCTTCGTATATATATATATAAATAATAATAAATAAAAAGTGTATTTTTACATTTAAAATAAGAAACAACAAATATCGTCTACACGTACCGAAATAGTGTAAAATTCTCCTCGTGTATCGCGATATATAAATATAAAAACAAAAGAAACGAAGCTTAAAATAGACTGCAGGAAAAACCACCACCAAAACCTGCATGAAATAAGTATTGAATAAAATAAAATAATAACATAAAATATAGTATGCGATAATCAGAGTAGCAATAAATAGGAAAATAAATAACTATATACATAAAATAAACTTAAACTTAAATAATAACTATATATCATCGGGAATTACGCATCGTAATAATGTATGTTTAATTCTTTTATGTTTATATTTCTTATATTTTAATTGGAGACTAGTGCGAGTGTAGTCTCCTATATTGTTTATAATGGAATACTCACTTAGGGTACAATCATAAAAAAATTTTTTGGTTTGCTGATTTATTACTTGATGTACGTATGGTAATTTCAAAGTTCTTCGTATAACTTGGAGCAGTAATCACAGATTGATAGTATTTATACAGATTTTAGTAACGCTTTTAATAAGACGAATCATTCAATGAACTTTCCGAATATTACTTAAATCGTATCTGCGCTTTCATAGTTTTTATGTAAATATATTCGTCCTACGACAGAAGAGTTCCAATTTGGGTCATCCATTATTTTCGGAATTTATCAAATTGACGCTAGACTTAGCTCTAAATTTCTTCTGTTTACCTGATGATCTGAAAATTTATACACCTTCTCTTATGAAAAGACTTAGCCTTGTTCAGTCGAGCCGTGAAAATAACTATGAATAGAATAGAAATTTTGAAGGAATAGACTAGCAAGTAGTAAAAAAATTCGGCGCATTCAAAACTATTTGGAGAAAATTCATCAAGATTATAATCATCCTCTCGTTATCGTTATAGTCGTCATATAACTAACCCATTGTAGTTAATTTTTGCGTACAACAAAATGTGCACTATTTATATGAGACGCAAGTGTGCCCGCAAACGATGTTATTTGTAGTCAGCTGCCTTCTACGAAATAAATGTGGTTTATATGACAATCAGATATATATATATATATATATATATATATCTATATTATATGCCTGTCCATGTGGGAGTTGACGCTAATCACGTGATTTTCGTTTGTAACTTTTATATCAGTGGTAGAGATGTCTTTATCAATTTAGTTTTACAGTTAAATATATTTTCCTCTCTTCTCAGTTGCATACCTATTGGCCCTGAATAACAATATCCTTCCAGCATTTAAATAATCACACACACACACATAATATATATAGTCGTGATGGGCATAACCGACTTATGACTATAATCCGGTTTTCGAAATAACCGACTAATTCGGTGCTTCCAAATAAATCAAATAAATCAGTTGTTTTCTGAAAATATATTGTTTTTCAATTTGTTTATTAATTTAAGCAATTGATAAAATAATCTTCTTTCTGTTTATACGCTGTTTACATATATTTATAAATCCTGTAAATATGTTATTTTTCCACATAAATAAATTTAATGTTTTATTTAATTTCTACATCAGACGCTAAGAATAACTAACTACTCTTACATCGGATAGTCTGATGATTTTAGTTGCGTTTCGACTAATATCCGTTAGTTGGTTCTATTGTTCGGTTATTTTGGTTCGATTGAAATGAAGTAATCACATTTCGACTGGAATATTCTATTGGGTGTTTTTTTATTGTGTTTATCAAAGTTCGGATTTAATAATAACGTAGAAAATGTGTCGACATTAGCAGGTTTTGTTAGAATCGATTGAAAAGTAGTCGGATGTATATCAATATTGGTAGGTTTTGCTTAGAATAGGTTGAAAATTAGTCCGATTTTGAAAAGGTCGATTTTTAGTTATATTTTTACTAAAATAAATTATTGATTTTGCAAAACACCGATTACATTATATTCATATTGTATTAAAACATATTTAATTCATTAACGGAATTCTAAAATTTATACGATTAAATGATTCATTTCACAAAATTTCTGACAAATTTAGATTATCTTATATTAGTAGATTTCGTTAAACCGACTGGAAAGTCTGGATGTATTTAGTAGGCTTCACTAGAACCGATTGAAAATTAATCGAATTTCGAATACGACGATATTTACTTGTATCTAAAATAAATTATTTATGTAATAAAACACCGATTACATATACTCGTGTTATAATAAAATATATTTAATTTATTGAGGGAGTTCTGAGAAATCTGTACGATTACGCGATTTATTTCACATTTCAAAAAATTTTACATGATTATCTGTTAGCTGAATTATATTTTTTTAACTTTATTTTAAATGCATTTCGTTTATTTTATATCTGTTATTCGTTATATAAATTATTATGATATTTTCATTATGCCGTGTTTACATTGTACTAATAAAGAATTGATGTAAATCACACTAAATAAAAAAATTAAAACCGGAATAATTAGTCGATTTTTTAATAACGGTGTTATACTAATTAGTCGATTATGCTCCTCACTAATATATATATATATATATATATATATATATATATATATATATATACATATATACATATATACATATATATATATATATATATGTATATATGTATATATGTATATCGTTTCCATTATTTTACACGAGTGCAGTTTTCTCGTTTTCTAGAAATTTAATAAAAGATGGATTGTTTATTTCGAAATTCATAAAACTTTCGAGAATGTTTTTTTTTTAGACCGTTACTGTCAGATTGTTTTAAGTATCTATTCTTCATTTTATACCTGTAAATTTGTAATCTTGAATTGATATTTTTGTGTTTTTATTTTTTATATTTTTATTTTAATTTAAATATCACTTGATAATGGCCCAATTACCGAAAAGCTTTGCGATTTTTTCAAGAAAATAAACGTTTAGTGATTTTAACTAATTTTTGTAATTAAATTTTGAAAAATAAATAAAATTCGATCAAATAAAATCACAAATTTAATTACTTTATTGTTATTATTATTATTATTTCAAAAAATACATCACGTTATTTTCAATGAAAAATAATCGCAGTTTCTACTCCTGCTCTCGGGCATCATGTACCTCGAGAACAAGTTGAATTGCACATTTTTAAGTTTTATTCGGTTTTGTGCGTTTAAATTTCTAAAATTTCCTATTTTATATCGATCTGTAAGAAAATATATTTCAACAGCCGTTAACAGTATCGAAGCGATCGGTTAATCTATATCGGGAAGGAGAAAATATTAGGAGCGACGACTACTTTAATATGAAATAACTACAATAGAAATATTCGCTCTGTATAAGACAATCTAACGTGCGGTATACCGAATTATCACCTGCCTTCTGTCGGTTAGATCGAAAATACTGGTCTTCGTCACGGTACAGGTATAGGTGAAGTTGTGAAGTCTGAAAGTGCGAGCTCAATAACCGACAACAGTGTTTTCCGCTGGTAGAAGAACGATGTGAAGACCAGTTTTTATGATCGCTGAAATTATTCAAATACAGTGATATACAAACCCTCGTGCTGAATATATATATATATATACGGTGAAAATTGTTTAACGCAATGGAGGAGGCTGATATAATGTTAAACGATATTAAAAAAAAAAGTGTACGTTTTACGTTTATTACTTATATACAGTAGATATGTGTGTGTATGCATGCATTTCATAATAATCAGTAAAACAACAACATTATTAACAAGAACTTAACGAAACGTAATACATATATACAATATTTGTTAACACGAATATAATTTATCGATTTTTTAGTAATAGGTCATTCGGACCGAGAAATTTTACGTTATCTACAATGCCCTCATTCGTTCTAAGAGATGGACTATAGTTCCATCATATATGCCTCTGCAAACCAACGCCTGCTCAACAAATTGGATATAATATAAAATACCGCGCTTCGAATAGCACTGAAAACCTTTCCTAAAACAGCTACAGCTAGCCTCCATTACTTAAGCGTTGCTCTTCGCTACAGACGGAAATAACTTACAATGAAGTACGCGGTAACTGTTGTCAGCCATCAACTTCACACAAACCAACCTCATATGTCATATCAGTGAACTCTTAAAACCGGTTCAACTTCAGTTTCCGTTAAATCTTCAGCGTAATATTCTAAACACCGTTCCATGTAGGTGGAGCGTATTCCATATCCATTGTTTCAAACTTCCGATAATGCTGTCAGTCCTTTCGGCTAAGCTAGTGATATTTCTTCAATGTATACTCCAAATTCCAGTAACTAGGCTACCTCGATGATCATTATATATATTTATATATATTTATATATATATATATATATATATATATATATATATATATATATATATATATATATATATATATATATATATATAGGGTGACCCAGAAAAGACGGACGGATTGTTGTTTTTTGGATAACTCAAAAACTAGTCGACCAATATTTTTGAATAAAATTTTGTTTAAAAATAGGTAAACGACAGGTTAGTTTATAATCATTTGTGGAATTTCAGATGACCGTCATTTGTAACAATACGTTCATTCAGTCTTTTTATAAAATTTTTAAAGACTTTTTCGAGCATAGGTCGCTGGATTTTTGACATTTCTTCACAAATCCGAGTTTTTAGGACTTCCATCCGCACAAAAAAAACCGTGTAACTTGAATTTTTTTCGAAACTCACTTTGCACTGTCGTTGTCGATTCACGTCGAAAATAGGGTTCCACGTAAAACGCGCGCTTCGTCTTATTATATCATGCCATAATAAAAAAAAAAAAAACGAGGTCTTACCAACTGCGCTAATCAACCAATAAAACCGTCTGTCTTTTCTCGGTTGCCCTATATATATATATATATGTGTGTGTGTGTGTGTGTGTTATCTGGTGATATTTATTTTCTTTGGGCGCCGCGGTATCCGAGAGTATGTTAAAGACTTGAACTTGAAGAGAAAATATATTTTAGTTAGGTCGCACGATGCCTTGCCGATCAGTTGAAGAAATAATTAATTTCGCCATACAGTACTACATACGTATCAACCTAATTTAAATTGCGATAGATTTGTTGTACTTCTTTTAACCTCATCCTCGAACTAACTTATCTCACTGTAGATGTTAGTCACCTACAATTCTCCACGTACTCGGTACCTTCCGTTTAAAAGTCGCATGACACCGAACGCTATTTAAAATTAGTATATTTTGCCCGTTTTACAAATTGTGTTTCTCTACAGGTGTTATTTTCGTTTAATAATCAGGTACCTTTCATATTTGTGTAGCGAGTAGATTTCTGCCTTTAAACATTATCGTACTATGTAACAGACACTTATAAACTAAAAACCGTTTGACCACGAAAATTGTTTCAATACGTCCGGTAACTAATCAACGCCGGTCAATTGTTCGGACGTAATTGATTTTAGCTTTGCCGTAAACTTTTTTTTTTCTTTTCTTATTTTAAACAGCCACAGACTTATTGTTTTTAAAACTTCGTCACAGACATTCGGTTCTATTCTATTTCTATGGTTCGATCTGCTTACAGTATTACGTCCAGATTACGTATCCATGTCAACGCTAGCGTGACAATAAAGCTCGACTTGCGCATCCACGAACAGTATGCTCAATGGTTTGCCGAGGGTATCCGCAATCACAGGCAGCGTCATTTTTAATTTTCATCGCGTTAGAAAATCATTACACCGTCCATTCTCAGTCCGAATGCGATTTAATTGCACCCATTCCCTTCGGGTTATATAAAAACCGTTCACCCTTTATAATCCCAATTTCCGTTTGGCTGGATTTGATCGAGTCCATTTTTTTCGCCACTTCTTCTTACCGTTGAAGCTCTTTGCAATAAGGTCGTTTGCCGTAATGTACACGGATTTCCTTGACTTTAGCCTGTTTGCTTCAAACATGTATCTATTTACAGGAAGTCGTTGATCGGCTTTATATTTCTGCCACTCTCCAATGGTTGCTATTTTCCGGCGTATATTGGGTTGCGTAATGTTACTGATACCGGTAACCATGCAGTAGGCGTAGATTTAACTACTCTTGTGATTAGCCTCATTGTGTCACGATGAAAATTATTTTTATTATCGGTGAAATATAATTGTAATATTAAATGTTGAGATGTAATATTTATTGTATATGCTTGAAAATGACGTAACTGTCGAAAAGCTTTGCAATAAAAAAATTTTAGTGATTAAACTGTGTTGTGATTTTGTTTGGTTTATAATTGTAATAGATTGGAAGCAGCGAAATAAACGAACTGAGGGGATTACGTCAGCAGCTGCGTCATTCGAATTTTTTTCTGACACAACGAAAACTAACGGCATTTTTCACATGAATGTTTTACTATGGTTTTTTTTTCGTTTCCCTATAACAGGGACTGAAATATTTCTTTTTACCTCTATCAGGTGGGGGTTCTTCCTTATCTCCTTTTTGTGTTTCCGGTTGATGCTTTTACAGCAAAACTTATAAATCCTTCGGTGGATTCTTAATTTCTGTCCCATTCTTTTTGTAATTGTGGGTTCACTAAACTCAGAGTTATTTTTTTTTTTCGTCTGCCAGTGAATTTTACACAATTTCCGAGACATATATCACTCTCGATTTATACCTGCTACATCTAGACTATGATAAAAAACTACCATTAGCCACCTTCCTGTAAATCGTACTCCGTTATATGCAGCGCAAAGTTGATCTGTTATATGTACGTCACATTTTTTTTATTATTATTAATTAAAATGCTGTATACTGCTACAGAATCCAGAAGCACGGTTTAACTATAAATTGAACTAATACATTATGTGTTAAATTAAAAGTAACTAAAATGAAGTTATTAGAATAGGTGTAGTAATATATTTGTCTGATTTAGGAAAGTTAGCAGTGGAAAGTATTTCGTTGATCGTGATAGGAAAATTAACGCTAGAACGCAGAATGTTGAGGACAATAAAAGAAAAGATGGGATAAGGAAAGTTAGATACTACAAGATGAACACACGGGAGGGTTAGTTTTATATGTAACAAGGAGTTAATTTGGAATGACCGATCCGCACTCTTGTCAGTGCTACTTCTCTGCGTAATGACTCACTAAGTTGGATCGGCCAGCTTCCGCTGAATTTCGGTAATTCTGAAAATCTACTCTTGGCTTGTTTGATAGCGCTATGTTTTAGTATATTAAGTGTATGGCACCGGTAGAAACTGAACTGGTATCATATATGAGGCATCTCTGGCGGACTGATTTGCTCTCTCGTTTTGGCCAATGGGCACAGCTGTGCCGAACATCACATTTAGTATCGTTGTAAACTTAAATTGTTTTTTTTTCATCTATTTCGGCCTGTAAATTTAAAATATAATTAAAAATAGGAGGTCCCTCTTAGGTAGTACGAACGCACATCAATTATTTTTTAAAATATCGACAAATTAAAACGGTACGGGTCCACTGAACCGGGCGTGACTAACGGAGGGTTGTTAAAAAAAAAGTAATATTTTATTATATTAAATTAATTTCGTGACATTTGTGTACATTTCAAAAAAACAAAATCAATAAATTTGAAATAAAATTATGCGAGTTATGCTAAAAAAAAGTATACGAATAAAAACGTTTTCCGAAGTTTTAAACATAATTTATGGAATATTCATATATATCTATATATATAAGGTGACTAAATATTATTTTTAATTATAAGATGTTAATTTTAGTTGATTAAACGTAAAAAAATTAAAAATATTTAAGTAATAATATTTGTGTTAAAACGTGCAATGTATTTTGAATGCATATTTTTAGACCGCGCAGTCCTTATAAAAACGTTTTTCTACATTCCATACATATAGAGGCGTTTTGCATATGAGACGTGTATGGAATAGTTTTCATTCATTTTTAGACGGACCTTTTTTTGCAAGTCGTTTCGATTGACAATTTTGTACTTGCTCCATTCTCAGTACTATAACATTCGTCTATCTTTAGTATGCGACTTATACATAATCGGACATGTCGACCGATACCTGCTATCTGCAATCTCCGTTTTATTTCAGATATTACCAAAGCCATTCCGAACTGTTTTATAAAATTATATCGAGTTAGTTCAGTATTATCCTTGTAAGACTGTTGCATTACAAACACGCCGATGAAAAGAGCGAAATAATATTATTATTACATTAATCAAACGGTATTTATATTAAAATAACTCTTCTACAACTTAAGGTATAAACTCATTACTTCGAATATAGACATGATACTAAACTCTGAAAAGGTACTTAGAAGTATCGAGGTTCTTGGCGGAGGGGATTTAAACCATGCACCGATCAAATTGACACGTTGTTTCTAGTTAAAAAAGGCTTAACATTATGTCATTTTTTAAATTATTCGAACCGACCGTAAATTAGAACTATTTTTTTTTTTTTTTTTTTTTTTTTTTTTTGTAGTGAAACTTGAAGGATCAACCCGCTGATAAGAAAATTCTGGTATGTAATATTTCATCGTCGTTTCAAAGTATCTCCGTCACAGCTAGTTGTTTCATTTCGAAGTTGAAAGTATTTCAAATGTGACTTGCATTATAACATTTATAAATAAACTTACCCCGTCGTATTTCACGAATTGGGAACGGGAACAAAAAAAAAATTATCGGAATCAAAACTTAAGGATATTTCACACTTAATAATCTTTCGCCATTTAACAAAGTTTCACTCGGTGTGTATATTTGTGTGCGCGTGTGAAACTAGTGTTTTATAAAATACGCCGCATTTATACGTCATTATTCTAAGGAATTAGATGATTGATTCGGATTAAAGCCACAAAAGTATATATTTATATGAAAGGTGTCACGTGTCCTAATAATCAGCACACCCACGAATAAATTATAAGCATAAGAAGAATATTTCCTTATAATAGTAAGATAAAATTAAATGTTAAAAAAAGAAGTTAGGCTTCCGTAGTAATCTCACTAGACTTATATATGAAAGAGTAGGTATATGTGTCTATACATATTTGTGTACCTAGGATCGCTAATCAATAGTGAAGGAGGTGTGCCGAAAAAGAAATAAAACGTCGCATTGAAATAGGTCGCTGTACTATGGTGAAACTAAGCAAAATATGGAAGGATGGCTCCATTAATAAGAATGTTAAAGTGAAATTAGTAAAGACGCTTATATTTTCGATAGTACTATATAGAGCGGAAATATGGACGTTTTTCTGGTGTGTTTAATGGGTGTGAGGCTGGTGAATGTGTTCAGTGTATTTTTTTTTTTTTTTTGTATTTAATTTTTTTTACTTTTAATTTTATAATTCAGAAAAAATTATTCATTGTATTATTTTATTTATAAGCCTACACTATAATTGGCTGTTAGCTGTTGTGTGGCTTCATTAAATAAATAAAAAAAATAATAAAACTAGCCTAGTCCGACTTAACAGTTTCGAAATGTGGTGCTGGAGGAAACTTCTCCGCATGGACCGAAAAACGAACAAATGCATCAATAGCACAAGAACTAAAACGTAATGCAGCGGTTAGCTAATATAGCTATCATTAAAGTGATAAAATATTTTGGCCATATCGTACGTAGCGAACGGAACTAGCTATTAATAGTATAGGGGAAGATTCAAGGGAAACAGACCGAAGGACCGACCACCGCATAGGTGGACAGATATAATAAGAAACTGGAGCGGATTAACACTATATCAGTGCGTGCGACGGGCACACGACAGAGAAGCATGGCGCAAAATGTCACAATTACTATATGATCACGATACCCCCTTGGGGTAACCGATTAAGAAGAAGATATATATACATATATTCAAACGAACAAGTTCTACTTAGAACAAAATATCAATCAGATGTTCGCGGAAAAACGTATGAATTGGACCGGACATGTACTCAGGATGGAAGACAAACGAATTCCAAAATGAATGTTGTGCGGCGTTCTGGCCAACGGTAAACGTCCGCTCGGCAGACAGCGGTTGTGATTTAAAGATGTACTCTCAGGAGACCTTAAAATATTAGGTATTGAGCCAACAAAGGAGAATTCGGAAAATAACTCCCAAAATCGTAGAGCGTGGGCTAATATGTTTCGAAAATTAACTAATATTACTATAATACAGAAACAAAAAATAGAAACCGTACTGTTAGAAGCGATGAAATACAACAGACCACAAAATATCAACTTTGTACTTACATGCGACACAAACATTAGCATGGATAACACAGAAGGACTCATACTCGGATTTGAGTGATGAGAATAGAATAATAATAATTATATATATATATATATATATATATATATATATATATATATATATATATATAACATAAATATATATATAACATAAATATATATACACGTTATTTGTATATAAGCACGTAAATTTGCGTCCTGATATACGTGTGTATATATGCAAGCGAAATAATTATTTGTATTAAAAGTCTCGAGTTCTGTATGGTTACGCCCCGATCTCGGTCCAGTTAAGCTCACATGGCGTTCACGCTTCTTACGGTCGGCTTTTTTAGTCAGTCTTGAACCTTCAATAATCAAATTAGGTTGTATACTACTTTTAATAAAATATATTTTTATTTGTTTGTATTTGGAATTAATTAAAAATTTAAAGAAACGATATTTCTATGAAGAAGTAAGATAAAAATTATATTCCACAAATGGTTAGACCTTTGAAGTAACCTTATATTGTAACTACTAGGCTGTATTCTCTCTCTCCCTCTCTCATATATATATATATATATATATATATATATATATATATATATATATATATATATATATATATATATATTAAAAAATCATCCGTCTGTAGCTAAAATTTTTAATAAAAAATTTCTATTATAGTTACACGCACTGCTTCAATGGAAACATGCAATTAACCAATCGGCGCGCTTGCAGTATATGTAACGTCCGAATTTGAGATCTTTCGAAAATACTACTTTTAATATATATATATATATATATATATATATATATATATATATATATTTCAATTGACGATCATCGTTTTATGGAGGGTTAATTAATCAAACTCGTTTACGAGAAAGGTCATCGATTGTATTCGCTCATAATAATTAATAAACACTTGACTTTATGTCATCGCTAATGCTAACTCAATGCCGACAAATATGATAAATTATAATAAATCGATCAGACAAAAAATTCTAATCTACTTCCAAAAGATACTGCGTCGACTTCCATCGTCAGAGCAGGCAGCAACCGACCTTACATCTAAAACTGTATGATAATGTACTAAAATTTCAGCCTCGCGTAACCTTTCTTGATGTCATGTTTGACTCCCGGTTGCGCTGGGTAGGTGGACCATATTATGGAGCTGTACAAGAGATGTGCGAAGTCTTTAAACATACTAAAGATTTTAAATGGGTAAAAGTGCAGACCCATTACGAACATGCTTTTGACGATCTATCGCGTAGTTATCCGGTGAAAACTGAACTATGGATGTATACTCTACTTCAAAAACTTGATACAATACACCATACTGCAGTACGAAGGGAGTTAGGTGCTTATCCTACTAGTCCGTCATCTGGCAGGGGAACCGCCTCTACAAATCCGAAGACAAGTAATTACTATAAACTACCGAGCAACCATGCTGACGAAGATAAATCATCCTAATCTAGCATTAATGGACCCCTTAGGTACAAGCTCTATGGCCGCGAGGATTCGAGCAGAACTTGCTGACCTGAACCTCGGAATGACCAGATTGCTCCACCTACCACGGGAAAATATCCGTTCGATCGGACTATGCACTATGGAAATGGAATGAAAGATGGATTAGTACCGATGCAGTAAATAAACTGAGGACGGATTAAAAGCAACATACATCCTCTAAAGACAACGACACATTGAAAGTCGCATATATGAAAAAGTACTGGCCCGGCTCAGAGTAGGACGTATCTCGCTAACGCATGCGTATATCTTCGAAGATGACGAACCTCCAGAGTGCGAAGTCTGTGATGAACTCGTGACTGTACATCACCTGTTACTGAAATGCGAAAAATCCGAAAATTTCAGTTTAATGATATACCAGAAGAAGATTTGACGGATGTTTCCGGGACGATATATCTATAATACGTAAACTGTACACGTATTGTATGAGTTGGCGCTGTATGAATTTCAAACTTATTCCGTTCTACATTACACTTATTAGTATCACCATCTCATGCTAAATTTGTAATATTGGTACTGCCCCGTACGTATCGATAGTTTCTTCTGAGTTACTTTCACAGCTAATTTCGGAGTCTCCTGACGGTATCGTTTCACATAATACGTCATAAATTTCAAGACAATCCATATTAATTCTATAGCGGAATAAAAATGCAAAACGAGCTATATTATAGAAAAATTAAACATTCGAAAATAAATCATTCTATTTGTGTATTTCATGTAATAAACAATACGACAAATATTAAAAGACATACTGTTCTGCACGGTGGGACGTACCACCACAAAAAATTACATAAAACGTTTCAACTTACCGCAAACGAATTTCACGGAGAATTTATTTTTAAGGAACAGTGTAAGATTAAACAGTGAATACCAACGTGTTAAACAGCACGAGAAACGACCACGACAAAAAAAAAAAAAAACACAAAACAAACTAGAATAAGCCTGAATATTTCCGTAAACATTTAAATTATTTGCGTCTGCGTGATAAGTACACGTGCACCGGATGTAAAATTCCGCTACATTAATATGGTATGCGAAGGAAAGAAGGCATTTTTATTGCCGGTTTACTGTTTATACCGATGTTCTGCTTGATAAGAGAAAATCTGAAGAAGGTATATATTTTGTGCCACTATGCAACTAATGCAATAAAATAGGTGGTACATATTTTGTACGCTGTGCTTGAAAGAGTTACACTTCAATCGATATTTTGTTCATCCTCCGTTGAAATTTTAAGTACCCATCTCCAGCACCGTGTCTCTGCTTGTTTTTTGTTAACTGTTTTGGCCGCATTAAGCACGGGTAACTCTGCGCAGTACTGTGTGTTACCGGTATCAACTCGCTTTATAAAAATCGCGTAACAGCCCTTGCCCTCCTATCAGTGGATGTAACTACTTCAGTAAGGATCTCAAATTTTTTCTGGTGTTAATTACGTGAAGATTCCATGTGAGACGTCTGTCAACGGTAAGATATTTTACTGCTTGTTTTTGCAGTAGTCTACGATCATAGTAATTAATAGGTGAACACGTTTCACGTTTGTTTGTAAATGTAATATGCGATGATTTTTGCTCATTAATTACGATTCTCCATTTCCATGTACGCGGTAAAAATAAATGATATTGAATTTGACGCTTCGTGAGGATTTGGATAATTAAATGGTGATTTTGCAAACTTAAAAAATCGATCCGGTTTTTTTCAAAAATCTAATTGAGCGCTTATTTTCCCCTAGGGATACAGAGATGCGTACGATATTTTTTTCATATATATACTTTACAGTATACCCGCCTATGTACGTTATATTATAATCGAACGTTTTGGAGGAGAAATAATTTTATTAAAAAGGATAATAACAATAAGCAAATTAATAAATCAGAATATATCGCTTTGCATAGACGTATAAATTAAATATAAGATAATGCTGTGACTAAATGTATCGTAAGCTAAATAACAAATATACAATATATAAATCAGAATAATACACTTAGACAACATGACTGTTCATCCGATGTGATGTACAGGGTTAAAAAAAAAAAAAAACGGTCCCGTGTCGAAACCGTCGTCTTCAAACATTGTCGCAGGAAGGAAGTTCTAACAGTTAACACCGATAAACAATTTCGTGATGTGGCAACACTGGTTCTACTTCTCACCGCACTGCCGCACGTTCGTTATAAAATAAAATGTGACATTCGTGCGTTTGTGTATTTCATCGCGTTCTAATCATCACCATCATCATCAGCAAAGTCATCAACACCGACAGACTACAAAATTTTCTTCTCCCTTTATACGGGACGTTTGCATTTCGTTTGTAGCGTGCAGTTTTCGGTACAACCGTATACTGTTTTTTTTTGTTCTTTTTTCTTCCACTAGACTATCGCATTTTTCCGAGAACAACCAGATCGAACGATAGAGAAAAACAAGAACCCGCCAAAACAGAAATCCAAGATCCAAGCCTTAAAGAGGCGAGTAACACGAAGCAGCTGTTATCCGGAGTTTTGAACCCCCCCCCCAAAAAAAAAAAAAAAAATAAGTAAAAAAATAAAAAGTTTAGTTCCCAGCCAGTTAAACCTTAAAAACGTTTTCGTGCGATAATAATGATAATAAAAAAAGGGAAAAAGTTGGTCATTCGACGCGAATGAACTAGTAAATATTTGTGTGTGTGGTGAACATTGACGACAGGATATCGTTCGAGCGTTGCAAGAGCGAATGTGTAAGCGGGCGATAGTAAATGAGAGATGGTTATTTGTGATAGTGATGTTTTGAAAGGTGAAGTTTATCGTAGAGTGTGCGCGTGTGTATGTGTGGTTAAATTTAAAATGAAATTACGCTCGCACGATTTCTCCGTGTAAAAGACGTGTCTGGAGGAAATCGTCGAGAGGCTTGAAACGACCACGTTGTAATAGTAACAAAGACGAATAACGCAATTTCAAACAACGAACAATTTTCACGTACGTTAAGACACGCACGAGCAAACCAACGCTCTCGATTTAGGCGATGGAATATAGTCAACCCTATTACCCGCATGAACACAACCCCACGACTCGAAAATATTGTTGGTATTTTTTTTTTGAAGTAGAAATTGAACAGCGTTAAGCGTAACTTGAAACGGTTAGTGTGCCTGTTGTAAAGTCGCCAGAAGAACTGGAATAGCAACTGTTTCGACTTCAGTTTCACCAATACGTAGTATTATACAAAACCGTCTGTGTGATGGAAATAATTCGATATCTGTGTGTGATATTGTTAATCTACGATCCTTTCTTCATGTGCTTATTACAAAAGCTACGCACACATACTACGCGACAGGCCACGCATGCGTACTGAAGAATACACATATATATATATAAGAAAATATTTCGGCCTGCCCGTCATTTCGGCGGTATATTTATTCCTAACTAATAACACACACACTGACAGACACAACATTGTGTTCCCTTGGACGTGTGAAGTTAGAAAAGGTTATACCGCTTTGTCTGACGTACGTACGTACATATCCCGGTTACGCGAGTTCGGGTCAGTCTCATACGAGAATATCCGTTGATATATATGACTGCGTGTGTCGTTTAGGTTATTATTGAAAACCCTGTTGCAGCTTACGTTAGTAATTGTAACCGTGAAATAAATAAAAAAAAAAAAAACTTAAGCCTTATAGGCAGCCAATGAAAAAACAGAATACGCGATCGGCGATAGCCGGGCTTTGTTCGTTTCAAATTCACCGAGAATATTCAGCCGAGCTATAGTGTAACCGACCTTTTTTTCTATGTGTATGTTTCTCGGCTGGTTGTGCCGTAGTGGTTGGCGATACGATTTACACGGTTAGTACCGTGGATAACATCGAACTCATAATACACGTTACACACAAAGTATTACCGCGTACAAGTGTACATGCGCGCGTGTGTAAGACGAGGCTCGATATCAACGTTTGCCGATTGGTAGGGCCCGCTGTCAGTGTAATACACACCACTACTGAAGAGGGCAATTTCGTGCGTGCGTCAGCAAGCTATCCGTATAGTATATGTATATAATGCAAAGGATATTTACCACCGGTTCGTCAATTCTGTATATGTAGTATACACTTATATATACACGATTCGTCTGCGTTTGTATATTACACATAGGAATATATATATATAATATACATTACATATTGGTTGAATATTATTTTAATGAGCTTCAACAACCCAAACGGTGAAAAGTTTCGGTGTAGTTATCGTCGGGTATGAGCGTGAGTTAGCTACTTGGCGCGTCAGGGAATGACACAGTGAACGCACGTGGTGCGTAGTGTAGCGTATATGCGCCATAGCGCACGCGCGTTGTACGTTATTAGGAGACATATATATATATATATAATATAAGTGACATCCTACCACGTATACGTTCGCAACAGTAGTAGTCTACCCTTTAGTGTAAATAAGCTGGTTGCGTGTTTGAGTGTGTGTGTATCAGTTTTTTTTATCCGGTTATTAGCATTTAGTTTAGCGTTTAAAATTTTACGACCACATTTAAAATGTTCCGCGTAGGAGTGTGTGAATTCAGACGACGCTGTACAATATAAAGAAATATGCGTTCATCGCTATAACGCTTTTTACGCCTCTCCACCCTCCTTTGTTAAAGAATAACTCGTTTGCTCGGGAAACATTAATGTGTGAGTGCGGCTGTACGACACATTATTGTGTGAGTGAGCGAGTTCATTTTTCCGATGTACATACTTCGTCCGGGCTCTCATAGTGTACGTTGTATGGTAGCTTGAATGTGTGACTTTGAAAGCCTCGTTCGATCCTCTCCTCACCCTCTTGAACGACTCTTCTACTTTTTTTGAATAATGCTCGTTAAACTTCAATGATTTACGGTTAATTTCGCGTCGCGTGTGCGCATTGTGTGCGTGCGTATGTAGTATCATAATGCTTGCGGTGAGTTCGGTTATTTCGTTCGTGTCTGTTCTGTTTTAGTCAGTCCGTTGCTACAGTTTTCGTTGTAGTCGTTTTTACTTTGGCGTACTGTTCGCGTAGCGGTGTTTCATTTTCACATAGAAAAAAAAGTTTTTTTTAATCTTAATTATTTTCATTTAATTTATTAAAAAATTACACATATCATATATATATTCAAATAACTCAGATCGTGTGTAAATTACTCGGTTTGAATAACCGTTTTATATATATATATATATATATATATATATATATATATATATATATATATATATATATATATATATACGAATATATGGATATATGAATGTATGAATATATAAATATATGAATATATAAATATAAATACATAATATAGATGTGTATTGATTATAGTGCGTCTGTTATAACCGGTGTCAATAGAATTAGTGCGTACTTATTTATTGATAAATTAAACGCGTTTTTATTTTTTTTTTTTGTATCTGCTTTTAATATATAATTGTACAAAATACAGTTTAATATTATTTAATATATAACTGTACAAAATACAGTTTAATATTATTTAATATATAATTGTACAAAATACAGTTTAATATTATTTAATATATAACTGTACAAAATACAGTTTAATATTATTTAATATATAATTGTACAAAATACAGTTTAATATTATTTAATATATAAAAGTAATTATCGAATGCTGTTATCGTGTCTACATCGTGGTTCAGGTGGTATCTAGTACGTTCTCTCAAGAGTTAAATCATCAAGATGACGGCTTCACCGACGAATTCTGTTGTTCGCGATACAGCCACTTTTTTCGTAGAAGGAAATTCGTTGCAATTTCATCACGTATTAAATTTATATCCGCAAGTGTTGAAGTTGAAAGCTGAAACTAAGAATAAAAAACCAGAAGAATTGATCAAATTGGATTATTGGTAAGTTTTTTATTTTATTTTCTAGATAATCCGCTTATATATATATATATATATATTAATATTTATATATATATTTTTATATATATATATATATATATATATATATATATATAATTCTTAATAATGATCGCCCGTCATTACAACAATTCTTATAATGGTGAATTAATAATTTTCCTCGAATGGATTCATAGAGTAACTTTTAACTTTACTATCTATTGAACGCAATATTGTAATTTTACCAATGGGGGGGCTACGTACGAAATACCTTTTGTTAATTTTCGCGTTCTAGATGGCGGTAATAAATTTACAGATTACGTGCGATATTTTTATCCTTAATTGTACACGAGACGCCATATTGAAATCCATACATTTCTTTGTTTAAATATTTTCGTTTCTAGAATATTAAAACATTTTAGGATCGATCGATTGTTAAATGAGAAAAAAAAGTTGTCGAATTTTTTGCTCGTTCTATTAGTTATAAGTTATTTTGATTTTGTTTATTAATTCATTTATATTTACAACAGTTTTACAATTGCTTTGTTATCAATTGATATTTTACATTATGAAGTTAATTTATTAATTATTGATTTCGAAATTTCTTGTTTTACAGTTTGTTCGCTTATTAACCGTGTTACTCTTATTTGTATTATATTTTAGTATGTTTTTTATCAGAAATATCATCTATGTGTATTTATGTTTTATCCGCCAGAAATATCTGCGTTTATTTATGTTTTATTGTTTTATTCACCAGAAATATCTGCGTTTATTTATGTTTTATCCGCCAGAAACATCATCTACGTTTATTTATGTTTTATCCGCCAGAAACATCATCTACGTTTATTTATGTTTTATCCGCCAGAAACATCATCTACGTTTATTTGTCATTTGCGAATTAATTACATAGGCATGATTGCACCGCGGTTTAATTTCTTTCTTCGTATTAAATTTTGATTATAATTATTTCATTTTACTGTTTCGATTTTTGTTTAATTTCGTTTTTCCCCTTCATTTAACATTTCATCATTTTCTTTCCGTAGTAAAAAATTCAAAAATTCTTTTCGCGTATTTCGTAACTCTTTAAAAATTGTCAGTTTTTAACATTTCTAAAACCAACGCGTACTATCCTGGTGTCTGATTTTTTATATTTAGGACAAATTCAAAAATATTTCAAATACCGAGTTGTTAATGACCAGATAATTTAAACGAAATGATTATTCAGACGATACAGAAATGAAAAGGTTTAATTGTATTGCGATATATATATATATAAAATATGTACATTTTGTTTAGTATGATATTGTGCGGAACAGATTTTCAAAGTGATTCATTGTAAGCATTATGTTTTCTTCGCAGTTTCGTTCGTTATTTTAATTAAAATGGAATTCGTAATTTAAAAATTGCTCGCGTTAAGCTATTTTAAGAAAATTGATAAAACAGGCCCAGTGTGACCGAGGTTAATGAGCCACAGGTTATAATATATAATTAGAAAACAAATCTTAAATGTATCCTAATAATTTTATGAATACACGATACCGTATTGAGTGACTACCATTTTCCTTGGTTTTTTAAGTAGTTTTGTTTAGGGATTTTTTCTTCACCCTAGTCCAGTTTTGTTTTTAGGCACTCTTTCTTCACACTAGCCCAGTTTTGTTTGAATTTTATTATTGAATTTCGCGAAATATTTTCATTCGTTTATGGCGAAATTATTTATATTATTCACGTTTACTATTATCCGTCATATCTGTTCATCTTCATCGTTTGATTAATCCTCAATTCCTCATCCTGTTATACCGATAATCGGTTAAAATTTAATCTTTAATTACTTGGTTAATCATAATCCGGGATTATTCGTTATCCGGTTATATTTCAACCGTTATCGAAAATAAAAAGTAATATTACATTTATTTTTCTTTTAAAAAAATAATTAGCTAACCGATACTAATCGTCAGTAGTAGTTTTAATAAGCGTGCTTCTAGTCGACCGCTTGTCACAATTCAAACAGTAGAAATAGAAACGAAGCGGTCCTGTGCCGTGTACGCTCAGGCCACACATTGCACACCACACAAATACCTATTTAAAGACAGACCCAAATGTACTGCATGTAATATTCCTTTAACTATTCCTCACTTCTCTGCCCGCTCTATTCCTCCGAACGTACAATCGCAATCGTTACAAATACTCTCTTAAAATATTTATGTCGTTCTTCCGCCATCCGAATCTAAACTAAAAATCTACCCGTTAATACAATTTCCTCCCTTAGCGGTACACGGCACGGTTACCGGCGAAAATGAAGTTAAGAGCTGTAATAAACTTAATCGGGGACTGCTACGTTAAATTTTCATCAGATAAATTTGTAATTATTAAATAAATACACTTCTATGAAACGAATAAAAACATTATTTTAAAGAGTTATTTTTAAAAGTGGATGATAAAATTCGAAAATTATTCGGGTAAGTCAGTCGATGCTGAAGTTAACATTCACGCTAAACCGGAAGAAGTAGAAAAGATTTTAACTTACACACAGCTTTTATTTTGAAATTTTTTAAATCGCTCCAAAAGTATTCTTTATATCAAAAGAAGAAAGCGTCTTTCAAAATTTCGATTAATTTTTCGACGGGGGTGGGTTTTTTGACGAAAGAGGTCTGTTAAGTTTCGAAAATAATTTTTCTACGTTTTATCGAATTTGTAAATACTTCGCAGTTGTTTTAAAAAATTCGTTAAGTTTTAATTAATATCGTATTATGGAAAAAAACGGGGGTGCAAGAGACCATTTCAGTCAGAGTATCCTCTATAATACCGTGCATAAACTTTTAATGCAATAACAGTATTTACAAATACGCACACACATTTACCTCCAATCAGCTATAATGGTAGCACAGCCTATTCGGATAAGGATAAAAGTAACTTTTTTTAGCAATGATGTATACACAAAATTCGCATTTGACGTCGAACTATTGCAATAATAAAATTTTATCTTCCATTAAAAAGTACTTAAAAGATTCGCCTGTGAGAATTTTGCCGGCTGATTTAACAACGGTCAGCGAGGTACATCATAAAGAAACTTAAAAATAAAAAATCAGTAGGTCTAGATAATATACCTACAATATTTATTAAAAACTTAAAAGCGATTGTTCAACAGTCATAATGAATTCAATTTTATTACTTTCTTATTTTCCCGACTGCTGGAAAGTGTCGAAAGTTATTCCTATACCCAAATCGAGTAAGGACATTTCTGATCCCAGAAATCTGCGGCCCGTGTCATTACTTAGTAATTTTAGTAAAATAGTAGAAAAAATTATTTTGAGTAGATTAAAAAAAATTCATAGATGATAATGATATTTTTATAGAACAACAATTTGGATTTAGTAGTAATTTATCTACCGTCGTGCAATTAGCAAGAATTAGTGAAACCATAACTGATGGGTATAATAAAAATATGCATACAGGATTACTGTTATTAGACATAGAGAAAGCCTTCGACACCACTTGGCAACTTGGTTTAACATACAAAATTATTCAACTTAAATTCCCTAATTACTTAGTTCGGCTTATTAAAAATTATTTAAGCAACCGAAATTTCATAGTTAAAATTAAAAATGATAATTCCTACATGAAAAATGCATTAGCGGGAGTTCCCCAGGGGAGCATACTGGGACCTTTCTTATTCCTTCTTTTTATTAATGACATTCCCAAAATTAAACATTTACAGATGGCATTATATGCCGATGATACTGCTATATATTGCACATCGTATCGAATTTATACAAAGAAAACTAACTCGGGGTTTTAATAAATTAAATTCGTATTTTAATAAATGGAGAATCAAAATAAATTCCGATAAAACTCAATCTATTTCACGAAAAGAAGACCGCATTTCTTACCACCTGTGATAGTGAACAACAGATGTTTGGTTTGGAAAAGCGATATTAAATATTTAGGTGTAATACTGGATCGGGGTCTCACATTTACTAAACATGCTGAGTATGCCTGCAATAAGACTCATGCGGCTCTGTTTAAGCTATACCCGATATTTAATAAACGTTGTTACGTCAGCTCGGAAAATAAATTAATAATCTACAAAACTATAATCAGAACAATTATGCTTTATGCTTGTCCCATATGGTGTCATATACTAGCCGTTCTAACTTAGCGAAGTTGCTACAAAATATGTGCTGCAGAATAATTCTAAATCTTCCAGTCTATGTAAAGATTGAACACATTGGCATTGAACTTACCATAATATATACACGAGGTTGTCGAACAAAAAACAAAATTATTTTTTGATAGCTGTGCCTGCAGTCAGTACTCATTTATAAACGATAATATAGGGGATTACACACGTACAAGTTTGCAACTAAAATATAAGCGCTACAAACGCAAAAGAATTAAACACACGCTATTATACAGCTAGGATTATCTTTTATTCAAAATTTATTTTTGTATATAATACATATAAAAATTATTGTTTATCCTACTAAAATAAATATCTATAAATTTATATATAGGTGTAGCTTTTTGATCAGTATGCGGGTTTTGTTATTTCCTGTATTTTTTACTTTAGTTAAATGAGCAAGTGGGCATACTTTTTAAACTAGTATACGTAAGAACTGTGTTCGGAATGCGTTATATTATTTATTTGTTTTTTGTAACATATATTTATTTTTTGTAAATACACTTTTTATCAATCAAAAAAAAAATGCTAAGTAATATTATATATATATATATGTATATATATGTGTGTGTGTATATGTATATATATATATGTGGACATTAGTGTTTCCACTCAGGAGTGTAATAAATGGATTATATGTCTTATTAAATATTAGGCTGATGTGTAATCAAATATGATTATTGTATACGTTATTGTTCTGCGAGCTGTGCAGGCATCTGAGATTAGTTGGAAGAGGGATTCCAACTACTTACAAAACGTGACAGGAATTTTGATTGATACATTCTATAATAACTGCAGTTGAAAAATAGGTGATTTTCATCGGATCTCCATCGCAAGGGTGGGTACCGATAATTTGTGTGTAAATAGAACGTATGGAATGTTGATGACGTTAAACCTTAGGCGACGTACAATACGAATAAACGAAATTGTGTTTTCTATATTGGCAACAAGATTGAAAAACCAAGAAATTATTGGAATTCAAAGTTGACTATAACTGAATGTTTAGCTGAATAGCAATATCTCCAAGCGCGGTTGTAAAATTCCTTGTGCGAAAACTTAATCTCGAATAAAATGCCCCTAACCGGTGTATTGAAGTAAAATGAGCCATTCTCGGAGGCGCTTCTTGCGATATTGTCTACGGTATCATTCCAGTGCACATCTGAGTGGCTGGGAATCTAGGTAAATTTTACACTAACGCGTTTCAGAGATAGATCGTAAATATTTCTTAGAATATTGTAGATTGATGGAAAACAGCGACTATTAAATAATGAATTTGAAAAAGCTTTGAGAAATTCGTGAAAAGTACTATATTTTTACTTGTATTTTCAGAAGCATAAAAGCGAAGCGCCCTGAAAATAGCAAGATACTCAACTGTAAATATTGAAGAAAATGTCGGTAGTTTAAAAGTTTTTCTAACTTTCAAGGAAGGAATAATAAATGCGGAACCGACTCCATTTAGTTGAACTAGAATATGTCAGTTTTCTAAAAATATTGTTATATAACGCGTTGAGAATTATTTTACCACTCGAAATTAATTAATGGATGTTACATATATATATATATATAGAGACAGAGAGTTGATAATCTTCTTGCAGTGAATTGCAACTAAAACTTTTGAGGTCGGTATGTAGAATATTACGGACGTTCAAGAAATAAATATCGTAGTGTTCAGGGTGTGTGGACGCAGCGAGCGCACAATGGTAAATGTGTTTTATTTATAATGTAGTCGTGAATCAATGCAGTGTAACCGATTCTAAGGTGAGATAAAACTTGTTCTTTCCTACCGAGTAAAAAAAGATCTTCAAGAAAAAATATGAGAGCAGATAGCTCTAAGGTAGTTGTATGAATAACATTCCGTAGATGGCAAAATGTTTTATTTGCTTTGTATTTGATGGAACCGGTTGAATCAGATTCAGATATAGGAGTTAATGGATATGGTTGGACAGTGGCTGCTTCATTAGTTGTTTCGTCTGCTAGTTCATTTAGTAGAAAACCTGTATGACTTGGGATCCATAATAAAATTATGTTAAGAGCAGTGTTATGGTATAAGAGATTCAAGGTTTATATGACAACAGGGTGTAATTTGGTAGAGTTAATACACGATAGAAGAGAGAGAAATTAGAAAATTTTTGCGATTTTCAGTGAGGGCATAGCGAGGTATGTTGCGTAGTTCAACAGAAAATACCGATTATTGAGGCGGTAGGCTATAATGCAGGAGATCATCCTCTGAAAGTGCAGCACAACTACAAAGTTGGTTAGATTTAGATGCGTCGGGGTAGATTTTTGTACGTTCTTTATATTTATTTATTCGATGTGATTTAAACTGTGGAAATTGGACGTATTGTGGACGGAGTTAGAGACATGTCGAGTTTGATAGAGAAGGAGTATCATGGTTAAACGGAAGATTTCTGGAATGGAGAAGTTATGAGGGAGTGTTTGAATATAAAATTTTTCAACGATGTATTTCCTTCTTAAAAACGGAGAGGTCATTCTTCAGCTTCACAATAAAAGTCGCTGATTGAGCTGGTTCGAAAAGGACCTTTTGAATAACTGTATTGCATATGGCGTCAAGTTTCTTCAATGCGGTTTTCTTATCAGTTGTACTATATATCATGTTACCGTTATCCAACTTTGATTCTACGAGACACCGGAATAGTTGTAATAAGGATTTTTTGTTCGCTCCAAATGAAGTATGAGCCAATCTTCTCGCCATATTTATGTTTGTAGAAACTGCAATTTATAAGTTGTCTATGCGTTCTTTCCATTTTAGCTCGTTATCCCAGTATAATCCTAGATATTTCACGACCGTTTGTTTTTATTTATTTCTTTATTTATTTATTATAATTGGGCTTAATTACCATAATTACCCATTGTCAATGGTTGATTTTTAATTGCGATCTGCAGTTGATACTTCGACAGAATTATTATTAGGGCGAACAGATATTTTTTAACATTCGAAGTTTATATATCGTCCTATTATAGGGAACGCGTTGTAATTTGAAGACTTATACTTATCGTATTCAGGTTATGAATGTCTTCAATTTATGATCCTCCATCAGGTAGGACAATCTTTCACGATACGCGTTTGAGTGCCTGTCGTAACTCTTCACATGTCTCAGCGTCAGACAACTATGAAGACGGTTAAGGTGTAGAATACGTCAATCGGTAATTCACTGTTGTCGGTGTAAACAGAAATAATCTGGACGGGGCTTTATCGTTTCTTTACTTTCTTGTACACATATATTTCAGATAAGGAAAGTTGTTCGTGAAAAATCCCGCGGAAAAGTGTTGATTATTTACGATCGGACGAGGAAATTTACTTATTATTTCTATGTAATATAAGAAGCGTCAATCGTTGTAATTAGCATCGGGACTTACCCATTTTGGAAACCAGTAAAAGGCGAGTTTCCTGTTAAAATGTCAGGCGAATTGACGATTGTATTAGAAATAATCGTAATTTTAATTCGATGGCCAGTTTTAAGACACAATAATTTCGTAAATAATCATCGTCATTCATACAGATTCTTCTTATCAGAAGACGTCGTACGTCAATATATTTTTATTTATTTAATATTATTATTTTTTTTTTTAATATTTCTCTTTTTCTGATTCCGATTAATTCTGCTATTAGGTTTTCGCTGCGGATTATCATCATTATCGATCTTCTTCAGATCCGTATTTTTGTTTGAACTGTCAGAATAAATAGTTCTCCTTCTAAATCAGGTCCTTTCGGCTGAGGAAATGTGAACCGTGAAAGAAAAATCTATCCTTAGAACACGTCATCGATAGGGAAATATAAAAATATAACTAAAAAAGATACAGGCAAAACGATCAAAAACAGACTGAGATAGTTTATAATGGATATTGTATATACACACGGTCGATAGTCGAATATAAACCGAGAATTTCGGACGACGGCTAGGAATAGATTAAGTTGGATGATATTATTTTCAGCGAATCTACACAAGCTACATAAGGAAGGATAATACGCTTTCCGCGGATCGCAAGTCACATTGCGATGATATACGGTAGTGATAAAGTAGACCTTGAAGTCTATGGTACTTTCACCAATACCAGAATACTTACCACCTCTACCAACATTATAGCACGCGTACTCATGGACAACAGTAAACAGGAATGGACCATCGACTGGGACCTCACAATGAACTTTTCTAAGAAGCATAAAATCAACCGTAGAAGCTTGATGGCCTCCAGATGGCGCAAGCAGAAAAGAATACGGTACCCTAAACCGTCTACGTGTGGATCATACAGCCGTATTACACAATTATCTACATAACAAAAGTCCTCCATCAACAAGCTGCCTCCTATGCGGACATTTAATAGAACCAACAGTCATACTTTTAATATACAACTGTCAAACACACCACACGGGTTAAGACCCAAAATACAGGACCCGATACACAAAATCCTCTCAAACAACCCCGAATCAATAGTTAGAATCCTGACTTTTTCAGCGTAAACTAGCGTACATATAAATTAGACGCATGTCTCCTTATGCTGTAATAACCCTGGTAGTTACAAACGGCATATGGAGATTTACATAATGTAATAAAGTAAACTATTATTTTATATAGGTAACGCCTAATAAATAAATCAACGTATAATTCAACTATATATATATATAGTCGTACCCTTCCAGCTATATACATATTGGACGTTTCTTAAGAGTGTTGTTGACCCAGAGCAAATCGTCCAATAAAGGTGTCTTACAGTTGCCCTTAAATTTTTGCACGTCGTTATTGTTATTTATTATTTAGGATCGGATTAAAAATTTCGGTTTTTACTATGGACGAGAAATTTGTCAGTGACTAATACATATTATTTCCCTTCATGAAAATTTTTGATGATTCCCCTTCCAGTTATATATATGTATATCAGAGCGCATACTCGTGTATGTTTATTTATTTCTATACGGTTAACAAAACAGTTAATGCCGATTAAAATGTGGATACTGAGAAGTAAATAATTGAATACAATATAGAACCGCCTGAAAAAAATATTAAATTATTAAAACAGTCGCTCGCATTGCAATGCACCCACATAAGCGAAAAAAAAAAACTACAATTGCCCAGCATTGCACACATATACACACTCACCTTACTGGGAAGTATTTTATAATTCGGATACATTGATGGAAAGTTCGAAATTCGATACGTTTGACGGTGTAAGTGCAATTTGAAAATTTGAATTTCGTGATTTTGTAGACGGTGGTTGATCGGTTATAATTCTCTATGTTACTTATTTACTGGTTCTTCGTCAAGTGGACGATTCTTTTACACGTTCAAGGTGAATAATCGGTCGTGTTGTATGCAGTTGTTGAGTAAATTTTTTATGCTTCTTTTTTTTTATAATATGTCGTTCTTATATATATATATATTATATATATTGGTTCTCCAACACAAATTTCAAATAATATGCATGATGGAAAAATATATTCATATAACTACTCCAGGAGGTAAACTGAAAAGGGAATCCTCCGTCGCAGAAAGCGGCGTCACCAGGCTATCATATTCTGGAGTGCCTGGACCAGCATGCAAAGTAAAATCAAAATCATTGACGGGAAAAGTAAAATCAAAACGAAAATATCTATTTGGAACACTAAACATAAATTCGTTACTTAAAGTCGGTAAATTAAAACAGTTAGTAAAGGTTATGGAGGAAAGACAAATACAACTTATTGCGCTTCAAGAAACAAGATTCACAGATGAAGATGTGATGGAATCAGAAGGTTATCGTATCTTTAAAGGAAAGAGTGGTCAAGTATCTGGAACAAAGATACCATATCTTGGAACAGGATTTATAGTGAACAGAAATATATTAAATTAAATTACAAACTTCTACTCGTCGAGCGAACGTCTATCAATTATGACTATACGATGTACAAATAAAACATATACGTTGATAAATTGCCATGCTCCAATTAATAATGATAATCGAAAAAATCCCGAAAAAGTTGAACAATTCTGGGAACTTCTGGAGCATGAAATGTCAAAAATTCCTATGAGTAATATTAAAATATTAATAGGAGATTTTAATGCTCAAGTCGGTAAAGAAAGAAAATACAAAAAAACTGTAGGCGAATATCCCGCACATAGGCGGACAAATAGAAATGGTGAAAGGTTGATAGAGGTATGTCGAGGTTTTAACCTTAAATTAATGTCAACAAATTTTAAAAAATTACCAAGAAAGCAAAAAACATGGAAATCCCCGAATCCAAATCTAGGAGAGTTTCAGATAGATCATGTGGCGATATCTTACCAGAACCAAAGGGAGATAATGAATGTGAAGGTTAGAAAAGGGGCGAATATTGAAACAGACCATTACCTAACCGAAATTAAATTAAAATTTCTGCCACAAAATAAAATATTAAACCAGCAACTAAAATTACCAAAGATAGATACACAAATTCTGAAATCGAGGAGCAAAGAGTTTCAAGAAAAGTTGGAAAACATAAAAGCAGAAGAATGGACTGCAGTTAAAACAAAACTGGTGAACGTAGCATTTGATGTAGCGCCACTCAGGAAAAATCGTAAACACAGATGGTGGAATGAAATTTGTGAACAAGCATTAGAAAAAAGAAGCCAGATGTGGAAAAAATGGCATTCTACTAAAAATAAAGATGATTATATGAATTTTAAGAATCAAAGGACGGAAACAGCTCGGACTTTAAGAGGAGTAAAACGAAAATATATGAAAGAACAATTATTACATCTTGAAGAAGACTTTAAGAAATGTAATACAAGATCATTCTATCGTACATTTAAGAATAATTTACAAAAGTATCAACCGCCCAGTTTATGCTTCAGAAACGAAGAAGGAAAACTTGCTTTAAACAATCGAGATAATTGTGAAGTGCTAGCGAAATATTTTGATAAACTATTAAACTGCGAACAACCGAGGGAGACATTTCTGAAACGAAATCCGAAGTATAGATTTCCGAACTCAGTAGCGCCAGATGTACGTGAAATCAAAGACATTATTAACAATTTGAAAAATAATAAAGCAGCAGGGGAAGATGCCATAATTGCAGAAATGTGGAAAAATGCAGATTCTGATACAATCATTATATTACAAAAAATAATTCAAGAAATATGGATATCAGAAAATGTACCAGTTGATTGGAAAATGGCGTTAATTCACCCCCTTCATAAAAAAGGAAATAGAACCGATGTTAATAATTATCGAGGAATATCGCTTTTACCGGTAACGTACAAAATTCTTTCAAAAGCGTTGCAAACTAGATTGGAATACGAAGTAGATAAACAGCTTTGAGGATATCAGGGTGGTTTTCGAAAAGGAAGATCCTGTCCAGAACAGATACTAAATTTGAAATTAATACTAAAATATATGAGATTGAGATCCAAAAACATAATAGTAACTTTTGTTGATTTCAAGAAAGCTTACGACTCTATAGACAGAGAAACATTATTTAACATATTAGACGAATTGGGTGTAGATAGTAAACTTACTGCTATCATTAAACAAACGTTGATAAACACAGTGTCTAAGGTTAAATTTTTAGGAGAAGTATCAAAACCGTTCCAAATAAGAACAGGAGTAAGACAAGGAGATGGATTATCTCCAATATTATTCAACTGCGTATTAGAAAAAATAATTAGAGAATGGAGAATTAGAACAAAGGAAGAAGGTATTCAAAGAATTAGATTAGGTAAAAGCAAGAACGGCATAGAGATTGATTGTCTAGCCTTTGCAGACGATTTAGCGATTTTATCAGATAACATGGAAGATGCGATAAAACAAATTGATATTTTAAAGGAACAAGCGGGAAAAGCAGGATTACAAATCTCTTTTGAAAAAACAAAATATATAACTAATATCAGAAATGCTTCAAAATATATAAGAACTACATCCGGGAAAATTCGAAGAGTCATAAAATTTAAGTATCTGGGAGAAGTGATACAACCAAATGCGTCGGACAAGGAAACCATTATAGGAAGAGCGAGCAAAATAGAAACAGCATTTCAGTTAACGAAAAATTTATACAATAAGAAATCGGTGTCTATAAACGCAAAAATAAGACATTATAATACAGTGATTAAGCCAGAATGTCTTTACGCGTCAGAATGTCTTACAATGAATTTAGTAAACAGTATTAATACGATCGAAAAGAAAGAAAGAAAGATAATCAGGAAAATACTCGGACCAAGATATGGAAATGATACATGGAAATTAAGAACAAATAAAGAAGTATATGAAATAGTCGAAAAAATAACAGATACTATGCGTAAAAGAAGGGTCAGATTTTACGGTCATCTTAAAAGGATGGAGTCCGGAAGATTATCAAAAAAAATATTCGATTTTTTTGATAAAAATCAGAATACAAGAATAGGTTGGTTCGGAGAAGTTAAAAAGGACTTGGACGAAATGAAGATAGAAGAAGAAGAAATCTTGAGCAGAGAACTATTTAGGAAGAAAATTGAAAATTTCGAACGTTTCAAAGAAAAACAGAAGAAAAAAACTGGCGGAATATGGACGGATGAAAGAAAAGAAGAACATCGACAGCGAATGAAGAAGTATTGGCTGGAGAGAAAGATGATGAATCGTGTATAAATTATTTCACGTGGTCCCTAGATGGCCTAATTTGAAAAAAAAAATATATATATATATATATATATATATACATTACTGTATCAATTTAGCCGTATTGTTCATTGTCGAACAAGGAGACTCATCGAATGTTAACGTACTGATCACGATGTTTGACAACGAACAACCAATGACATTTTATACATACATATAACAAAGAGAAAGATATATGATTTAATCGATGAAATATATGAAACGCCAAGTGATTTTTTTAATATCAATAAGATAGTAATGGTTTCAAAAAGAAAAGGAACAAGGAAATGCGATACTAATAAAGATTAAATTAGATAGAATTAAGAATAAAATCGAACAAGAGTTAAGCGAAAACCGATATGGGCTTAAAAAGTGTCGAGGAACTAGAGAAGCGACACTTGACTTAAGACTAGTAATAGAACAGAAAATAGAAATAAATCAACCACTTTATATCGCTTTTATAGATCTAGAAAAAGCGTTTGGGTAAATGTGACTGGAATCTGCTGATGATAAAAGCATTATACAAGAATTAAAAATAGAAATGGGAGAAGTAGAAACTGAAGCAACAATAAGGAAAGGAGTTAGACAAGGCTGCAGCTCATCACCTACTCTGTCAAATACACACAAACATATGTATTTATATGTAGAACAAGCGATTAAAAAGTGGAAACTGTAACAATGAGATCTTACTAGGTGGCATCAAAAATGTTTATGTTTGCAGATGACATTGCAATAATGGCAGGAAATGAAAAAGAGTTAAAATCTTCTGTAAATCAGATGGACCGGATATTCCGGAAGTATAATATGAAAATAAATAAAAATAGACGGAGAACAAATAAAACAAGTAAAACTACACAAATATTTGAGCAGTATTGTTACAGAAGATGGAAGTAGTAAACAAGATATAAAGTAAAGAATTGCAGTGGCAACATAAGCGTTTAATAAAAAAAAGAAGTTTATTAGCGTAAAAGAATGTCCAAATGGAAACGAAGAAAAGATTTATTAAACTATTCATACGGAGTATACTGATGTTATAGATCAGAAATATGGAATTTGAACCAAAAAAAAAGACTTAGTATTCAAAATCTGGCGCTGGAGAAGAATGAAAAGGTTGGCTTGGACGGAAATGATAAGAAATGAAAAAATATTAGAAAATGTCGATGAAAAAAGAAGTCTAATAACTAAAAACAAGGAGGCTTAAATGGATTGGACATATACATACAGAAACAATGAATACCTAGTGAAAATAATAGAAGGAACCACGGAAGGGAAAAGACCAAGAGAGGAAAATCGAGGCAGGAATACATAAGACAAATACAATTAAATGTAAAATCAAAGAAAACTATGAAAGTATGAAGAAAATTATTCAATTTAGAAACTTTTTATCGTGCTTGTCAACGAACGGTTGCTTAAACGATTAATTGATAACGCCTCAATACTGGCCATGTTTCGCCGCGGGTGGGGGTACGCTATCTACTGACGATAAACAGCGATTTCCTGTAGGAAAATACATATTTATCCAAATCTTATCTAAACGAGATAATGTCCCGATTTATAATCGTTCATCTTAAACGTCTAGTAACGTCGCTTATAAACTTGATAAACGTGACATTTTTCTTGGAATAGCTCTTCTTCTTCGCGTGCCATCCGATTCATTGCTTAGTCACCATGCACGGACTCCACTATATGATGGAAGGAGTTCCGATCTCTGGACGCTCTGATTTGTCTCGCTGCACTTTAAATTCCAGCTCATATTTTGATGTTGTCAAGCCAAAATCCTTCTTCGGTTTTCTTCTACTATTGACCATTTCCATTAATATTGTCTGTAAAAGATGGTATTAGGTGTCCCAAAAACGCAGTTTTTCGTCTTTTTATTATAGTCACGAGTACCCGACCAGTTCGCATCAATTTTAACACTTATTCGTACTTAGTTTTACTACGTAATTTTCCATATGCTTCTGTAACACCGCATTTCGAACGGTAAGACGCGCTTCTTCATATTTTCTTTTAGCGTCCAAGTTTCACGCCCGTACAAAAGTACTGACCACACGTGACAATCTAGAACTTACTTTTTGATATCTAAGCTAACCGAAGACTATTTAGAAACTACTAACGACGTCGGTTTACGGATAATAACCCGTTGTATTCGAAACCTTATTCGTCCGTGATAACCGCGACATCCTTCGGTAAAGCCACACATCTTAAAGGTATTTAGTTCGTTTATTATCGATTTTTTAATTGTGCTCCATACATAACATTTAACCAGCCTGCATTTTGTTGTCGTCATTTAAGCGTCTTATTTATAAATATTTTTTTTTTTTTTTTAAATATATGGTCGTTGCTCAATTCTGGTCTTTATTTCATAATCCGGGTTCCATGCGTTATTATTAACGTTACAGCCTAAATATTTAAATGTATTTTTATTGATACTTTCCGGATTTCAATATCTTAACTATCATGATTTTCTGCCATCTTTACCGTCATTACAGTTTATCAAGTTTTTGTAAAAAGCCTTCTCGAAATTTATGAATCGTAAAAATATCTGATGGCGAAAATAAAAGATCGAAAAGTTGAAACCGTGACGTAAAACGCGTATTTAACACCGCGGATTTCTACGAGTTTTAGCCTTTATCGGTGTGGGTTTTTTTTTCATTTCACCTCTTTGCTATTCGTATTTATTAGTTGTAAACAAGACGATGTACACGGCCGAATTTTAGCAACTATGCTAATAATATAGAATTGAAAAATATTACTAATGTACAGGCACATAGAAGAATAAACGTGAAAAAAGTATTTATCTCTAAAACATATATTTAAAGGCTCATTTCGGTTTAAAGCGAAGCATTCGATAGTTGTGTGGTTCCAACGCTGAGATATGACTCTCACACGTGGTCTGCTACTATAGTGGAAGAGAAAAATAACCGAGTAGCCAGAATGGGATGTTTAGGCGTCTATGCTAAGTGTTCGAGGAATAAGTAAAATCAAGAAATACATTTATCTTATCCGAAGCGAATTTAAACATATTTGTTAACGAATATATAAAAGGAAAAAAAGTTGAATATGTCGCGATAAGAGAATCTTACCAAATTAACAAAAAGACAACATTAATGATAAACGAAAAGAATGCGCCCATTCATTTCTTGCCTACTTACACGGACCTCATGAGAAAGAAGCATCTTAAAACCTCGGAATAATATCTGTATTCTTAGATTCTTTACTATGTCAATATTAATATCTAAATAAATTCCGTATTGGTGACTAAACCTATCGGCATCATCGTCGTTGCAGCATATTAAGAAAATACCTATATAGTGTAATATTTATCTGACGTAATATGCTTATGCATACCTATACCTATGATTTTTTTTGTTTTCATTTCCTTTTGTTATTAAATTTAATATCCGCCACTATATGTGTACCCCCTTGAAGTTTTTTCTTCTGTTTTCTTTTTATTCGTATTCTCTCAATAACATGTACATATCACTTTGTAAAGAACATTTATTATTATATTTAGTATAGGACACGCCATTATGTGTACCATTATTAATAAGTATATTTTCTCCCTCGGTATTATCTGAACTGAGTAACCAATGAAAGCAATAATAATAATAATAATAAAATCAATAATAATAATCTCAATATATGGAAGATGAAACTTAAAATAATATCAAATTCGTTTCAATTGTTACAATAATTTATTATTACTATAATTATAATTTTAGTAGCAATAATTGTTATTATTATTGTAATTTGAATTATGAGTATAATTATCTCACTTTGTAAAGAACATTTATTATTATAATTCGTACGTGTACCATTATTAATAAATATGTTTGCTCCGTCGATATTATCTGAACTGGGGAACCAATCAAAGAAAAAAAAAATAATAATAATAGTAATAAAAGAGGAACAAACAGTCATCATACATTTTACCCTGGTCCATAGCTGACTGATTCGAAGAAAGAATAAGAATAGTAGTAATAATCTTAATATATGGAAGAGGAAACTTAAAATAACATCGAATTCGTTTCAACCTCCGACGTAAAAATTTAGCCTTCCGATTTATCTCGAAATCTCTCAATAAACAAGTTAATTCCTTTCACTTCCAATTTTTTTTTTAAATTTTCAGAAAATGGCGTTTCACTCGCTCCCGTATTCCACCCGGACGTACAAGTATCTTATCCTTCCATCTCGTCCCACAATTTACTTTATTAATTCATATCGTGTCAATCTTTTTAACATCTCCATTGACACCTCCTCCATCATGTCTTCCCATCCTGATCTTAATGCTTTCATACAAAATTACTGGTCTAATCATGTACATGTATTTTCAGATGGATCCAAATTTTCCGGTCGGTCCGTTACGGGAGCATTCTATATACCGCCACATAATATCTCCAAATCATTCATTTTTCCTTAGTTCAATTTTCACTGCCGAGGGCCTAAGCATCCTTAAAACTCTGCAATTCTTATCACGTTTAGATCACCATTCCTACTCCCTATACTTAATCTTATCCGACTCCCTAAGTTTTCTCCTCGCATTTTCCTGCTTTCAACCTAATTCCAATTATCTTCCCTTGGCAGTGCGACAATTGACTTATTTACTATTCAGCCGCGGCATCTTAATATCATACGTCTGGATTCCCGGTCATTCCAGAATTCATGGCAATGAGGTTGCCGACACTCTGGCCAAGGAAGCTATTTTCTTCGGCTCTCTGGTGCCGGCAATTTCCACCACAGACCTGATATCTCTTGCCAACGTGTATATATATCCTACGAGTGGTCATCGTGGCTAGTTAGTTCTTCCACCCCTAGATATTATCTGGCCCCATCACCTACTCCCTGGTACTTTAATTTGTCCAACGTACACCTCAACTTCCGAAAATTTATTACAACCATCACCCGTTTACGTTCTGGACACAATCGTCTTCCGGCTCACATGTTTCGTATTGGGATTTCCAGTTCCCCATATTGTTCCTATCCAGCCGATTCACAAAGATCCTTTTCAATTGCAGTTTTCACACACCTGACCAACACGCACTTCTGAACTCTATCCATCGCTTATCGTCCTCCTTTCTCTATCACTTCCTTAATTTTTTCTAATGACTCCCGTGTTTTCCACCTTCTTTACAAATTCCTAACCAATTGTAACATCAATATATAATAACTATTTATCAACACGTTAGTGCCCGAAAAAAATAATTGATATTATTATTGTAATTTGAATTTTGAGTATAATTATTACTTTGTAAAAAACATTTATTGTTATAATTAGTATAGGGCAGGCTATTATGTGTACCATTATTAATAAATATATTTTTGCTCCCTCGGTATTATCTGAACTGGGAAACCTACAAAAAAAAAAAATAATAATAATAATAAATTCAATAATAATTATCTCAATATATTGAAGAGGAAACCTTGAAGTAATATCGAATTCGTTTCAAGCGTTACAATAATTTATTATTACTATCATTATAATGATAGCAGCAATAATTGTTATTATTATTATTATTATTATAATTTCAATTATAATAATAGTGATAATTGAAAACAATAATAATAAAATGACGATTTTATAAAGTATGCAATTAATTTAGAAATGTAATTGTTCATTATTTTAAGCCTAAACATCCGGTGGTAAGTAATATTTTAAGTAATCCAACGATAAAAATGTAATTTACTTATAGTGCACACACATATATATATATATATAAAGTTATAACCCATCAGAAATGATATAAATGCGTCTAGTTCAATTTTAATTCCTAAGCTATCCAAACACTATGGAGTCATATCCCCCGATTCGTTACTATCCAGTCTAGTTTAATCTCCGTACTATTCGATTACAGTTTCCAGAAGGTTAATTCTACATGACTTTATACTTCCCGCCATTCCATCGGTTGAAAGCGGCTGAGAAAAAGAATAAAAGTGTGTAAGCGACTTGGAAAATAGGAAAACGCTTTATCCTGTAGAAAAAGTATGAAACGGAACAGCCAGCTTACCTACACTAGACTTTTAATCATCGTCATCGTTATATAATTATCATCAATGCTGTAGAAAAACGTCCGATTTTGATTACTTTTTTTTTTTTTATTTCAAAAGTTTTCCTTGTAATAATTGCCTCATCCCAATGGTTGAATGTAATTTAATTTAAAAGCTTTTTCTATAAACTTTTAAAATTTGATCTTGTCCTTTTTTCAAAATAAAGTAATAGTCACTGAACAAACAAAATGGAAACGTTATTGTTACGCGCGCGCGTACATACACACGCATATATATATATATATATACGTGATTACAACATTGAATACTGCTACATTAATGTCGGCAAAATGAATTGAAAACGCTGCTAAAAATTCATTCCAGATATACAACGAAACTTGGAGTTTAAATTTTATTGTCGGGTTTTTTTCGAGAATTATATATAAAAAAAAAAACAGGCAATTTTTTGGGAAAAGCTTTCTTTCTTCTTACAGCAAAAATCCATAACTCTTAAACTGCCAGTATAAAATACGTAATTAAAACTGAGCGAATTTATAAGTTAATATTGTAGACATTGTGAGAAAAATTCGAGATAATCAAAAAGCAAAAAATATATCAAATCAAAAGTTTATAATTACAGTTTAACTCATAATCGATGTATGTTCAAAGTACACTTCAGTGCGTAAATATAACGTAGGAAATGTAATAGTAAATGTTCGAGCCCCTCACGTTTCTACATTATCTACGTCTTTAGTACTAGAAATGATTATAGAACTCGCATCGACACCATCTTTTCCTTTTATTAAATGCGTTTCTCTTTCTTAAATTCTTTTTCTATTCCATCCGGGAATCTGAACAGGACTTAATCTCTTCCTCTGTCCCTCGGTTTCTTTTATCAAACAGCACAACTTTCTATTATTCCTTACCTATTAATGTCCGGTCGGTCGGTTTTTTACAACGCTTAGAACTAATAACGTCCATTTCCCTTCCTTTACTCAACTATTAACTGATTCTTCTTGTCATATTCACGATGTTTCCGTACGAAAAATGTTCTAATTATTATTATCTTTTCTTTATTTATATCGATCATAAACAACCAGTAAATCTCTCAAGTTCACATTCATACAGCTTGGCCGTCATGAAATTTAATTATGGCTCGGAAGAAACAAATAAATGAACAAATATTTATTTACAATTTGTTAATATTCATTTTAAAAATAAACCTCAAGTACATCGTATAAGGAACAAAATCAGTAGGCCTTAAACTATACATACATAAAATTCATCAAATTTATTGCACCTTATATTGTAAATATCACGGTGAAATCATTGTTAATATTATTATTATTATTATTGTTATTATTATTATTACATTACATTACATTAAACTGTACAGGAGCGCCGGCTACTCAAGTGGCCATGTGGGTTGGGTGAATGGGAATGATACTAAACTCAAAAGTTTAATGGTCCGTACTTTATAAATTCTTTTTTTATCATTCCATATTGCATGCCGTAATTTTACTAATTATGTATATATATATAAAAGTGGGGAAGAGCTACAGACGATGATAACAAATTTAAATGTACACTCGAACAAAATAGGACTAAAAATAAATTTACATAAAACAAAAATAACGACGAACACGGAAGAAAGTGTACAAATAGCAGTAAAATCGGAACAGATAGATCGAGTAGATAGTTACATATACCGAGGTCAAAAAATCATAATTCGGAAACATGGCCTTATACAAAAACAAATTTAAAAAGAATAAGAAAAGCTCAAAGGATATAATATTATAAGATCGTAAAAAGAACGGATGGATACGTGAACAAACACGTTTGGGCGATGCAGTGGGAGTGAATGGCTATAACAAGTGACTCGAAGAGAAGATTAGATGGTCGAAGCGGATCTTACAGTGGTGGCCAATGGACAGAAAAAAGGAAAAAAAGGAAGGCCAATAATGCGGTGGCACAATGATATAACAAAGGTAGCTGGAAAAAATTGGTTGAAGAAAGTGCAGGATAGAAGTAGGTGGAAGACGTTCGGAAAAGCCTTCATTCAGGAGTGGGTAGACAACGGCTTATTGTGATCGTGATATACAATATATTCAGTGGCGAATATAAATTATAACTTTTGGGGGTGGGGTAAGATGCCGCTCGTATTATACCTGAGCCCCATTCGCAAACACTTATCCGAACTAAAAGAGTGAAATATACAATAATTTTGAATGTTTGACAATGTAAAAAATCATTTTATTATAATGTAACAAGCTAATTAAATATATAGGGTGACTTAGAAAAGTTTTTTTTTTTTTTTTTTTAATAACTCAAAAACTGTTCGAACGAAATTTTCGAATGAAATTTTGTTTAATAAGAGGAAAACCAGAGATTAGCTTACAATCATTTATGGAACACAATATCGTTCACATGGCCGTCATTGCAACAATACATTCATTTAATCCTTACAAAATTTTCGAAGACTTTTTCGAGTATAGGTCGCGGAATTTTGGAATCTGCTGTAATTCAGATTACGATACTTGATTAATTCTTTATTTTCTCATTTCTGGATTCTCCCATGATATATATATATATATATATATATATATATATATATATATATATATATATATATATATATATATATATATCTGCTTACATGAGAGCTAAATTAAAATGCGAACGCTGATAAATAATTGAATACAAATGTACAACTGAATTATACTACAATAAAAATTGAAAAACAAATACCGTATTACTTCGAATTTAAGACGCTCTCGAATTTAAGACGCACCCTGGTTTTTGGTTTTCAACGTGAAGAAAAAAATAAGTACATCGAATTTAAGACGCATTAAAATTACAAGGTTTTAGGAAAGGAAGTTTCGGAAGAAATAGTAATAATTAAGATACTAATAGTCAATACCCGTATACTTCTTCAACATAATACGAAATATTATAGACTTATAGCTACATAGGCTTACTTAGCGCAATTTGCAATAAAAAAAAAAAAAAAAAAAACAGGAAAAACAGTAATTTTTATGACTAAATTACCTATTTATTGCTTTTTCTAATTATGTTTTTAATTGCTATCGTCGGTTGTTGAATCGTCGTCATTGCCGGACGTTGAAGTAGAATCATTTGCGTCATCTTCGTCACTATGATTGCACAATCATCTTCAGAGCCATCCAATGCATTCGATATACAGCACTTCAAAAAGGATTTGATGATTATACAGAGCGGTAAATCTTTCCAAGCTTTTGAAATCCATCCTACAATCGTACCTGCTGAGGCTCGTTTGATTGTGCCAGTTAGTGTGAGAGGATGATTATTTTCCGTCAACCATTGATTGTATTGCGCACGAACACGATCTTTAAAGGGTTTATTAACACCGGCATCAAGAGGTTGTAACTGTCTTGTCATACCTCCAGGAATGACTACTAAATCGCATTTTCCATTTGCCAATCTGGTTGATTTTAGTACGTATAATAGGTAGTTTTATACATGTGTGTCAATTTAGAAAGTACCTCGAATTTAAGACGCACTCTTGATTTTAGACCTTGAATTGTGAAAAAAAAAAAGTGCGTCTTAAATTCGAAGTAATACGGTAATATTGAATTATTAAAGTAATATCGAGAAACACTTGTACAGCTCCATAGATATACATTTATACATAAATACAGTCACACGCATAAGCAAAAAAGTACAATTGTCCACACATACGCATATATTCGCATACTCACTATACTGGAATGTAGTTTTACATAGCCCTACACGCATGAACAGAAATGTACGTGAAAAATTCAAAGGTATTTACGTATTCGTATGAAATAGTATAACGATAATTTAAAATTGTAAAATCAAAAAACTCAAACCAGCTACCGACGAACCAATGCAAATACTAATAACGAGTACATAAATCTAATGTTTCACTAAATCAAAGAATCATAAATATGTGCTACGAAAATGTTTTTTTTTTTTTTTTTAAATTTATATATATATATCCTAGTTCGTAAAAAAGATGGAGTAAATATACTGTGTAAATTAAGTACAAATATGGTAGAAATAATAGACTGTCCACAACCTGTCCGTTTAAGTTTATAGAACTCTGAACAAGCTCTTTTACAATATTATAAGATTAAATTTATATACATATACTTAGAGGCTAGGTGCGCATTTATTCTACGACAATTTATTGATTTAATGATAAAATTATTAAAAATTTTAAATAGTTTCTAATTGATCTACTCTACTAAAATCTCTATTACTATGATTACAACCGGAAAGAATGCGCTTAATAGTATCAGTAAAGTTACACGTTACACAGTTATTGGAGCGTGACTTGTATAGTTAAAAAAAAAATCAGTTCTAAATAATGCATTATCTTTTTTCAATGTCTGGGATAATGTTTTAGCTATACCATTATATTCGTCCCAATGTGATTGAAATTTATTTGTACAGTGCTTATCTAATACAAACTGTTTAAACGTTAAAAGTTTTCGTTCACGAATGGAATAAAGTCAACGATGAATTTATATTATTTTTTACGAAATAATATGTTTCGCTATATCTAATAAAACGATTTGATTCCTGCATTGACGATGCTTGTCAAATAGCTGGTAGTTCTGTAGAAGTTAATCAATTTTTATAGTTCTTTCGGAAGTTTTTTAATATGTTCTGAAATCTCTTCATTTTTTAGCGTATCTTTATATACGAGATTACCGTAAAGAATGTTTTGGGTAACGCTACACTTTTATATAATGCGATTCTCTTTTTGTAATTTAAACGCTCATCATTATTATACAATTTGTTAAATATCATTAAAAATTTATTTATTTTGCTAGTAACTGGAAGTGTGAATAAAATTTGAGATTGTTATCTATTATTACGCGTAAGTATTTAATTTGACTAATCATGCTAATTTGAAAATGTACATCTAAACACGGATGAGTTTTAAGTAATGAGTTTATACCGACGGTGAATTCGCCCCTATAGAGGTGTACTACGTAACTAATTCGTGAAATGAAATATTCGTCATTAATTCGGACCATTGTATAAGTTATGTAAAAAATTTATCTTTGACATTTACCGTCTTTCCAGGATACAACGGTACTACGTAAATCATAACGTGTCAAATGAGAGATCGTAATCTGCGTAGTGTCTGAATAATAATTTATTATAGGAAAAAATAAATATTTCAAAAACTTAGCCGGAATTATCGAACAATAATAGATGATATTTATTTAAATTATAAACATAAAATACGACACGTTGTATATACTAAGTTGACAAGATTGCACATAGTATGCTGTAATAAAATAATAATAATAACAAAGTACAACCTCTATAAAAGCTACGATGATATAATACAGGAAAATTTGAAAGAACCTGTCACAATAGAATGAAAAAGAAAAATAAATAGCATGCAATTAAGCTGAAACATTGATTACTGTTAATTTACTTAATATATAAATAAACAAATATATAAAATAAAAATAAAAAATTTTTCGTAAAATTTTTTGCCAAGCTTGTTGATATAGAATAATAACAGCTCACTGTTTAGTCGTTAGTCGAAAATGCATATCTCGAATCTTTTTTTTTTTTTTTTTTTTTTTTATCATTATACCGTCACCAAAGCACCATAAACAATGTTGACGAATAAAGTAAGAAAAATGTGATTAGTCTCCAGTGAGACAATTAGATTCTCAGTGACAGTATCATCGAAGTTGGAGAAGCGAGTTATTCGGTTATTTGATTATTATCTACTATTCAAATTTTATCCGAATTATTTAAAATCGTTTACAATTGTAATTTGAACTATTTCGTTTTCATTGGAAGAAGAAGAAGAAGAACGTATATTCTACTTCATTTACATACATTATATAAAACAATAAGAAAAATCTGTACCGGAAAATATATAATCTCCTTATAATCTTAATATATATGTGTATTTAAATATAATTTATGCAAAATAATATGTACTTACATTTTTTTTAACAGAAAAAATTTAAAAAAAACCTGTCTCGGGAAAAAAATTGAAGTTTTAAATAAACTTAACAGCTATATATATATATATATATATATATATATATATATATATATATATATATATATATATATATATATAAAAATTTTGATTGTGCCAGTTCGGCGAGATGTTGACTATAAAGAAATTATGAAGGGATGTTTAAAGTAGTGAGTGTTTAATTCTTCTATGTTTGTAATTTTTATATCTGTGCTTTAAGGATTGATTAGTTGCCGATATTATTTATTATACGTATGTCGGACATATTACAGCAATTAAAGAAATTGGCTGCCCGCTTTTTAACAATGTCTTTGATATACGGAAAATGGAGGTAATCGTGCATTAATACGTGTGTATATCGCGGCTTATTTAATATAATTCTAAAGCGATGATTCTGAATTCTGTGGAGTTTCTGTAAGTTGCTCTGTCGAGCACCAAACAGGTGCAGCGTATAATAATTTCGGTAGTATTACGGTCTTATATATCGTGAACTTATTCGAAATTGTTAATGAAGACTTTCTATTAAATATAGGAAATAAGTTGCATATTTTGCGTTGAGTTTTATAAATACTTTGATTTATTTAGTAAACGTTAATTTTTTGTCCAGGTTAAGTCCTAAATGAGTCACCTCATCTTTCCGAGGAATTATATTACTTCTGATAGTAACTAGTCGGTTAATAAGTGGTCTACGTTTTGTGAATATAATTGCCTCTGTTTTGCTTTCGTTTATGTTGATTCTTCATTTATTAAAGTATTCGATTAATTTATTTACCGCGCATCGGTGAGTCGTCGGCAAATGGTATCGATACGATAGGATGTTGCGACGATTGCAGTGTCGTCAACATATAGATTCAGACTGAGATGCTTAGTCAGTGGGAGGTCATTTATGTATAAGATAAAAAGGTACGGACCTAAGATACACTTCCTTGCGGAACTTCTGCATTACTATATTTTTTACCCGATTTTATATTTTTTAATTGCACATAAAATTGTCTGTTGTATAGATATGTTTTGATTAGTAAGATTAAATAATATGGGAAACCGAACTTAATTAGTTTAAAAATAATTCCATCATGCCATGTAGTATCGAACGCTAAGGTCTATTAGTATCCTGTATGTTTATTTCGATTAAAATTATCAGTTAATCGCATAATGCCGCTAGCTGCATTGTCGTACCAAGTTTAGGTCTGAAACCAAACTGAAACTCTTTAAATATCGTATATCTTTCACTATGTTCATGTAGTCTGATCGAGATTATTTTTTCAAAAATTCTGCTTATATTGCTTAGTAAGCTGATTGGCTTGATATTCTGCACCAGAGAAGCATCCTTTCCAGGCTTCGCGATTGGTACTGTTACTCTCCATGCGAGGGGAAAATAGGTTAGGCGAAAGCGGGAATTAAAAAGACTGACTAAAGCATGTATGGCTTTCTTTGGCAGTTTCTTAATCATGCAGATGCGGATCATATCAGGCCCAGTAGAGTTGGTATTTCGCAAGGTACGAATGGATTTTTTAATTTCGCTAGGTGTGGTAAATATATGTGGACTTAGTGTAGCGAGTGGTTGAGAAAGATAGCTATTTAATGTCTGCCTAACATTTCGAGTATGATAGTGAGTAGATAAATCATTTAATTTGTGTATGTTGTGAAAATTCGTAGCAAGAACTTCGGTTTTGTCCTTGATAGCATACGCAACATTATTATTGCTGTTGGGGACGGTGATTGGTGGTAGTTCAACTTGATTTCTACATAGACGTTTGTTCACTTTCCACTTTTTCTTCTTCTTCATTGGAAGAGCCTGCACCATCTTCTACTTTTTAATAATCGTCTTGTAGGATTGTCAAGGAGAGTAAATAAATGCATTCCGCGGATGTGTGGGCTAATATTAAACTGCAATTTTTCAACTTTTTATACTGGTTTATATAATCCCAAGTGGTTTTCGTATGGAACACTCAACAATACAATAGTGTCATAGATTAGTTGATGCGATATCATCAACCAACGCCGGAAAAGGGGGACGTATGCTGTTTTTGCCTGGATGTAACGCAAGCGTTTAATCGGGCAGCCGGGATTGTTGTTTAAACTAAAACAATTTTTAACTCCAGACCTTTATGAATTCTCCGTTACTTAACTGGAAAAACCATTTCTTGTTAGGATAAATATCCTTTCCAAGAACACGAAGCCGTTTATTCTCTAATTGTATTAATTTCATTAATTCGAGTATCCCGATTATTTTTATATATCTTGCGTGGTCCTTACGTTTGCCTTGATGTAATTCTCTACACGTTAATCCTATCACGTGACCTATCCGGCCTAATTGCGAACGTGTCTAACAATCGTTCTATAGTTTCGTGTTTGCTACTTCGAAGAACTTCGGTAAATATATACGAAAATATTTTTTTTTTTTTTAAATATTTTAATTTGTTACTTTTAATTTTTGGATTTTTATGTGAATACGGAAAATAGGCACGTATTAAATATGTTTGTAAAATACGAAGAATAATTTTCGTTTCATTTCATCTGATATTCGCTTCCGTGCGACCTGTTTATTGATGTTGGATGTTGTTCATATATTTTGGATGTTGTAAATTATAAATAAACTACATTCTATCAGTTGTTCATTCTCCATATTTTGACGCAAATCACAGCGAAAGAAAACGCAGATCTTCACTTTTCAAAGGTAATTACTAAAGTGAAATGCGACAGATGCAAATTATTCTCGTAGTTAATTTACGGTACCGTCTAGTGGACGTACGCCCGTTTGAATTCAAGTGAAGAATATATTTTTGCATGTGACGGTTCTAGTATTGTACGTTCTAGTGGCAGAGATGAACTTAGAATATCTCGATCGCATAATTTTAGGGCACGATGTGTATTTCGTTAGATTAAGGTTATATTTATTTTTAACGAGGTCGTTATAATTTTTTGTTTGTTTGTTTTATTATATCGACGCTCATGCAGGTATTAGTCGAATATTACACTAATTATTTTGTTTATTATGTACATTCTGTAATGTAGAAGTGTAACATTGAAGTAAATTAAAGTGGAATTTAATCGAATAATTATCTTTCCACTAAAATAATAAAAAAAAAAAATAATTTTCGGACGTCACTCGGTTTTATAGATGCAATTTAAAACAGGTTTATACACAAGGATGTGTAATATATAGCTTGTTTGTTTGTTTACACGATATCTATAATTGTTTACGGTACTTTTAAAATCTACTTGAAAAAATGTATGTTAAATCTGTCCGTTTGCTAACCGATCGTAATAGATCATTGTAAATGGTATACTCGGACGTAAATTTACAGTAGTACAAGGAGATACAACATCCGTGTCTTATGATATAGAAGCTGGAGTTCCTCAAGGAAGTGTCCTTGGTCCGATCTTGTATCTACTATATACTCAAGACCTACCGACGGACGCGCAAACGATAACGGCTACATTCGCTGACGATACAGCTATCCTAGCTGTTGCCAGTAGCCAGTCTGACGCAACAAATAAATTGCAGAACTCACTAAATAAAATGTATGAATGGGCGTCAAAGTGGAAAATAAGGATCAATGAAGAAAAATCTAAACACGTAATGTTCACATACCGTCGAACAGAGGCGCACTACCAAGTATACTTGGGAGGCGAACCTATTCCACAGGCTAGCTCAGTCAGGTATCTTGGTATGCACCTAGACAAGCGACTGACATGGGAAGTACATGTCCGAATGAAAAGTAAGCAGATAAAGAAAACAACACAACAACTCTATTGGCTTATCGGACGGAAGTCGCAGCTGGATGTAGAACACAAATGCTTACTGTACCGGCAGGTTATAAAGCCAATATGGACCTATGGCCTGCAATTATGGGGCTGTGCCAGTAGGTCTAACAGAGCGAAGATCCAGGCCAGACAAAATGTGATATTAAGAGCGATTGTCGACGCGTATCGTTATTCTAGAAATGACGATGTGCATCGAGATCTACAAATTCCGTTCGTTAACGAAGAAATTGGAAGACACGCAACTGCCCACAGGAAGCGGTTACAGCAACACGTCAACGTGGAAGCCAGTCAATTGCTCGATACCGAACTAGACGTCAGGCGGCTGAAGAGGCATCACCCGGTCGATCTAGTTATATAATTACAAAGTACAGATACAATAACAGAATGGCAAAAGTCATGGCCACTGGGCCATTGACTTTAAACCCATTGGCTTGATTAATACATTAACATATGTTAGATCAGGCTACACTCCTTTAAATTGATGCTTATTTAACCTGATAGGTTAAGATTGTATCTTTATCTATAATTTTAAAAAAAAAATTTTAAACGTCTCGGTTTTATTTCAAATGTTCTATAACTGTACTATTGGTATATATCGCGCCGGAGGTTTATTTCGACTTTGGTAAAATTTCAAAGGTCATTTTACCGATACTTCTACTGCGGATAAACTCGCGTCGATATCTAAGTCTCGGGAATTTCACCGAACGACGCAAATGGTTGAAAAATTTCGAATTCAGAAGTATAAAGATCATTTTGAAATATCGTCGTTTGTTATTTGTTCGCGTGCGTTAGAAAATAGTTGTAAATTTATCCAAAAAACCACATAAGGATAATTAGATTAAGGAGGAGAAGGTTGGATAAAGTAAGGAAAGTTATAAGTTTAGATTCAGCAGATGGTGAGTACTGTAGGATTTCGGTTAGAGAGGATGCAAGTCCAACAGTAAGACGGTGAGCTGAGTACAAAGGGCATGATAGTAGAATGTGAGGAATAGTAGGGGGTATGTTACATGACGAGCATAGCGGGTGCACTATGGCCTAGAAAGAAATGCTTGTGTGTAAGAAGTGTGTGTCCACAGCGTATGCGGAACAGAGCGACTTCATATTTTCTATTGGAATATTCCGATCCGTAGTGAACTGCGGTAGACATGATAATCTTGCCACTGTTTGACACTATGAAGGCAATGTAACTCAATCGAAATAAATAGTAATGATAACCTTAAAGTAATTAATTATCTCATTTTTACAGGATTTAAATATTAATTTTTTCTGATTATACATATAAACGCCACGCCCGTAATCGCAGGCAGATTATTTGAATTTTATAATTTTATGATATAATAAAGTATATTACGTATTATATACAAATATCAAACTACTCGTTGTCCGATTATGAAGTACCGCTATTGACGCGTTCTGAAGTGACTAATTAGTCCGATTTTTCACGCAACACACTCCTTGCTACACATGTTGCATTTAAAGGACCAGTGTTGCTGAAGTTTAGGGAACCACTTTTTTTTTTCCTTTCTACCATTCTGGACATTGTGTAAGTCATTTGCATCTGCGGATTTCCATCAGTTTACATATATCGCTAGTTTCTTCCACCTCTCGGGATTTGTATTTCAGAATCTTTCAACCTTCGCCCGAAGAATAATTTGTATCGCTATCGCATACGTGCCTAATACAGGACGCTTTCCACCGAGCAGTTAGCCATAGAAAAAAAATTATTTTTTTGCTTTGTGAGCGAGAATACGGTTTCTACTCATTCTAATAACGTGCCCGAACCATCTTAGCCAGTTCCTGTAAAGTAGGACTTGTATAGTAACAAAAGTATAACATAAAATCATTTCAACTACAAAAATTTATTCATCATGCATAGCTGAAATAATCGCTATTCTCTGAAAGTATTTTAAAAACAATCTAATAAACATTTTTTAATATCGACAGATTCTATATCAGCGATGCGGAAAATAATTCAAAAACATTGCATCATAGATAGCATAATACGCAATTATATTAAATACTATCGGTAAGCTTCGAAAAAATAATAATATATTTCAAATGGATATCTGGGTACACTGGGTATAGAGGGAAATGAGATAGTAGATGCTGTTGGAATAATAAATCGAAGTATTATAATACAAGAAAAAAAATTAAAATCCCACGCGGATGAAATATATACCTAGTATAAAGCGGATAATTAAGTGATGAATGGCGAACGACAATATGAAAAGATCGGTAAAAATATCGGAAAGAAATACTTTGAAACTCAAAAAACTATACGGAAGAAAGACGTGTGATTTACAAATAAAATGAACCGAGAATTTATATGTCGAATACGTACGGGCCGTATAAGAACTTCGAAAATATTACATAAACTGGTTATAATTACTATCATTTTATACGACAATGCCAAAATAACCTTATTAGAGATTGCGCACAAACCAAATCGATAACCAACTTACATCTTATATCGTTACATAAATTATAATAAAATAATCATATAATAAAACATAATCTAATTCAAATTCAATTGACTAAGTAAACAATGTGAAATGGCCAAATGGCTAAGCATGATAGGAGTAATATATCTATATACTAATCTATATTAATATATAAAACTGAGTGTCTGTGATTTTCGAATATTTTCATTATAAATCACTGCATTGGACTATTTTTATCACACATACACAGAATATATATATATATATATATATATATATATATATATATATATATATATATATATATAGTCGAATCCGCTTATAAGGGACTCCGGATAAGAGGGACATCCGTTTATTAGAGACAATCAGCAAAACCCCGAATCAAACGTATGAAATGACGGTTGTTTTAGTTCGCTTTAGAGGGACAACGCCTCGGTTACAAGGGACAAATAGACTTTCAAGGCAATAAATAGTGAGAGGGGCGATAAGCCAGCCGATATAAAATGACACTTCCGGTCGTAAAACGAAAATATTCACATAAACAAAAATTGAATAAAAATGTTTTAGTCATTTTTATAATTCGTTTTTGTTTAAGTGAACATTTTTGTTTTTCCTTCATTTTGTTTGAGATGTCCTTGTGTTGACATTCTTGCATTGACGCTATACGATTTTTTGCTCTGTACGTTTATTAATTATGCACTCTCCGATGGCTTAGTATGTTCTTAGTTTAGTTCTGCAAAAACTGTAGTGCGTCTGAGGTTTTATTTTTTTTTCTTACGAAAATTTTCTTTTCTTTTTTTAGTTCTGGTGAATTTTTTGTATGAATAAAATGACGGGTAAATGTTTATCATTAAAGGAAAAAATTTCTATTTCAGACAAAATCGAAATTCAACCTTCCTATATTATGCCTATTCGGGAGTTAGCAAAAATCATGGGCGTCTCTAAAAACACCGTCTCCCGTTTAAAAACAAATGAACAGAACTTACGTAAAAAATGGAATAGTACTGAAAAGGGCAGTCAGGTTCTTTTACCTTATGTATGCCTCCTGAATTTTTCTCTTAATTTTCATATAAAAGCATTAATAAGGTTATAAGTATGTTAATTGTTTACTAAATCTCGCTTCAATAAGAGATTTTAAAAAATTCGCTTATTTGGGACAACCGGTTATTAGGGACAAATGACTTCCGCCCGATGTGTCCCTTATAAGCGGATTCGACTGTATTTAAATTTTTGTCTATCTTCTGTTCCGATTTAACTCAAAAACTATTAAAGCAATAATGATGAAATTCGCATAGCTTATACCTTATATTATCGGTTTGTTTCACATTGATATCACACATAGGACAGGAATTACAATAATTTAAAGTTTTTAACGGACAGATATATATATATATATATATATATATATATATATATATATATATATATATACACACGTATACTATACTAATATATAAATCTGTTACAGCGATATAGGATTAAAAAAATAATAATTACACATGCGAAGCCGTGGGTAACGTGTAGTGTTTTTACCGTGTGTTTATCACCGTCGTTAATATCCTTCCGGTAATTAACGCGTCATAGGGTGACAGAAGTTGATTATAAAGTTTACATTTTGTCGCTTTTATTTGTTGAATGTAATTAACAATAACGTAAATCAATCGCCTACTTTGTCTGACGTCAGGGTGTGATTATTATTTAGATCGTTTTGTTGTTACTTCTACGCCTTTTCTCCGTTCGCATTCTACATTCGATGACGTCATTGTAACGAATCGAAATAATTCGTTTTTACATGTTTCATATAATCGGATTTATCTCCGATCGATATGGCAATCAATTAAATATAGTAATCATGCATGCTAAATACCGATGGAGTTGATTACTTTTATTAAATTTCAAATATAAATAATAAAGTACAATTTATATTATATTTCCAGTATAATCATGAGTTTATGCGTGATAATTATTCCGAGGAGTTTATAAATAAATAAATACATATTTTATTAAATAATTAAAATACAGTCAATAAAGATAATTTATAGACTCGCCTTACCACGATAGCTTAGAAGATTAATTAATTAAGGTAAGTAACAAACAAGAAAATGTGTACAATTATTAGAACAAAAAAAAAAAAGGAAAAAAAAAGGAAAAAAAAAAGACGGCAAACGAAGCGAATGTAAAATTAGATAACGCCGAAATTAACGATTAAATAAAAAATAATGCAACACCGCAATTAATAATTAGAACGATATTAATAAACGAATAGCTGAATTAAATAATGTTTAATTATGTTTATATTTTCTATACATAAACATATTAGCTGCCAGGAATCGTAATTACCTATTAACGAGATGAACTCATTATCATGTATAGGATCATCATCGAAAATATGTTAAGAAAGTATTCCTTAACACGAGGTAATTTCAGTATACCATGCATATAATGTATTCTAGTATAACGGGAAGCAGGTAGTATGCACTTAACTGTTCTGGATGAACTGCGATTTATTATAACTAGCGTTCGATATCGAACACCCGATGGGACAAGCGTAAATAAATACCAGATTAGTGTTTTATAAATAATAAGTTTATCGCGTGTATTAAGGAATGATGTTCTATTAAACGCGCGATGTATGGAACAAATGGACTTATTAGCATTCGTATTAATATATATGGACTTATTAGCATTCGTATTAATATATATGGACTTATTAGCATTCGTATTAATATATAGTTAATATGTTTAGTGAAACCTAAATACCGAATCTGACCAGTTAATGCTGTTTCCCAACGTCGTCAGATTATTTGGAAATTTTGGTCGTCTGCATGTAAAGAAAATTACTTCGCTTTTCGATGTGTTGATGCTGATTTTCCGCTTATTATAATATCTGAGAGTACGTGATATGCCGATTCGAAGTCTGTTCTGGATAGTGGTTGGTCTAAATGCACTACAGAAAATAGCTGCATCGTCCGCATCGTATGCATATTGTGCACTTCTGGAAAATCATATAAGTACACGAGTAATAGGAAAAAAACCGGTCCCAACACACTTCCTTGCGGAACACCCCTAAACACGTTTTAAGTGAAAAGACTGATCACCAAGCTTTATATCATTTATATATATATATATATGAGTGATTCGCACTACTCTTTGGTGTCGTATTGGTAATATCGGTGTAGAAATCAATTTTCGATTCGATGATGGATTATTATATAATTTGACTAAATTTAATTTTCAAAAAAAAAAAACTTAAAACATTTACACTTGAAAGCTTGCAACACGCGAATGACTGCTGCGCCTCAGTATGCGAAGCTACAAAATGTACTAATAATATATCGCAAATTCGGTGTTTGAAAATAAACTTCAAAAAACGAAGAATCTACAGATAGTTATAAAGGCTGCTGTTACTACTGAATTTGGGATAATAAGCTGTGTAATGTGAGCTATTTTAAATACATTGGAAGCTACGTCAACAAGGATGGGAATTTCGATGACGAAATTGCTTACAGAATTAGAAATGCCAATGCAGCGTATAGTAAATTATCTCAGAGTGTTTTCAAAAATAAAACAACAAAATTAGCGGTATGAACAGCTATATCATGGTCCCAACAATGATGTATGGAAGTGAAACTTGGCTAATTATGAAAAAGCGTCTTAAAAAGCTGGAGGTCTGTCATCTGAGCATGATTAGGAAAATACTAAAAATAAGCTGGAAATACTTCCGTGTCAAACGAGAAAGTTTTAGCTTTAACAGCAGTTAGATCTATTGCGTAAATGCTGACTGAAAGACGCATGAAATGGGTCGGTCATGTTTTGCGAATGCATGATGACCGTGTACCAAAGAAGATGCTATATGGTATTCTAGAAACTGGTAAAAGACACGTTGAAAAACCTAAACTGCGTTGTAAGGATGTATTTACCATCTGAAAACTGTGGCAATAAACTAAAAAAAAAAAAACCTGATTGGAAGGTAAAATAAACAAAACGCAAATAGATGGAAATCTATCGTAGATAGTGTAATGTCACGAATCAAAAGGAAAACCCGGTTGGCCAACCAGAGTTCGATTGCAAGCGATCAACAGCAGCCAGATTAAAAAAAAAAAAAAAAAAAAAAAAAAAAAAAAAACGTTTGATATCGAACCAGAAGAATGAACAACACCAGGTTGCTATCCGAATAAATGCTCTTTGTTCAAATAAAATTTAAAATCTATTCTTCGCGTTTTTCTACACAATTCTTCTAGTACCTCCTATATTACAAAACTATTTATTTACTTCAAAAACAACGAAATTTAAATAAATAAAAAAAATTAACAAATGCAAAACTGCATTTAGTAACGAGTATATATTTTCTTATTATCAGATTGATGAAATAAAGAAACATATCTATTTATTTTTAATTAAAAATAATATTAAAACGGAAACGTGAATTTAATTCAGTAAAATATATTAATAATTATTACAAGGGTGTGTAATGTTAAAAGTAAAGTGTTAGAATATAGTTTGGAGAGAATTAATGCGTGATAAATTTAATGATTTCAATAATTTAACTATAGAAATGATAAATAATAGAAGAAAAAATTATAATTAATTATGTTATTAAAATAATAATATTTATTTGAAACTTTATTTTGTAAGTATTAAACGTTGGGTTAACGTGTTCTGTTACTATATATTAAGATGTAACATTATTCTATTATTGTTGTCATTATAATTGTGATTAATTGTAAATAGAGTTTGAAGTGGCATAGAACTTCATTGGATTATCGTTTTAAATTTCATACTGTCAAACGTATTTTATTAATAAATGTATTCATTTGAAAAATAAAAACGAAATAAGGGCATTACATATGTTTTTGTGGAGATAATATTATTGTTGTCGTATGGAAACTAAACGTATGGGAAAGGATTAGAAGGAAGAATAACATCCTGGTATCTTGATGAGGGATTACACACGATGGCATACGTAACGCAGGAATACGCGTTAAGCAGTTACGTTTCAATTTACTGTATGGAAAAATTTTTCCATATAATTTACGGGGTTTCGGCTATACATTTCGGGAGATGACTCCCGCCAAGGTTATTAATACGATATTTTCTAAATAGTAACAATATAAAAATACGATTCGTTAATACGTACTCCCCCCTTTATTTAAATTCCTTAGTTGTGTGGGTTTTTTTTATTTATTTATTTATTTATTTTTTTTTTTTTTTTGAACGCCTCCACGCATAGTATCTACTAGTAAATATGTCGCGAAATAAAACACAGAATCCGGTATTTCGTGATGTTGAAATATAATTGTCGCATTTAATGACCCGAAAATAATTTTTCCCATTTTATCGTTAATTATTTTAATTACATCACAACGAACGAGTTAAAGTCAAAGCGTAATTGTTACGACATAAAACGATTCTTTATAATTCAGAAAAGATTGCCTTTATAATAGAGAATAAGAATGATTTTATTTAATAATTCGTGGCTTTTAGAGAACATATTCTAAACAAAGCGGCCCATTACATCAGCAATCACGGAAAACGTTAAATGCGTGTATATAGTGTCGAATGGAAATGTGATTACGTATATAAAGCTGTGTGTCGTGAATGCGTGTATAGAAAATGTAATCTAAAACGTAAATATGCTCCTTGGTAATTGTTATTACTAAGTTAAGCGATAAAATATTTATCGTCTGGGTTTATTGATTCGTATTTTTAACTAGAAGTTACGCACGGCTTCGCCTGTATAATTATTATTTTTAATACGATAATTGCTGCCTCTTTAACAGGTTTATATATTAGTATTATATATATATATGTGTATATATATATATATATATATATATATATATATATATATATATACATATATATTCGTCCGTTATTTATAGAGCACGCCCCTAACGCTACAAAACGTGGTTTGTATTTACATTCGAAACGGAAAACGTGCTAAATTTTAAACGCTTTGACTTATAGATCGCTGTTTACTACTTTTTAAAACTTTAAATTATTGTAATTTCTATCATATTTACGAGATCAATGTGAAACAAACTTAGAACGAATCCAGTAATATAGGTGTATAAGTTGTGCTCATCGTTATTGCTTTAATAATTTTTGAGTAAAATAGATGGATGCATACAAAAATAAAAATAGTTTTTCTCTTTACGTGTGATAAAAACAGTCCAATGCAGAAAATATTCGCAAATCGCAGACGCTACAGTTTTATATAGTAGTACAGACCGACTGGAAACAAAGAGAGGACGTTCTACCGTTTAAATTATCGCAGATAACCGGCAATTATTTCGAATTAATCATAACATTCACCGACGATATAGCTATTGATGAAATAGACTCGGTGAAAAAAAAATGTGCGGTACATACAATAAAATGTGCAGTACATACAATAAAATGTGCAAGTACATACAATAAAATGTGCAGTACATACAATGAAGTTGAAAAATTCTTAAATAGTTATAGTTTAATTAATATGTCAAAATCGAAATACATGTAATTCAAAAACAATAAGTTAAATAAATTACTAATATCCAGTTTATTACGACAAGCGTAAAATATTTGGGGGGGTAACAATTGAAAAAACCTAAAAATTTACGAGCATTTTCCTAACGTAAAAAATAAAATTAAGTTTTAGCCCTTATTTAATCGAATAACACTGACAAATTAATAAGGATTAATCTTGTATAAATCGATAATAATACCGAACTTAACTTACAATTACGAAATGTTCAAAAAACCAAATGATTAATATCATGAATAAGATCTTTTTAAAGAATAATTTCAAAATGATCAAAGCATATAAATCCACTAGCTCTACTGGCCATCAATTGTAATAGCCGCGGTATTTACCCTATAGATTTAGAAATTCGTAAACATATCAATATATTTTTCATCATCGAGAATAATATTTATATGAATCATGAATTTTTCTCGAGTAAAATATTTAAATAGAAAATTCATATGTGAAAAAAAAAACAAGTTTTAATAAAACGACATTATATCGAGAAATATCGAAGCATGTGGAATTTAATGGATCAACTTATCAATAAATTTAGATGATAGATTCAGTAATGACCATTTTATTCCTAACTTTCTAACGTTCAATTTATTTTAGAAATATTTAAAACGTTTCGGAATAGAGCAGAAACTAAAAAACTGGCGAGCATGTAACTTTGAGAATATACCCCATAAGCAACGTTGCCGCGATATCGCCGTTTTGTTTTTTTTTTTTTTACAACGGTAACAGTTGCCGCTTCTTAAGAAACCACTATCCTTTGATTCCACATTGTGAACGTTCTCGTGACGTTATTCAACGTACTATTACCGCCGCATGAAAACGGCACCGTACTCGTAAGAAACCATATCCTGACAGTTTATAATTGCAAACAAATAGTTTTTAGATTGCAACGTAATACGGTTAGTAAATAATAAATATAATGATTTTAATAATTCAACTATTATAGAAATAACAAATAGAAATAAGTATAACTTAGTATATTAATAAGATCGTTTTCAATGTTACATATATCATTTTTATATTTAGAAAATTATGGTTATTAAAAAATGCAATTAAAGGATTGTAAATTATGGTGACGATAAACCTAATTGGATTGTCACCGTAAAGTTTCCATAACATATATTTCTGTAATTTTTAATAAATATACTATTTTGAGGGGAAAAAATGATTTCGCTTTATCGATTATGCGACTCGTTTTAGGCAATAGATACTTCTTCATCTTTCCTAGCGCCTTCCCGTTAAGAGGTTCGCTTGATAACATTTCTTGCGATCCTTGACGTCCTCTATATTGGTACCGATTTTTTTAAGCCAATAGATACTTGTTTTTGTAATTATATAGAGTGCGGATTTCTCGGCATTTGCCGAACCATTTTGCTACACGCTGTAGAAGTTCTGACACGGACAAATTCGAATTGGAGTTTACTGATTCTACAAACCAAATTTTATTTCGCCGGAAACGAAATAAAGACCGAAATTGAAATAAACGTCGAAAATGATCATCCACGAAATTAAATTTATTTTCGATTTTTAATCGCGTAGAAGTAGTAAAGTTTGTAAGATCGTTCTACGCCTAGTGACTGATTTGGCATTCGTCAAATACGTCCGGCTTAGAAGTCGCAATTACGAAATTGGAAAAACGAGGATTGTCTTTTTGTGAATAAATAGAAATTGCGGAAGTTGCATTTAAGATCGTTGACCAAATTCCCGGGCAAATTCTTCGAGATAGGAAGATTCTAAGAATACAGGATATATTGACTTAAAGGGGGAAATAAATAATTTTTTATTCGAAGGGATAAATAAAGGCGTTTAGTCCTACTGAAATTAACGCGTACAAATACGCGCCAATTGTGTCGGCAGATGCGTAAAGACTCTTTTCTCATTTGAAAAAATATTTCTAAGTGATAAACGTCACCGATTTGGCGAATTAAATGTTGTAAAACAATTATTTCTTATAATGGCGAATTATGAAAGTTAAAGTGTAATACGTGTATGCTTTATAGTTCATAAATCCGTAATTTCGTGTATACTGTAGTGTTTTAGTATCTTTTCACTCGGGTTTTCAATAGTCAGAATTTACGATATAAAAATTTTTTTATAAAAAATATAAGAGCGTTTTTTTATGAATGCCGAAGATAAAAATTGTTAAAATTCGCGCTGGAAGTATTATTTCTTATTTTTATTTTCATTTTCATTTTAGGGCGCAATATTATTATTTAAAATTGTAATGTAATTTATATAATACTTAAATTGGAATTTACTGGCCACAAAGTCAAAAAAGAACATCCATTTATTTTATTTTTCCGTTTCAAAATTCGCTTTCGCCTAAGATCGTGCGTATATTAGCTCCAGAGTCCCTGTTGTTAAGTGCCGGACTGTAAATTTAAATAATGTCGTTGATCAATTTTAAATATTAATTTGTCGCGTATTACTTACGTAGGTAACATTTTGGATCACTTAGCTCAATTCTAGAGGCCGAGTATTTCTCCGTTCGAATCGTTTGCATGATCATACGGTTAAATATTTGAAACGATTCATTGATCCATCAGTTGTTCCCTTCTATATATGAATTTTTAATCGTCGTCCGCTGTATGGTAGAATATTTTTCTTCTTCTAACTTCTCGCTCGTTTTCGAGTATGAGGTTACTTTTCGGTTTAATATGCTGATGACGTTACTTACGGGATATAAATTCTATTGGGTGTGTCGTGGCAAATTGACGCACGTTACACCTGAACGTGTCACTTGTTACTACTGTCATTCTTCTGTGTTACCGACTTCGTCTTGTTCTTTACAGCTGGTTTCCGGCTGATATTTCTTAACTAACGTTGTCCCCTTTGGGACACGATTTTGTGACGCAATTTTCCATTCAACAGACGTTGCTATCTTCTGGTCTTGCGCTTCAACATCTATGCGCGACGTAGTTTCGGTCGTCCGCAGATTACGCTGTAAAACATCCTTTTCGTTATTCGTTCATTTACCACGCGGATCACATGTCCCAGCCATTTCACGCGCTTCTGTGTTAAATATTATTCGATAAAAAGACAATTGAATTTTGTTAACGCTTTTGCGTTTTTTTCACTTGTTCTTTCCATTTTATTATTATGTTCATTGTTCTTAGTAGTCTGACAAAATGCCAGTTTACGGGGATTTGTCTTTTCATTATTGGTCATGTTTCGCTTCCATACAGCATCATAATCTTCTATATTGCTAATTTATCTCTAAATTTCGATTGTAAAATACTTTCCGCGCGTTAATTTAGCTAAATCCGTCATTTGCATTTATAATCTTGGACGCTACCAGGCGCAATCCAAATTTGCATCGTTCGATATAATACTTCCTAAGTATTGAATCGAATCGACGATACTCGGACTATTTTTATATAATATATGTCCAAACAATCGATAAAGCAGAACTTCTTCTGATTCGGGTTTTTATGAAATTCTACAAATTTTCGTCGTTGCAAAAATGGTTATCTTCATATAGATTTCCGTTATCTAAGTAGATGGAGTAGATCGCATTTACGATTTTAGTCAAACCCAAAATAACAATAGATTGCGATAATGTTCTTCTTGCGTTATGTACTGTTTGCGTGTAACATCTAAATTTTATATATATATATGCGTAACTGTAAAATACCCGCGATAATTTGAATTGCGGAATTTATGTCAGGGACTCTGATGTAATTGTTTGATTTAGTGTATACCAGTGAGAGAGAAAGAAATAAGGAAATAGTAATAAACTGCTGGATAAAGGGTCATAATATATACTACTACAGAACGCATTTCATGACCCAAATGATGGAATTTACTTTAGGGATTTCAATTCAGTGGTTCGATTGTAAAGCTCGACGAGGAGAAGGATAAGTTTGGTTTCTTTTTTATATATACGTATAAACACACATACACATATATATATATACATATATATATATACAAGATGGCGAGTGACGTCAATGGAATGAATCAATAATTCGTTGTAACGTGTTTTAAGGGTTCGGTCGATTAGTTTTCTCTATTGGGTTGTACGTCCATTATTTAGTTGTTTTCTAATCCCATTTGAATTGTTTTTTTGTGGATTTTTTTTTCAATGATAATGTTGACCAAATTATTCTTTATTCCATTATATAATTACGAATAATTCAAAAAGTATAACTAATTTCAATGCGGTTTAGCGCAACGTGCACGAACGTAATAATTAAAATATTGCGTCAGCGGACTTTAAAACTCCATGTAATTATTTAAAAATGAAATGTATATAGAGTGACGCATATTATTCGGCCCAGACTAACCTACGCATTTTTTGGCTATCAGATTCAAACAAACAGTACGTTTAAAAAATTACAACTGATTCAAAATCACACTGTTGCAGAATTATACTAAATCGTCGCTGGTATACAAAAATTACCGATACGCAATCAGAATTAAACATGTTAAAATTATCTTCTTATATTAGTAAATTATACAGTAAAAAGTTTTACCATAGGTGTAGAATACATCGAAATAGATTAATTTCATAGGCGATTATGATATTCTAAGCCTCACCATACGTTATATATACAAACATCGTAGAATTAAGCCTAATTTAATTCCGCGTCTATGTCAATTATTTATTTCGTGTAGTTAACATGTTATGTGTTCATGCGTGTATGTGTACATGTACATATGTGCGTATGTTGTACCTGGTATATTTTTGTTTTTCTTTTACCACATTTTATTTATTTTCTCGATTGTTTTTTCCTGTAGTCTAACGTTTGTCTCGTTAATTTTCGAGATTTCGTAATATTATACAAGTTAACTGTTAAGTTATAAGGTACTTAACTTTATGAACCCCTTATTATGTGTATATCATTACGAAATAAAACTTCTTCTTCTAAAGCAATATACAATTTGTATAGATGGATCTCGATGAGTGTGTATTTTACATAACAGATCATTCTGCTTCCTTAACTATTTTGTTTTATGTAAAATGAATGTCGATCTCACGTTAACTTACAAAGATTCTTAAATTTCTAACGCAAATAACTTCCTAAAATTCAAAGTAATATCCTGTTAAATGCGTAATTAGATAGATGACCGTAAATTAAATATTTCGCATTTTCGTAATTCGCGATTAAAATCGATTATTATTAAACCGGGTTGGAATAAGATGTTAATTTTCGTTAACTTGATTATTAACATCGTATTGCCAGTATAGTAGCTTAAAATCTGATCATGAACATTCGCATTATACAGATAATTTATGCATACCAAGTGAAATATCTCGAACTATCCCGAGTTACTATCCATATATGATTGCTATGTTTATTTTATATATATATATATATATATGTATTAATATATATATATATATATATATATATATATATATATATATATATATATGTATTCATATATATATATATATATATATATATATATATATATATATATATATATATATATATATATATATATATATAAACAAAACAAAATTATAACGCAGTTTAATCACTATAGAAGATTATTATTTGCGCAAAACTTTTCGACAGTTACGATTTAAAATTTGTTGATATTCGTTTATTGTGTATGCTTGATAATGACGTAACTTTAGAAAAGCTTTCTTTTCGGTACTTATAAGTATAAATATAAAATTTTCGGTTTTTATATATATATATATATATATATATATATATATATATATATATATATATATAATGTTGAATATTCGATGATGGTGATAATAATAATAATACTGGTAAATATTATATACGCTTTTTTGTTTTTGAAAATGCACTATTTTTTTGACATTGCCGTCTATAAGTTACAAGACTTTTGCAGCATATGGAGACGTGTGGTTAATTTATACGTATAGTTGAAATTCGATTCCTATTACGAAAGTGCGGATTTCATCTATTGACTGAGGGGAATTTTAGAGGTTCTTATGTAATGTACACGCGCTATCCTGTATTATGAAATCGATTGATAATTCTATATGAGATGTAGGAAAGTCGATTCAATTATATGTCCGTACCGAGGGCAATTCGCCGTTGAAGGACTTCTAGTAGTAGTTGTGTGACAGACGAGTGTACTGTAGCGTACTCTTTTCTACTAGCGAGGCCACTGGGGTTAAAAATAATAGATTAATGTTTCTCGGGAAGGTTATTTGCGGTATCTAGTCAGCGAACTAATCCTGTTTAGTGCTGCGGTCGGTTAGGAATTAAGAACTAAACGAAGAACGTGGATTGTTTCCCGAATATATGTGTTATTATGAGCGGTGTGGTATGTCTTCTGGTATGTCTATACGATATTAGTATTATGTATCTCAATATGTCTCGGATGTACAGAAATTCTTCTTCATCACGTAGCTGATATAAATTGTTTTGAATTTCTATTGCTCTTAGATGAAGAAGAATGAAATATCATGTATTTAAATTGTAACCATAAAATATACAATATATTGTATACTAAGTAAACAGAATTATCCTTAGTAGAAGAATAATAACAACAAATAAAAATTACGATGATAATAATACAGGAAAATTTGGTAAAAACCCTGCCGCAATAAAATAAAAATAAAAATACTTTAATTTATTTTCGCGAATTTTACAATTTCCGTAAAATTTTTTGGCAAGCTTGTTGATAAAGAAAAGTAAGAGCTCGAGGTTTAGTTTAGAATAATGCATATTTCGAATACTGGTAAACGTGGTGGCATTAAAAGTGAAATTCTGCAACCACGTTTTTGTATATATGTACACTGTTGGAAACTGAAAACTAAACGGGACATGCGTTAACCGCGGACGAATAATAGTTTTGCATGTAGTAGTTTTTTATTCATAACAATGAAATGATATCTTCGATGAAATATAGGCGAAAGAATTCGAATAGTTTTATAAGCATTATCGATATTAATATGATTATTGAAAAACGGGAGTCCAGATTGATGCCTAAATACTTGACATCTTTAACCTATTTAATACTTTGACTAACAGGCGCCGCCTGGAAAAAAAATGACTTCAGTTTTTCCGGTGTTCAGTTTCACCTTCCAACGTCGATGTGTTTTTAATTGCCTCGACGGTGTATTAAGCAATTAATGAATCGATGATAATTATTACTTTTCTATGTGATTACTTAGATGATACGATGTTACCGGGTGTAAAATATACTTGATTACATAAAGCTCTACGTCTTATTTGCATCGAGTTTAAAATCTATTTTCGATTCGATATAAGAGCAGGCTGCTGAAGATTTTTTTACCGCGCGATATAGACTTGGCTCCGTCTCTGTACAGGTGAGTGCGCGCGGTAGTAGCTATATCTTCGGATAGTATCTAATAAGGTTTCTTGTTAGCTAGTGTAGATTTATCGTACCGTGTGATGAGAGCTGTATCGATTTTTAGTTCATAAAAAGTCACAGGTAGGTATTTATTTCGGCATAATTTAGGGTTGATTTTAGGATAGCGCTTATTTTGTATGTTGGTAATATGTTAAGTATTTTTATTAGTGCACGGTCATTTTTAAGAAAAAACGATTATATGGTGTATATTATTTGATGTATAGGAATGTTTTGCTGTAGATGAGCAGACGGCTAAAATATCGGTCGGTATATAATATTTTCGGTAATATATAAATTATAAAGATGCTGATGATGGACTACGTCGTTGAAGGATGTACTGCAAGGATTTATCTGAGGTGGAATAATGCGGCGTATCTAATGTTTTCAGTGTAGATTTACTAACTGCTCTTGGCGTTAATTCGTGAGAGAATTGTAGATTTACGAACGTTAGGAAGATCTGAGTATTTGTGTTGTAATCGAATATTTAAAAAAGCGGCCAGACAGAATTATCACGGAGAGAAATCTATTTAGTTTTATCAATCGGTTTAAAACACTACTTCGCTTTACCATTCTGACGTGAAAGTACAATTATAAGTCGATCCATTATACATGTGTGCGGTGTGCTTGTGTCTAAATGCAAAAATATAAATAAAATGTATCTACGGTATGGAAAATTTGATTTTCACATCCACGGCTGAAAAGAAGATCGAAGCGCTAAAGGTATATATATATATATATATATGTGTGTGTGTGTGTGTGTATGTATATATCGTCTCGTATTTTGAAGATTTCATACAGAGACCATATTACCAATATAGATGTACTGCGAAAAATGCAAGCAAATGGGCACTATACGCTGCAGAAAATTAAAATATCTAAATCATATAAACAGACATTCGGAAATGTATTATTTATCTCGAATTATCCTGAATGGCGTTATCGAGGGACATCAGATGCCAGGGAGAACAAACATTTTTAAAGAGTTGATACACGTCGGTGCTATAACAAGACATCTAGAAAATTGGCATAGGTATCTACGGACAAAGATACGCTGCAGAAAATTAAAATATCTAAATCATATAAACAGACATTCGGAAATGTATTATTTATCTCGAATTATCCTGAATGGCGTTATCGAGGGACATCAGATGCCGGGGAGAACAAACATTTTTAAAGAGTTGATACACGTCGGTGCTATAACAAGACATCTAGAAAATTGGCATAGGTATCTACGGACAAAGACGGAACAGCTATGTTGATGGCCAAGCTTGAGTCAGTGATGGGCTAAAATGAAGAAGATGATTTAAGAATCTGTTGAGAGATCGTTTATATATTTATCACATTTTTACATTGTACCTGTCATTTTTCTTATCGCGCGCATAAAATTATGATTTATTTATTTTCGTTCTTATATGCTCTGGTAACGCTCTTGCGAATGATAATAAGATATAATGATTTGTAGATATTCCGTATTATCGAACAGACGCTTAGTTTATACACGGGGGATCTACGATGTATTCCATTGTTAACTCATAGCAACCGTGCTTGAGACAGCAAAGTAAACGTGAATATACGTGTAAATTTTCCCGCAGAACATTGTCCCTAGAAGTTTGTGGTAAAAAAAAACCGTAATGATAACCACTATTATTATAACAAGACCATTTAAAAAAAAAAAAAAAAAAATTGATGGTGACCCACGGGTGCCACATTTTACGGTAATGCAGACCAACTGTAGAAAAAATAAATTTAGAAAGGTAATTAGTCGAGCGTTGTCTTACCTTTATATATATATATATATAGTGTGTGTGGGTGTGTGTGTGTGTGTAGTAATAGTAGTGTAGTATAGTAGTTTACTAGTAGTAGTGTTAGCAGAGAATAAATGATTTTAGCCCCGAACAATATTTTTCAAATAGTCTTTTACCGTACGTTGTCCTTAACTTTTCTGAAATGTGTCACTTTTCATAAAAAAAAAATAAGAAAAAGTGGGCGTGTTTGCTACCATCATAACTACTATAGTTACTATTGCTAGCGTTTCGCTGCTACTATTGTTTTTCGTCTGGACTGGTCTGGTCTCTCTGTTTATTTTTTAAAAGTTGACGATGACGACAAAAGTTCAACGGTCGTTGGTTAAATAACGATAGTTGATGACGTCATTTTAAGTCTAGCTTTTTACACGAAGCGATGATGCGTACCGTTTTACCAAATAAGACTTTAATTTCGATGTCTGGTGGCGGCTTACTTTGATGACTAGACGCGGATGATGATTTCGTTTAAACCTCGTACGGTGGGGTGAGGAGGAAGTAAATGATGATGTGTTAGAGATTTTGATTGGCTGGATAGTGAAAGGAAGTTAGCGAATAGTAAAGTTACATATAAATGTGTGTAACACGTCTGTATATATATATATATCCATTGTTTATACATATGTATATATGTTTAGACCACGTTTTGTCTCAATAGAATATACTTCATTCGCGGAAAATCTCTCTTTTCCATATTTCGTTTAGTCGGTTAGCTTACTTCGTCACTATATATATATATATATATATATATATATATATATATATATATATATATATATATATATATATATATAATGTATGGCGTACGTCCACAACTCCTCGTCTAACTCGTATCCCAGACCGTTTATTCTATCCCCCTTTATGTGGTTTTGTCTTGTCTGGCTCTAGCCGTGTAACGGGAATTATTACATGCATATATATGTATGTATAGTTGTATTCGTTTTATACCTGTAGCCCAGAAAAGACCTTGTCAGTGATTATATTTTCTATTCTCCGATCTCCTCAACCGAGGTTTATTTCCTACTATACACATTCCTGGTATCTATTTTGACGACAACACCGCAATCTACCCTATTACATTTTACTTTTACACGGCGACGACTGTTTTCTGTCGTAAAATATTTTTTCTTTATCTAATTTAACATCACGTTTCTTTCTTTCACTACAATCAGTGTTGTATAGAATTTTTATTTGTGTGAACAGGAAAATTTCATCATGTCCCCCGGACTACGATAACTTTGTCTGGCTTAGGCCATTTTCTGTTATAAACAATAGAATGTGTTTTGGAATTCGATTTCATTATATGCACTATTCGATTACTTATCTATACATATGTGTATTGCATAATTCTTTCACACACGCTCTTTCTATATATGTATATATCGTACTTTTTTTAACGTAATGGCCTGTATTCGGTCTGCCTGATAAGCATGTTCTAAACATAATTTGGTGAGTTATATATATATATATATATATATGACTGTATATTGCAACGAACCCCTTAAGCACCCAAGAAGAGAAAAAAAAAACACTAAATAAAATTTATATACATTTTTAAATAAATATATGAACTAATAGGAAGTCGTTGTATTACGCCATCTTAATTTTTTTTTAACGCACGAGGCGGGTACGTTTTAGTATATTAATACATAGTTTAAGATATAAATACTGACATATGTAATTCAGTATAGGATGATATGTTAGAAGTTATTGCAGAAATATATAGAGAAGATTATAGGTGAATATTAAGATGAGCGATATACAATACGTATGTTTTTTCGGTGTTACGAATGACTATATATATATATATATATATATATATATATTATATATTATATATATAAACTACCCTTCGATTTAAAAAAATAACAAGGACCTGGTAATTATAAGACTTTAGAGTGTATCTCCTGATATAATCATAAAGGTTAATCTTTCGCGAAACTAGAAGCGTTTGTTTGATCTGATGGTACAACAAGATTTTCAAAAAGTGGTGTGTATACATATACATATGTGTGGTGACATATATCATCCGGTACAAAAGCTATAATCTAGTACAACAGTTAACATCCGGTACAACAGTTATCATCCGGTACAACTTCTACATCCAGTGCAACATCTATCATCCGGTACAACAGCTATCATCCGGTACAACAGCTATCATCCGGTACAACAGCTATCATCCGGTATAACAGCTGTAGACTGGTTCACGCCTGTTTTGTCTCTTTAATTTGTATCGATTATCGTTTATTCTTTTTATTTTTGAGCAATTTGAACATCCAGAATCCCTTATATGCACATTGAAATATGTGTGTATATATATTATATATATAAGACGTCTAATTAAAGTAATGAGACTGATTTTTTTAATTCTTAATTAATGTACATTTACAATTTAACGTTGTATTCTCCTGAATAATTAGGAAACCACGCAGCGCTGGGGTGGTTCTTACAATTACTGGAATAGCCTTCAGTTCGTCGGTTACAGCCATTTGGATGTTTTCAAGTGTCTCAAAATAAGTTTCTTTGGGGTAATTTTTTAATCTCGGGATGAAAAAAAAAAGTTAACAACGACCGAAGTCTGGCTAAAAACCTGTTAATTGAAATTGCTACGTGACATGGCTCATTATAGTGATGCAACATCCAGTTGTTCTTAATATTTGGTTTCGCACGCAAGGCTCTTTTCGAAGTCTTTTAAGGAACTCCGAGTGTAAGTTTTGATTAACCGTTTGGCCTACAGGTACAAATTCTTTGTGGTCGATTCAATTGCTATTTAAAAAATATATCCATTTAATCTTCAACTTGCTCATTCGTGCTTTTTTCGGCCTTGGAGAGAATGAAGTGTGCTACTCCATACATTGTAAAACTTCGTACCCGGTTGATAGCAGATGAACGTAATTAGCTTGTAAGCAAGTACTGATCTAAGTCAACGGCTCTTCCTATCAGATCCCTAGTAAGTACTACTTAATGGTTAAGATAAAACTTTTATTAGTATAGGGTAGGTCGATTATAATTTTCACAGGGAATACAATTCTTTGTGTTGACGGTATTGCACAGTCGGCGTTGTTATCCTCGGTGGGAATTTTACTTTTTAGATGTGTTATCGGTAGACTCCTTGTGAAAAATCGTTAGTTTTCTATTAGAGACAAGTATTGATCTGCTTTGTTTGTTTTCTCGGACCAAAATATCTAACAGTGTATGTTTATATATATATATATATATATATATATATAATCACAGTCGCTTCTACTGAGTGAAGAGATTCTGTACATCTATATTTTCCTATCTCTCTGGCCTACCTTATAATCTCTTTTAGGTTGTTACATGTTAAGTTGGTCTGTTCGTTATTGATTCCAATCTATTTCTTCCTCCGATCGGTTTTAATTGTATGTTACCTGCACCACCCGCATGAATATTCCAGGTTTCTCGTATTATGTACGTTATGTATTTCAGCTTTCTTTTCTTGATATCTTCGGCTGAAACACTTTTTCTTTTTTTTTTTCTATTTTTGCGAGTACTGTCGCATCTCTACATAATCGGCCCTTGTTAACTTCAATATAATTTTCGATAACGCCAAAATTTAAACGCTGATATCTTCCATTCACATTCATCGTAATCCATGTTTTGCGTTAGAACACTGTCCGTACGTAGCACCGTATTATCCTTTTGCTGAGTTTTAAAACTCGTGTTTTGATTTACTAGTACTTTGATCAAGTTCGTGAACGGTTTCTATGCCGCGCCAATTGTTGTTTCTTATTTCTTTCAGGCCGTTGCCATCGTTACTTATAAAAGCTCCTAAGTACCTATATTCATTTTTTTCTTCCACGTTTCTATGCTTCTATATTTATCTTTACTTTCTTGTCATCACTTCTCGTGAACTTCGTCATTTTTATGTTCTTAGCGTTAATTTTCATTTTAAATCGACGCTATTTATTTGGTTCTCAGAATTTTTTTCCATCTACGCTTCTATTTTATTAATTTGCGCCTCTTTCACAATCTCTTCTGTATATATGTTATATAATCTTCCGGATAGGCGACATCCTTGCCTTACTCCCCTCTTTCACTGTTGCGTTTATCTTTCGAATATTCCGTTCCGACGATTTTCGTATTGCGTACTTGTTTTAACGCAAGTTGTTCATTATTCTTAAATCTTTATCGTCTGTATTGTATTTCTTTAGGATTTCAATCATTTTCTCATGGTGGAATGCTTTTTTGTAATCGATAAACTGCGTTCTTTGAACGATGCCCTTTAATGAAGCAATCAGGTCTCGGGATCCTTTCTTCGCTACGAAGCTATATTGTGTTTCATTTAGGTTTTTATCCAACTTTATCGTCAACAATAATTTAAGCGCGTGACTTATTAGAGCAATGGTCGTGTATTCGGAGCATATTTGCAAACAGCATTTGTTTAATATTGACACAAAGTTTAATAAAATCTTCAGGCAGCCTACCTTCACATCGTGTATTTTGTTGATTATATCCTCAAAAGCTATTGTTCACATCTTGGTGTAGTATGCTTAATAAAATCCGTTGATATTAACCTTCCATTACTGGCGTGCGGACTGGTACTCCCCACGTTACATATATATATAGCAAATTTCTGACAACTCCCACATCCGTCGGACACGCCTCTTTCGGTATTCCTCAGAAATCGTGAGATCGACGTCAGTATAGCACATGACGTGTTTTGTGTTAGTTGTTTTTGAATTAGGTGCATTTGCGGAGCAGGAGTCCGCGGCTAGTAATCTATCACGTTTTTGGACGTAGTGGCAGTCCGCAGCCAGTAAACTATCAGTTTTTTTACATATGTAAATTTACTACTGGATCATCTTTTACCATAAATTTTACAAGGTAAGAATAAACATATTTAAAGTTTTAGGTAATATTACGCAAAATAAGGCACAATAAAATATTAGTATTCATAAAATTTTATTTTGAAGATGGGATCTTATGAAAAAGAGCAAGAGCTATGCAAACAAATATTCCTAAGACTATATCTCTAAGAATAAAAGAGATATTTGGTAAATGAACCAGTACCTGATCCGCAGCCAATGAATGCTAGAGGACGATGCTACTATTGTGATAGAAAACAAAATCGACCAACTCGTTTTTCATGTCGATTGTGTAAAAAATTTGTGTGCTTAGAACATATAAATTGTGTTTGTCCAGATTGTTCCCAAGATTAGCTTTTAAGTTATATTTTATTTTATGCTCGTACGTTACAAAATTTTTTGATTTCATTATATGTTAATATTTTTATTAAAATGTACGTTTTGTTTTAATATCAAATAAAGAAACCAAAGAGAACCCTTTTAGTAGTTTTTTAATGTTTGAATATTAATATTATGTGAAAAAAAAAACAACAAGATATACGTGATAATGTAGTATGCGGACTCATAGTGACTCATAGTCCGCCGCCAGTCATGGTTTATGGAACATGACCGCCAGTAACGGAAGGTTAAATCTTCTCCTGTTGTTATGTTTTTTTTTTTTTTTTTTAATGACGTTTGTTAGTTCCCACATTTCTATTTTTTTCTGCCGTTTAGTTGTTATAATATCAACTTGATCAAGACGAATGCTGTTACTAAACTAATGTATCGCAGCTAAATTACAAATATATGTACTATTTACAGTCCATTTCAGTTTCTGTCGCAGTAGAAAAAGGTACTCTAAAATGTATATCATTGATGAATTATGGTGGAAATAAATTGAATAATTTTAGGGTTTTTTCTTTTATATAAACATATATATATACGGGTATACATACAAAAAAGCATACATAAATTGTATATATTTATATGTACATTATATATATATATATATATATATATATATATATATATTTATTTATTTATTAAGTTGTTCCTTTAAGTTCAAATTTGTGCAAATTGTACAATATTACAATATATACATACTTATGCATAAATGCGTTCGTGCATATTTATATATAATATGTATCAACAAATCGCACCTTTAATTTTAAACTTATGCAAATGTTCGCAGGTATCAAAATGAACTGCCTAAGCAGATTAAAGCACGCGGGAAAGATGCTCATTGTAGTCATGAGGAATTGGTACAGCTTATGAAATGGAAACAGGCGGTAAGTGTCCCTTTGATTTAAAATTATTCGCGTCGACGTTCAGGCTGATCGCAATTTTAAAATCGAAATGTGAAATATCTTTTGAAAGTTTCCCGGAAAGAAAAATTCAAAATGCAATTTTCCTTATATGATGTTTGACATAAAGAGTACGCTTGAAATTGAATCACTACGAATAACAATTTCTTAAGCTACACCAGTACATAGTTCCGAACAAACTACAAAATTGCAAATAATTTTGAGATAAATAAGTAAAATTACAAACGAAAAGCTTTATTAAATTGATAAAAGTACGATAGAGTAACCCGCTGTGTCAGCCGTAGGCGAGGTTATTTATATATACATATGTTTAAACTTTTAAGTTCTGGGCAGGAGTTCCGCAGGGCAGTGTCCTGCACAAGCGGTAATGTTCTCTTACATACGTTCAGAAACAGCGAACCGACACTTACAGACTACTATTGATGGGACGATGCTATGGACGGATAAATGGATAAATGAAACTAGATTGGATTGCAAAAAAAATGCGTATTAAAAGTAAGTAAAATGAATCTGATACAGAAAGTAAAAACAAGGGTGAACTTATTAAGGTAATATGTCGGTACAGGATGGGAAGCAGCTGCAAAGGTGCTGAAAACAACAACTCTAGCGCTTGCCTAAACAGCCATGGGAGTATTGTGCACCTGTTTCACTAAACAGTGCCCATACTGAGAAAATAGATGTCCGGTTGAAAGCCGCAACGTGAATAATTAAGGTCGACGAATAAAGACTGGCTTCCTGTTCTTGCTCGCATTGCTCCTCTAAAATTAAGACGAAAAGAGAATTTCCGTATTGAGAACATTTTACATACGCATACGGAAAACAGCTGTATAGATAAAGACTGCAAATCAATAAGGGAACTGAAATCTAGACAGCCACCATGGAAAACGGCAGTACATATAGAGAACACGTCAAGAAACTGGAAGAAAAGATGGAAAGATGAATGGATAAAGATTAAAGCCATTAATGCAGATTTAGTACAAGATCCCAGCATAGAACCTCCGGGAATAGACCTATCACGACGGAAATAGCGCAGAATAAATAGATTACGAACGGGACAAAATGGATATGCCTGTGCAGCACATGTGTCATAAATGGACTAATATTTTTTCGTACGCTGATAAAATTCTATTTCATGGAAATAAATATCTTGTGTCGATCGGATATATCAACGCGAAATAGTGGAATATATACAACTATGTGATGTATTTGAATTATTAATAACAATGTGGAATCACTGTTTTTCCAATAAATCTTTTTTTTTTATTTCAAAATAGTATACTTATGAAAAGTTACGGGAATATATGTTATTGAAACTGTGACAGCCTAATTAAGTTTATTGCAGCCATAACGCTGATAAAATCCTATTTCATGGAGATAAATATCTCGTGTCGATCGGATATATCAACGCGAAATAGTGGAATATATACAACTATGTGATGTATTTGAATTATTAATAACAATGTGGAATCACTGTTTTTCCAATAAATCTTTTTTTTTTATTATTTCAAAATAGTATACTTATGAAAAGTTACGGGAATATATGTTATTGAAACTGTGACAGCCTAATTAAGTTTATTGCAACCATAAGCTCCATTTCTAATATCCTTTAATTACATTTGTTAATAACCATAATTTTCAAAATATAAAGATGATATACATAACATCGAAAACGATCTTATTAATATACTAAGTTATACTTATTTCTATTTGTTATTTCTTTAATAGCTAAATTATTAAAATCATTATATTTATTATTTAATAATTGTATTACATTACAATCTAAAAACTAGTTGTTTGCAATTACAACCTTACGTGCTAGACCGTATCCTAAAAGTTACATGCTCCATAGTTTTCAGTTTCTGATTCCGAAACGTTTTAAATATTTTTAAAATAAATTGAACGTTAGAAAAGTTAGGGATAAAATGGTTATTATTGAATCTATCATTTAAATTTGGGAAATATTGATAAAGTTCATCCACTATATTCCACATGCTTCGATATTTTTCGATATAATGTCGTTTTAGACTTTAAAACTTGTTTTTTTTTTCACATATGAATTTTCTATTTAAATATTTTACTCGAAAAAAATTCATGATTCATATTAATATTATTCTCGATGATGAAAAATATATTGATATGTTTACGAATTTCTAAATCTATAGCGTAAATACCCGACTATTACAATTGATGCCCAGTAGGAGCTAGTGGATTTATATGCTTTGATCATTTTGCAATTATTCTTTAAAAAGATCTTATTAATGATATGAATCATTTGATTTTTTCGAACATTTCGTAGTAAATGCTACCGTTGTAAGTTAATACAAGTTTAATCATTTTTTATAATTTAATTTGTTGTTAGTGTTATATAGCTAATTAAATATGGACAAAAATAATTTTATTCTTTACGTTAGGAAAATGGTCTTAAGTTTTTTTCAATCACAAATATTTTACGCTTGTCGTGAACTGGATATTAATATTGTAATTTATTACAATTTCACTTATTGTTTTCGAATTTTTTATTGAATAACATGTATTTAGATTTTGACATATTAATATTTAAACTATAACCATTTAAGAATAATTTTTCAATTTCATTATATGTACTGCATATTTTTTTCCACGTCTATTTCATTATTATCATAGCTATATCTTCGATGAATGTTATGATTATTTGCTGATAGTTTAATTTTAAACATTCTTGAAAATGCTCTATTCCATAAGTAAAGTCCCAACACTGAGCCTTATCTCTGTGATCGATGAATATGTTTTTTATTGTACGTACAAATATTTACTGATGTAAATATCATTAATTTGTTTATATTTTGTCTGTCGAAAGCTTTACTAATGTCCAGTGTTACCAGCGTTACCTTATATTCTTTATTTTTGAATTATTCGATAGTTTGTATTACTTCGAACACGGCTAGTTCTGCTGACCTATTTTCTAAACCACCACATTGTGATCTTGGTTAGTTAGTTCTTTTTCTAGATTGAATTTCTTCAATTTCAGAAGTACACACTTTTCGAAAACTTTGCTTATGTTTGAAAATAAGGATATTATTATATATGTAAGCTTGATTCACCCATTATTGGTTTATTGCATTTCAGTAATATATTCTGGAAAAAAATTTAGTCGGAAAAGTACATTTATCACTTTAGTACTACTACCGGTATGTTAATATTGAAAATTTTAAGCAATCCGTCGGTTACCTTATCCAAATCAGGAGATGTTTTATTATTTAATTTTTTTATAATTTTATTTACTTCATCATTGTTAACTTGCCTAGTGGTTTCATTAAACTTCGGTATAGATGGATTAGCGTTTATGTAGAGTTTACTGCATAATAAGTTAACTTTGTCCTCATCTGTATAATGGCGTATTTATCTAATGTGTCGGCATTTCAACTCTTTTGTTTTTGTTTAATAATATTTGTTGAATTTCAATCCAAATCTGTACATTCTTGTTTTCCATCAATTTTTCCACGCGCTCATTTTCGCCTCTTTTATCATATGTTTGTAGGGTTTAAAGTGTGTTTTATATTCTTTGTCATATACCGACTTAATTTGTATATTTTTACATCTGTAATCTTTTCTGTTAGCCTTATCTGCTACCCCCCCCTTGAATAGTTGTAATTCTGATTTCACATTACTTCTTTTCTTAATACGTTATGACTTATTTAATATTATATTTAGATATGTTTGAAAATCTTCTAACCACTTCTCAGTGTCTTTCTTAGTGTTACAATTTATACTTGGGTATCTATTATGTGCTTGTATGTTGTGATATTACAGTCTAATTTATTATAGTTTATTACTTTAACATCATTCTGATTTTCAACTACATTATTTGACTAAATGTTGAACATAATGTAGAAATGGTCGCTAAAATTTATTTCATAGCTGACTTTCCATTCAAAGATTATGTATTTTAAATTTTCTGCGACTAATGTTAAATCTATTGTACTGGTTTGATGTCCTCTTTTGAAGTAATCTGATTTTTTTCATTCAGTATATGTAACTCGTGCAGTTTATTTACTTTCATCAATGCTTTTTCTCTTTTGTTGTTTACTTAGTCCTATGTAGCATTTCTTGAATTAAAATCACCCAGTAATATACATTTTTTTATATACTTATTATTTATATACATGTTAATTATATGAAAATGTGCATCTGATAATTTATTCGGCGGAATATATGTAAATATAAAGACTATATTTTTTATTTCAACTATTATAATGTTATATTTATTATTACTATAGATTGTTTTTATTACTAATTCAGATTTATCTATTGTAATTAGCTTGTTGTACACACTATTTTGTTATAATTGTTCGCTATAATTTTGCATCTATCTGATAATTTATGTTATAACATGTATATAGCTTGGTTTCTATTAGGAAATGATTTGTTTTTCAACTATTTTACTGTACGGTATATTAAGTTTAGTATTATTTATTGGAGGCTATTACTCTTACCGATATTATCTGATGCATACACGCGTTTCCGTATGCGCGGCGTCCTTTATTACTTGTCAGCGACAATCTGGTAAAACCCGATATCGTTTAATCATTAAGGGGGGGACTCGATTTATTATTCTGCCATAACAAATTCAACACTATAACAGACCGCTTTACCAGCAGATGATGTTAGCAACTAATAGAAAATAAGTATTAAATTAAATGATACAATCCCGTATCGTATAGGAAGAGGATGAATCTGGATAGCGTAGAAACGTTGTCATCGAGGAGCAGTAGCTGTAATGAAGATGAAAGGCCGTATGTAGGCTGTATTGAGGACACTCTGTCAGTATATGTTGGACAGACAGTGCAATGTTGTAGGTCATACACAATGGAGCTTCCGATCTTTTAAGAACATAAGCATGTGTCAGTTTAGTGTGACCCAATCGGAGTCTGCTGACAACTACATTGTCTGACCGATGTTGTAAGTGTGTCTTCCAAGGTGTTATTTTTGGTTTGATACATCGTAGCTTGTTTGATGTTGGTACGGATTGCCATTCTTCTTGCCATAATTGAAATAATGATGATGATCTCATGAACCTCTTGAGATCTGCGAATGGAACTGGTAAATTAGGCACAGGGGTAATGCAGTCGCTGCTTCCTTTGCTGCCCTGTCAGCTAGCTCATTTTCAGCGAATTCCAGTATGCGCTGAGATCCAGAGGAATGTAATGGATCGTTCGGTATTATTAATTCTACAATTGTTTCCGCTGTAAGATTTCTATTGTTGTTAGATACATTATGAATAGCGTTCAAGGCTGGAAGAGAGTCTGAGCAGATTATTATTGGCAAGCTAGACTCGTGTTCAGTATTTATACTGAAATCGATGGCTAAGTATATTAGTTCGACAGATAAAATTGTAAATGATTGCGGTAGTGAGAATCGAATATAGACTTGTAGTATGTAGGGTACTTATCTTTGTTGTTGAATAGATTGCAGAATCATAATCATACTTTGATCGAATTAAACAGCGGTAAATCCGAAGTAGAGGAATTCGATCTGCACCATAAGATGTGTGTGCCAACTTTTTGAGTGAGTTAATTTTTTTGTGCAAGACTTTTTTAAATGATTTATATGTGGGCGCTCCAAGACATCTTATTGTCTAATATGAGACCAAGGTATCGTATTGCCGATGTACATGGAATGGTGATTCTTTCAAGTTGTAACCTGATGAGTGCATTTGCGAATTTTACAAAAGTTTATTGCTGTGGTCTTCTTGGTTGAGAAGCACAGTTCGTTTGTGGAACACCAGGAGGATAGTTTGTCAGTACATTCTTGAAGTACCACTTCTCCCAAGGACACTGTTCTGCAGGTTACAAAGATGAGTCATCAGCAAATAATAGACACTTTACAGATATTATCTACTAAATCACCATATAGCGATGTCAAAAAGAATACGACTCAGTACCGATCCTTGAGGTACACCATTGGTCATAGTACGAATTGATGAAATTGTTTTTCCTATTCGGATGATGAATTTTCGATTTATAAGGAAGTTTTTGATAAATGCGATCATATATAATGCGTTAAAAAGTAAACTTTTTGGAAAAATTCCGAACTGTAGGAACACTATTTTCTCCCGTTAAAATTGTTTATTATTACCTTATATTATGTCAGATAGAACATTTAAATATTTTCAGTTTAGGAGTTATAAAGCATTACACCCACAAACTTTGTGATATTCTTTCAAAAACCTGTGCAGACACGATCCTATTTTTTGTGACCTGTCAATAACTGCGTACGATAAAAAGCTAATATAAACAAACAATTATAGACGTTGGGTGCTTTATTGACCATCTATATTTTTTTTTCGAAATACTCAAATAGTGATGTGTTATATATATATATATATATATATATATATATATATATATATATATATATATATATATATATAATTATGATTATGATTATTCTACCTTCCTCGTTACTAAATATGAGTGCTGCAACTGTCACTTAGATTTATGACGCATATAGGATACCAAGCTGGTACGATGTTTTATCTGGAAACCGTATAGGTGGCAAACTAATTGCTGTTGTTGATCGCTTGCAATCGAACTCTGATTGAACAGTAGGTTTTTACTCTTGTTTCGAGACTTGATCTTCTGCGCGAGTATATGTACGATATATCTCCATTTATTTGGGTTTTGTGTATTTACCTTCCAATCAGTTTTTATTGGGTTTATTGTCACGGTTTTCAGATCATTGGCGAATACATCCTTATAATGCAGTTTAGGTCTTTCAACGTGTCTTTTTTCAATTTCTAGAACACCGTGTTATAGAATCTTCTTTGGTACATGTGGTTATCATGCATTCGCAAAACATGACCAACCATTTCATGCGTCTTCCAGTCGGCATTTGCGCAACAGATCTGACTGCTGCTAGAGCTAAAACTTTCTCGTTTGACACAAAGTGTTTCCAGCTTATTTTTAGTATTCTCTTAATCACGTTCAGATGACGGACCTCCAGCTTTTTAAGATTTTTTTTCATAATTGACCAAATTTCACTACTTAATTTTGTTTTCGTTGTCAAATCGTTGTTTTTGAAAACTCTCTTGAGATAATTTGCCATATGCTCTGTATTAGTATTTTTCTAATTCTATAAGCAATTTCTTCATCGAAATTTCCATCCTCGTTGACATAGCTTCCGAGGTATTTAAAAGAGCTCACATTACACAGCTTATTATCCCCAATTTATAAATCAGTTGTAACACCAGAATTTATGTCCATCTGTAGCATCTCCGTTTTTTTTTTTTTAAAGTTTATTTCCAAACGTCAAATTTACGATATATTACCCCAGATGTATTATTAGTACATTTTGTAGGGGAGCAGACTCTTCGCATACTAAGGCACAGTCATTCGCGTGTTGCAATCTTTCAAGTGTAAATATTTTAGTCGTTTTTTCTTTTAATTAAATTTATATATAATAATCCAACATCGAATGGAAATTCGATTTTTTAACCGATATTACCAATGCGGCGCCTAAGAGCAGTTTGAGTTACGCTAATGTAAAAATTATACAATATAACAGACGCTTTCATGCCGCTATGTAATTATATTATTCCCAGCATCTTTAGCTGTCATCCAATGCTCTCCAAACTCAGTCATAATACTCCGTCCCTGTTAATCGAGTCAAACGCTTTTTTAATACCTATAAATGCGATGTATAAATTGACATTTTGTTCTCTCGCTTTTTCTATCACTTGCCGCAAGTTGAAAATCATCAGTCATGTTTTTTTTACTGTCGAAAGCCGGCACTGCTCTTCCGACAAATATGGCACTAAAAGCGTTTGCAACCTCTTTTGTATTATTTTACGCAGAATTTTTTCAGCAAAACGCAGCAAGGAAATTCCTCGATAGTTATAGCAGACCACTTTATCGTCCTTATTTTTATAGATGTTAACCAATACTGCATCTTTGAAATCCTTCAATCCACATACTTGTATAAAGTCTATGCATCTGCACTGCGACAGGTTTCGGAGTCAAGATGTTCATTTACCGTTTTTTTGAGGTGATATTATAAATATCAGGATCTATTTGTTTTTCGTTGTTTAATAGTCTCTCATAATATTGTTTCCGTCAAATAAGTATTACTTCGATTTCTTAACAGTCTTTTAGAAGCATCTTCTACTGCTGTTTTGTGCTTGTACTTAAAGACCATATATAGTTTTTATGGCGTTATTCAAAGTATGGGAATTACTATGTGCTAATGTTTGAATTTCTTTAGATTTGTTTTCCCACCAATGATTTTTGATTTTCCTTCTTTCCTTTTGCACGCATGCCTTTTATGGCTTTATATTGTTTATCTTTATTTGTTATATATATATATATATATATATATATATATATATATATATATATATATATATATATTCTTCTTGAATCGTATCATCCCTAGAAGGGATATCGTGACACAGAAATGCTGCTTTTATGAAGTAGTTCGCGCCATTTGTTTCTGTTGTATGCTAGATGTACACATTCACTGAAGCTTCTCTTCATGAATTCAATTAATCCATCTGGCCATCGTAAAGGTACACGACCACGATCTCTTTTTCCCTCTACTTTCCCTTCGATGAAGATTTTTTCCAATCCATTTGCTCGGACTATGTGACCGAAAAACCGTCCAATTCTAATGAAAACTTCTGTTAATAACCGTATAGGTGTGCCGATCTCCTTTAATACGGATTCATTGGTCCTCTTGGCCGTCCATGGAACACGTAACATTCGTCTCCAACACCACAACTCGAAAGATTCAATGCGTTTGCGTTCAACTTGGTGTATTGTCCATGTTTCAGCACCATATAGGAATATTGAAAATATTAATGATTTAACCAGTTTAATTTTAACTTTTTTAGTTATTGTTCGATCCCGCCAAATTTTTACTAGGCGTCCCATGGCACTTTTAGTTATTTGTATACGATGTCGCAGTTTCAAATTACATCCTCCAGTATTTTGGATAATTGATATATCCAACATTGTTGCGCAGAATTTTCACTAACGTAAGAATTTAGAATAAAGTTTGAAATTATGAATTTCTTTTCTTGTATTAGTTATCGATTAAGATATATAGGAAGACAGCAACTAGTTTTAATGAATGACATTGAAATACACTTAAAAAAGCTGGCTATTTTGATTTATCTTTCTTTCCTTATTTCTTGTATAGTTTTTTTTTTCCATATTATTAATAATGTATGTATTTTTTTAATAAATAAAACAAAGTTTTATCACTATAAAAAAAATTACTTATGCGGAGCTTACGCTTTTTTTTTTATTCTTATTTTTATCGGCTTTAACACAGCTATGAGGTGGTTATCAAGCCGAAAGTATAAAGTTATATTTATATGGCATTATATAGATTACATTGTTTGAGGTATAGGAAGAGATCGTTTAAATGAGGGCTATTATTACACAGTAGTTGGGATAGACTAGCAGATAGGTTAAACTTTTGACGGAATTCGGATAAATGGTTGCAACTTGTTAGGATATGCCGAAGAGTGAATTGAGGAGTGTTACAGAATGGACAGGAAAAGGGGTGGTACATTATTGAATAGGTGTGGTTACACATGTATGGCCAAGTCTTAGTTAAAACTATTTCTTCTTTTCGAGATTTTCGATCGGATGACTTCCATTCTTCTATCTTTCCTTTTATATTTCTGAAGTGGTTTGTGGATGAGGTCGACACTCATTCGGAATTCCACAGTGTTGTAATTTTCTTCTCATGACTAGTCTTTAGATCGTCTGCTGTTAATATGATTGCGGCATTTGTATCTGAAAGTAGCGAGATTGAGCTTTTTGCTAACTTATCAGCAATTTCGTTGCCTTTTATTCCTTTATGGCTCGGGATTCATATGAACTGGATATCTATTCCGACGGATTGTAATTGTGATAAGGTTTGATGGATTCTTTATTGGGTTGCTGTTGAATATGCTTCGAATGTTTTTTGTGAGTGCATTAATCGAGTCTGTTAATATGATGAATTGATGAGCTGCGCGCGATTTCCATATCTCCTGCAATGCTAGGTATACTGCATACAGCTCAGCAGTTGAAATTGAGCTTTCTGGTGGTAGTTTTTCGGCTTTGCTTATTGTGTCTGAAATGAAAAAAGCCACTCCGGTCGCTGATACTGTTTTCGATCCATCTGTGTAACAGTGTATGCTGTTCGGGAAACGCTCCAGAATTTTGTTTAATCTTGATTGAAAGTCTACGATGCCCACGGAATTTTCTGTTGACATCGAAAGTTCGTCAATGATTTGAATTGGGGTATTGTCCATGGTGCAGGACGTACGAAAATATGATAGAGCGAGACTATGTTTTCGAAGTATAAGGAGTTTGGGTATTTTCTTCAAATTTCAGTGCGATGTGCTGATCGCTTTTGTTATTGAATAATGGTCGTTAAATAGGAGGTTATCTGATGGAAAGTTTGATATAGCCGCAGCGGCGACAAGCAGATTTGCTGTTTGTATCATTCTTCGAAATTTGAGAGGCGGTTCGTTAACTTCTACGCAGAGACTTACCGTGGGTGTGGTTCTGAATGCTCCTATTGCTAATCTAAGGCCTTGGCGATGGATGCTATCTAGTTTTTTCAATGTTGATCTGTTTGCTAAATTATAAAGCTGTGCACCGTAATCCAATTTTGCACGAATGAAGGACCGGTATAACTGCAATAATGTTCTAGTACAACCTATTTCGGTATGGTTGAGCATCTTGAGGATTCCTAGAGCGCGGATGAATTTCAAGCGTATGTATGTTATATGATTTTTCCATGATAGCTTTTTATCCAGCACGATTCCTAAAAATTTGACTGTTTGTACCTCTGGAATTGGTTTTGACTGCAGTGTCAAAACCATATTTTGTTGGTTACTATCGGTATTTGAAAAGATTGTGTAGTTTGTCTTCTCGGCGGCTATTAGAAATCCATGATCATGGTACCAGGTGTTGAAGTTGTTTATCGTTGGCTGTATTATTTGTTTCGCGATTTCAAACGACGATGCTTGAAGAGACACGCTGATATCATCAGCGAACATTCTGATAGAAATTGGTTTCTTGGCAATCATGGCGATATCGTTTATCGCTAGCAGGAATAAAGTAGTGCTCAAAAGTGATCCTTGCGGTACTCCGTTAAAGATTTCTCTTTCTTCTGTTATGATGTTGCCTACTCTAACGCGAATATGTCTTTTAGTAAGGAAGTTTTTGATTACATTTGCTAAATTACCATCTATTCCAGTTTCATGTAGTTTTTTGAGGATAAAGTAACGCCAAACGCGATCGTAAGCTTTTGAAAGGTCAAAGAAAACTGCGTTTAGTAAAATTTGAATTTAGGAATGATTTTTTGACAGATAATAATGTAATTGTCGAAAAGCTTTGCGCAAGTAAAATAATTTTGTAAAGTAAAATTTCAAATGTCCGAACAGTAATAATGGCGTGTAGACATTCGGAAAGTAGAAATTATGATAAACGATTGTAATTTTACGACGTAATTCCCGGTACGTTCGACTGTCAACCCGACGGTCGAAAGTTCAATTTCAGCTCTCGGTATAAAATTTTTCATAGTTCGTATAATTTTTTATTATCACACGAGAAACTTAACGGCACCTCCGTTCGGTATTACCGTACGCACCTAATATACCCGTTTTAACAGGGAGCTATGTTTGCATAGCCGCGAAATTTAAACGGGTATACACGTCTATTATTTGTTTTTATCTCTGCAACAGGCCAGTGATATTGATCTAGTGAGAATCGTCATTTTGGAGTAGAGGCTAAGTTTTATTAAGCGTATATACAGACGATGCGTATTTAAGGACAAATCTATCCTATTTATCTTATTGTAAATTTCGTTTATATTTCGAATAATAAATTAACAATTCGATTAATACGTCTATTTTAAGATATTCCATTCCAATTTTATATTCATTTTCAATAGACTACCACTAGGCTAAAAGCGATAAGATACATTCTAAAATTTCTGCACAGTACTGTATATATATATATATATGAAAGATTCTAACTTAAAATCCGAAAAAATCTAATTCGAAATGAAACCAGTAGTGGTGTTGACTAAAGAATGAATGACTGGATTCACTGAATCAATTCCTTATGATCATAGAATGAATTAATTCTTTTTTTAAAAGACCCATTGATTCATCGAGTCTTTTCATCTGAAGGAATCATGTATTTTGTACGATGATTACTGATTCGTAACTGAAAAGAATTATGAAGGCGATTCAAAAAGGAATTGTCTAATAAACCGTGGTTTTTGCAATGAATGACTGTCTCACAATGGATTCTAATTCTAAAAAGAATTATAAGTAGGATTCAAATAACTATAGATTAAAAAAACTATTAGACAATAAATATTTATTGTCTAGGTATTTAAGACATCGTAACATATTATATACCTGACAAAGATAATTAATAAACTGAAGTTTATAAGGTTCACGTACCAAATTGAAATTATGAACATTTGTGTTATATAAATTATTAAATGCCCGAATCTGTTCTTTTTTAATCTAATAAAAACTTGGTTTCTATACTAGCATGAGCTATTTTTAAAGTTATTATATAAAATATGAATCTTTTAATATTTATTGAAATACTTCTGTCTGTGTTTATGTTTTGAGCAAATACACAAATAATTAATACAATTTGAATCGTCAATTCACGACATATAAATAAGATACGAGTTTGCTTGTATTTTAATTTTTCTTTACTTTTGATTCGTGAACGATGAATATGTTTTGTTTATAAGATTTTTTATATTCGCTATCGTTTAATTATGTACATGGCCGGTGATGTATATGATTTTGATTTAGATATCCATAAATTTGAACAAATATGTTTATCGAATGAATTATTGAAACTGTATACTTTTATAAAATCAAATATGAAATAAATATACAAAGTTTCTTTTATTATAATGAAATTTAAATTATATACTATAAGAAAAACTGTCTATTACAATTTTAAACATATATTATATTTTAACACATAATTTCTTAATAGCCCGAATAATATAATATAAATAATTATATATATATTATATTACGTAATACAAAATTATATTTAATCAAAATCACTTTTATGCATTAAACATTTACATACGTACGAATTTTTATCTAATTCGTAGAACGAATTTATAATTTTGAAAGGACTGAAAGAATCAATTCAGTGATTCAATTCACTCTGAAAGAATGAATTAGATGAATCAATTCAGCCAACTGACTCAAATTTTCCAACACTACATACCAGAGAGATACACCGGATTGCACTAGGCTTTGACTTGAACCGTACGTGAACTAAAGTGAAATTACATAAACGATCCATCCTGCGGTGTTACGAAATTAGAATATGGATATTTAAGCCACTCGTGATACATACAACGTCTTCATTAATTAATCTTCAATTTCTATTTCTTTTTTTTTAAATCTATATTTGTAGTTCGCATCGTAATAATTTACTTTTAGCGAATAAAAATTACGATTTCAGACAGCTAACAGACATACTATATAATATATAATCACCAACGTGTCAAAGACTATTCATTTTTCACAGAATTTTCACGCATACCCGGGAGAATTGATTGTAACCGCTTTATTGTCACGATACAATGCAGATACCGTTACTAGCTTGCATAATATGGTGTTGTTCGTGGCGTGGTTTGCCATTACTTTCCACGCCACAATATTAAGATCTGATGATAATTTTTGCGTCGTCGATCGTATTCGAAAGGTGATGGACGAAATTGGAAAAAAAAACACTTTTAAATATTTCGAACGAATAATTAAGTCGATGTATTATTGCAGTGATGTAGAATTAAAAAGTTCTCGGAAAGCCATTAAAAAGTTATAAACGGAATTCTGGGAAAATTGAACTTACCCGTGTGAGGGTACAATGTTCCTGGCGTTCGCGAATTATAATGGGGGGGACGTAGGAATTGAAAGAAAAATACCGTTGATATACATCGTGATTTGGCTAAGAAAGATGTTTATCATCCGATTATACAAAACGGATATTGGGAATTGAAAACAGCTGCAGCGAACCGACTGGCCCGGTGTAATTTAATGATGAAAGAAAACCAGTTCTAAAGATGAAGCCTTAAACATGATGTGCGTATTATTCGTGCGTATATCTAACGACGAAGCCCCTTTAACATGACGTGTCGATGTATGTGTATATCTAATGTACAAGCCTTAAACAGGACTTCATATATATATATATATATATATATATATATATATAAACAAACGTCTTTTTCTTAGATGACGTCATATCTGAACCATCTGGCTACCCTGGTTTCAATGGTAACGGTTTAATTTTCAACGGTGAACGTTATTTTTCCTACTTGCGTGCGTCACACTGTGACGTATATAACTCAATTTTATTTATTTATTTCTTAAAACTTTCTTCTGTTTTTAGCATTTAAACAACGAACCAAGTCATATGTAATAATGATAATATCTATATCCCAGTGCGTGTGTAATATTTTTCGTCATAAATTCTTTGAATTACTGTATGATGAACCGAGCTCCTACTAAAGAACCTTTTACGATTTAGTCGAAAATCTTACGTTAGAATTTTATGATGTACTTTCTCGACATTTCGAATTCGTCTATTAATAATACATTATTCGTTAAATACATTGTGAATACTTCGCTTATCGAATATTCCTGTTTTATATTTGGCGTTTTATTCGGAATTCGTAAATAATTAACTAAAGAAACAATTACTCGACATTGTATAGTGTTTGAAATAGAAGAGTGCATTGTTCGATATAGCGTTGTAATCAGATTTGACCGAAAGAAATGTTTACCGAACTTCGTATTAACCCGATTTTTGATAGTATAAAAACGTATTGTTTAACCCTGCATTAACAACGTGACCGATGCATTACATTAACTACAACGTGGGGTCGCATGCGACCCCAATAACTTTTATTCGTTTAATGCATGTATTTATATTTATAATTATATCAAACAAAATTTTCACATTTTATATACATTAAACTTTAATAATAAACCATTTTAATATATATATATATATAAATTGTATTTACTTTTAATTAAAAAATATATAATATTTACAATAAATGTTCGATACAATCTTCACAAATACTTCGTCGATTTTCCGCACATAAACTTTTACTGCGCTTTTCGCACATGTCTCATCCTTTTCTGTCCTTTGAACGTGGGAATATGTCACAACGACCGGGTTTTAATTTTTCCCCCGGAACATTAGGAATGACAACTTCAGTTCCTAAAATGTCACGTATGGCTGCTCGCAGTGTTATTGGTTAACGTTCATTTATTTGTCTAAGAAGGAAAGATAGGTTTTTTAAAAAAACTTGATTTCTCTATATCTTTTTGTGTTTTACAAATGATGTAACACTGTTAATGGCTGCAGCGTCGAGTATTCCATAAAATATTCGTAATGGCCATCTTCTTGTTTTCCTAGAAACTGTATAACAGTGACACAGTTGATCAAATGTATCAACTCCACTTTTGGTCTGATTATAAAAAAGCACTACTTCTGGTTTTTTCGAGTTTTCGTCTATATCAGGCTGCGTATGCATGGTAGATAAAAGAATCGCATTTCTATTTTTTTTTTAGGTATGTAAGAAACAATAAGCTTTGACTTGTCAAATAAAAAAAAGATGACGGTGCTTCTCGTTTTTTGTTGCAATCAGCTCTGGAGGGATTTCAGCTTTGTATTTCCTCAATGTACCAACCATTGTTAACCCTTTTTCTAATAACAAATCTGCCATTTCAACAGAACTGAACCAATTGTCAGTGGTAACATTACGGTTTGTGCCTTGTATTTTTTCAGTTAAAAGTAAAACATAGTTTGTCGGTATCGGCAAATTATTGTTCCGTTATTGTTTACCAAGATATGGTATTGCGGAATACATATAAAGGATTTCAGAAAAATATGTAGCTCAAATAACAACGTGGGGTCGGATAACTATTTTTCATATAATTTTAACAACAACGTGGGGTCAAGACTTAAAAAAAAAACGCAATAACTAACGAACTACTTCTGGAATGGCAAAAATAATACTACCATATGCAGCTATAGAGGTATTTAGGAAGGTATATAAAATCCGGTTTTCATATTTTCAAGTGTTCCCAAACTGTGACAGATAAATTGTTCTGTGGGGTCGCATATGACCCCACGTTGTTAATGCAGGGTTAATTTATAACAATGGGTTACAGTAAAACACGTGAAATATCCTTGTTATCGACCAAATTTGTCGCTTATTTTAATTGCATAATACGTAAAACTAAAATTCGAGATATATAGTATAGGGCGACCCTGAGAAGGTGGAATGTTTTGTTTTTTGAAGTTGATAACACTGCTACAACGCAGACCGCGTGCTCCGCGTTTAGTGTACACACGAGAGATTCGTTTTTGCCCACTTTCAGTTATTATGATGATATTCTATAACGAGAAAAAACGTTTTACGTGAAACGTTATTTTCGGCGCGAATCGATCATGACAGTGCAAAGAGAATTTCGAAAAGAATTCAAAGTTTCGCAATTTTTTTTTTTTGTTGGGTTACCGAAACACGTCCACGAAATCTGAAACATCTGAAAACTCGGATTTCCGAAAAAATTTCAAAAATTCAACAACCTATTCTTTTTTGTTCGATATTTCAATTATCACGACATCTTATAACGAGTAAAAACGCGCGTTATGTTAGGAACTTTATTTTCAGCCTGAATCACGAGACGATATAAAGAGAGTTTCGGAAAGAATTCAAAGTTAGGCGGTTTTTTCTTTTGGGTGAAGATGCCTTAAGAGTCGCGTTTACGAAACACGTCCGCGAAATCTGAAAGTCCTGAAAACTCGAATAAGAAATTTAAAAAATTCAGCTACCTGCGCTGCTGGGAAAAGTGTTCGAATATTTTTTAAGGACCGAATGAATGTTTTGTTGCAAACGGCAGTCATCCGAACGATATCGCATTCCACATTTGATTGTAAGCTAATTTCTCGTTTTCCTATTTTTAAATAAAATTCCAGTCAAAAATTTTGGTCTAGTAGTTTTTGAGTTATTTAAAAAATAAAAAATAAAAAAATCTTTTCTGGGTCACCCTGTATAATGCGGGGTAGAATATTCTTAGACGAAAGAAAAAAATATTTTCCTAATTATATAAACGTTATAAAAATTACGGTTAAACTAACGAACAACAAAAAAAAATAAAAAACTAAACTGAACTATAAAAAATACGTGTATGTCGTGTCTTCGATACATGTTACTTTATGAAACTTTATCAACAATTTACCGCACATTAACCAGCGATCGCGTTCGGGCTGTTAGATAAAAAATCTAACAAACTTAATTTGTTTTAAGAATAACTCTATGGAAATACCCAAAAAGAAGTAGTAAATATTTCACTATTGTTCAGTCGCATCTTCCGGCATTAGCACTGTATGCTCGTCATCAAGTTCGCAGATTTGTTATACCGTAATTTGTAGGTTACGCGTGTGTCATTCCCGTATACAGTTTATTTCCATAAATTTCCGATCGCCTTCTTTTTAATTGTCCTCAATTTAATTACAATAGACGAATATTTTTTAATATTTCCTACATTATCTATAAGCTCTGTGATTATATATAAAGTATCATTTTATTATTATTATTATTATTTTTTAATTTTAAGGTGCAATATTGTTATTTAAAATTATAATGATTTAACTCGTCATAGGCTAAAAAACAATACTTTTTCCACATAATTATGGTACGAGTAACACCAGAACTATTTTGCAACGACTACATATGCGATTAGAAAAATTCTAACGCGCCAGCGATTACGTTACACGAATTAATAGTAGAAATCTAATGCGCGAGTAATTCGAAGGGGTGTTTTTTTGGGGGGGAAGGGGGTTAGAAAAGAATTCATCTTACATTTTCGTATAAAAATTATTAACTGTCCAGATTTTGTTATATGCCTTTTTTTATGTTTTTTTAAATGATATTTATATATATATATATATATATATGACGGATTGAAAAGGTATTCTTATTTATAATAACAGGGCTTATTTCGTAAATTGCTCGATATAGGCGTAAATAAATGTCAACACCCGAATCTATCTCTTCAATCATTCTATTACTTTACTTGTAACTTTGTCTTTATTCATCGTCGCAGTATTATTTAGTTATATATATATATATATATATATATATATATATATATATATATATATATATATATATATATATATATATATATATATTTATATATATATATATATATATATATATATATATATAACTAAATAATACTGCGACGATGAATAAAGACAAAGTTACAAGTAAAGTAATAGAATGATTGAAGAGATAGATTCGGGTGTTGACATTTATTTACGCCTATATCGAGCAATTTACGAAATAAGCCGTCTCCTAGTGATCCTTTGAGTAGAGCTTTTACAAAAAAGTTTCAATCATGCCAGAGTAGGTTACTCATTGGAGTAAATGATCTTACCCACATTAATACATTTCACGAACAGCCAACGTATGCTTTTACACGAGGTCCATACGTTAATTATAAATATACAACTGACGGATTACCCACACATCATACTACATGCTAATGTAAGTGTGCGCGAAAATCCAAAACGGAAAACGTGATTTAGTGATAAATAAATACATAAACTATGGAATATCGATGTAGCCCTTTTAAAAAATTCGCGAATTTCTTATCGTTCCTAATCGGAATACCATTTTCACTTGTAATGTGTACAACATTACACAGACGGATGAGTGTATATACATATACACGTGTGTATGTATTGTACATTTTATATTTATATTTATTTGTACGTATTCCTCTATAAGAAGACTGCACTTCTACTGCTAGATGTTATTTTCGTGAAATTTTAAAAATGATTGTACCAAATCCGATCGCTAGCGATTCAGTGACAGTTCACGTAAGTGTTGTATACTTCGAATTATATAAAAAAAATTATATATATATATATATATATATATATATATATATATATATATCGACCAACGTGTTGCGATGGAATTTTATTTTAAAACCGCTAAAAGTCTATACACGGTTGGAAAAGAATCTTTCGTGGGAAATCTGAAATGTCTGCTGCCGGTTTGTTTCGTTGATATAGTTAATTTTCGACGGATAGATACAATCGATCCATAATAAGAAAAGAGAAGCGGAAAACCTTACAGTAGTGATGGTAGTACTCGAGTACTGGAATCAAGTAGTAACCGATTCAAGCGAAATTCTCATACGCTACTCACTGCCACCGTACTTTTCAATTCTTTCAGCTGAGTTATATGCTATCAAGCTAGCAATTGTGTACATCATTGAAAATCTTACAATATATTCTCAGCAATCGGCAATATTTTCCGACTCAAGTGCAGCTTTAACTTCAATCGCTAAATATTGGAATAAAGAAATTATTTAATTGTTGGAATCAATGGAACCCTCTCATCGACCAATGTTTGTCTGGATACCAGGTCATTCACAATTTCCTGGAAATGAATTAGCTGACCGAGCAGCAAAGGAGGCGTCCTCTATGTACCCTTCATAAATTTATCCATCCCTCGTGAAGATGCATACAATATCATCGCCATAAAACTAAAAAGAAGATGGAAATCGTATGTGGAATTCCACGCCTAACTCGAACAAGTTAAGAAACATTAAATCGGATACAAGCCGCTGGAAAACACCTTCTAATTTATCCAGAAAAGAAGAAATTACTTTGAGACGGCTCAGATTCGGCCATACATTAATAACACATGGACATTTATTAAGGCGTGAATCTCCTGTCAGATGTTCCTGTGGATGCTGGGAAATTACTGTCAAACATATTTTGTTAGATTGTACTACTTACAACTCTCAACGTTCCCAACTAGCATTACCAACAACAATTAAAGGCCTGCTAAACTAAAATGGCAACACACACCTTCAAGTTCTCCGCATCTTGTACAATACTGGTCTCTTCAACATGATCTAAGATCTTCTCATCTGTGCCTCCAGCCTAGTAGCAGTACATGACACATTAATGGGAAAATAAATAAATAAATAAATAAGAAAGGTGCTCGATTTCTTATACTGTGAATTAGTACTGAATGCCGAATACTTTGCCCAATCTACTAGAGTTAACAACTCACTCAAACCGGACGAAATAGCTGAAAATTACATTATTATTATTTTAATTTTAACAATGCATAATTTGATATTATATACATTTATGATTTTTAATTACAATTTTTTATTATATATATATATATATATATATATATATATATATATATATATGTATATATATATATATATATATATATATATATATATATATATACTCGAATTCGTATTTTTTATTCGACATAAACGATATGAATATATGAGCTGTTTTAAACATATGATATGTTTCCATCGTATGTTGAATGAATTTCCATTCTAGTAATACACATTAGGTCGTGTTCTGTACTCAGTACTCAACATAGTAACCGATTCTTAAAAGTACTCGATTCCATAGTAACCGATTCCTAAAAGTAATCGATTCTACCCATCACTACCTTACAGAACAGGACAACCGACGGTAATATCGCTCGTCTTGTGCAGCTGATAGCCGTCTCATCGTACAACGTGTAAGTATAAGAGATGGGAAAAAAACCTGACCGATATCCTGGAAACGACCGTTCCATGAATTATCGAAGACGATTTAGTGAAAGAAGTTCCCTTGACTACCGAACAAAGACACAGCTAGGCGGCGTTATCTACACACCAGTACACGATATTCTGGATGACGAATGGTGCTGCGACAACAACAAAAAAAATCGTTCGAATTAAAAAAATGTTCTCCCTGTGAAATGTTTAAAATTAACGGATTTTTTCGGGACTTCCATCATCTCATAATACCTCAAGTCACAGTGTTAAGCTGGAATGATCGGTTATATTGCTTAAAGAAACTGTGTCTGTTCATTCCGCAGCGATCGATAACCGTGAAAATGGCTCCGATACTCAATTCCCCTATTAAAGAAGTTTGAGCGGCTGAAAATGTTTTCTTCTCAAAACTGAAAATAAAGTTGAAAATGATAATTTATTTCGATTGAAACTATTAAGAAGCTCAAAAAAGGACGTCGAACTCAGTTTCGAATGACGGTTTTTCAATAACTGCTGGAAAATTGTAAAAACGCGCTGATAGGTATGTATACAATGTCACGAAGACGAGTTTGAATAAAAATTCCACCGCGACGATATCTCGTTATACTTCGTGTGATGTACGCTGTATTTATATAAATGTGTATATATATGGTTATATATTGTAGTAATAGTAATTAGTAATTTAGATACATAAAGTAAAACGCCTTAACAAAAAGATATACATACATATATTATCGCATAATGAATAAATTACAATCGCAATTTATACCGGGAAAATGCAATAACGCCGAGTATACAAGAAGAGAATTGTTCAAGCGTACGTTTGATATACAAGTCAATAGCAAACCACACCGCGCACTACACCATTTCCCGCTAGTAATAATATAGGACACTACGAAAATACGCGAGGCTGCATTGTGTCATGATAACAAAGCGATTACAATCAGTTCTCCGGGGTGTGTGTTTATGTATGTCTATCTACGCTAACGACATATTACGATGGTCTTGTACGCTACTTACACTGTACAAAAAGTATATAAAGGTAAGTAGTCGCTTACCTTCGATACGGAGACGGCACTCAAAACAGAGCTATGACCAAGGTGATGGTCATCGACCGTAATAATAATTCTGATAACCTACAGAATGTAGACAACCTCTAAGTAGTTGATAAGTTCTTGTATCTTATCGAAAGATGGAACCTCGACTGAGGAAATTAAAAGACGAATAGGAATCGCTAAGCTACTGGCTCAACTCACAAAAATCTGGACGAGTCACGGCAATACGATGGGTACCAAAACGTGTCTTATGTAAACAGTGGTCGTGGTCTTCTCTGTCTTCCTATACGCATAGGAATGCTGGACGTTAAAAGCAACAGATACCCAACGAATAAATGCGTTTGAAATGTTCTGCTGGAGAAGGATGCTCAGTATCTCTCATGGACTCAAAAAAAAAAACGTCTCAATTCTGAATGAAATCCGCTCGAAAATGAGTCTATGCAATATAGCAATGAGACTAATAGCTACATATTTTGGTAACATTATACCGCGAGAAAACTAGTTCTGGTAAGCATGGTCGAAGGAACATAGAAACATCGCCCATAAGGATACACGGATGTAATTTAAAAAATGACAAACGCCACGTCGCTCCAGCGGTTTATTCAATACGCGGAGAACAGAAACGCATGACGATCCAGAGTTCGTTGCGAATTAACGTTCAAGATTTCACGATTCTCGGATCGAGCCAACGATGAAAAAGAAGAGATGCGAAAACTCAAAATGAATGGCGCATGGTACACGGAAAGGTTAAAAACGATATGGAGGAATTAAATATTATGTCAGAAGATGTAGACAAACGAATACAATTAAAGAAGAAACTGCATGATTGTAAACAATTCTCAGAGAAACTCAAGGGAAACACTAGCACCGTATGGACTGAAGAAAGAGAAAAACTACACACAGTGATAGGATGATAGCTGTTTGGAAAAAACGAAAGAAGAATGACTGGACCAATTGACAACGTAATCCATTAGTGGATAATTAGATATAAATATATATATCATCATCATCGTCATGTCTGTTACCGAACGTCGGCTAATATTTTTCTAATTCTTTATCTATCTAATGCATACCGGAACAGTTCAACTGGATTTGGCTTATACGACTGCGTTAAGTTCTGCGCCCATATTGATCTTCTTCTGCCCGGCGGTTTCTTCCCTGCAATCTTCCATCGATAACAATATGTAATGTATTACAACCGTTGGTATGTCCAAAATATTTATGCCATGATTTTATTTAAACGACTTAATATTTCACAGTTTCTTATCTTTTCAGTCCATTTTACTTTAAATTCTGCTATGTAGTCACATTTCAAAGGAATTTAGTTTTTTCTCTGACACCTTTTTTTTATGAAGTCCAACTTTCAACTCCATACAACCCCCTATTGTTCATTTATGTTTCTACGCAGGTATTCCATATATATATATATATATATATATATATATATATATATGCACCAATGCAGCAATTTAGTCACTAATAAAAATCATTAAACGTTAAATAATCATTACGAAGTTTTTCGGCATTTACACTATTTCCAAATTAATGTCCTGCTTTTATTTAAACGACTTAATATTTCACAGTTTCTCATCTTGCTAGTCCATTTTACTTTAAAAATTCTGCGATGTAGTCACATTTAAAAGGAATTTAGTTTTTTTTCTAACACCTTATTTTTTTATGAAGTCCAACTTTCAACTCCATACACTCCATATTGTTCATTCATGTTTCTATCCAGGTACTCGATATATATATATATGCACCAATGCAGCAATTTAGTCACTAATAAAAATCACTAAACATTAAATAATCATAACGAAGTTTTTCGGCATTTACGCCATTTCCAAATTATAAATAATTTAACTAATAATAACATAAATTATTAATAATAATTGTAACGAAAGTGATATATAAATAATATACTAATTCTTCGTTTTTTGTGTTTGAAATAAAATTTAAAAAAAAAATAGTAAAATTGGTTTTTTAATTTACCAACTATGGAAATAGGTCGTTGCTAGTATTTTAAATTCTAGTTCGGACAAAAAAAATATCCGATTGCGCTTTTTTGTGTGCATGATTAAATGGTTGAATGGCCGAATTACGATGGATGTTTATGTAACAGTTGACGGTATATACTAAATTATAAAAGCACAACATTGATACGGTATTTCATCGGCTGTAGTAGTTCAATGTAACGTTGGATCGAATAACAACGCTTTTATATTTACACACATACACACACACATATATATATATAATATATATAATGAAGAAATTTAACGATATAAGATTATAAGATTAATATTTTAATTGCATCGTTGTTGACGTCCAGTTATAAGATACCGAATATATAGATGAGGTACCGCAGTAGAAACCAAGATTTATAATAGTTTAATATGTAAGGATTTTGTCGTGGTCACCGTGATTTATAGTATTTAAATATAATAAAAAGATTTTCAGGCCCTGCTGTACGCCAGTTACTAAATATGTTATTGTATAGATTAATTTTTATTATTATTATTAAACGACCTCTCGACAGTCTAAATTTTAGGCTGCTGAGTTTCCAAATACACAAACAACTAAATGTGTTGCAGTCAACCTAAACATCGCTTTACACGTAAATTAAAATTTTAAGCAAGTTGACTACCACCTTCTATTTAATATGTATTAAATGAAAGAAAATATATTTAAAAAAAAAAAAAAAACCAAGTCCAAAGTAAAACATAGTGTGAATAAAGTCTAACACTGCTTATGTGGCAGCGGTCCATTTTTCGATATATTGTCTCTATTTCTTCTACATTATCTGGTCGTTAATTAGTTCACTTTGGGATTATTTTTTTATTTATTTATTTATCGAGATTTAACGAATCGGAGTACTCGTTTAATTATTCGAAAATATTGTTTTATAAGATGACCTTCGGTAATATATGTACGAGGCTTGACAATTAAGTAATAAGACTGACGTTATAAAAGCCGTATATTTAAAAATTATTTACCAATTCTTTAATCCCCTTCGAAGTACTCCCCTTGGGCACAAAGCCCAGCGATTTTTTCACGCTTGGTAACATTTTTGGAACTCATCAACTGGAATGTCCTTTAGTACCCTCGTCACGGACGTTTGGATCTCCTCAATCGACTCAAAATGGGGGTCCCTTTGACCACCGATTTCACTTTGGGGAATAGGAAGAAGTCGCAGGGAGACATATCGGGCGAATAAGGCGGCTGCGGCAACAGGGTGATCCCTTTTGGAGGTCAAATAGTGCGAAACCTTGAAGGCTGTGTGGCACGGCGCATTGTCATGATGAAGGATCCAAGTGTTTGCGATTTCTGGACGCACCCGGAGAACTCGTTTTCGCAATCTTTCGAGTACCTCGCAGTAGAAATGTTGATTTACGATCTGCCCATGTGGTACGAATTCTTTGTGGACGATCCCGCGGCTGTCGAAGAAGGTGATGATCATTGTTTTCACCTTCGACTTGCTCACGCGAGCTTTTTTCGGACGAAGGGCGTTTGGAGACAGCCACTGCGAGCTTTGACGCTTGGTTTCTGGATCGTATTGAAAGAACAAACTTTCATCACCTGTAATTACTCAATCAAGATCGTTTTCAACTTGCTCCAGACAGTCTTCTGCGACATCCATTCGATGCTGTTTTTGCTCAGTAGTGAGGTTTTTTGGGACCATTTTTGCACACAACTTCCTCATCCCGAAATCGTTCGTTATAATTTGACGAACGGTTTCGCGATTAATATCGACTTCAGATGACATCATTCGAACCGTCAGACGGCGATCTTCGCGGATTAGGGCGCGCACGCGCAGCGTATTCTCGTCGGTTCGCACTGCGACTGGTCTCTTCATCTTCCACACTCTCACGACCCTCCTTGAACTTCTTGTGCCATAAAAACACCTGGGCACGACTAAGAGAAGCCATACACCTTCAATACTTTGGAATACGTTTCTTTACCGGTTTCGCCCAATTTCGCACAAAATTTTATCGCGACGCGTTGCTCTAAATTTCGTTCTTCCATTTTCGTGACCAGCACTAAAAACTCACGTTCACTTAACACGACACAGCGGACGAACTACTGCAGCTGGAGCGACCGTAAACATACCGTTGGAAAGGGGAAGGATGCCGCTACACACCGTAAAAATTTCAAGGTCGCAGTGTTACCACAAGCGCGGCAATAAAATCAGTCTTATTACTTAATTGTCGAGCCTCGTATATATATATATATATATATATATATATATATATATATATATATATATATATATATATATATATTTCGGATTTATTAAACGAATTTTAAGTTACTCCTTTTTTTTGTTTTTATAAGCTACATTTTGTAAATATACAACTGCTGTTTCGAAGTTAGCCAAGCTATATATATATATATTTGAATTGTTATATCTCTCCATAATTTATGTTGATCGTTTTTCGTTATTTGATTATTATAACTTCGTTCGTAATAGAAATTTTAAGGATTATCTCCTTTGTTGTCAAAATTTTCATCTTTTTTTATAAATAATTTTCAAACAGTTATTGTTTTCATTTTTAAAATAATTTTCTCTAGTACGTCGTATAAAATAATTTTTTTACTTCAATATTTAACTTTATATATCAAATCATTTTATTTAATAAAGATGTATATTATATATATATATATATATATATATATATATATATATATATATATGTAATTTTTATAACTTTAAATTAGCGTTTATTCGAAAAATAACTCAAGTCCTTTGGTAACTATTAGTAAATACAGAAGTTAATAGCGAAATTGCTATGAAAAATACGGGTCATGTTTTGTTTTTTTTTGTAGATAAAAAGAGAAACTATAATAAATTCAGCGAAACAATTCAGGAATATTCAACCTTCGATTCCAGTAATTCCTCGGTTCTTCGATCTTCCTAGCAACGTAGAAAACAGGATTTCGTTTATTCGTATTATTAACGTCAACAACATTCCATACGTTCTTCTATTCAGACACAAAAATATTCGGCATTCTGTACCCACCCTCGCGAGGGTGACACAAATCACCGGTGAAAACCATCTATTTTTCAGCTGCAGTTAATATAGAACGTACCAATAAAAATTCCTGTCACGTATTATAGGCAAAGGAAATTCTCTCGACAAGCAAAACAATAACGTATACATGATCATATTCAAAGAAGAAATAAGAACACTTAGTCCTACTGACATTAGCGCATGCATATAAATACGCGACAATTGTCGACAGATGTGTAAATGATACTTTTTATCATTTAAAAATATTCTAAGTGATAAATGTTACGAAATTGACGAATTCAATTTTGAAAAACATTTAATTATTTATGTTATAACGCCGAATGAAGTATAAAGTTTAATGTTTTGTATGTATATAGTTAATAAATCTTCAATTTCGTTAGGATGTCAATACTAATAATTTATGATATAAACAAATTTTTATACGAAATAAAAGTCTTTTTATAAATTACGAAAAAAATGACTTTTTAAACGCCGAAAGAAGAAAAAAATTAATACCAAAAAATCCGCATTCTATTTATAACGTATGTATAGGTCCTAATTCAATTTCGCCAAAAACAGAACAAAAGTAAAATTTATATTACGAAATTAAAATACAAATCATTTTATGTTTCGATACAAATGGAAATTATTTTTTTATTAAAAATTTACATGCGCAATTTTAATCGCTGCAATTTTTATTTGTTTTCCCGTATAGCGAGGAAAATTCTATCCTCAGTTAAATTATTTGGTGAAGGTGAATACTCCGCGCGCTGTCATGAATGAGACGAAGAAAGCGTTTAAGAAGCTGCCAAATTTGGAACTGGCCATCACAGCATTAAGTAACTTGAAAGGAGTTGGCACTACTATGGCTTCTGGTAAGAACTGTATAATATATAACTTGGTAAAATTCGTCTTTAATATATGTGTAATATATATATATATATATATATGTGTGTGTGTGTGTGTGTGTTGATATATCTGAGAGTAGTGACTTTATGAATTAATAAAACAAAATAAAAACACAATTAATCGCTATAATTTTTTTTTAATTATTATTTGTGCGAAGCTTTCAGACAATTATTACGCAATTATCAAGCGTATATGATAAACATTACATATAAATTAACAGTAATATTTCTATAACAACAACTTATGTATTACAAAAAATAAGCTAAAATCACTAAAAGTTTTTTCTTTATGTCATCACAAAGCTATTCGGCTGTTAAGTAATTATCAGGTGAATATTTATAAAAATATAAAATGAAAAAATATAAATTTAAATTTACAATTAACAAAAAATTATCAAACTAAAGAACAGTATTAATAAAACAATCTGACGGTGAATGCGGTAAACAACACAATAAATCATGAATAATATAAAATTGTTTATATAGCAATGCCGAAAAGCTTTGTGTGATTTTTCATAAATAAAAAACTTTTAATGGTTTTTAATTCTTTTTTGTTGTTTATTTTAATAAAAATCACTACATTCCACATTCTACGAATTATATATTTGATATATATTTAACGAGCCCGAAATAATTTACTATTAAATTTATTTTTACAATAACCTTTATTTGCAAAACCGATTTTAAAATTAATTCTTCGTCGAAATTGGTCATATTATTTAATTACTGGTTCAGTATTTTATAATATGACAATTTTTAAAAACAGGAAATTTTCACTACTGATCCAGTACTATTAAAATGTGATTTTTGTTCGAATGATTTAAAATATAAAAGTAAGACACTTTAAATCCTCGAGTTCATCCAACGTGTCTGCTGTTATACTAGGTCCCGGCATTAAAGTATTATAAACGATGGAGGCATAACGTGTTAATTATGTGCTGGTGTTCAAGTCTATAGATGCAGACAACGTGTAGTAGTGAACAAACGAGCAAGAAAAATATTTAAAAAATATTTTTTGTTTTAATATTACAATTATTTAATTGGATAACCTAACCTTTAATACCTAATAGTTTATTTCTAAATAATGTATAATTAGATAACAAATCTAACCGAAATAGTAGGCAACACGAGGCCACTGTATCGATCTTTAATAATCGATACATCTGAACCGTTATATTTAAAATTTAGTTCAAAATTGTACAATCAATAATCTAAAACTAATTGAAACGTTTAAAAAAAATAATACTTTCTTTTATATTACGTTTTAAATATTTAATTAGATAATCTAACCCATAATGCCTAATCATTTTATGAATACACGATAAATATGTCTTAGCAACGCTAAGTACTATTTTCCTTAGTTTTATGGAAAAACATAATGAATTATAGTGAAATTTAGAATATCATAAAAATTGATTAAAATTATTTTTTTCCTGTAATTTTACGTCATTCGATAATTGTAGTAAGTTTATATTACTTATTTAAAAGTTGCATCGCAATTGTTACGACAAAAAATCAGTAGTTTTTGTTCGTGTACTCATTATTCACATTAGCCAGTATTATAATTAAATTAATATGTATATGTCATATATATATATATATATATATATACAAGGATCCTATAAAAAATATTATCCGTTAGGCTAGCTGAAGAGTCTTCGTAATATATATATATATATATATATATTCTTTTTTGCTCTTTGAGTTTTGTTCTTTGCGCAACGAATGAATACAGCTACCCAATGCACAAATCTATTACAGTATTGTACAGTGCTAGTGTAACACACAAGCGTATTATCTAATCTTATTCTTAAGTATGCTACAAAAAATCAGTAAAACATTTTGCATTCTTGAAAAAATTGTTTTACAATAAACGCGAAAAATTCGTGTTTTTAAAGATGTCATTTTTGAAAAAGTGGGTTTCTATTTTGTATAGCAAGTTTAGGAAAAGATGGAATTTGGAACTCCAGTTAAATTGTAATATAAACTACATAAGCGCATCATCCATCTATCTGTAACCCTTCTACCCGTTTTGGCGGCATTGAAATGCAGGTTAAATTCGTCACGGTCATGGTATGATTTTTCAAAATTGCCGTCGATAAAATTTTCAAAATAATACGTAAACCAGTAAAATATGCATACTTTAACCGTTTCAGTCGCACACGGAATTTTGATACAAAAATCGATGAGACATTTCATGTCAGCTAGAAAATAAACAATTTCGTTAACATTAAAATTTCATGTACCATATAATGGACATAGTGACTGAAAAGGTTATATATACATATATATACATATATATATATATATATATATATATATATATATATATATATATATATATATATAATTATTACAAAAACTTAACTTTGTGGCACCGTTGCGTTCTGAGCTTTTTACCTCGTCTTGCTACGTTCCTCATGTATTACACCTCCTTATAATATTGTTCCTTCTCCATTTAGATAATCTACAATTCATGTAAGACCACTATTTTAAAAAGTTTAAAGTTGATTTTCATCCGCCTTTGAACGTTGGTTAGCCTTGTTAAAAACGCGTTTAAGCGCTCCGGAGATGTACTTGTATGGAACGATGTTAAAAATACCATAAATATAAGTATAGTTTTAACCCTACGTTTTCTATTTTAACATATTACTATATTCAAGCTGAAAACGAACAAATATATCGTACAGCGTTAATGATCGAACGCAGAAGAATTTCCTATAATAAATCATAAAGTTCTGTAAGCAATGATAAATACTCCTCGGCAAGTCCAAAACATTGTACACCGAGCTAACAAATTATATATATATATATATATATATATATATATATATATATATATATATATATATATATATTAGAGATGGACATAATCGAATAATAAATGATTAATTCAATTTTTCAGAAAAAGTTACTAATTTAATTTTTTAAATCTAAATCCGACTCTTTGTTCGCTTTAATTTATAGACTTTCTACCGGAACATACGCGACATAGATCGGCTAACGTGGGAAATACGAATAAATCGATTATTAAACTAACTATTAATTCCGACTGTTCTAAAGACTAAAACGAATAATAAGCCAATAAACAATATTCTAATTTAAAAGAACATTTGAAAAGAAATACGAAGTTGGGTTACATTCGAAAAAGATAAAATATTATTTTTGAATAATTGAAAAAAATTTTATAATTAGTATTTCATTAATATTGTAAATAATTATACATTATTTAATTCATTTCCAGCTTTCTGCGACTAAACTATTCTTGTATGCTATCCTATTAATTTTTGTGCAATAATAATTTTCAATATATTACGCATAAGCGCTAATTAATTGTTCCCCTTTTACAATGATAAGAAAAACTTTCCAATAATATAGAATCGTATAATGTATTAGTTTATTACATCTACACTTATTGGTGAAAATTAAGAAATGCAAATTTAACTTTTTTAAATCTCAGTTGTTTTTTTTTCCAATGCGAAGAATTTAATTTTCGAAATTAAATTTGTTTAAAAATATCATGCATTCGAGTACTTGTTTAAAACTGTATTATTTTAAACTATATTCCATTATGTTATTTATATCGTTAATTTAGAAGTTTCTAATCGTATTAACACTTATTCACAGTAATATATTACACTCAATAATTTAATTTAAGACGGTTGGATAATGGGCAAAACCACCATCTCCTGATACTTACCAACATAAAATCCGGTAGATAATTATTTAAATTAGTTCCGGATTAGAGGGAAATAGAAAAAAATAATAACAATTTAATTATATTCACATAGTATGTGGAATGATCACGGAGATTTTAAAATATTCAAACATCTGTATTTTACATTGGAATGTTTAAAAACACTGTTAGTGAAAAGTTGTAATTACTTAGATTATAATAAACGCCCGAAAATTATATATTAGTAGTCGGTAAAAACATAAAAGCACATTGTATTACACACTCGATAAATGTTACTAAACAATCGAATAATTCATAACTTATAAACCGACTAAAATTAATTGTTAATATTCTACTTTAGGTAATCGAATAACAACTAGGAACTATCTAAAGCTATTAATAAAAAGAGCAACTAAATGTAAGTAACTATAGGCGACGAGATTGTTTTCGTAGTATAAAAATCTGACTAAATCGTTTAAACAAAATCGATTTAACAAGTGACTGCTTTGAACCGACCAATAAGTCAATAAACAACTATTTCATTTTCAGAAAATCACGCGATTTTATTATTTGTATATTTTTTTATAATTTCTAATTAACATCGTTCATTATTTAATTCAGCTTTTAAGGACGATAGACGCCGCACCAATCGGGTTATGGAATGAACCCCCTAGAGAGGAAGGACTGAGAAGTATTGGTAAAATCCCTGTACTAGGCATATAAAATAGCTGGCATACTAAGCGGCTGTACTAGGCTTAACGACCGATTTGCATGGAGTAATTAGGAGAAAGTGGATCGACATGATCAGATTAAACTATATAATACAAACATTAACTGGGGTTACGGGTCAGTTGCGTATTACTCGCCCAAAACTAAAATTAATTAACTCTAGTATTTGCCCGAACCGTAATGACAATATTATTAAAACTGTGGATCGCCATAACTTACACATGTATATGAAGATCTTAGAACTAAATACAATGTTGCCACTTCGTTACCTTGTAACCGGTTTTTTTTTTTTTTTTCAAATTTCATCTTTGAAGTTTTTAAAATTAAACATATATAATATAAATAATTTCCCTCTCGGTAACTGTAAGCTATTTCGGAAAATTACGTATTATCGACTTATAATTGTCTCCAATTTAATTTTTATCGTTGTATCAATTTAAATTTACTTTAAATATAATCATTTAAAAAATATATTGCTTATATTCCTTATATAACTTAAAGAGAAACTCCATACTGCACGTGCAATTTGCAATACAGATCGTGTGTTCTTCGAATGTCCTTTTTTATTATTATTATTATTATTAATAATAACATTTCCTCCGTACATACTGCACGTGCAATTTGTAATACAGATCGTGTGTTCTTCGAATGTCCTTTTTTTTTATTATTATTATTATTGGTCAGTGTTTAATAGTTTTTTCGTAGACTTATTACGAAAGTTACTATTATATCTATATCTGCACACACAGTTATACATACATATATATATATATATATATATAAACTTGGGAAGCGCTTTACCCGTAATCGTCGACCTTTAATAAGCTTAGTTCATGACGTATTTTTAACGCGTGTAAAGTTTTTGTTCGAAAATTGACACAGTCATCATCGTCAATTCGATTTCAGGATTGTTGACCTTTCGACGTTGCTAAGTGACAACTGCAAAAATAATACCGAAAGAGTAAACTTAAAAGTACTTTTCATCGCAGCAAGAAGTGAGCAGTAATTCACCAACTTACTTTTAATCGTACGAATATATTATATATATATATATATATATATATATATATATATATATATATATATATATATATGCGCGAAAAAGTGAGCTAACATGTTATAAATATTACAACATAGTAATATATAACAGAATAATATCGTAGTGCAGGTTAACTGCGCGAAACGTCTTGAAGAATGTATATATATATATATATATATATATATATATATATATATATATATATGTGTGTTTTTTTTTTAACAATCCCTTTCCTATTAAAGATTATCGTATTTATTAATTATTTTTCCATATTTTCCTCTTCACGCGCGCATACTATCACGGTGTGTGTAAAAACTGTTACGTTATTTAAATCATTATTATCATTAATACTCTGTTCATTTATACGTTGTCATGTTTATACGACTACCAGTATTAGACAATGTAGATATGTTTTGCGACCTCTTGGGTGTATTATTACGGCTTGCCTTTTTCTTAATGTGCGAGATGTGTATTTATGTAGAACTACTGTTCCATCGCTGCAAACAGATAGACCAACATGTGTAAAAAAGGATGTTTTCATTTATTGCTTGAAATTTTACAATAATTTCTTATATCTATACGTACGTAATTCGTATAAATTAAATATGCCTATAATATATCATTATCCGACATAAATAAATAAAATTTTATACATTCTTTAAATAAAAGGTAATAACTGAAATGAATAAAAATGAGTTTGAAGTATGTGGAATGTAATGATTTTTATTTAAAATAAAATTAAAAAAAAAATTAAAATCGCTCGAATTTTTTTCTTAATGAAAAATCGCTGGAATTTTTTTCTTGATAAAAAATCGCTGGAATTTTTTTCTTCGTGAAAAATCACAAAGCTGTTCGGCTGTTACGGCATTATCGAGTGAATATTTAAAAAGATAAAAGAAATATTAATTTAAGATTATACAATTCGCAAAAATCAACAAAATAAAAAACGGTATTAATAAAATAATCTGACAGTGAATGCGGTAAACAACACAATCAACGATCGGTAATACAAAAAAAAATTGTGCAGAGCAATAGGAAAAAAAAGATTATATTACCGATCGTTGATTGTGTTGTTTACCATATTCACCGTCGGATTGTTTTATTAATACTGTTTTTAATTTCGTCGATTTTTGTGAATTGTAATCTTTAATATATTTTCATTTAATATTTTTTATCATTTTAAATGTTCACTCGATAATGGCCTAACAGCCGAAAAGCTTTGTAATTTTTCATAAAGAAAAAATACAAGTAACACATATTCTTTATAATACAGCTAATAACGTTTCTCTATAGTTTATATTGTTTTAATTACTATAATGGTTTTTTTTTCTTGTTTCTTCTCTCTTCTATTTCCCCCTTTTCCTATTCGGTTCCACTTCTCCTAGATATATTCCCTTGTTCTTGTATCTGGTAATTTTTCATTCAAAAAATGAAAGTCTTCAATCGGCTGTCTGTGTTCTCTTTCCATTTTATTCTTCCTTACTCATTCGGCTGGATTTTTCTTTATTCGATCGTATTTTAATTTCTTTTTCCCAAGGTCCCAGTTTGCTTTCGTTCAACATTTCGGCTTTGTATCTTATTATATAATATAGACAATAGATATACCGCTCTGTTCTATTTTATATATATATATATATATTATATATTTTATATGTATATATATATAACCTTTTGTTTCAGCATTGTTATTCATATCCTCTTTTTTTTCTGATATTGCAGTTTTTCCGTTTCTTATTTATTTAGTTTTACAATAACGATAGTTTCCTGTAAAAATATAAATCATTTTTGATAATAACGTATATCTAACATGACAGGAAGGTTGGTTATATTTATTCTTATTACACGTAGAATTTTCAACTATAATTTTTGTGTGTGTTTTTTTTTTAATTCCTTCCAAACTTACTTTTCTCGATATATTCGAACGTTTCGATTTTTCGATTTTTAAGCATTTACAACATTCCATTTTGTGCATACATTTTTCAGTATGTATATTATCACTTCAGGTTACTCCTTATATTTTTGTTATTACTCCTTTTTATTTTTTATTTTTCCTATATTAATTTTTGCCGGTTGCCGCCATATTACTGAGATAAAATCTTACTAAATTAAATGTAAAGATTTCTAATAATACTGGGCAACGATTTGTTCAACCGGGTTATTATACATATATATATATTATATATGAATAAGTCGCCGGTATAGCCTAGTGGCTAGAGCACGGACTTCTATAATGGAAGATACCGAGTTCGAATACGAACGACGGCGCAAAAATTATCATAAAAAATAAAAATATAAATAATCCTAATATTATTATCACGTGGAAGGCAATGGCAAACCACCACGCTGTTATAAATATTGATAGTAGTTTCTGTTATTTAAAAAATAATAAATAAACAAATAAAAAATACACATCTTTTTCGTTTGATATTCACAATATGTTGTGTGTGTATGTATATGTAAATATATATATATATATATATATATATATAACACATGACCCGCATAAAGTTGATACTTCAAAGAATATATGGACTTGTCTCTATAATGCAGGTGATAATATGTTTATTTATACTGTTACAGCCTTATTGGCAGCTGCAGCTCCGGAAATCGCTCCGTTTATGGCGGATGAGTGCCTGCTGGCTATACCCGATATCGAGGGTATCGATTATACTACTAAGGAGTATTTGAATTTCGTATCTTACATTCAAAATACAGCTGAACGTTTATCTAAAGAAGGTGAGTTTTTTGAATTTTCTTTTGTGTGTATATTTAACCACGCACACACATACACACACACACACATATATATATATATATATATATATATATATAACACGCTTATTGATATTATTAATTAAATTTTCTAATTCGCTAAGTTAATAGTGTGCTGAGTATTTGTGATTTGCGCATTTAGCATATAAAGGAGACTTATTTCTATTGGGCCTATTTTATAAACTAAAATATATATAGAGTAATATATTTTTCTCTTAAGTCGTGTTTTCGGTGTAAACAGATCTTTGATATCAACCATGAAAGTTTAAAAGTGTATTTAATATTTTTTAAACAAATAAAACGCTTAAATTGACAACAATGCGAAGGCTCGTTAAATGTTATCTATGGTCCGTACTGTTATATGGAGTAGAAGCCCGGACAATTAAAAAATCGATGATAAATAAATTGAACGCCTTCGAGATGTAGCTTTACCGAAGGATGTTGCGGTTATCATGGACGGATAAGGTTTCGAATACAAAAGATTTTTTGCAGCAACTGAATAAAAAACTAAAACCGGCGATTATTATAAAGATACGGAAAATAACCTTTCTCGGTCATGTCTTGAAGAAATGGAAGATATGACCTACTGCAAACGATATCATTGAAGGAAACGTCACAGGAAAATGGGAAAGAGGTAAACGTGCTTATTGAAAACACTATCTGACAAATCAGAACCCAAACGGATAATCCACCAACATCTATTGAGAAGAAGAAACGATTTATCGTTAAAAATAAACGAAATACCCATTTAGCGGGACAATGATCATATTGATGAACTATTTCGTTATTGTTTATACGTGTAATTTATTAAAATAGTTTCCTTCGTATAAATTTTACTGGAATTTGATATTATTAAGCTCTGTAAGAAAATGAAAATTTGGAGTTTTAGACGTGCGAAATGTATTACGAAACTAACGATTGAAATTAATGTATTTAATGGGTATTTAAATTTTTTTTAATATTGATAATTTTATTTGATACGTTACGAATAAAACAAAAATTAACGCGTGAATAAATGATATATATATATATATATATATATACTGTTACATTGGCGACCAGTCGCATTTAAAATAATCGCAAAAAGACTACCCCCAGTACTTTAGGAAAACTAAGAGAATACTATTCGCAGAATAACCAAAAACAAACAAAAAAAAAAACAGTAAACTGCTTTTCACCAGAGAAACAGAGATAGTAGCAAACACGCAGAAATAACATGGCAAGAGGCAAAAAGCGGATTTCAATGAGTATGCCATGTACCTCAGATTTACCCTTGATTTCAAGAGCCTAAACACAAACGTGAAGATTGCAGCCACGAATAGCGTACTACATAAGCTAGTCGATAGTCCTTAGGTCGTTAGTCTACATACCCTGCGGTAAAACAAGTCGATATCGCTGTAAACGAGAGCTGCCACATTATCGCATAATGTTTAAAACCGACATCTGTCGACAAATTCCGCGTACTTTCCGGTATTACTTGGAGACGACAAATAGCTGCCGACACTGAAAAAGAAACGAATGAACCAGTTGGACGAAAATTGAAGTCTTTCAACAGTTTTATGTCAGTTATCAAGTCATTAACAAGGGAAACCGCTCGAAAATGTCTGGAAGGAAGAATGAGTGAAGAAAAATAGCGAACTATGGATTGAACCTAAGTAGTACCTTCCTTGAAATAAGGAACATAGCGTTCACTAAACAGACTACGAATAATGATTGGTCGGACAGGAAACAACATCTAGAAGTGGAAAATCTCTGACAACTCTTTCTGTATATATTTGACGAGGGGAAATCTATCCAACATCGTTTTATCTGCGGTAGTTGGTCACATAGATGCGACTTGAATGACCTACTACAACTGGATGAAAATAGCGTCGCGTTTTATACTTAGCAACACCGTGTAGCGTATAAACATATTTTTCATTAATTAGTCAATTAATTAATAACAACGTTGATACCAACCTTCACAACTGTTTCAATAGGATTAATGATAAACATTAACAGAACTGAGGCTATGACGAATATGCCTCTCGAATTATAAATAAAAATAGATGGGCACATACTACAACAGGTCAGTGAATATATATATATATATATATATATATATATAATATATAATATATATATATATATATAGGTCAACTAATTACCACAGAAAATGAAGCGATGGTTAAGGAAGTAAAAAGACGAACGCATCTGCAGACTTAACTATCGGATGCAGTAGAACGTTCAATGAAACTAGACAGGTCATGTGGTAAGAAGAAATGATGACAGGTGAATGAAACGAATAACGATATGACTACCGAGGGAGGATACAGGAGTCGTGATCGGCCGAACGCAACATGGCAGGAAGATGTAAAGTAAATAGAAGAGACCGGCGATCGTTAAAGATGGAAGAAAATGGTAAAACGCTTACATTCAGCACTGATGGTGATACTTTTGTAATCGTTCTATACGAGAATGTTAAATTTTTTAAGAAGTAACATACGCATATTAATTAGGTAGACTCGTTTGAACGTCGCAGTAATTTAAAACCGTCTTCTAAGGAAAGGACGCGCGTATGAAAGAACACGAGCAGTTAACGCGTTCAATTAATGACAAAATTAATGATAATGCAAAATAGTAGTAGTAATAATATCAACAACATAATAAAGCATAATGAATAAGGCCGATAATAATTAATAAATAAAAATGATAATAATGAATAATAATTAATGAATGAGAACAACAATCAATGAATAATAATAATTAAAATTAATGAATGAGAACAAAAATTACAAATACTAAGAGTGATATATAATAATAATAATAATATTAATCATGTGCATAATTATTATTATTTTAAAACAAAAAAATTATTCTATTGTGAAGTGTATAATTGAACGCAATATATTTTTCCACTACTGATTAGGTTTAATCAGACCATCTTAATTAAGTCTGAACTGACGCACATCCGTATATATGCATGTTGTGTATTTGGTTCAATTGTCATATATATACTATTTCTCTCTTACGCACTTTTCCATTTACTATATATATATATATATATATATAGTGTATGAGTTCTTTCTTTAAAGATTTTTTTATCTTTATTATATACATTTACATTAGTGAGTGATGATTTATTGCTGGTATTGTTAATTTCATATATATATACGAGTGTGTGTGTGTGTGTGTGTGTGTGTTGGTATGTATTAAAGATCGACCGAAGGTTCAGTTTCAGTCAAAAAATTGAGTTTCGGTCATAGTTTCTGGAACTCAGTGTATTAATTGTCGCGCCTCCTTCCGATGACCTTGCAACTCATACTTAGTTACTAACGTCTACTTTTCTTCGCGTATAATATAAATTACGAATATTAAAACTAATTTCAATTTATTATTTAATGTAACATTATTAATATAACATAAATAATAACTATCTTTGTTAGATGCTGCAGTTATTGATTTTCATTTCATTTTGCACGAGTTTATTATTATTAAATTAAATTAAATTAACGTGCCAGGTACAGCAATTAAGGCTAAGAGGCACGGTAGGAAAAGAGGATTAGATTGGTAATTATCACAACAATATAAAATTCTGTCTGCGTTTTTATATATTCTCCGATTAAATCTAAAATCACCGTTTTCTTAAACTAATTCCTGCTAATCTATCCGTTTGACCAGTACATATTATGTCTTTCAACGTGTACTTTTCACCGCAAATAAAAAACACAAACACGTGTTATAAAAAATATGCGCTATAACACCGTAAGTAAAATAAACATAATCTGTGAAATGACGGGTTGCTGTAAACATACTTTCTGAGCTCTATCTACCGGTGACGCGATGAACAGTATGTAATCAATCGACCATATTTTTTACGTCGACAACATTTTTGGCCGTCTCCAGACATGGAGATATTGGCACTTTTGACACTAACGTGCATATGCAATGGTATTCTAAGCGTTAATTCCCTTTTAACATATTTATTCGGTATTTGTTTGTTTGTTTTTTTATAAAATAGTGTTTTATCGGGAAATATACTTAGATACTATTAAAAATCATTACATTACCTATTTGTAATTATTTTAGTCGTGTAGAATTTCGTTTCGTAAATTGCCGGAAGCTTTAATTTCATTTTTGACAAATATTCAGAAATGTCCTTAATGTTTTTTTTTTTTTTTTTTTTGGTGGAAATGAATTTTCGAATTTTTCGAATCTAGTTTAATTCCGTTCGTAGATAAAAGAATATTTCCCGCCCGCAAGATCCGATATCTTCAATCAAAACGGTACCCGAGATATGATTAAAATTTTAATTATATTTACTCTAACGTGTACGTGGTTGAAAAGTAAATATCCAAGTTTATAACATTCGAACGGGGTTAGTACGAATATGTACAATTTCCAAAATTTTATGCTACTCGTTGACGAGGACCAACATTTCAGGACGCATTTTTAATTACTTAATAAATTACTACAAGTGTGTACAAAATTTCATCCAAATCGTTAGAATCGTTTCCAAGATAGCTGAGCATATTTTATATATATATATATATATATATATATATATATATATATATATAAGAATTGTTACAAAGCAATTTTATTTTATTGTATACTATTTTTCATTTTATTATTCTTTCGTAGAGGTGAACGGTAAATGGAATCCACATTCGGTCGAATTGGCGTTGTGGACACATTTCGTTGCTTGTGAATTAAAACCGGAATTATTGGACAACATTCCAGTAGCTAATGGATCGTCTGTTGCTAATAATAATCATAATGACAGTACCGACGATGGTGATATTTCTCATCAAAATGGCAGCACTGATAAGTCTCCGACAAAGGTAAAACGTTTATGTCGAACATATTTTTCGTGACGATAACGTCGATGATTATTATTTATTATTAGGGTTATTTTCTTTTTTCGCGGCATAATTTTTGTTACTTTTTTTTTTTTTGTCTTCGGTTATTATTTATAGACTGGCAATTGTTTAGATAATTTACACTTGGTAGTAATATTATATTGATTATCATAAGGATCTTTAAATTTATTTTTCGAGGGTCGCATCCTCTAATATGTGTGGTAGTGAATTTTTCGGCGTTTTGTAAAAGTTTAGTAGGTGTTTGTAGTTTTTACAATCCGATAGTATACGTTTTACCGTCTGCATAGTTTGGAGATGTTCCGTTTAATAGGTATTGCGATGTGAACTATTTGTGTTCTACCTGGTTAAAACTAATAGCCGATGGAGGAATGAAAAAAAAATGACTTACCTCAAGGAGATGTGCTAGCACTTATATTATATATAATATTTACACAAACGATCAACCGATTCATCACGGCGCTAGAGAATTAGAATTTATCTACGCTGACGATACTGCAATTGCAGTTCGAAGAAATAAATGTCAAGAAGTTGAAGCAACATTAATAGCCGCCTTGAAGGCCAAAGGGAAATACTATGATGAAAACCAGTTGAAGACAAACCCAAATGAAACACAAGTCTGCGATCTACATAATAGAAACGCCAGAAGGAAACTGGATATCGTCCAGAAAGGAACGAAGTTGGAACCACTGCGATACATCTAAATATCTTGGCGTGTACTTAGGCCGCTCGTTAACGTTTAAACGGCATCATCATCCATAAAGAAAAAAATTGCCGGTAACTAGAAATAATTTAATCAGAAAGCTAATTAAATTCAGCCGGGACGTGCAACTACATACATCGAGGATGTTAGCTTTAGCCCTTTGTTTGTCCATAGTCGAATTCACAGCACCAGAATGGGAAAACTCGTCTCATACAAAACAAGTAGATGTCTGAATGAAACAGTGAGAATGGTAACAGGGGATGACTGAAACCAACGAGAGTGTAGCAAATCTACCCCGCTGGCGGGAATAGCGCCGTTTGAGATAAAACGTGTGAGGTTACAAGAGCTTTCGAACGCACATCACAAATGATGAATAATAGACACCCACTATTTATACGTAATGTTCCACTCAGTCGACTAAAATCAAGGAACAGTTTCCTTAAGTCAACTGAAACGCTGACCGCTTACTTCAAATCAGAAACAGCTAACAAACAGTTTAGTCAAGTTACAGCAAGTATTGCCACCATAAATTAGCATGGAAAGTTTGGTCGGATTAATGACTTGTAGATTATCATCTTGTTGTTAATGTTAAGGTAAGATTTACGATTAAAAAGTTAATATATGGAACAGATGGCTTTCATCGTCTTAACACTAGTATTGTTTATGTGTTTAGCGAACGTCAATCTATTTGAGCATTTTGAACAAATCGACTATCTGGCAACGTTGGTCTTCTACGGGTGAAAGCCTCAGTTTTCGTCGGATTTATATTAATTTGCCATTTATCGTACTAGTAACTAATGACGCACTTTATTCCAAATTGCACTCTAACGTGAATAGTGTCGGGTCTAAACGAGTTGCAATATATTACAGCGTCACATCTGCAAAAAGTACGACTTGCATATTAGACGAAACAAGAAAGTCGTGTAAATACGATGAAAATAAAAATGAACCAAACACGCTACCTTGCGGTACACTCGCGCTGGTGATTAACATAAAAAGATCTATCGCTTAAATAATTACGCCATGTATTCAAAATAAACGTGTGAAAGAAATTTTGATTCGCATGTCGTAGATGCGGAGCCAAGGTACAGCAATTAGAAGGAAGCGAGAGATTGAGAATAAATTGCAGCCAGCACGTTATAAATGCGCAGCGAGCGAAAAGAATATAAATGACGAAACCACATTATCCCATTATACCGTATCGGGTTAGGACGGCAGTTCGTATGTTGCGCGTTCGTGTCTTATCTCGATATCATTCGTTATTATTTCGGCTTTTTCGGTATCTCGTTTACGCCGTTATCTACTTTTATTTATAATCGTCGATATTATTACTATTAATTTTCATAATCGTCGATATTATTACTATTAATTTTCATAATCGTCGATATTATTACTATTAATTTTCATAATCGTCGATATTATTACTATTAATTTTCATAATCGTCGATATTATTACTATTAATTTTCATAATCGTCGATATTGTTACTATTAATTTTCATCTACGCTCACTTTTCTTATACGTAAAAATAGACTCGATCGCGTCGTGTTATATACGCCGAGTAGGCGTTACTGCGCGCTCGGCTACTTAAACTTGTTAACTTCTGCCGAGTTCGTTATCAGCAGCATAATGCCTATGTTTACTACTCCACTTCCACAAAGGAAACATATCGTAAACAACCAGCGATAAAGCTAATTTATCTCCATCGTAGAGATCGAATATATTTTCATCGTCTGATAATGTTAATACAGTACGAGGATTATTATTAATAATAATAATAATAAAACGGCTCATATCGCCACCGATTCTGAATCCGAATATCAAATGGCAAACAAAAAACAAAAGGTAACGCCGAAGAAAAGAAAAAAATATGAAAAATTTTCTATCGATGTAAACAACAACAGGTATTCGGCTATACAAATAGAAGTTGTTACGGATGCCGTAACTCATCAACACCACCGTCTCAGTTGCCGCCACCTTTTGTGTTAAATGGTCCTTTATCGGATCACAAAGGAAAATTCGCTATTATAAAATCTAAATTAAATAATGAATTTAAATTTAAATATAAAAATAATAAGTATTATATATACACACGTACCTTAGAAGATTATAAAATTTTATATCAACTTTTTATGGAAAATAATACTAAATTCTATTACTCCGAATAATTTAAAACCTGTTAAATTTGTCCTACGTGGTCTTCCTCATAATATTTTGGTAGAAGAAATATCTCAGTAAATCTCCGAGCATATTTCGGTTCTAGGAGTTCATCAGATGTCTAAATATAACTCTCATAACAGAGATAGTAAAATTTTATAAGCTCTTTTTGTTGTACATTTTAGCCCTAATATAACATTTCGACAAGTTTTAGAAATAAAAGTTATAGCACATTGTTCTATTCGATGGGAAAGATATTTCTAATAGGGTTGTACAATGTTTCAAATGTCAGTCTTCCGGCCACAGAGCCCCGAATTGTTTCAAGGATCCATTTTGCGCTAAGTCACATAACACGAATCTATGCTCGGAATCAATTTTCAAGTGTGTTAATTGTCCGGGTGCCCATCCTGCGAATAGTAACGATTGCCCTATTTTTCTGACAGTAGAGAATAATATTAAATTTAGTAATATTTCTAATAGTGTAAGAACGAATCCCTCTGGCATTATTAATAATAATAATAATCGGTTTAACCTAAGTATTTTTTTTATTATTATCGTATCTTATTTAGAGATAACCTGCATTATAAATTTACGTTCGACAGCCAGTCTTCTGCGCCTTCTTCTAGTGAATGTAGCCCAATCAGTCCTTTATTAAAGCTATTTACTTTACACGAATTGATAAAGTGTGACATTGTTTGGATCTCGCCACAGCTGCACAGCTTTCCATTTGTTCATTAAATATTTGCAACGACCCTGGTTGGTTCTGACGCGATTTAAATTGCACCATGTTTGACCAAATCCTGGCACCCTGCTAGCCGGATTTGATTTTAATTGTCCGTTTGTTGGAGTCTGCTTTATTTCCTTCCATTTCGTAGCTGCGTCGTCACTGCTCTGTAGCTCGTTAGCCGTCAGCTGGTTTCCTACTGCAGGGACGTGTAGGTGGGGGATCTTTGATAAATTTTTCTACGTGAGAGTGCATACTGTTGTATTTAGTCCATTCTCGTTTGAATGTTTCGGATGTGCGGTGGAAATATATTTGCCAGCACGGAAAGCCACATAGTAGAAGTAGATTTTAGCGTACCGGTTACTAAGCGTAGTGCTACGTTCAGTTGTGCATCGATCTTCTTAGCATGCGAGCTGGCCATCCAAACGGAGCAGCAATATTCTGCAGCTGAAAACACTAGTGCTAGTGTAACAGTCCTAATAAGTTTTGTCTCTGCTCCCCATACCTGCAAGGCGAGCGATAAGGTTTACTCTTGTCTTCACTTTTTGAGTTATTTTTTCGGAGTTCTCTTTGTATGTGAGAGTTCAATCAAGAACGACGCCTAGATATTTTGGCGTTGGGTTAAAAGGTAAATCTTTACCGTTGAGTTTAACATGTATTTTAGCTTTTGCCATCTGAACACCGAAAGTTTCTGTTTTTACCGGGTTTGACCTGAGTCTCCATTTAGCACAGTATTCATCCAAGCTGTGTAAATCTTTTGTGAGTACGTCCTCGCCATTTTTTAAGTGCTTGCTTTGAGTTGTAAGTACAATGTCGTCTGCATACTGGAAATTCTCTGCTTAGAGGACCGGTATATCATGTATGTATAAGTTAAATAAAGTTGGCGCCAACACTGAGCCTTTTATTTATGGTGCGCCACCGGCTATGATCTGCTCCAGTATACACCGCGAATCTTCTGTCAGCCAACATATTTCCAAGTAGAGTCACGATTTTACGACTAGGAACTGCCTGGGCTATTTTTAGGAGCAAGCCATCGCGCCAGACTGTGTCGTAGGCAGCAGTAAGATCGATAAAAACTGCTGATGTCTTCAAGCATTTTTGGAAACCAGATTCGATGTACGAAGTTAAAGCCATGACCTGATCGCAATATGATCTTCCTGGACGAAATCCTGCTTGAAATTGTGGAAGTGATAAGATGAATGTGCCTAATGGTAATAGTAGTATTAATAACAATATTGATAGTAATCTTACAAAGACTAGGACGTACAGAGATGTTACACGTGGTGTCTCATCAACCCGAAATAATAATAATAATAATGATTCTAGTCACATTAATCAAAGTAATACTCTTAATGTCACTGACATGTCGGTTATTAATTTAGTCTATTTAAAGAGACTTTTGGAGTTAGCTAAAATTACATTATGTAGACTCCGGAATCGATGCATTTAGTAAATTTGCAATCATAGCTGAAGTGGTAATAGACTTATTCAGCTCTGATTAATTGGTATTCTTAATCACTTAGTCAATTATGTCTAATGTGAATAATATCTTTAATGTCATGGATTGGAATGCTAATTCTATTAAAGATAAATTTTTAGAATTCGGGCATCAGTTATATATGATAAACGTATTCACATAGCTTGCATCAGTGAGACAAAAATTAACGCTAATTACAAGCTAACATGCCGTGGGTATAAGGTTTACAGATCAGATCGAAATACTTATGGGGGGGAGTAGCTCTTTTCATTAAAAATTATATTAATCATTTCCCGATTACAATACCTTCCTTTAAAAAAAAAAAAAAAAATCGAAACTGTCAGAATTAACCTTCAAATGTCTAATTATGCCATAACTATTTACTCGGTCTATTCCTAAAATCTATTCCTAAAAATTTTTATCATAAACTTTTAACTTCATTCAATAAAGTGTTAATTGTCGCTGATTTCAATACAAGACACAAAGCGTGGAACTGTTATTCTAATAATTCCTCTGGTAACTGCCTTCTAAACGTATCCGATAAATTTAATTTTCATATTATAACTCCAAATGAGCCGACGTTTTATCCGGACAACGCTCGTTTACAATCTAGCATTATTGATTCTGTATTAGTAAAAAATATTCCGCAGGTATCTAAACCAGTTTCTCTACCATTGTTGAGCTCGAATCATAATGCTATCGTGTTTAAAATAAGCACAACTAATAATTCCGTCTGTTTTTACTCCTCTTTCCACGTATATGTTTCAAAAGGCTGACTGGAATTTATTTAGATATTATGTATCCAATAACTTAACTCCGTACAAGGTCCTTTCAAAACTAAAGAACAACTAGATGAAGAAGTAATTCGCTTCACCAATGTCATCCTTACTGCGACTGATGCAGCTATTCCTAAAATTACCGTTATAAGCCTAAAAAAATTACGTTGATGAAGTTTAAAAATTTCATTTGACCCTCAATGTCAAAAACGCCGCATTCCTACATATAGGTTATTATTAAAATATTTATGTAGATTAGTCAAATATGAATTAAATGAAAACTATAATAATAGTTGGAGATTTAAGCTGAATTCCTTATCGTTCCGTGATAATAGTCTATGGAAAACAGTTAAAGTATTTACTAATCCTCATACATACTTACCTCCGTTAAACTATCGGGATTGCCTACTTGGATCAAGATAAAAGTGAACTTTTAGCTAACATATACTCGGGTGTACATGCTCAGAATTGCAACATGGCATCTGCTTATCGGAATGCTAAAGTCAAATCCAATCTAAGTACTTCTTCCGGGTGGAATTCGAGCAGCAGACCCCTAGCTACTGTTGCCGAAATACATAATCATATAAAAAAGCTAAAAAATAAAAAGTCTGTTGGGTTGGACAAGGTTTTTACGATTTTCCTTAAAAATCTACCCATCAAAGCTCTAAATTAACTATCATAATAAATTCTATGTTACTACTTTCGCATTTCCATATTTCTTGGAAGACGTCTAAAGTAATACCCATCCCTAAAGCTGGTAAGAATATCTCGGATCCTGTAAATCTAGGTCCTGTCTCTCTTCTCAGTAATCTTAGCAAGATAGTTGAAAAAATTATTCTCAGCCGAATACAAACTTTTACACAAATTAATAATCTTATTGAACAACAGTTTGGATTCAGCAGTAAGCTATCAACAGTTATGCAGTTGGCGAGGATTACTTCTCATAGACATTGAGAAAGCCTTTGATACTACGTGGCATCTCGGATTAATATATAAATTAATTCAATTAAAATTTCCTAATTATATCGTTAAACTTATTTTAGAGATTATTTAACAAATAGGAAATTTATGGTAAAAATAAATAATTGTAACTCTGTGGCAACGTCTATCTCAAGGTAGTATACTTGGACCGTATATTTTTCTCTTATTTATTAATGATATTTCCAAGGATAAACACCTTCAGATGGCGTTATATGCGGATGATACGACTATATATTGTACGTCGTATCGGACAGATACTATTCAATGAAGGCTAAACGTAGGATTTGATAAATTAACATCATACTTCGATAAATGGAAAATTAACATAAATATTGATAAAACACAGTCAATATTATTTACAAAAAGAAGACCTAACTCTCTAACTCCTATAATGATTCAAAACACATGACTCAGATCAAATATCTCGGTATTATTCTAGATAAAGGTCTTACTTTTTCTAAACATATAGTGGAACACGCCGTTAATAAAATTCGTGCCTCTTTATTTAAATTATGGAAATGCTAATACCGTAAATAAGCTAATATTCTACAAATGTATCTTAAGGCCGATAATGTTGTATGCGTGTCCTGTGTGGTCTTACGCAAGTCTACCTTATCTAAATTGCAAACTATGCAAAATAAATGTTGTAGAGTTGTAGTCATTCTTAAAGCTCGGTTTTATGCTAGAATAGTTCGTATGCACAGATTTTTGAAATTATCATATGCGCATCAAGTAATAAATCAGCAAACCGAAAATTTTTTTTTAATGATTGTACCCTAAGCGCGTTTATAAACAATATAGGGGACTACACTCGCACTAGTCTCTCCAAATATAAGAAATACAAACATAAAACAAACATACATTATTACGATGCGTAGCCGTCATTCCTGATGCTACATAGTTATTATTTAAGCTTTTATTTTATGTATATAGTTATTTTTCTCTTCATCGCTACTCGGATCGTCTGTTATCTCATATTCCATTTTATTCAATACTTATTTCATGCAGGTTTTGGTGGTGGTTTTTCCTGCAGTCTATTTTAAGCTTCTTTTATTTATATTACTATTTATATCGCGATACACGGGGAGAATTTTGTTTTATTTCGGTACGTATAGATGATAATTGTTGTTTCTTATTTTAAATGTAAAAATACACTTTTTTATTTATTTATTTATACAATGTGCCAACCTCACACCTGTATAGGAGATGCGGCTTAAAGAAGAATAATATAGTCAGTTTTATTGCCATTAATTTCCAAGTTGGCGTTAGTACTTTATTTTATTATATCGTATGTTAAATTACGTTTCATAAAGTTTAGATTGTGGAATGTAGATATTGGTGTAGTTGCCGAAAAGCTTTGCTTAATAAATAAAGTTTAGTGATTTTAACTGTTTTTTGTTTTTTTTTGTAATCAAGTAAATTACGTTTTCTAATTATGTTACCTAGGCCGATGATAGTAACGTCGAATCGGCCACCGCTACCGATGGAATCGAAACCAAGGTAGAAGAAACTGTCGCCGATGAAAAATCAACTCCGCCATCGTCGTCGCCTTCATCGCCATCTTTATCGCCGCGCAGTACGGCTTCCGCTAAAGACGGCAAATTATCAGTCGGAATCGTTGACGCAATCGACAAAACAGTAGCGCAAACGAATCCGGATACAATTAACGATTCGGACGACGTCGGTATAGATTCCATCGTTACCGCAGAAACTGTTAGTAGTGGTCGACATCGCCCAAGACCGAGTAATAATAATAATGAAAATGATGCCGAAAACGGCGAATCGGATGAAGTCGATGAAGGAGGAGGAATCTGTCAAAAGGAAATTGATCGCCGCTCTAAGAAATGTCCTGCTGCCGCTTCTATTGATACTTTAGCCGCTGCTCCGCCTTCTAAGAAAACAAAATTATTAACTGACGACGAATCTGCCTATCACCATCAGCAGGACGAAGACGAAACGGAAAATGATACGGGAAAACATAAAAAATCTACGCCGACTTAAACGCCGATATGATTCTCTTTTTTTTTTTCTCTGTTAAAATAAAATATAAAACAAATCGGCGAGATAGTTTTTTAATAGTTCCATTATATTATTATTATTATTAATAATAATAATAATATATTATATATCTCATTAAATTTCCAACTCACGTTTTTTCAGCGTTAGAAATAAGTGCGAGTCGACGAGTGATAAAGAAACGAAGAATATCAGGAGGGAATGAGTTTCGCACATTTCGAGGAATCCTACGCATTTTTTTCTCTCTTTCTAAATTATCGCAGTTTCTTCGTTTATTACATGCGTTCGCTCGTTCAATTTCGTACATGCCTCTCACGTTCGTTGTCATTAATTATTAATATATTTTTATATGTCATAAAATATATTATGCGTGTGTATGTATGTCACTGTTAATAAACATTTTCGAAACCGTATAGAGAACCTACTGTGTAAAATGATTACTTTTACTAAATGAATTAAATATTAATAAAAATATTTAAGTGTAAATTTAAAAATTAAATAAATAAAAACCGAGGACTATATATATATATATATATATATATATATATATATATATATAGATATATATATATATATATATATATATGAAATTGAAAATTCGTTTAATATTATGCCATTAATTTGTTGTTTCTACGTTATAGAACAATACAAATACGAAATAGAAATATTTCCGTACATCATGTTTATATCTCTACAGAAAACACATTGGTAAAAATATAATCAAAGTTAATCATATTTATAAAGAAAGAACTTATATGTAAAATTGCAGGGAAAAATTTAAAATACAAAAAAAAAACACTCTTAAAAGTAACAGAAGTTTTCTTATCAAAATGAACTTATTAGTTTGTCGATATTTAGGATATAAATGGGACACGTGTTTTATACGCCTGCGCTCATATCGTTTAACCTGTGTCGGAGAGATTGGTTAATCAGAATATCCGAAAATCTATAAACGTTAAAAAATGTTTCGGTTCTACCTTTAATCATTTCTTGTACATAAGAAGGAATTTTAACATATCGTGTAAAGATTTGATCGAAGTAAATCGAGGTTTATTCGATATTATTTGAAGGCAATGGTGTAACAGTTTTTACACCACCTGGTTTATATTACTTCGGCTAGTATAAGACCAGACTGGGCACAGGTGTAAAGTAATTTCGGTGATTTTTTTTTTTATATTAAAAATTTATTTTGCGTAGTGTCGACTTTTTGTTAAATATAGGAAATAGACAACCCATATTTACACTAATATGTTCTCGGTAAAAAATCGTCTATCCATGATGACACTTAAATGCTTCACACGTTCTTTCTCAGTCAAGATGAACGTTTTTAATTTTGACGAAATGATTTAACGAAAGCCTACGCCTTGTAAAAATTATTGACTCAATTTTCTCATCATTAACTTTGTCTATTTATAGAAAAATTTTTGTATATTTTATCTATTGCCTTTTGATATAAATTTTTAAGATTATTTTCGTTAATTCGAATTTTCTGTCAACAGTAATCGTTCCGAGAAACTCCGTTATAATAATATTAATCAAAAAATCTTGTTTCGAATTGTACATTAACAGTATACATCCGATAAATCCTTTGATATACATTCGCATAATAATAATAATAATAATATCTGTTCTCTGAATAAATTGCGTAAAATGTAGATTTGTTAAAATTATCTCGGTTTAATAATTTTAATTTAAGCGGTTTGCATGAAATATAAAATACAATTATATGCAATATACTTTTAAAAAAACAAACACAAATAATTAATTTAAGCGAGTATTGAGAGCAATTATGTATAATACACGTATTATAACAATTTTTTTAACGCATTACTTTATATATATATATAAAGTTAATTTACGTGTACTTAACTTATAGCGTTTAAATAATTATAATTTGACTTATTGTAGTTTAGTTATATTAGTTATATTATTGATGACAATAGTGATGATAATGATTGATGTTATTGTCTCTTTTAATATTATAATAATAAAAATTAGGAACGACGTGTGTATGACATTTGTTATTATTATAATTATATTAATTATCTACGTTGGAAATATTTTTACTAGTACATACGTATTTGTAATTTCGTTTATTCTACTACCATCGTTCCATTATATACATTGAAACATTCAGCATGTTTGCGACATATTTCATAAGTTACGCTAATATACATATATCCATATATATATATATATGCATATAAAACATACATATTTTATATATATATATATATAACTCCTGATATTATTAATTATTCTAGCTGTATTATTTGTAATTTTAAATATCGCTGCACGTTCATCTTTGTATTTTATTTTATGCTATCTGTCGTAATTGTCGACAAAATTCACTAATAAGTGACGGTTTTCTTCGTAAAATCATTATTATGTATATAGTTTTTTAATGATGTATTTGTTAAACACACACACACACATATACTTGAATAAATATGTACACGAATGTGATTATTATGCATAGAATAAGCCGAACTATTATTCATCAATACACGGTATAGATTAGTGTAGTTTTTACGTTTACGATCGATCACTATAAATTGTGTAAGTAGAAATATATATATTTTATATACATATATATACACAAATACTTCGAACAACGTTATTGTATATCCTTATTGTAATAAAAAGATCTGCATTGTTTCGTAATGGATTCTCGTTTATTGATTTATCTATTTAATTTCCAGTCGAAATCTAAATAAGTAAATTTTTGTATTTTGTCTTTGTTTAATTTGAAGAAATTACGATCGCTAACAAAGTCGTTTCCATCTCTGAATACATAGTTTTTCTCAACGAGAAATAAACAGTTGTAGCAACTGCAAGAATTTGCTGTACTTAAATCTAGAATGATTTCAATGTTATGACTTTCGAAATGAAACACAAAATGATTGACTTGCAATTTTTAGTTCATTTGTTGAGTTATTTGGGCTTTCAATTAAATTTAAGGAATACAATGTTTCGATGACGAGTTTCATTAATTGATCAATGCACCGACGATCCAATATTTTGCTGCGATATACGACGATAAAAAATAACCGACCCGTATTTAACTCTTTCAGTCATACATTATAAAATACATTATACATTTCATACAGGTGTTTATTATACAATACCTGGCATCTTAGGCGAACTGTAGATAATTTTCAATATATTTATATAAATATTTTTAAAATTGGAACATTTCACGTATGAAAATTCATATAGCGGACATTGTGACTGAAAGGGTTAAATATTTTTAGCGACGTATAAAGCTGTAACAGATTCGCACGTAAAGTAATCGGATGTTTTTAACATCACGGTCGATATTTAAACATTTCCTAGTTATAAACGATATCGAAACGATAACTATGTTTAGGTGATATTTTTGAACAGCATGCAAACTATATTTTCTTTCTCTACAACCTCTATCGTCTTCTGAATCATAAATCATGCAGTACAATTGTCTGGAAGAAAAAACGTACGTGATTCAGTTATTTCTGGATATCGGCTAAGTTGTGCACTAATATATCAGCCGCGATATCGCATCAGTTCTATGAGTTAATTGACTCATTTTCACGACGAAAATATTTTCAGATCGAATTAGAAGATGAAGTGTATTCGATATAAAACCAATATTTCCCGGAGTACCACAAGGAAGTATATTAAGACCACTCCTATAATTAATGCATACAGCCGACATTCCAGTATCTGATCTGCACACAACCGCTGCCCTAACGAAGCGAATAAAAGACATATTAATACAAGCGAAAGTAATTGGACATTCAATTTCGTAAATACCACTGGCTTATTGGAAGAAAATCACTATTATCTATACAAAATAAATTACTATTGTGTACAAAACTATCTTTAAGCCAGCGTGGTCGTACGGTATTCAATTATGGGATATGACATCCAATTTAAATATTTCTAAAATTTAAAGGTTCCAATCAAAATCTACATGATCAATGCATCTTGGTATATTAGAAACGGTGGCATATATCGAGACCTAAAAATAGAAACTGTGAAAGATGTAATAATAATATACAGTTAAACGTACGCGCAGCGTTTAAGATCGCACCCGAATCTGCTAGCAACAGAGTTAATTAACGATAACCTTCAACAGACACGTAGAATGAAAAGAAGGCTATGTCTCATTAGAGAACACCTTACTACTAAATGAATAAAGATATTATACATGATGTTTAATGCTAACGTTAGCAGATTACCTCTAAAAAAAAAAACCTGCTATTTTCATCAAAATTCTATTTTAGCCAATTTTTAACACGTGGTCGAGGTCTATTCATCTTTTCTCATTAATCATAATTCTAACTAACCTAACTAAACCAATCAACGAGACTTATTCATGCATAACGTAGTTTTAAAAAGTTTTGTTAATGCGCATATTTTAAACAACTTAAATTAATAATTAAATTTTAAAGTAACTAAAACGATAAATAAATTAAGGAATGTAACATCAGAACATCAATGACGAATTTTAACGGTTTCACCCATCGAGGAATCAAAACACAACAACCAAAACAAAAAATAACAATAATTTCTTAAAATAACTTTTAAAATGCACGATTTTATTAATTTTTTAAATAAGAATAACCTAATCTACAATTCCGCTATAACGGAAGAAGTTACGAACTGCAATCGACACTACCGCTACAACGGAGAAACTGTTGTGTGAAACAAAAAATTTTTTTGCGGGTGTATGTTGGGGAAGTATTAATTGCAAATGCTCGACTTTTTAACCAAAGGTCGCCATTGATGTAAAGAAAACACTTGATTGGGAAGACAGAGCTGATGATAAATTTAACGTACGACCACATATTAGATCGTTTTTTAATAGTATTCAAACCAGACAAATCATGATACATTATAAATTCTTTATTATTTACAAATATTTATTATGTTAAAAATTCTTGATATAAGAGAATTTATCGATGTTGATATTATAAGATTACTCGCCAAAGTCGATAAAGTTTATGTTTAGGTAATAAAATAACATTAGAGAACCTTTTGTAAAATAAAATATATATAAAAACAAAAAACATTAAACTAAGAATAGGTGCCCTCTAAACATTACATAATCTAGAATCATCTAATTGTTCTCGCATAACATCATCAAAAATATTTGTACAAATTTATCGTCTGCCTGACGTTTATAATTAATTTTTAAAAACATCAAAAAGTATAATCCAAAGGTTAAAAAATATATTTAAAAAATATATATATATATTTATCAATAGGCAGCCCTAGTATTGCCGCAAAAAATATGAAATGTTTTTGTTTCGAAGCTAAAATTCGAATCTACTCCGAATTGTTCCCATGAATAAAAACATTGGAATAAATAGTGTAACAATAAGACAAAATGTTGCAATAATTTTTATTAAAAGTATAAAATTAATGTTTACATTCTTTTATATATATGCTCAGTAACTACGTATGTAAAAAATATAAGAAAAGTAAATATTACTTTATGAATAAATTTTTAGTTTACCAACAAAACTTGGCAAAAACAATTTGAAAAAAATCGATCTAAACGGAACAAATTAATTAACGTCAAAATTAAACAATTACAAATATTTGAACTGGAATATTCTAATTAAGCGAATGTAGTTTATATAAAATTGAAAATTACCGAAAAACAATATCGTTTAATACACGAAACAAACAATATGCAACAAATGTATCATCTATTTCGTCTATCACTTTGATAAACATTGTTCACTGAAAATTCACTTTCCGTATATTAATTCAAAAATGATTTAATTACGGTAATCTGTTGCATAGAAATACTTACTTGAATGACTTTATACAAAATGATCACAAAGTGGGTAAAAATAATCATGAGATAGAAAACTACGTCATTAAGTGGATCTATTAAGGAACACATTACAGAAATACTTTAAAGCTCATGCGACCAAATATAAACTGGTGAATACAAAAATATTTCACATCGAGAAAAATCGGTTAATTTCCCTTGTTTAAATATAGTAGTAGACTGGGGTAAAACTTTAACATCAACACGTAGCGTACGTTAGTTTTTTTCCTGCACAGATTTACCAGGATTTTAAAAACAACTGGTTCCTAAAACTATATAGTATTACATCATGTCAAACTTAAAACCAACATAATATTCAAAGGCGCCAAATTATAGGTGTTTTTTTTGTTTTAATTTAACATCAACCAAAGCTAAATGTGTTTTGTAGTTGCAAAATTCGTTGTTTACATAATTTTATAGGTTTACAATTACTGCTGTTTCAAATTTAACAAGTTAACACATAAAAATAAATAATTCAGCTCTCTATAATGCACCTCAAACTGACAAACTCGAGCAAATCGCTTTAAACAATAGCATTTTGCAACATGTCATAATTAAAAGTCAAACGTAATTATTAGCTCACTCTAACGAATTATAACATGTTATCCCATAGACAGCAACGATAAGATGTATTTCTGTCATATCCATTGACGGCGCATCTACCATCTATCAATCACTCACTATTTATTAAAAATAATCATTATCAAAGTACTATAGATTCTGAGCATCATAATGACTGTCATATACCACTATCCTAAACAATGTTTCATTTTATCAAAATTAATATATATCTCATAACGTCGCTCTCCAATGGAATAACATTGATACCATTACATCCTTCCGATAATATTGCATTAATAGATCTCTATTAAAGATGTTTAAGTCTATCAATATAAGTAAACTTATGTCCTGTTTTAAAGACATACTAAAGTTTACACATACTCAAACCAACATTCCATTCCCCCCACAAATATAATAATGACACTGCGTATTCCGGTAAAAATAAAGTTTAACTACTCGTCAACTACTACATGCTTAGTACACTCTCAAAATTCAACATTATCTACAGCACATGACACAAAGCATGTTGACACTATTGTTAAAAAAATACTGTACAACTGCGCCGACACTCGCTTCAAAAATTTCTCTGGCTACTCCAAATTAAATACATACCCACATAAAATACCTAAAATGTAAAACTTCCACTGAAAAATACCTAATTTATACTATTATGATAAAAAAGCTATAGTTTATATTTAACATAATAAACGCAATATTACTCACTGATTATTGTCCGTCATTACAGAAAAAATCTATTATAACCCCTATTACAAAAGTAAGGAACTACTCTTTCTCTGTGCCAAACATACGTCCTATTAATCTAATCAGTAACCCCATAAGTAAAATAACAGAAAAAGTTATTCTACTACGCCTAAAAGTGTATTCCAATGAACATAACATCCTAAAAGAAACACACTTTGGATTTGGATCAGAATTATCTACTGTCATGCAAATTAGCTAGACTTATTGATCATATCACTGACCAATTTAATCTTAATAAACATAGAGAATTACTACTACTACAGATTGAAAAAGCCTTTGATACAACTTGGCATAATGGCATAGTTTACAAAATGCTGCGCTATGACTTCTCCAGCTATCTTACAATACTCATCAAATCCTAACTCTCTGTTAGATCATTCACAATTAGGCTAGGTGACACCTATTTCAATCCTAGGATTCTGCCTGCTGATATTCCAAAGGGGGGGTAGCATTCTGGGACCCTTTCTCTATATTCTATACATTAATGATCCATCACGATTACAAAATATCACCACTTCCCTCTATGCTGATGATACAGCAATCTACACATCCTCGTATAGAGTTGATACCATTAGAAATAGACTCACAAATAGTTACATTAAAATATACAAATACTACATAAAATGTAAAATAATTATAAACATATTCATTAGGTAACCTAGCTTCCTTCATTCGATATGTGTATTTATATGTGTATCATAACGTTTTAAGAGCAGGGAGGTACTTTAGTAAATTAAACAATAATAATTAAAAAATAAGATTTAATAAAATTTTCATAATAGTATAATACGTAGTTATATAGGGACAAAGGTCGACGTGCTACAATAATGACATTTCTCATATAGTATAACATTTAACGTCGACATACATATGGTTAAACTTGCGAAATTCTCCGATAGAACATAAATAATAATAATAATAATACGAGAACATATAATAGAGTTTGAAAGAAGTTCAGCTATACGTTGTATCGTTAACGTGTTGCTGAGGAAATTTGTACAGATAATAGTGTAACAATCAACTTTTTCGTTGTCTTTCAACGTTAACATTGTCACGAAGCGATTGTCAAAAGTTTCGTCAAATATTTATTTTATATTGAAAACTGACGTTTTCGTACTTAAGCATTACGGTCATACGTGATGACCATGTCGGTAACATTTATAATATATATATATATAAAATAAAACGTAAAATAATAAATTTTTAAATATGCTTTGATATTTTTTAGTCTTTAAAATTAATGAAAAACTTTCGTTGTAATACGTATGTATAAAGCCATTTATTAACTCGGCATTTCTCTATACTAGGACATTTGTATCGTTATTTCGGATTTAATAATGATTATTGCGTAATAATAATAAAAGAGAATATATTAGTCGAAGACATAATTGTTAAAAGCATACAATTATACTTTGGTTTTTTTTTAAAAAAAGAAAAAAAAAACAACAAAGATGTTGTAATAATAATACAAATAATTATAAATAAAGACAATCTATATTTTAATAATCACTTAATATCGTCAAAGTAGTAAGGATATCGTACTAATAAACGAACGGGTATTTGGTGGATAGCATACGCCTCCGTCCACCGACATTAACAGTTCCTTCTTGCGGTACACCAACAGGTTGTACAAATTTTGCTTATTTTATATGTATACTAACTGACCCGGCGAACTTCGTATCGCCCTGGAATCAGTAAATGTGTTAACTTATTAGCTGAATTAAATTTAATTTTTTATTAAGATATGAATTAAGTTCAATAAATGTATAAAAATCAAAACGAAAATAGAATTCAACACCAGAACGCTAGTTCACAATGAAGCCGTCAGCAAATTTAAACTGAATTACAAACTAAACCACCTAAAAAATCCAACACAGTCCAAAATTACTGATTGAATTCATTGTTGACGCACGCAGAACGACAACTGATGTAATCATTCATAATGTGCATTTCATTAAACTGAACTCGCATCTTTGAAATCAATTTTTACTGATGAATTTCATATAAATCAACATAATACTTATTGATTCTGACACGGTACAAACTTAAAAACCATTGTGAAATTAATCACACATTACACAATTCGCACAACCATAAATTTAATAATGTGTCAATTAAAATATTTTTCATTTCGATTTTTATACATTTCTTGAACTCAATTCATTTTGAGTATTACTTAGAATAAAAAACTGAATTTAATGTGGCTAATAAGTCAAAACAACATTTATTTTATTGATTCTGGGACAATACAAAGTAAAATAACGCTGTAAAATTAATGACAACATTCGAAATACTATTTATTTTGATTTTCATACATTTACTGAACTTAATTCATTTACAATGTGCACTTCATTAACTGCACTCACCTGTTTTGAATCAATTTTCGTTTATGAATTTTATAAATTAATTGAATGGTAGCTAATAAGTTATCACAGCACTTTTAATTCTGATGGGATACTAAGTAAAATGGTCGTGCAAAATTAATCGCATAATTCAAAATTACATAATGAATTATCAATGTTCGCACAATCAGAAAAAATACCTTTCAATTTGAATTACGCATTTGTTGAACTTAATTCACTTTGAGCATTCATTTTACTTTAATAAAATACTAAATTTAATTCAGCTAAGTTACGCAACATTTATTGATTATGTGACAGTATGAAGTTAATCGCACAAAATTATCATAACCACATAATGAAACATCTATCAATGTTTTTAGGATCAAAAATGTCAAAGTAACAACTTACTGTTTGAAAATCACGATCGCAAATAGAATTCCACACTAGAATGGTCAATCAAAATAAAACAAATGAATAAACAAACGATATATCTACGCATTCATTGTATTATGCTTTTTGTTGTATTTCCCGGCAAAATAACACATCGATTTGATCGATATCGAATTTAAGGCGCCTAAAATTTTCTTAATTTTTTTTACATTTTTTTTTGAATTTTTTCAGTGTTTTAATTATTATTATGATATTCTGGACATAGACAAATCCAACAAAACAGAGATCATAAAAATTGGTCCAGCCGTACTTAAGTTATAAATAATCATGAAAATTGGTCCAGCCGTACTTAAGTTATAAATAATCATGAAAATGGGTCCGGCGTTCACCGTTTATAAATATATATAATATTTACACGATCAATAATACTGACAGCACTGTACTGTCAGTTATACTGATGTAACTTCATCAGTATTTATGTACCCTTATACGATCAGTATCACCACCCATCACATCAGTAATTTATTGTGTTTTTGATAGAAACAGTCCTTTGTTCGTGCATGGTTGTTCTTTAAAAGTAGGTGAAATATGAGAAATAAGAGAAAAGATTGTATAGGAATATTATTTTCAAAGTATCGTTCATCGCAAAATATGGATGAAAAATTGGCATAACTGTAAAAAATTATTCTCACATCAATTTGTTACGTGAAATCCGGTTAAGTGGTAGTGAAGATTACTATTTTCAAATGACCGATTAGTATTTAAAAAATTAGTTAAGATGGTACAGCCGTTTTTACAAAAACAAAATAATATGCGAAGCTGTACTTCGGTGTAAGAAATATTTTAGCCGTCATGTTGTAGCGTTTCCTGGTTCACCGTTGTAATTAGTATTACTTTCAACGATTACAGGAGAGCACTAACATTTATAAATCACGAGGTATTGAAAATAAAAATTAATTATTAACTAAAATCTTTAATAATACCCGAAATTATAAAAATAAACGATTATAAAATACATGTATATGAACGGCAGAAAAAGAGAGACCGAGATGCGCGTGCATACTCCGGAAACGTCAGGTTGACGACTGGCTAACTTTATTTGCTTCGTCCGGAGACGACTACGGTTCTTATCGATAAGCGAACTATCGATATTAATATCATTAATTACTTATCAAATTAATTGCTTATATTTAATTTGTGGCGGTTATGCCGCTACATGAACTGTTCGTCTTGCGGATGTGTGAGCTAAAGTGTGGATCGCGTTGAAAATTTCACGTTTCAATACATCTGGGACAAATGGGCGTTTCAGTTGATCGACGTATATTGCTATTCCATCGAACTGAGCTGTTGATAACTTGAGATTTGAATTTGTTGAATTTAATATTTGTTGTAATTCTTCGTCGTTTCTCTGCAGATTACCAAAATTTTGAAAAGAAATGTCTGGTGCCTGCGCTATCGCGTCTAATCTGGACAACGCATCCGCTACTGTATTTTCGGTTCCTTTTACATAAGTGACTGATGACACATATTCTGCTATAAACGACAGATGTCGCGATTGTCTATGAGACAATTGATCAGATTTATGTTGTAAAATATATGATAAAGGTTTGTGATCGGTACGAATTTCTATTTCCCGACCCTCCAATAAATCTTTATATTTTCTTATCACCAAATATACAGCTAAAAGTTCACGGTCGAATGTAGAATATTTTACTTGAGTTGGTGATAATTTTTTTGAAAAAAATGCTAATGGTAGTAAACTTCCATCCTGAACTTGGTGTATTGCTCCTCCCACTGCGCGACTCGATGCATCTGTATAAATAACTATTTTAGCGTCTGTTAATGGATGTGCTAATGTAACGGCACTAGCTAATGCTCTCTGTGCCTCGTTAAAGCTCTCCGTGGTTTCTTCATTCCACTTTATCAGAGTTCTATCTTTCTTCTTCTTGCTGTTTGTCAATGCGTGTAATGGTGCAAGTAATGGAGCACTGTTTGGTATGAACCGGTGATAGTAATTTATCATGCCCAAAAAACGACGTAATTGATCTATGGTAGTTGGTTTTTTTATAGATGTTATGGCTTCTACACGACTCGGATCGGGTCTGATTCCATCTTTGGATATCTCATATCCCGTAAATACTATAGATGCTTGATTAAATAAACATTTCTCCGTATTTATTTTTAATTTAAAATGGTTTAACCGTTGTCTTACTTGGTCCAAATCTCGTTGGTGTTCCTCCCATGATGTGGATGCCACTAATACATCATCAATATAAGGTGTAGCGCACCTCATTCCCCTGAGGGCATAATCGATGAGACGTTGAAATGTTGCACCTGCATTACGTAATCTGAATGGCATATACAAGTATTCAAATAAACCAAAAGGTGTGATAACTGCTGTCTTAGGAATATCCGGTGGATACATTGGTATCTGATGATATGCTTTTATTAAATCTATACGAGAGAATACTGTTTTACCTGCCAATTTGGCGTTAATATCATGTATGTGTGGGATCGGGTATTTATCGGGAACGGTTTGAATATTTACTCTTCTGTAATCTCCACAGATCCTCCAATCGCCATTCTCTTTAGGGATCATGACAATGGGGCTTGCCCATGGCGACGCAGAAGGTTGGCATATACCTTTCTGGATTAACTCTTCGAAGGTTGTTTTTGCTATGGCATACTTCTCAGTAGGCAATCGACGAGCTTTTGCAGCCACTGGTTGGCCGGCTGTACGAATGTGATGATATACTATCGGTTTGGTTGTGACCTTAGGTGCTGTGTTAGCCAGGACAGGGTTATATCGCCCGTGTGAGATTGAACCTATAATAGCAGTAGTTTCGTTTCTCTCTCCTGGAGTTGTATTTATGTTAGTTGACTTTGCTTCATTTCGCTGATGTGGAATGATTCTCCGATTTTTTAAGTCCGGTAGCAATTCGAACTTACACAAAAAATCAGCTCCGATTACGGATATGTAAATATCGGCAATTAAAAATTCCCAACAGAATGTCTCACCTGTGCCTAATGTTACCGTTCTCGAGGTTTTCCCTAGGACCGTAATAGTGGTCCCATTTACCGCTAGCAGCTCTCCTGACTTGCTAGGTAGGAAATAACCTGCGTCCTTCTTTGCCAGGATGGAACATTGAGCTCCGGTATCTATTAAAAAGGCTACCTTCGTTGCTTCGTCGTCTATAATTAGCCTGAACTCTTCTTTTTGTGTAATCGCTGAGACTTCCTGCTGGTTTCTTGAAGAATGCCATGAGCATGGTGCTTGGCACGTTTTCGCATTTTCCCCATATTTCTCGTGATACCAGCAATACTCACTGGATGGTTTCAACGGTTTCTTTCCCGGTTGTTCTGCCTTGAATTCTAATCTCCGCGGTCCTGGTCGTATATTATAAGATGGTCGGGGTGTCGTAGAAGGCCCGGTTTCAACTGATGGTGTCGAACGTATAGGTGCCGTTTCGTGATATCCAGGTTTCTGTTCTATACCCCTCTTCCTTTCTATCGAGTACAATGTGTCTGCTAGTTCCGCAGCGGATTCCAACGATTCTGCTAAAGGCGAACATGCTAGAGCCATTTGTACCGACGTAGGTAGACGATCCAACCAAAGTCGCCGAAGACCCTTTGGTTCGAGGTACCCTCGGGAGAGGTCGCGCATATGCTCTAATAATTCAGAAGGTGTACGATCTCCTAAATAGGTTTCCTCCAATAACTTACGGAAATGATCTTCCGATGGTTTAGTATGGCGACGTAGAACTGCGGCCTTTACTATATTATAAGTGTTGGTTTCCGGTGATTCATCTAGTAATGGTCCTAAGCCGCGTACAGTGTCCGTATCTAAATTAGCTACTAATAAATTTATGCGAGTTGCGTCATCAAAAATTTGTGATGCTGCAAAATGCGCTTCGACTTGACGGAACCAGGTATGTGGATCTCGACGTGAAAAAGGTGGAAGGCGCACCAGCACGGCCGCGGATGGTAATATAAACGATGCGTCTGTATTTAACATAGGCCTGTTCTCTGGGGTTATTCGTGTCATCGGGGTTTGTTCCATGTTGTCAATCCCGATTTATTGGATACTTATCAACAAAAAATTGCTACTAACTTATTAATACTAAAAATAAATTTCATATATCGGACTACTATGTTAATACGTAAATATTCGCTTAATATATAGGCTTGAATAAAAGTATATGAATAAAAATATACCGTCCAAACAAAAAAAAATTTTTAAACACTGTGTAACGAGATAACGTGACTAACCGTATAGGTGTACTCAGTACCGGTTAATATAAACAAACTTTGCGATATCGATAACCGATCAAGTACGTTCGCGCGCGGCACGCGAAAAAGATCGTGCGATATAAAACACGGCGAAGGATATCGTACGACACTGCAACCACCCGATCGAAACTTTAAACGATCGTACGATACACGCGTAGGCCCGATATCCGATCATGCGAACACGTTGTTCACTGGACGAGATGAAATGAATCGTGACGTCACGCCATCTTGAAAAATTCAACGGAATTTAATTTCACTCCCGGATTATTAAATTTCGACTGCACCGTGATGCAATTTAACACCTTTATTACACTCATTAGGTTTAAAACGACCAAATCAGAAGGTTGCGTGTTCAAATCACGTCGGGGTCACCACTGTAGCGTTTCCTGGTTCACCGTTGTAATTAGTATTACTTTCAACGATTACAGGAGAGCACTAACATTTATAAATCACGAGGTATTGAAAATAAAAATTAATTATTAACTAAAATCTTTAATAATACCCGAAATTATAAAAATAAACGATTATAAAATACATGTATATGAACGGCAGAAAAAGAGAGACCGAGATGCGCGTGCATACTCCGGAAACGTCAGGTTGACGACTGGCTAACTTTATTTGCTTCGTCCGGAGACGACTACGGTTCTTATCGATAAGCGAACTATCGATATTAATATCATTAATTACTTATCAAATTAATTGCTTATATTTAATTTGTGGCGGTTATGCCGCTACAATGTTACCGGCATCCATTAGTACATCGGTTTTAGATAATCGTGATCCCTTAGCATGTGTTTTGCAAAAGTATATAATAATCTGCATAATGTTTGTCTTCTGATCGATAATGTATATTTGGACATATTTTAATAGCTTGTATAAACGTATTTTTATGCATTTTTTGTTTAATTCGGTATTCTTAAACTGTTTTTTATTTAGTGTATCTATTTTAAATGTTTTATATATTGTTTATTATTAGCGGCTTATTTTTCTTGAAATAGAGTTTGTATAACGTTAATAATGTACTTTTATATATTTCTCGTTTAATTTCGTGTTTTTAAACTTTTTTTTTTAATGTATTTATTTTAACTATATATTAATTTATTATTAGCGTTCTTTTTTCCTTGAAAAAGAATTTGTATAACAATAATAACGTATTTTTATACATTTCTTGTTTAATTTGGTGTTTTTAAACTGTTTTTTTTTATTCAGTGTATTTATTTTATATATTCGTTTATTAGCATTTTCCTTGAAATAGAATTTGTATAACATTAATAACGTATTTTTATGCACTTTTTTTTAATTGTTTTTTATTTATTTAGCACACTGTATTTGTATTATTTTATATATACGTTTTGGTATTCATAATATTAGCGTTTTATTTTACCTTATCTAGAATTTGTATAACATTAAAAAACGTTTTTTGTTTAGCGTCAGAATAAATAGTTTTTTACTAATTTTAATAAATAATTTATAATAGTAAGTAAATTTTTATTTCTTTCAGTGTGGAATTGTTCTTTTATTTTGATTTTTAATATTACGGCGATCATTTTGTTTGAAGAATATACGGAGTTTTATTATTTTAAATACAAAATTAACGATAATGGTAAGTACATTTTTATTTCACTAAGTTCAGAATTTGATAAAATTCATATTATAAAATTTTAATTCGCAAACGTGCATGAACCATCTTCATTTTTATCATTGGTTATTACAATTTACTACAATCGTTCATATTTTGCTTTAAAAATATAAATCATCTGTGAATAAAATATAATTAACTTCTATTTCAACGAAAGTTAAACTCTAATAATAATAAACGAATTTATTAAATAATTAAACTAAACACATTACGTAAAAAACAGTTTAAAAACACTAAATTAAACGGGAAATGTATAGAAATACTTTATTAATATTATACAAATTCTATCTCGCGGAAAGTAAAACGCTCATAATAAACGATTATATAAAATAATTAAAATAAATACACTATGTAAAAAACAGTTTAAAAACACCAAATTAAACAAAAAATGTATAATCCGTTTATAGAAGTGATTAAAATATACGCAAATACATTATTGGTCGAAAGACATAAACATTATTCAGATTATTATTAGGTACCTTTTAAATCGTCGTTGGGAAATTTACGTTTATTTAAAGGGGTTTAGATAAATCAACAATCGAAACCGTGTACTAAATGTAAAAGTTTTTTAAACATTTTGAAACGATTCGAAACGGTAAATACTTTATATTAAACGGCATTATAACAAAAAAAATTATTTGAAAACATTTTGTTATATTCAAAAATGAAACAACGTAGGGTGATGAGCAAATAAATATAATAATTAAGGGAAATGTGTTAGTTTAAAAATGTTATCAAAATAATCCATTCTGTAATGCACTACTGAGTAAAGTAGATTTCACAAAATATCGTGTGCAACCCACCTACGGATTCATGAAAAGCCACTCACAGGTCTGTAAGACTATGCATGTAAAATAATTAATAATTTGTATAAGGATTAAAATAGTATTTTATCATAATATTCATTATCACATATACACAAACGTTAAACGTACTTTTCATAACACAAAGCTGATAATTGCACCACAGTCGTCGATGACAGTGGTTGAATTTGAGAAACAAGTTTAAAAGTCACGCTATCTAAGGATTTGTTTTACCCACGGTAAATAGAATACACGGTAGGGATCACGCGCAGGCTGCTTAGCAGCTATTACGTCATTGGTGTCCAGTCGAGCTCGACGATGTACAACGTAAACGCTACTTTCGGTTCCTTACTCTAGCTGTGATTATATTTACAATTTTACATTCCTCTCTTTTCGATATAATTAATTTATTTTAATTTTATAACAATTACATTATATCTATTAACATTATTTAACGCAATTAGTATATCGCTGTTTTGTTTTTCAACTTGTTTAAACGCAATAATTTCGTTAAAAATTGTAGTATGAGGCAAGTTTCATTTAAATTTTTGGATATTTTAAATAATACCAAAAATGTGATAAAAATTTATTTATATAAACAAATATTTCACTCACCAAATTTTAGTTATTGCAATTTTATCAATTTATTCCTTTTTTTTCGTCCATCGTCGGTATTTTTGCTTCCGTAGATTGTTCTTTTACTGGACTTCTTTTTGTTTAGCGTCTTAATTCTGATGAATGTTCGTGTTCTGACGAAACAGGAAATGGCGAATTCATCAATCACGATGCTGCTGTATCTCAATTTTAAAATGTTGATCAATGTTTCCATTACCTCTGAATTCCTATTGATGTTATCACTGCCGTAGTAATTGCTAAAATCTTTTTCCATATTATATACTATGTCTGTCCACTGCTCGGTTGGATTCATTAACGCACCCAGTCTGTTTGCTTAGGTGGATCTATTTTTGTTGGATGCCCGTACTCAAAAACAGTATCTAGTCCTTTTTTTTTTTTTACACGATATGCAATGTAACCAGCTAGCATTTTTAACAGATCTTTGTTTTCACCTTCTACTTGGCCTGACTTTTCTTTATCATCCGATAATGTTTCGATCACGCGAGTAAAGTCATTTTCTTCTTCGTGAAAATTTATATCTTTTTCTAATTCTTCGCATTCCGATGATTTACTTTCGCTACCTTTTTCAATTTCATTTATTACGTCGGCGCTTAATGTTACCAGCGCTTCATTCCATGAATTAGCAGTTTTTATTATCGAACCCGCATTTTTGCTAAAAAGAAGGCAATTTAACCTGATAGGTTAAGATTGTATCTTTATCTATAATTTAAAAAAAAAAAAAAAAAAAAAAATTCTTTGATTTACAGCAGTTGGCGAGGGATGATCGTAAAATTTACCCAAGCCTCTAATCAAAAAAAAAATAAGATTCAAGAATATCTCGGTTGCACCTCGCCGACATTATGTAAGAATATCCTTCACAATATAATTCAGAGAACATCCGCTGAAGACTTCGAATAGAAACCTAAAAAGCAATTCGAAATGGTAACAAATTCGATCTACCGATTACCCTCATCGATGTGCACAAATTATACAATTTTTCCAATGTCTCATTCTGTTTCACTAAATTTTTACCAAATGCGTTTTTCATTTCATTAGTTGGATGAAAAGGAATTCTCGAATTCAGCACATCGAAACCGTCATTAATTGTTTTTAAGAATTTTACAACATGATCGTTGCCTGGAAGTGTATAACTAATAGCATCAGCTACTGTTCTTGAAAGTAACTCAGCTGCTATCCGGACTTTTTGTCTCTCGATCCCCGAAAGAAGTAAATGATTTTGATTAATCTTATAAGCAAATTTAAGATCTCCTTGTTTCTGTAATTCAATTAATTTTAGACAAATGTCTTTAGTTACAATTTCACCGCTAGATAATTTGTATCCTTGATCAAGAAGATAATTTCTCAATAGTTTCAACGCATGAGGAACATCGTAAAAAGCCCAGATCTTACGATTTTCACAAAGCGGATGCGTAGGTCAGCCATAAGTTTCCTATTTGATGGGCCCATGTCACGTACAAACGCACGAACTTTGAATCCTGTAGATTCTATCATTCTAATGACTTCAAAAAATAAATTTTTATCCATTGCACAGTCAAAGTTATAATATATGGGTTGTGTCCATTTTTCAACGAGGCTACGAATAATCATAACCTGCACGTAAGAATGAGGACCGCGGATTATATCCGAAATGCGGTCGTAACATATATCAGATTGAACTTTCATTTCATCGAATGAAAGTACAACATCTTTTTCAAAGTCCGTAAATACTCTTGAATGTGATGTCAAAATATTCAAACTTAAATTTATAAAACCCGGGGCAACTACAAATTCGTTCAAACGACGTTTTATAGTCACTTCACTTGGAATGGGATACTCATAGGCTTCTTTTACGAAGTTGAAAGATTTTTTTGAAATACACCTTAACGATATTGCCTTCGATATGTCGTCAGAAGACCAGCTGGAACATTTTCCACTAACGATTACTTGTTGTTGACACTTCGAGAAAGTTCCTTCAACGCTTTTAGCCAAACTTTTAAACTCGTAATTTCAGCCTTCGCTGTCTCCAAATCCTTTAAAAGGCTTTCATTAGTTTGTTTTAAGGAATTATTTTCTAACTGTAATTTAATAAATTTATTATTATCGCTAATATCAGAGTTATTGGATGAACAAATTTCATTATTTGTTAAACCTATGTCTTTAGCGTTGCTTCCTAACAAAGAATTTACAACTTTTTTAGACTCACGTTTGTTATACCTTTCACTTCGTTCATTTTGAATATCTGACTCGCATTCAATTAATGTTGGTATTCGCAAATGAGGAATCGAATCCTTTTTTAAATTTTTCTTTGGTTTATACCCAAGCAATTCTGATCTCAAATCACGTTCAAAATCATTTTCATTAAAGTGACGAGAACAAACGCGGGCAGTTTCAATATTAAAGTCATCAGCTCTTTTGCTCATATGTAACTACTGTTTCCGTACAGCTTTATCTTTGGGAAACCGATGAAAACTAATTCCTAATTTATGAGCGTTTCTGCCATGATTAGAACACCCAGCGATGACACAACAAGGCATAATAAAAATATTAATAATAATAATATAGTATCAAAACGATCTAACCATTTCTATGTTGATGACGTAATATATGTATAAAAATTGATAACATAGGCAGTATTAAACGAAAAAAAAACACATAAATTGCATAAGTTAATTTGTTGACCGTAATAAAAAATAAATAAAAAAATACTCGAACAAGCGGCGACAGAAGCACGAAATAATACGGAAGAACACGCGAAACAACGGAACGACTACTACACTACAGTCGACTGTCTGAACTAGTGGGCACCGGTGACGTCAAAATTTCGTTTGACTACTGCGCAACTAGTTCGTGATACCTACCGTGTATTCTATTTACCGTGGTTTTACCCATTATTATCAGCGTATTCTTCTCAAAATACTTAATTGAATTTTTTTTTTCGTGAATCCATTAATTTAAATGAATACTTAATAATAACTACATATTTTTTTAGCAGGTTGGTGTATTAATGAATATTTTCTTAAAACAATTATATATATATATATATATATATATGTATGTGTGTTTGTGTGTGTGTGTGAACAACCGAGAGAGAGACTTTTTCGAAACAAAATTCACCAAACTCAATATCACCAGACATATGTATGAAATTCAACAAATTATTAAGGAGTTAAAGAATAATAAAATAGCCGGAAAGGACGCTATAATTGTAAAAATGTGAAGGATGTAGACCGTAAGATAATCAAAATTTCATGAAATATGGAAATTCGAGAATGTACCTGTTGATTGGAAAATTCCACTTCGTAAAAAAAGAGATAGAACTAACGTTAATAATTACCGAGAAATATCACTTCTGCCAGTAATTTATAAAATTCTTTCAAAAACCAAGCAAAGTATATTAGAATATCAAGTAGATAAACAACTCTGAGAATGCCAGGCTAGTTTTAGAAAAAAAATATCTTGTTCAGAATAGATACTCAATTTGAAAGTAATAATGAAATATAGAAGGTTGAAATACAAAAATATTATCGTGACTTTTAATTTTAAGAATGAATACGATTATGTAAATAGAGAAACATTATTTAACATATTACACGAATTGTGTGTTGATAATAGATTTATCACCCTCGTTAAGCATTGATATCAAAAATTAAATTCTTAGAAGTACAAAAACCTTTCGAAATAAGAACAGGATTAAGAACAAGGTGATGGATTATCTCCGTTGTTATTATGTAACTGGGAAATTGTGTTCTATAAAAGATAATCAACGGATGTAGAATTAAAACAAAGGAAGATGTTCAGAAAAGTAGGCTAGGAACACAAATAACCAGGGCGCGGATTTTTCTACACAATAAACTGGCATTATATGCATTTAAAGCTTAAAAATATGCAAGCAAAAATTGAACATGTAATTGAATTTTTAAACTTGTATAATTACATATTTAAGTTAATGTACGCAACTATATCCATTTTTAAATTTTCAAGAGTAAATGGTTGGCGGTTAACTGTCGAAACATTTTTAAATAACGAACATGATGTAAATAGTGCATATTTTAAAAAACCGATTTCTTCAGGGGAGTAATTTTCTAACTGATTCAGAAGTGCAACATCATCACCATTGAAAATACAACTGTGTTTACATAATATCATCCTGAAAAATCAGTATAAATTACAAATTAGTGCTTGGAACAAAATTTATGTGGTGATGAAACTACTTTAATTTTTCTTGTCCTGTAAAACCTATTTTATTAATACACGGAGCAAAAATTTACACGATTTTATTAACTTTTTCATATCTTGATAATTTTAATATTTATACCTACTAAACTGAACGAAATATAAATTGTTTACTTGGGCTTTTATCCAAAATTTTCTCTAGTTTGTTATTAACAACTTGAGCTCCTACCACTACTACTTAACTGCAGTTGCAAGTTTTTTATTTTTTTGACCGCATCTTGTATGAATAATTTTGAGGTTTGCATATATATTACAGTATTACCAATTATGGAGAAATTAACATTTATATACGTCAGTTGCTTTTTTAAATTATAGCAAAACATATGTTTTGTATTATTCACTTAAACAGCATTTTCTTTTAATGATTCAATTACACTTTCAACTTTATGATAATGACTCGCATAGGTTCTGGTGGCAGCGGTAAATTTAGATACATTTGTTTAAATTTCTGGCTTCTATATGGTGCATTTAAACATATTTTTAATATTTGAAATAAATTAATCAATATTTGGATAAAGATTCCTTACAGATTCGCATAGTCCATGAGAGCGAGACAAGTAATGTGGATCATCTTCGGATAAACGACTTTCAATGTATCTCCAGCTTTTTTCATGTATGGTACACCATCTGTTACCAACATTAGTACTTTATCGTATTAAATTCCATGTGGCCATAACAAATTCATTGATTCATTGAAAACTTTGTAATTGTTTGATGATTTACTTTTTCTAACTGTTCCAAATTTAATAGAAAACACGAATCACTATCACTAGAATTACCTTGCAATGTTCTTACTAGTATACATACAATATATCATCGACCACATGAATCTACTGTTTCATCTATAGAGAAACCCATGCATACATAATGATTTGCAACAGAAGCCCTAGTTGTTTCCACGATATCACTGTAATGTGCCGGTACATAGTTCTTCCATATAGTCGATTCATCTGGCAGTGGATGAGATACATATGTAGAAAAAAATACTTAATACTTTTGGTATTCAGTTTTAGTCAATAAAATTGAAGAAACATTTGAAAAGAAAAGAGTCCCTTCTGCTGTCTTCCTCGATGTACAGCAGGCTTTTGATAAAGTCTGGCACCCGGGAGTATTGTACAAGTGTAACAAGATACTACCAAGTCAGTACTACAGTATTATTAAATCTTACTTAGAAGATAGATACTTTCGAGTTGTGGTTAATGGAAATGAATTATCAATCTACAAAATTGAAGCGGGTGTCCCTCAAGGAAGTGTACTTGGTCCTTTTCTATACCTGCTGTTTACGTATGATATGCCACAAACTGAAAATACATTATTAGCAACTTTTGCTCATGATATGGCGCTCATGACAGCAGATGACAGTCCAGAAAAGACAACAAAAAGTCTACAAATTGCGCTGAATAAAATTACCGAATGGTCGCATAACTGGAAAATACTTATAAACGAAAACAAAAGTAACCACATCATTTTTACAAAACGAAAAATAATGCGTCATAATTATCACTTATCTGTAAATGGCAAACGTGTACAACAAGACAAATCCATCAGATATGTTGGAGTACACTTAGATGAAACTCTTACATGGCTTAATCACATCAAAGTGAAAATAGTGGAGCTAAATCATAAAACAAGGTAGCTTCATTGGTTGCTTAACTAAAAGTTGCTAACAAAATATTACTTTATAAAATGGTGTTAAAGACAATATGGATGTACGCAGCTGAACTTTAGGGATGTGCGTCCAAAAGTAATGTGAATAAGATTCAGCGCTTCCAGAATAAATTACTTCGCTCGTTGATGGGGGTACCATGGTATATATCTAACCAGACACTACATAAGGATCTCGGAATCAAATATGTAAATGAAGAAATACAACAATGAGTCAGGAAACATATGTCGAGACTAGAAGTACACGGAAATTCCCTCGCAGCGAAATTACTGGTACAATCAATAAGCCCAAGGAGATTAAAACGAAAAAAATGACTGATTTGGTCTAGTCACCGAATCAGCAGATCTCGGATCATGCTGATGAGCGTGTCCGAAATTTCATGACATACATAAGTCAAAAAAATTTAGTGGATGGCCTCATTGGTCAGTTCTAGATGAGAAGAAATTTAAAAAAAATAATTACTGAATGGTATATTATTTGAAATCATTACCATAAACCATATACTCTGTTAAAAAAATAAAAGATTTTACAACATGGGATTAAAATTGTAATTTTCTGTTTAAAAAAAATATTTTAGAATATGGAATTAAAATTATAATTTTTAAATAAATTTTTCCTAATATAATATTTAGAAAAAAAAATGATGAAATGAATGTTAACTATCACATACAGGTAGAAACAATAATTCTGAACATATTTCATAAACATCTACACAATTCCTTGTGTTTTAGTTATTTATAATTTTACTTTACTGTTTTCTAAATATGTTTGTCAATAAAATCTTTTTCTTTATGTAATCCGATTCATTTTAATATCAGTTCCAGAAAAACAGTAAGGAATTGAAATATTTCTTTGTATCCACAACCGATCAACATAATTCAGCAGGAAAAGGAGGTACAAAGCTGTCACGAAGGTCCATTATCTAATTACATTTGTCAACAAAAATTTCAACAGCACCCTCTTATATAGTTAAAATATAAGTTTAAAATTCAGAATAAAAAGGTCGTACAGTACTGTCGCACAGGTAGAAACATTAAACATATACACAATTTGTTTTATGTTTTATTTATTTATATGGTTTTATGCTATGTTAACTCAAACTAGACAAAAAACGAATCTCTCATGTGTGTATACTAAATGTGGAGCTGACGTTTGCGTTATAGCGAGTTACCAACTGCGCTATTAAAAAAAAACTCCATCTTCTCAGGATCACCCTATATATATATCTGTGTGTGTGTGTGTGTGTGTGTGTGTGTGTGTGTGTTAAAAAATATGACCCATCTGTGCCCAGCAGTGAACACAACATGGCAACCTTGGTCAAAGGTCACCCGCAACATTATCAAATCAGAGACAATTCTTCATAAGGCTCAGCTTCCCTGACTGGTTGATCTGCATTATCAGTGAATGAAATGATCCGCCCAATAATAGAGATAATTATTGCGCAATCGGGTTATCATTCTGAAGTTGTTCAGTCAGTCTGTTTCAAGTCTTGTTGCAGTTAACATGTGTTTTGGATGAAACCGTTTCAGTATTCAAATATTTATTTATTATATAGAAGTGTTTATTTTTCTTACTGTAAATTTTGTGTATTTCACGAAATTGTAATTAATGGAAAAAACATTGGCTGTTCTTTGCGCGGTACTTCAATTCTTTCTGTTTAAATTTAACTCGATCAAATTCTTCATACCAGCATTATTTCCAAGTTCTAGTTTTTCATACCTAAGTCCTCCAGGCTGTATACAGAATTCAAACTGAAATTAACAATTTCCATCACGTAAGTGTTCAATATCGTTTTTTGTTTCATTTAGCTTTTTAAGGCAATTATATATATATAATATATGTGTATATATATTATATATATTATATATTATATATTATATATATATTATATATGTATATATATTACATATATATATATATATATATATATATATATATATATATATATATATATATATATATATATAATATATATAATATGTGAATGTCTATTTTATATATATATATATAATGTATATATGTATATATACACACATACATGTGCATTTTATATATATATATATATATATATATATATATATATATATATATATATGTATATATATATTCATAATCGCCGTATTGTTCATTGTGGTTTACATACAAAATGAACTAGCAATCAAAGCACTATTTGTATGCGACATATATGAGCATATATATGTATATAATGATGGAAATTTTTTATGTCTCGTGTTGGTTTGGAATCTAGACCGACGAATTAACCTCTGACAACTATGCCACCGCCAATATATATATATTTTATGACGATCTAAGACGATGGGGGTACTGATGAAAAAAATAAAATTAAAATAAAAATAAAAATAAAATTTCGACAATAATTAACGTAATATAATATCGGTCAATAACCAAGGTATTTCCATCAGGATAGTTTTAGATCGTCAAAACTGATAAGTTACATCGAAAGTTACTATAACAATCATAATAAAGGGAATAACCGGGGAAATAAGCATAATAAACCAAGTATGAATATGCCAGGCTATTAAAGGAAATCCCAAAAGAACGGCGGGTAGAGCCAGCAGCGCGTGGCCACATGTATGTGTGTATGTATAGAGACATATTCGATATCGATATTCGTTCGTTAATTGTTAAGCTTGTCGGTTATTCTAGTCTAACTTCTCTTACGTCGATGATGGTAACTACTGGTCACTCTCTCCAAACTCCCGTGGTTCTATCTCTTTAAGAAGATTAATCGTAAGGTAATTGTACTCATCAGTAGATTGCGATTTGCACATCATTTATTGCCTGTCCGTCTTTTCCGTATGCAGCTTAGAGAAAGTCTATCCCCTCCATTCTGAACAGTCTACAACCCCGATCATGTCTTTTTTGAGTGCTCTGCTGTGGCGACTTTGCGTTCGGAGCTTTACCGTGTCTTGCTGCGTTCTTCGAGTATTACACCGCCGTATAATGTATCGTCCCTTCTACATCTGGATAATCTATTCCCCCATATAGCGACGTTTCTAGAGAGAAATCAGCCATACTTTATTAAGATAGTCCACAGTATTACGTTGGGTAAGCTGTAAAGGCACCCCCATTATAAAAAAAAATAAAAAATAAAAAAAAACAGACTAATTATCAATTTATTTATCGAACGGCGTTTATCGAGAATGAAGCACAAATAAATTATTTTGTTTTTCAACTTATTAATATTTACTGTCGAAGCTGATCAACAAGAAAATTTATCATTACTTGGGAGAAGAACACAACGTATAATACCCGCTGGTACATACCCCCGTATATTAAGAAATATAACGGCATCGTTGCTAATACACGTAGAAAGAATTTTATATTAGAAATCGAAATGGAAGCAAACTAACCCTTTCAGTCGTACGTTATAATTATAGAATTTCGAAAAAAAAATTATAAATTTTACGCGCGGGTGTTTATTACGCTCTTGGGCGAATAATTTTCCACCACGTATTTATGTAATAAATATTTTTAAAAATGGAGACGTTTCACGACAAACGGAAAATAAAAAAATAAAATTTCATGTTATAGCGGATATTCGGCGAAAGGGTTAATAAATAAAATCACATTTAAACGTTGAATTTTTTTCTCTGTTCTAGAAAAGTTTGCTAAGATTGCGCGGTCTGGTGGAATACTAGCAGATGATTACATAGAATTAACCTCTATATATATATATATAATATATATATATATATATATATATATATATATATATATATATATATATAGCGATGTTACGATAAACCGTCGACGGTGTATCTTCATTATCATCAGTAAAGTTTTAAAATAGTATTTTGTGCAATTGATGAAATAAACGATTGAAAAAACACGAGATTTATTTCATTATTCAATATCTATCGTCGATGAATATCCGACTTGAAATCTTTTTCTTTATATAGATTCAGTCGACCGAATTTATTAATTTTCTTCTATATTACTAGATAGGATTAATTATATAATAGACGCAGGTGGTAACGTAGTAAAATCGAGCGTAGCTGGGAAAGAGAGAAAAAAATTATCGTACAGGTTGCTCGTGCCGGAATGAGCGTATTCTCAAAAAGAAAAAAAAAAATAATTAAAGTCGAACAAGATGTGCATCGGCTTTTAGGAAGGAAATCTGAACTTTTCCCGAGTTCTATATCCGTAATACCCACACTAAATTAAATCGGCGCTGATTTACGAACATTATAATTACGAGGAACACTTCGAATTTTTTTTTTCCCATCATACCGGCACCAAAGCTGCTATGAAACAACGGTGTGATGAATAAAATATGATTAATCTAACGTATCCAGAGTGAGACAATTATAGATTCTCGTAATAACAGTATCGTTAAAATTAGAGCGCTGAATTATCGGGTTATTTTGATTACTAATACGTAAGTTTATTATTCAAATTTTAATCGATATTCCGAAATTGTTTAAAATCGTTTACTCTCTCGCGATTTGAAATATTTCTTTTTCGAGTTATCGAAAGAGCATCTCTGTGCACCATCTCCTCATTTATAATCGGTTTCGTACGATTTTGTCAGTGTACGTAGATAAATGACTTCAGTCGACATGTGGCTTGCCCATTGTATTATTGAATTTTCATTTTTTTTTTTTAATAACACAACACGCATACGTAATGTTAAAACCAGTTTTAAAATTTGCTTCTAAAGCATCTCATATTGATCTGTTATTTAGCAACCGGTATATAATTGTCTTAATGTTTAATAGTAGAAAAGAATAAATATATTTCATAATGATATACAAATAACAAGGGGTTCATAAAGTTAAGTACCTTATATATACCTGAACAGTTTAAATAGTATTACTAAATCTGGAAAATTAATGAATTTCATAATGATATACAAATAACAAGGGGTCATAAAGTTAAGTACCTTATGTATACCTGAACAGTTTAAATAGTATTACTAAGTCTCGAAAATTGAGATGTTATGCTACAGGAAAAAATAAACGAAAACTTGCAAGAAAATAATAAATAAAATATGGTAAACACAAAAATATACGAAGTACATATGCACATATATATATATATATATATATATATATATATATATATATATATATATATATATATATATACATATATATATACGCACATTGCACACATATTAACTACACGAAATAAATGACATAGACGCATCGTAAATTTGATGTATGTTCCTCCTATTTTAACACAATCTTCCCATCCATATTCATGATCTGTTTGATTATCATTCATTGTATATATGTTAAATAAAATAGGACACTTAGTATGCATGCCTGACGTACTTCTTTTTCAGGCTGAATCGGAATATTTTATTAAACCTTTTCCTTCGTGCATTGTCTTCTCTTCATTCTCTATTTTTGTCCACGATGGTGGTACAATATTTCTGCTTTCAGGTTGTTTTATTACTTTATTTTCCCGAATGTGTGAGTCATCAACGAAATTTCCTCATAATTTTCGTAATCTTGCGGTATATAAGAATTAAGATCGGGTTTTTCTGCGCTGATGATAATAATTTGACTGGTCTGAATTCGGAAATACTTTTAGGCGGAGAATTATGCAAACCTGTCAGAAAAAAAAAATCGCAGACACGTTGTTACAAACGGAATTGACGATTTATGGGCAGCAGATTAGATTTAGTAATTATAACAAATTATGAAACAGAAAATAGAGGATATAAATATATAGTTTAATTTTTTATAATGTGGAATGTAGTGAATTTTTTTTATAAAAAATCAATTGAAAAATTAGTTAAATCACTAACGTCAGGATTTTTCGAATACTTATTTTTCATTTATACTTGTGTAAAATTGTGTTCTTTAAAAAATTTTTGCGTTTGTATGTTTTTATATTTTATATTATGCATTGTGACAGTAAATGAAAATTTAAAATTCTATCAGTATAGAACTTTTGCAGAATCCAGAAAACGATATTGAAAAAAATAAATAAAAAAACAAAATCCAGCAAACAAATATATGTCTAATATATATATTAAATTTCGACAATTCAAAAAAATAAATTAATAACAGAACAGACAAAAAGAATAACATTTTATGGCATATAGTTTCACCGTCGCCATCATCAGATGTTTTTTAAGTAATTATTTTTAATTTATACTTGTAAAATTGTGATTTTTAAACAAAAATTTTGTTATCACTCGATAATGACGTAAATGCCGAAAAGCTTTGTATTTTTTACGAGAAAATAAATGTTAGTGATTTAACTAATTTTTCAATTGATTTTTTTTTCGTTACAAATATATACTAACCGTTATAGTTTTTCTCGAAATTTTTTTGGGCTTGAAGCTCTGAAGAAAAAATACGGAGTTTCTGTAACGAAAGCTTTTGGAAATATCGTAGAAAAAATGAGAAAAGTAAAACATAGAACACCGAAAATTTTTACACACCGATAAAGGTCTATTCAGAAATAAAATGTTTTATTCGACGTTACATTAATATGACGTAAAATTATATCACGCTGAAAAATCATCGATAATAGAAAGATTTAACGGAACGTTAGTCAGAAAAATGAAAGTTCTCTTCGAATATCGACGAAATTTTAAACGGATACGATGTATTGCAAAATTTGATAAATCGATATAATCATCACGATTTTTACAGAACAATTCAAACGACACCGCCGAGTGAAGTTAATAACGAACACGAATTACGAAAGAAAGACCGATAAGGTTGGAGATCGTGTAAGAATTAGTGTAAATAAAAAAAAAAAAACTTTCAAAATAAATATAAAAATAATTAGTCCAGAGAAATATTCGTAATTAACAAAGTACTATTTACATCGTCTAGAACGTACAAAATTCAGGATTTAAACAAAAAGTTGATTGTCGGTAGTTTCCACATGCGAGAACTTCAAAAAACAGCTTTCTAAAAATATATATTTTTTTTAGATCACGAACCACCAGAATATTTATTTTTTAAGGCTTTATATGCGAAAACGTCACCATCTGAATTTGACACTAAAAATTATAAAATTAACCGCATAATGATATGATAAATGAAAAATAGATTTCAACCGAAAAAGAAGTACCTAAAAATAGCGAAAATTACGTACGGAACAGATTATGTAATTATTTTGTCAGATATCGTAACGTTAATTAACGACTTCCGTTTTCGTTTCCTGTTCCGATTCGCTTAAGTACGTTAATTTGCGTTGGATTTACATTGTCAATTTTAGTACATGGAACGCACAAATTTTGTACAGAAAAAACCAATAAACACGCGTCAATCGAATTATTAGCACGCGGTAAAATTAATTCTATAGAGGAAAAATACGCTAGCGATTAAAAACGTTGAAATTACTAACGACGATGTTTGACAACGAGAAGTAAAAAAGTGACGAAAAATTAAAAAACGATATTTTAAACGAAAAACCGAATATTAAAACTGCGATAAGAAAATGACGTCATTGTCCTGATGAAAAACATAAATAGGAAAATTTAACTTTTCTAATTTATTAATATCCTGTTATTACATAGCGCGTAATCAACAGTTTGGGGCTCAATCTGTTTACTTCAGAGAAATTAAACTCATGGTTGGGGATGTGATATATATATATATATAATATATATATTGAATGTGCATAGATATATTTCACTGAAATCAAGCTGAATATTTATTAGTATTTCTCACTCTTACATCATTTCCTATATTCTGTTTTTCAATCGTAAACCTACACAAGTGCTACCGCTTCCTCTCGCATTCCTTAAAAAAGAAAAAAAAACAATTAGAAAGGTAACTATACCGCATCTTGGATCTGTTGGTGATTTATTTGACAGAAAAAATACCCCTATCTATCCTTTTATTAAAAAAATATTGTGAGAAATGTGATAATTTTCGTATAAAAATTGGGCAACACATTTAAGAAACACACAGATAAAGAAAAATATTCGATGCCTACACATTAACGATAAATTACGTCTTATTTGATTTTATTCGTAATAAATTTTTTAATCGATAAATTTACAGTTTTTTATAAAAAAGTTTAGTTTGTATATTAAAGAATGAAAAAATTAATCTTTACTAATATAAATACGAATACCGAAAATAATAAAATTAGAAACTATAATTTAGAAAAAAAAAAATAAAAAAAAAAATATTGCGAGAAATGCGATAAAGAAATTAATTATAAAAATTGGGCAAAGGCGCCAAAAATCAGATTTGTACACAGGAATTTAAACAGTAAAAACTTGGTGAAATATTTCCGATTAAAAGTGCGTATTTTAAGGAGGAAAAATATAAGTACGAATTTTGCGAAAAACGCGAGATAAAGAAATTAATTATAAAAATTGAACAAGACGCCAAAAATCAAGAGATTGTGCACGCAGGAAATAAACAGCGAAAACTCGATAATATAAAAGTACGCAGTAACTGTTGCTAGCCATCAGCTTCACCTAAACCAAGCTCATATCAGTGAACTCTTAAAATCGGTTGGACTTCAGTTTTCATTAAAGCTTCAGCGAAATATTCTAAAGATAATGCCAACAGTTCTTCCGCCATGGAGCCAATTCAAGCCAGACATTTGCTGGAATCTTGATAATAAACGCAAACCCAACCATGTAATACACGCAACTTTACAACGGATTTTGCTCCGGATGAATCCGGTTTCATATATGTGAAGCGTTATTAAATTCAAAACAACATCGAGACCTTCAATCTTCCGATAATGCTGTCTGTCGTTTCGGCTGAGCTAGTGGCGATTCATACTCCAAATCGTTGATCTCCTACGGAACAATTATCTCATTTGCGCAGATTCCAAGTCTACATTAAAACATATAGAGGTCATAAACTCCGAACAGCTGTTGATCATATTCTTTTCTCGATACCGGAGCTATATAAACGGCAACACAAAGGTCACCTTTGCTTAGAGATTACTAGCCATCGTAAACTCATCTATATATAAGTGCGGAGTATGCTCTATATTCAACCCGGAGAATATTACGATCATGTCGATTCTTCCACAGTCAACCTAGTATTTTGGGATGCATGAAAAAAGACCTCACAGTATGGCCAAAAGTCATTGGGAAAATTTGTCTACCTAGATTGGAAATAGTGGTAAACACAGTGTATGTTGGACAAACACTAAACACCCACTCGTACTTGCTTGGTAACCAGCCACCACCTGTATACGATGAATTTCAAGCGCCATTAACCGTCCAACATATGCCTTGCAAAAAATACGCTCAATATCGTACTAAGGAGATAAGCTTAGCTATCCTAAACGTCTATAACCTGGAAATTCTTACAGACTTTCTCATCCAGACTAATATTATGAATAGCATCTAATTATATGTATTAGAATTAATGATTATATATAGTTGTCGTAATAGCCGCAAAGTATTAAATACGCGTTTAGAAAAAAACAAAAAATCCGATTAAAAGCGTATCTTTTAAAAAGAAAAATCTAAGTATCAATTTGGCGAGAAACATAATAAAAATGTTTTGTACAACAATTGGGCAACGCACCAAAAATCAGATTTTCATACAGAAATTAAGCAACAAAAACTTGGTCATATGTTTGCAATTAAAAATACTTATTTTAAGGGGAAAAAAATAATAACTTTTTTTTTATTTTTTAATTTTTTTATAATGCGGAATGTAGTGATTTTTTAATAAAAAATCAATTGAAAATTAGTTAAATCGCTAATATTTATTTGATTTTTAATATTTATTTTCATTTTACTTGTAAAATTGTGTTTTTTAAAAAATTTTTTGCGTTCGTATATTTTTATATTTATAATTTTACTTTTGGACATCATACATCGCAACAGTTAATGAAAAATTTCAAATTCCACCAGTACACAACTTTTACAGAATCCGGAAAATAGTATTGAAGAAAAAATTAATATAAAAAAACAAAATTAATAAACAAATATATCGATATTAAATTTCGACAAATCAAAAAATAGACAGAACAGAAGCAGACGGCATTTTTGGAGCATATTTTCACAATCGCATATTTTTAAGTAATTATATTTAATTTATATTTTTAAAATTATGTTTTAAAAAGTTTCACTTGATAATGGCGTAAATGCCGAAAAGCTTTGTGTTTTCTTTAAGAAAATAAATATTAGTGATTTAACTAATTTTCAAATGATTTTTTTTTTAAATAATAACTTATTTAGATTATACAATAAAACTGAATTATTTTAGAAAAAAAAAAACGGAAAAAAGAATAATGAAATAAAAATGAGAAATAATTTCAGAAAAATAATGATAGAAAAATTAATTCACATCGTTAAACAAAAAATTTTTAAAGAACTAGACAAAATAAATATAATCGCTAAAAATGAGAAATTTAAAAATATCTACAGCATTTCAAAAAGACATAAATCCAACAACTCTTTTAAATATTAATCACGCTGAAGATATACGAACAAAAAAAATATGTATAACAAAAATAAAAAATTTCGATAATTTAACATATCATACGGATACTATTTTTGACAGAAAATTAAATCAAACGGAAATAAAATAAATTAGAACGGAAGAAAATTATAGACAGATTTAGCGTAAAATTTATTTCAAAAAAATAGGATTTCGTAGTAACGAAAGATTTATATTAGAACATATGAGATGTTGTCGAAGATTTATGAAATATTCAAAGTTATCTGCGCGGAAAATTTTTAACACTTTAATATATTCGAGTGAAGAAAATGAACCAAAAAGTTTATCATCAGGAAAACGGTAACTATTTCAACGTAATAAATAGTATCTTCTTCGTGTCAGGAAAAGGATCTCTATGTGTTACACGGTGTTTGCCCAAGTATTCAGCAAACGCGACGCTGTTTTCATCCAGTTGTATTAGGTCGTTGAAATCGCATTTACGTAGGCAGCTGCTGCAGATGAAAAGATGATGGATGGATTGCTCCTGGCCACATATATATACAGGATGAGCTGTCAGAGATTTTCCACTTCTTCGTGTTATCTCCTTTTCGACCAACCATTGTTCGTAGTCTATTTTGCGAGCGTCATGTTTCGTATTTCAGTTCGGCTCCCGGAGGAAGGTGCTCCTTGGGTTCAATCCATGGTTCGCGATTTTTCTTCGTCCATTCTTCCTTCCCGCGCATTATATCGAGCGGTTTCCGGGCTTACTGTTAATGACTTGATAACTGCCATAAAGCTATTGCGAGACATCAATCTTCGTTTGGCTGGTTTATGTCCAAACATCATATGTCGGCTATCCGTTTCTCGCTTGCTCTTTTCAATGCTGGCAGCTATTTGCCGTCTAATTGCAGGTGGAGCAATACCAGAAAGAATGCGAATTTTACCGACAGATGCCTGTTTTAAACACTCCCCCTTAATAATGCGGCAGATCACGTTTAGCGCGGTTCCGACATGTTTCGCGTGGGTCGAATGTAACCACAGAGTATGACAGCACTTTATGCAACATCTTATTATTGTAAAAAATGCGAAACACCAATGTGTACAAATGTAAACGTGACGAAAAAGTATGTGAACTATGTGTACGGATGAAAGAACACAGTTTAAAAAAAACAACAAATATTGCGAAAATTGTGACAGATAATGTTACAACCGAGAGTGTTAATCACGAGAAAGTTCGCAAGGAAATATATAAATGTGTGAAATATATAAAAAAATAAAATATATATGTTATATCTTTTTTTTATTAAACATATATTTCTTATTTTAACACATGTTCTTACCTATAAACGTATTTACAACCAAAACTAAATGTAACAACTCAAGCCATCCACACACTGTGTTAATACTTTATAATATTTTAAAATTTAGATATATCAATATACAAATGAAACGATGAACATGAATGCGGCTATATAGTATGTAAAAATTATGGTAAAAATGTTAACACAATTCAACACAGAAATAAAACAAAAGGTGGTGGAATTTGCGATATATCTTGTCTTTGTAATGGAAAATCGGATAAAAAAGTTTAAAAAAACATTTGTGGTAAAGATGTTCGGATATAAAAAAAAAAAAAAACTGAAAATTATACATATACGGGAAAAAATATTTACGGCATTCCTTGTTTATATAATGGAAATGCGGTTAACAAAGTTAAAAAATGCACGCATTCCGAAAAATATATTTACTACGATTATAAGGCAAATCAAGAGACAGGAACGCACGAAGCTAATTTAATTAGTGCACAATATTTTAACGGTTTGAAACTTTTATTTTTAAAACGAAAAATTTTGTAAACGGTTGATTTCTAAAGAGCGCCGAGTATCTACATCGAATGCTAACAACGCGAAAGCGTACTATTCGTAATTTATCTTAAAATATTCTGAAACCACACACACAATTAACAGTGCGACAACAATAATGTTTTTAAAGATTTCAGAAATTAAATTCGTAGCATTAATTTTATTGCGTCACTACTCTTTGATTTTCCAAAAAGATATTTGATAAAAGGTGGTTATTTTCCTCAAAAATGAAAAAAAATTATAATAGTCCAATTCTGGAAAAATAAAAATTCTACGATGTAGATTGTAGATTAACGTTCGAAAAACTTTTCTTAAGCGGTATATTCAATTTTCAAAAAGAATTCGTAGAATATCGTAAATCTGATATAGATGATATTTTGCGTAGAGATTGTATAGAATTTAGAAAACAATTTCTAGAAATTGCAAATATCGATCTTTTTCAGTACATTTCGCAAGAATGACTATAGGTCAAAATATTTATACAATAATAAAACAAACCTAAAAAAGAAATTTTTAGCAACTATTCGATTGCCTGGCTAAACACGTTTAAAAATGTGCAACATGCATTAAACAGTGGTGAATTAATATTTGCGTCGCAAAAGTGGACGGATTTGATAATGCAACAAAAATAGTTCAATATCACGATTGTTTCCGGTACGGTTATGTTCAATATGTTACAAAGAAAATACGATAAATAATGCAACGCGAAAACTGCGGGTGATTTATATGAAGAAACTACAGAGAGAGAAGTAAACTATTAAAAGATAATGGATATCATTTGATAGACATATGGGAAAATGTTAGTGGAAACAATAAAAAAATAAAAAAAAGGCTTTAAAAGATAATGCTACAGTTACTAACTCTTCGAGATGATTTTTATGGCGGAAAAACGAGTGCAATTAAATTAAAAGTTTCAGAGAAAAAATTACGATACATCGAAGTGTGTGCACTCTTTAGCAGAAAATTAACCTAATAAGATCTCTATATGGTTCCAATAGCGGAAGAGCGAAAATTAGTAATGGACTCACGGATGAATTCGTATTAGAAAAAGGAGTCCATCAGGGAAGTATATTAAGTCCCACCCTCTTCAATATATATATTTTTTTTTTCTTGATGTGCCATACTCTTCCCAGAGCATTGGCGATCAGATGGCAGCTAGAACTTGCATTCTTTTGCTCCTTGGATAAGATCTTGGATAGCGCTCGTACTGGTCGAGTCCTTGATGTTTTGTATCCAGTCTGTTCTTCGTCTTCCTGCGCTTCGTTTTCCATCAATCTTCCCCTGCATAATGAGCTTTAGGATATCGAATTTTTCTCCTCTGATGATATGGCCAAAATACTTAATTTTCTTATCTATTATGCATTTAACTAGTTTTTTTTTCAGTCTTTGCCATTTCCAGGACTCTTTTATTAGATGTAAGTGACCCATGAGACCTTTATCATTCTCCTATGGAGCCACATCTCCATTGCTTCTAACCGTTTAATTTGATTTTTATTTAGCGTTACTGCTTCTATACCGTACAACAAAATTGGAAATACGTATGATTGTACAATGTGTTGCCTGATGCCTAGGCATAGCGATCTGTTGCACAGTAGATTTTTCATGTTATTGAAGGCTGTTCGGGCGTAGTTACATCTCATTTTGATTTCGGTATTATGATCGAGATCTTCTATGATGTAGCATCCAAGATACTTGAACTTATTTACTCTATCAACAATTTTGTTATTAATGCTGAGTGTGGCCTGATTGAACTGTTTCTTGCTGACCACCATCCACTTTGTTTCCTTTACATTGATGTTTAAATTATACCTTTTCCCAACTAAGTTAAGTTTGTTAACGAGATGTTGGAGGCCTTGAATGTTATCTGCTAAAATAGCAGCGTCATCAGCGAATTTTATTAGTTATTTTTCCATTTATCCGAATTCCACACGGTAAATCAGAGATAGTATCTTTGAATATTTGTTCCGCATAAAGATTGAATAATAATGGAGAAAGGATACATCCTTGTTTAACACCCCGTTGAACTTCAATCTTTATCTTATCTTGACCCGGTCCCAATATTAATTCTGCTTCTTGATTCCAGTATAGGTTTTTAATAATTTGCATATCATTCTTGTCAATTCCGATACTTTGAAGGATTTCAATTAGTTTATCATGTTGAACATTATCGAACGCCCGTTCGTAATCTATAAAACAAATGAATGTATCCTTGTTCATTTCTCTATTTTTTTTGTAATAAAATGTTCATTGCTGTTAGCGCTTCTCTAGTCCCAACACAAGGACGAAATCCAAATTGCATGTCTGAAAATTCAAATTCACATTTTAATCTAATTCGCTGATGAATAATCCTCAGAAAAGATTTTAATAGTGACTCATAAGGCTAATAATTCGATAGTCTCCACATTCTTTTGGGCGCTGTTTCTTGGGTATCAGGACGAATGAGGATTTGAGCCAGTCCACTGGAATCTCTCCAGAACTATATATTTGATTGAAAAGTGCAGTTAATTTCTTAATACTGTCATCATTTAACAATTTGATTATGTCTCCTGGAATTTTGTCCGGGCCAGTTGCTTTCTTCGGTTGTATCAGTCTAGTTGCATATCTTACTTCCGATTTCAAAATTGGTAAGCTCTGCTCTCAGCGATTATTGCAGTTATAGTTGTTAGATCTGGATAGTTTCTTCAAGTAAAACTTCCAGATTTTCTCTTTGTCCTTCTTTTCGATAACCGGTACGCCGTCTTTGTCTACTAATGTAGCGGACCTGTATCGTAAACCTTTGTCTGTCATTGATTTGATTTGCTTATGCATCTTAAATGCATCGTTTTTTCTGGCTAATACTTCAATTTCTTTACACTGTTCTTCCATCCAGTTATTTTTAGCTTGCCTAATTTTCTTTTTTATTTCCTTATTTAGTTTATTATACAGCGTTAAATTAGCGTTGTTGTAACTCCTCCTTTGGTCCATCAAGTTCATAATTTCATCGGTCATCCATTTCTTCTTTTTGATGTTGTCTTTCTTTAAGTGATCTTGGCAAGTAGTTAATTGCTTGATTCAGTTGTTTTGTTGCGAGTTCTGTGTTTATTTGTTTCAATTTGTCATTTAACTCTTCAGACATCTTAGTTTTCACATCTTCTGATCTTAATTTGTTTATGTCTATACTATTTCCATAATTGTTGCTTCTCTGTGTCTTCTCGAAATCCAGTCTAAGTTTTGCCACCAATAGGTTATGATCAGAATTTATTACATATAGTGAGTGGATTATATATAGTAACGACTATTTGTAAAGTCGGAATCGTTTAAAAATGTTTACGTCGCTCGCTATGACTTGCCAAAGGTGGCAGGTCATCGATTTTCAAAAATTCGTAGCTCGACACCTATCGATCGTAACGAAAAATAGTTTTCTGTTTCGTATCGGTCATTTTAATATCTACCAAATCGATTCTATCGAAATTTTTCCAAAATCGAAATTTAAATAATTAACCCCCCTTCAACCCCCTAACCACCCTGAAATTTTTTTAATTTTTCTCGCCGTAAAAACCATCGTTGAACTTCAACGAACATTTAAAAAAAAAATTGGCCAAATTGGTCCAGGCGTTGTTGAGTTATGCGGTTACAACGTTTAGCGATTCATTTTTATATTATAGATATATAAACAATAGCGTTAAAGTGCTAAATGAAACAAAAAACGATATTGAACACTTAAGTGATGGAAATTTTTAATTTCAGTTTGAATTCTGTATTCAGCCTCTAGTAGTTATGTACAAAAAATTATAACACGAAAATAATGCTGGTATGCAGAATTTGACTGAATTAAATTTAAACAGAGAGAATTGAAGTATCGCGCAAAGAACAGTCAATTTTTCCTATAACATATGTTTTGCAGATGTTATTGGCTCTTCGAATAAGACATAATTTGCTAAAGATAATTGATCCAGCTGGAAACCATTATGGTCAGTAATAATACGAACCAGGGGCGGTTTCTCCCACTGTTGCAGGTTTGTGCAAACCGATTCCAAATTGATCAAATAATATAAAACAAATTATTAAAATATGAATTGAAAACGATTTTCTGCTGTACAAAAATTATTTATATAAATAAATTTTTCGTCATGGTTAAAAAAGAATGTTGTGCGTTGAAAATGGAAATAATGTGAGAAGTATTCCAAATCCAATCGATGAAATGAATAACGATACAAACAGGGTTTAATGGAGAACATGTATCTGTGTAGTGATAAAAATCAAATAAAAATCGTTGCTAGTAGATGACTCAGTTTGCACTTCGAGTACAAACTTTTCACATCGACTGTTTTGAATGGTGAAACTGTTCCAGAAATGTTAGACTATGGTCTTCCATAAGCAGTTATATTAGCGATTGCGGTATGGCAAACCGATAATCTCATCTACTAGACTGTACAATTGGGTGGCCATGAAAGCTAGATTCGCTGCGTGTGTTACGTTTAATGCGAACTATGTGTTCGCGTATATTCTTAGTAAATACTTGTACCGGCTCTCACGCAGTCTACGAACGCATACAGAATAACAACTTGTCCCGGACGTTGCACACAAGTAAATTAACACGTTTTTCTCTTTCAAATGATAGTGATGATTATTTTACTCTTGCTTAATATCACGTATTTTATATCATCGGTAGTTTTGGTTGGTATTATTGTGCGTTCTTTGTTTTTTTTCTGTTTCATTATTTTATCACGTTTTAACTTGCACCGTCTCTATATATATACAATCTTTGAACAGTGTCGAAAATATTTTTGCAAATCCCTTTAATGGACTATCATATTCAGAGAAGAAAGAAATTATGGTGCGAACCAGCCTACAGACTGATACACTAATGATTATATACATAGACACGCACACACATATATATATATATGTATATATAAGTATACATATATATTTGTATATACCTATATCAATATACTGCTGGATGTAGGCATTACCCAAACACATCCAACGTCTTCTATCTTGAATTAATTCTTGTCCATTTCTCAATATGATCCCTCCACGTAAGTCATGGGACTTCCTCATGTACGGCGACTGTCGATTATATATATATATATATATATATACATATATATGTATATATATGTATATATATGTATATATATATGTATATATATGTATATATATGTATATATATATATATATATATATATATATATATATATATATATATGTATATATATATATATATTTTTTTTAAATTATAGATAAAGATACAATCTTAACCTATCAGGTTAAATAAGCATCAATTTAAAGGAGTGTAGCCTGATCTAACATATGTTAATGTATTAATCAAGCCAATGGGTTTAAAGTCAATGGCCCAGTGGCCATGACTTTTGCCATTCTGTTATTGTATCTGCACTTTGTAATTATATAACTAGATCGACCGGGTGATGCCTCTTCAGCCGCCTGACGTCTAGTTCGGTATCGAGCAATTGACTGGCTTCCACGTTGACGTGTTGCTGTAACCACTTCCTGTGGGCAGTTGCGTGTCTTCCAATTTCTTCGTTAACGAACGGAATTTGTAGATCTCGATGCACATCGTCATTTCTAGAATAACGATACGCGTCGACAATCGCTCTTAATATCACATTTTGTCTGGCCTGGATCTTCGCTCTGTTAGACCTACTGGCACAGCCCCATAATTGCAGGCCATAGGTCCATATTGGCTTTATAATCTGCCGGTACAGTAAGCATTTGTGTTCTACATCCAGCTGCGACTTCCGTCCGATAAGCCAATAGAGTTGTTGTGTTGTTTTCTTTATCTGCTTACTTTTCATTCGGACATGTACTTCCCATGTCAGTCGCTTGTCTAGGTGCATACCAAGATACCTGACTGAGCTAGCCTGTGGAATAGGTTCGCCTCCCAAGTATACTTGGTAGTGCGCCTCTGTTCGACGGTATGTGAACATTACGTGTTTAGATTTTTCTTCATTGATCCTTATTTTCCACTTTGACGCCCATTCATACACTTTATTTAGTGAGTTCTGCAATTTATTTGTTGCGTCAGACTGGCTACTGGCAACAGCTAGGATAGCTGTATCGTCAGCGAATGTAGCCGTTATCGTTTGCGCGTCCGTCGGTAGGTCTTGAGTATACAGTAGATACAAGATCGGACCAAGGACACTTCCTTGAGGAACTCCAGCTTCTATATCATAAGACACGGATGTTGTATCTCCTTGTACTACTGTAAATTTACGTTCCGTTAGGTATGATGTAAGCAGTCGACAAATGTTGCCCGGCAGTAGTCGGCTTAATTTGTATACTAGGCCTTTATGCCATACCTTGTCGAAGGCCTGAGCTACGTCCAGGAAAACGACCGGACAGTATTTCTTCTCCTCAAAAGCTCTATTGATTATGGATACAATCCTATGTACTTGGTCAATTGTAGAGTGCTTTCGCCTGAATCCAAACTGATGCAGTGGTATGAATTCTTCGACCATTGGTGAAAGTCGTTTTAGTAATAGTTTCTCAAATAGCTTTGATATGGATGGCAGTAACGAAATCGGCCTATACGACCTTACATCGGATTCCGGTTTATTGTGTTTCTTTATCATGATAATTTGAGCTGTTTTGAAGCAAAGTGGTATGAACTCTAGTCGCATGCATGCATTGAAAAGGTAAGTTAGCATAACTATGCCTTTTTTAGATATTTCTTTAAACACTCTAGAAGTCACACCATCTATGCCCGGAGCTTTCCGTGGGTTCATATTTTTATCTATTTCATTCGCAACCTCGTAGGGTGTAATTACTGGAACTTTTTTGTCCGCTTTATAATTTATACTGGTATTGATGGTCGAAGCTATATCGTGTGGTTTGAAAACTCGGGTTAAATATCGTGCAAAGCATTCGGCTTTTTCATGATCCGTTCTTACCCAGTTTCCACCTTCATCTTTAAGCAGTGGTTGTTGGGTAATTATATATATATATATATATATATATATGTATATATATATATATATATATATATATATATATATATATATATATAAATAATAAAATATTAGATATGATGAACCTAAAAAGAACTAAACAAAGATCTAATATTGAATATCGCAGATTGAACAAAGACATTTCATAGAAATACACACAAGCTAAAAGTAACTAATCCAATCAAAAGTGTAAGGATATCGAATAACTGGAAGCCAAACATAATTACAGCGAGTTACATACCGGAATAAAACAAATGATAATGGCGCGTAAAAAGAATATTTCACTTGGTAATTCGTTCGCACCCATTGCCTTTTTTTGTCTCTTTGTTTTTTTTTATTTCAGATTTCGAAATTTCATATTTTTCTCTTTTTTCATCATCATTTATCATTTACTTCTTTTTCCTTAGCGTTTTCCTTTCTGTCATTGTATGTTTTTTTCTACAAATGTTTTCCATACCTGTAGTTTTTCTTCTAAATCAACTATCAGTTTTCCATCATTTGTTAGCAAATTCATCGGTTTTCTTCTTCTGTATATTCCTGTAATATGTTATTATTATTATTATTATTATTATTATTATTATTATTATTATTATTAAAAAAAAAAAAAAAAAAAAAAATTCTTTAACTCTTATTTATAATTTCGAAAGTGGTTGTATTAAATGGTTGTGCGTGGGTAGGTGATTTTTTTGTTTTTTTATTGTTTTATTGTTTTAGAATTGTAATTTTAATTTCGAAAGTGGTTGTATTAAATGGTTGTGCGTGGGTAGGTGATTTTTTTTTTTTTTTTTTTTTTATTGTTTTATTGTTTTAGAATTGTAATTTTGTTTTTTCTTGTTTTATAATGTAGCTCTAAATTTTTATTTTTTTCTCAATTGTTACTTCTAATTTTAATTTTACTTTGTATTTATACTCACTTTGCGTGAATCGTTACTTTGTATATTATAGTAATATCTTAGTTGTTAAGTTAATTTACGGCAGTTGCGTACATGTGATTACATTTTAAAATGTCCGGTACTCGCGTATTTATGCGCATAACCGGGATTTCTTGTACTTATTTATCTATTATCTTTAGCTCTGTTTATTGTTATTACAATTTTAACGTTGTAATTTTATTTGCAATATTGTTGTTATATGTTTTATTATATTTAACTAGGTAATGTTGCAAATATTGTAAACACTTACTGAAATAAATTTGATTTGATTTGATTTGATTTGATTATTATTATTATATAGTGTGTTAAATATAATTAAGAATTCATTTATTTTATCGGCGATGATGCAGCTAAAGTGATTATAAAATTTTAAGTTGTTATCAATTTTAAGTATTTTAGTTACGATGTTGAATATATTCGCGAGGTTATAAATATTTGAAAAATATTCTCGGAACTTTTACTTTAGTTAGTAATACGTTCGTCTGATTTTCATCTACCGCTGTCCAATCCAGATTATTCTCACGTACAAGGGGTGCGGGGAAACGGGCTGGAATAGGGCGATTGAAATTTTCCGGGAGATAAATTACGCCGAGGAATCAAAACGACACGCGCGTAATATCTTTTATTTTTGTTCCTCTCCGGTACGTTAACAAAAGAAGGGTTCGGTCTTTGCGACGGACAATATCGATTTTTCTAAATTAACCTCTTCGGTCTGGTCGTTTTAGCGTCGGTTTCCGGTAGTGTGTTAGTAGTTGGACGACGACGAATTTTGCGAACGGGCTTCGACTGTATAACACAGCCTTGTTAGATTTTATCCCTGAATCTAGTCGTATTTTAAATAACCGGTAGTCCATTATTGCTGGTGTTTTCGTCTGGTGTTTTGAATTTTTTTTTTCAGTGATTTTTTTGGTTCGCGGAAAGCGAAAAAGTAATAAGAAAATAGAACAGGTATAAGCAAGGAAAAAAGATAAGCAAAAAAGAAGATGGTTTGTTTTCATTCGTTTCATTTTAATGGTGTAACCTACAACAAACTAGAAGCGACCGTGATCGTTTACGAGGTGAAAATGAATAAATGGACGTCCGAATTTAACCGGGAAATCGTTAAGGTGAAAAATCTTAGAGACGCTATTGCGACTTGGAAAAGAGATGGTCACGATATGACGTCGCCGTCGGCTGGGGAAATGTTCAAGGACATGCAATATTTGTTGTTGTGCCTGAACAGCGAGATGATTTACAAGGAAAAAGGCATCGTCGGTATAATGCAACAATATGAATTATTTAAAATCAAGGTCACGACCGATATCCGTCGTTTCCACGAACCCGAGTCCTATATAAGGGGCAAGTTGACGTTCGTCGAAGAAAAAGGCAACAGTATAAGGTCTCGTCTGGATGAAATGATGTCGACTTTTGACGAGTTACGTCTCGCAGTTAAGAAATTCCTCGAAGATGAGAATTTACAATCTTTCGGTAAGTATGGACGTATTTTTCGAAAAAAACGAAAACGGAAGTAAAGATATGTTACGCTCTTAAATAGCGTAGTAACGTAGGCGCGCTAATAGCGAGCTAAATTGCGGTATAAATTCGAATTAGTTCGAAAGTCGTATAAGCGCAACATCGAATACGTAGCGCACGCTATTTTCCCGTATAAAGTAAAAAAATAAAAATAAATATTCAAACGAATTCGGATTTAGTATAAAGAAGCGAATGGTCTGCGCGGTAATATTTTCTCCGTCGAAAGTGTCAATGCAATCCCTATATATATATATATATATATATATATATATATATATATATATATATATATATATACTGGAAATTCGGATTCGCTCGTGTAATTATTTTTTTTAAATACAATATCGCTGTCTTTTTCTTTTAACAAAAAATAGGTATAATAAGAATAAGAAAAATATTGTAAATACGATCGTTTTTCAGCTCCGAAATTGGTCAATGATCCGCTGCCGAATATGTTGGAACAGCAACATTTAGGAGATGTCGGTGCTAATGGAAATTACGTCGGTCCTCATGGCGCTCTTGCCGGTCGCGGTTATTAAATGATTCGTCGTAAATCGAATATCATCGGAAGGAAATTTCCCGAAATATCGTCGATTTACACGTTTTTCAGCGCGTGCTTAATTTTGACATAAAAGAAAAAATGTCTGCATTAATTCGAATACAAACATTAGACGCACACACGTACATACACGTACACACAAACACGTACATATACACACACACACACGTACATATACACAAACATACGCGCATGTGCTTTCTCCGGCGTGATAAAATAATTATTCTGTAAATTTTTTTTTTCACAATTTTCCAAATACATGTATTTGAAACGTGAGAATGTACTTTATTTCGATTATTTTTTTGGGAAACGTCATTAGATAAAAAAGTAAATATATGTTACAGAAAAATAACGAAATTAATAATATAACGCGTACACAGTTCTTACTACGTATATACTGAATTAAGAAATACACCCAGTTGCTCGTTTAACTAAAGTTAAAAATACACAGGAAAAGCCACTAACAAAACCTGCACGCTGATATCATAAAGCCTATATATAATAAATTTATTAAATCGTTTACGTTAATAGGATAAACGATAATTTTTTATGTGTATTATATACAAAGAAAAAACACTTGCACTAAATATGATACCAGCTGTATAATAGCACGTGTTTAATTCTTTTGTGTTTTTAGAGCGTTTATATTTTAGTTGTAAACTTGTACGTATATAATCCCCCTATGTCGTTTATAAATGAATACCATAGTCACAGGTATCAAAAAAAAAAATCCTTTTTTATTTGACAGCCTCCTGTATATACACGGTAACTTCGATGCCTTATGAATGGGTTCGATCTTTACATAGACGGGAAGATTTAGAATTATTCTACAGCACATATTTTATAACAGTTGTAACTTCGCTAAGTTAGAACGGCTAGTATATGACCATATCGGTAAAGTATAAAGCATAATCATTCTGATTTATAATTTTATAGATTATTAATTTATTTTCCGAGCTGATGTAACAACGTTTATTAATTCGCTTTTACTGTAGTCATATTTAACATGTTTAGCAAAATGTGAGACCTAGTTTTACACCTAAATATTTAATATCGCTTTTCCAAACCAAAGGTATGTTTTGTTCACTATCGTCACAGGTGGTAAGAAATGCGATTTTCCTTTCGCGAATAGAATAGATCGAGTTTTATAGGAATTTATTTTGATTCTGCATTTATTAAAATACGAATTTAATAAAAAAAAAAAACGTGTTAGTCTTCCTTGTATAGTGTCAATTCGCTACCATGTGCAATATATATAGCGGTATCATCAGCATAGAATGACATCTGTTAAGTTTTTAATTTTGGGGATGTCACTAATAAAAAAGAAGGAAGCTTTTTATAAATTAATTAGGAGCATCATCTCGTAATATATTTTGGCTGGTCGAATAAGTCTGAAGCTTGTACGGTATAACTTTCACGGACAAATGATTCCTCCCAGACGCAAGGTTAAATACCTTGGGCTACATTTAGATCAAAGATTAACTTGGAGGAATCACATTACTGCTAAAAGAAAACAGCTTGATATTAAATATCGAGAAATGAATTGGCTGATGAATAAACGTGCTACATTATCAGTGGAAAATAAAAGGCTGTTATATAATGTAGTCTTAAAACCTATTTCGACTTATGGCATCCAGATCTATGGTACAACCAGCGATTCTAACATTAAGATCATTGAACGATTCCGGGCGAAGGTGTTACGGAGTATAGTGTGTGCACCTTGATTTATCAGAAATGACGACCTGTATAGAGACTTACAAATTCCTACGGTAAAGGAAACCATCAGATCACTTAGCCAGAATTATAAGCAACTACTTGACCATCACGCTAATCCACTAGCTGCCAATTTAATAAATAATGGTATGCAGTTCAGACGATTGAAGAGGATCTACCAAACTGAACTGCACTACAGATCAGGATTTTACAAATTATACCCAGAGAAGCTATGAACAGCTGTAATTGTACAGCGTTCATTTGACAACTTATTGTCGGCAGTGCTGCTTACTGTTCTACAGGACAGATTGCAAGAAATTTGAAAGAGAGAAAAAAAAATATCCCATATAGTGGACATTGCGACTGAAAGGGTTAAGCGCATAAACTGCACGAGCGTCGGTGAATAAGTTAAAATTGCAGCATTTTACAAACACGGTACTATAAACGAAATTTTAATTAATAAATTATTTCGTAATATTCCGTTGCGATTAAATTAAAATCATCGCAACGAGCACGAAAATTAAAAATAAACGTAAACGAAAAATTCGAAACAAAAAATTTAACTAATTGTACATACGTACTAATAATTCAAATTCAAATTTATTTCAAGTGTCTGTTTTAATTCGAAGCAGTTTAGGTACATATTCAAATTGAAATTTTTATTTCACATTATTGAGACGTTTCCAATTTTACATACGACGAAATGATAGTCATAGTAATTAGTAATTTAGGTTGATAAAATAAAACGTTTATTATATAATGCGCGAGTAGCAAAACACAATAGTATATAAATATAATAAAACTAGTGCATTTTTGTACAAAAAAATTTATATACTACGAGACAGATATTTTATGTTATTTAACCATATGATATATGAATTTTTTTCCCCCCGGAGTAATAGAATTAACGTTAAATTCTTTGTAAAATAATATGTTGTAATTAGATACATTAATTTCGAAACAGATATTTCATATTCTCGTACGAGTTCGTCTCGAATGTTGTCTGGCACATGAATGCCAATTTGTAATTATAATCATTTATATCTTTAATCGTAGATTCTTTTCATATATGCATTTATTTCCGTCTTTTCATCTTCTACACACGGTTATAGCATGTTGGCGTCGATCAATGATTCTAGAACTAGTCTTATTAGAGTGATGACACAATTTATGGTAACTACAGTATACGTTTAATTCGATACATAACTACGTCCAAAAAGAAAAATCTTGCCGTTTTCATAGTGTTCCATCGACAGTTTTTCCGCTCTTACGTGCATCGAGACAATTGAAACACAACATCTCGTTGACCGCATACTAGGCGAGAGGTTGTGAAAACCTCTTCACTTAGGGATGCAATAGAAAAAGGCATTTAAACATTCTGTAGTTACACTAAGCATATAATTACGCGCTGGAGAAGTTTGGTTTATAGCTGTGGGAATATTTAAGATTCTGTCTAGGTGCTCGGAGAAAGCATTTATCCTGAAGATGATGATGGTATCCCAAGCTGATACAAATGAATCTCCAATAATGCTGAAATTAGCTATTAGCTGAACAGCCTCTCCTTCAAGGTATGAACAGCGGTAGGGCGTCTTTGCACACATTAATAAGTGGTGAATTTCTGTCCACCATTGACACAAACAAAATATAAAAATGGCGTCACCCACTCACTGTAATTGCTCAAAAATTTGGGCAGCTCCATTTCTGGAAGTTGGGACACGTTGTGATAAGCATCGACCATAGAAATTTTTGTATGATCTGCACCCTTTTTGGGATTATCTGCTTCCAGTTCAGAAAGCCAACGTGATGCAGCCGCTGTATTTACATACAATTCTGTTGCGGGTTTCTTTTGTAAAGTACTAATGAGTGAAATCAATTCCAGATCGCTTGGTAGACATAAGTCAATAAGGCTGGTCAATTTTGAATCATCAATTTTTTAACACTACCCGTGTAGAGCGAACTAATGCGATCGAATACGTACTAATTTTGCCACTCTCTGAATCCTTGTTAACCTTTTCAATATGCATAATGCGTTCAAGCTATAGCGTTAAAAAGGAAAATTAAAAAAACATGTGTACCTCTGGGTGTTTTTTTTTAATGTTTACGCATGTACATAAATATATATATATATATATATATATATATATATATATATATATATATATATAAGAATAAGCCTACCTATGTGTATAAACGTGACTTGACGACAGGTGTTGATAGCGCGGTATTTATTTATTTATTTTTACAGGGGTTTTTTTGTTTTGCATGCTGACTCTTAGGTCATCAACGCAATTGATAATTAATTCAAAGTTTCTTGAATAACGGTGTATCGCAATAGATAAAACTGTTTTTTGCATGTGTAAATATATATTTTCTTTTTTATGTTATTTAATTACTACTACCTATTATTGCCTCTTCCTTAATCTTCTAACTCGATTATCCGGGAGTCCGATGGTCTTTATGCGTGATATTAACGGATTTAAATTTTGAGCAAATGTGCTATGCATTCGGTTGTATCGCTGCTTATATACCTCCCGTAACCGAACGAACATTAAGATCGTTCTGAATTATATTGTTTCGAATATAATATTGCGCATTAGCCATTATCCTCAATATTTTCCATTGATATGACTATATTTTGTTTAGATGCGTCTTAGCAGCTGTTCCGTACACTTCTAAATCTTATTTCCAGACAGGAGCTATAATAGTGTTGTAAAGTAAAACTTTATTTCCAAGACTTAGTTTCGATTCTATCAGTGGGTATAACTGCTTCAGTAAGGATCTCAATTATTTTCTGGTGTTAATTACGTGAAGATTCCATGTAAGGCGCCTGTCAAGGGTTAGTCCGAGATATTTTACTGCTTGTTCTTGCGGTATTCTATGATTATCGTAATTAACAGGTGGACGTGCTTCACGTTTGTTTATAAATGCAACATGCGATGACTTTTGTTCATTAATTACGAATCTCCACTTGAGAACTCATTTATGCAGTAAAGATAAATGATATTGAATATACCTTGACGCTTCGTGAGGATTCTTATGTTTGGCTAATATAGCAATGTCATCAGCAAATGTGGCTTGCAAGGTAAATATCGTAGTGGATATATCTGTTGTATATATATTGTAAAGGAGTGAGTAAGTGAGTGAAAATGATGAAACATCTAAACGTAGTTTACTATTCAGCTTGATAAGTTGCTCTCCGCGTTTACCCCGAGTTCTTGATCTCCAATGACGAGGTTTTGCATTGTAGTCACCAACACATCTACCTTGATGAAATAGATTCGTAAATTCATCATCCAGTATGTAATATTTTGGGTGACAGTAAACTGATATCAAAGTTATTTCCTCATTATTACATGTTTTTATTTTAACTGCGACAGCTTGATATGCCTCTGTTTGACGAATATAATGTAAATAATGATTAAGGGTTTTTCTTACGAGTACTGCAACAATTCCGATTACTGTACCGGAAGGTTGAGTTCCATGATAGCATTTGTAGTTTGATAAATCAAAGCTTGCTGGAGTAATAATACGGGTTTCCGTTAATAGAATAATATCAATTCGTTTTGTTTGTTAGAAGCACTGGAGTTCGTGTTTCTTTTGTTGAATTCCATTAGCATTCCATAATCTATTGTTAGTGAATTAATACTTCCATGAGTTCCGTTAACATAGATATTAAAGGCGAGAGTAAACTGCGGAACTCATTAAGGAATGCACTCAATGTTTCGCTAATCCACTGTTATTCATTTATACTCTGTGGACCATTATATTTTTGCGCTGTTATTGATGTAGGGTGAGCAGAAGAAGTATATTTTTTTGAAATACTAGCATATGAGTTTGATAACGACTGCTTATTAATACATGTAAATGTGTTGGTATCGTCCGTATCAACTGCTGGGCGTTCGAAACATTTATTACATTTTGTTTAAACTTTTTATTATACTCTTGTTTATAATATTGACATCCTTTATAGGTGGCGGTATGATCAATAAAAAGAAAATTTGATAGGCAAGTGTTAGTATATATATATTTATTTATTTATTTATATATATATATATATATATATATATATATATATATATATATATATATATATATATATATATTATATACAGTATCGAACACTTACGTGGAAATTTTAAATTTCAGTCTGAATTCCGTATCCAGCCTGGAGGACCAATAGTTATGTACGAGAAACTAGAACGTGAAAATAATGCTGTACCGCACACAAAACAATCAATTTTTTTTCAATAATTACAATTTAGTGAAATACACATTAATTACAGAAAGAAAAACGAACACTTCCATATTTATAAATAAATAAATGAACAATAAAGAACAAATCGTTTCTCCCGAAACATCCTAACTGCAAGGAAACTTGAAACAGACTGACTGAACTGGTTCAAAATGATAACCGTACAGGACTGCGATTGTGAAATAATTATCTCTATTATGGGGTGGATCATTTCATTCACTGATAATATAGATCAACCAATCAGAGAAGTCTCATGAAGAAATGTCTCTGATTTGATAATGTTCCAGCCGACCTTTGAACAACGTTGTATATATATATATAAAAATATAGATGTAAATATATATATATATATATAAGATATAGATACAGATGATGATATCAACTAACCTCTCGTTTTCTTATTTTTAAATAACATTTGATCCAATATTTTTGGTCGTTGATTTTGAGTTCTATAGAACCGCGCGTCTTCTCCGGGACACCCTATATTTACTTTTTTTTAAAAATAATTTAAAGAAATCACAGTATGATTCAACTGATAAGTTCATCACAAATAATCCTACCAAATGAATCATCGCCTATGAAGATATTTATATGACCTGGCTGAAAGTAATCTGGATCAGTAATCCATCTGTATAATGTATTGAAAAAGTGTTATATCGCGAAAGGAATTTTTTGATTATCAGTTCAGATATGTTTTGGTTTTCAGGGGAAGTATACTGTAAGACCAGTATTAGGAGTAACAAGGTTTGTCTTCCAGGGAGGTAACATATTGATAGGTGTAACCGGCGGCAGATCAGAAATCTGAATAACAAGAAACGTTGTTTTTACTTTGTATGAAAAATCTTGACTTATATACAGGGGTTATAACATCCAACTTCAAAATATGTGGAAATTTTCCTCTGACTTAAGCAAAAATGTTAAGGGAGGAATAAAAAAAAATAAATTCTGCTTAATTAAAATTACTGATAACTGATCAAAACGGAAAGAAAATTTGTTATATAGTGGTGAAATTGCATTTCTAACATCGTCAAATGAAATATCATAAAAAGCAAAAATAATTAGTTAATAACTTATTTTTCCCAACGTTCGCTTTATAAACACCTCCACTAGAGTTATTTACCAGTTTCACAACACTCCCATTTCAAGTAATTATAAAATATATCACAGAATAGCTGCTCTTTTCTTTCAATCAAATTTTCTTTATCATTATACCGTATTTCATCTATTTTTGGTTTATAGCAATCATTTGATTTACAGCACTCCCAATAATATTTTGAACTATCCTTATATTTAACAAAAAATTAATATAATATTCAAATTCATTCTTTCTAACAGCAACCTGAACTTTCTTGACATAGCTGAATAATAATAATCAAATCAAATCAATAAATCATGCATGAACAAATTAGTAATAATAAATTAAATGGAATAAAGTATTATATTACTCACATTTATAGTCTCAGTTAACACTGAATTACAATTAGAATTTGAATATATTAAAATAGCTTAATCGTTAAATACCATTCTACGCTGCCAGCCATAAACGCTCTATATCTGCTCACCCATTTAAAAAAATTATAGGTCCATTCTCTTATATAAAATTCACTATCGTTACATTTTAACTAAGTACTGATGTAAGCTAACATACATAGAAACATAAAAAAATATGCACAATCTCCTTTATTAATCAGTTACATGAAAATAAATAAATATACACATATACATATATCACATACATACAAATATACATTTACTACTTAAATTCATATCAAATACACCAAGTATTAATATAAGAAAGCCAAATTAAAATAGAATGACTGAACTAAGGAAAATAAAATAAATTTCGGTGAACCAAATTATAAAGAAGAAATATACACACACATATATACACATACATACATACATATATACACTTATATACATATAATCATACAATTATACCATTCCTTTCAGTACCAGAATCAAAACCTGCGAGAGCACCCATCTGAGAAGTTACACAAAATGTCCTCATTAAAAGCAATTCAGCTTCATTACTATACCATTCGTTTACTTTTACTTTATAATGTCTACTAGTTAAGTAAGATTTAAACCATTTGTTTACGTTATTTCTGAATCCGAGAGCTTCCAATTTCTTTAACAAGATATTGTGATCAATTACATCAAAAACTTTTCTTAGGTCAAAATAGACTGCCAAGACTGACTGACCATCTTCCAATGCCTGTGTAATACGCGAAACATGTTGAAAAAGAGCGTCATCCGTGCATTTATGTGGCAAGAAACCAAACTTATTTCGGTTGAATATGT